>OX465291.1:56243463-57443463 GCA_949987695.1 Merzomyia westermanni
CTTCATTTTATGTTATTTTATTTAATTTTATTGTATTTCATTTTATTTATTTTATCTTATTTTATTTAATTTTATTTTATTTTATTTTATTCTATTTTATTTTATTTTAATTTATTTTATTTTATTTTATTTTATTTTATTTATGTTCACGAAGATGTTTTGTGTTGTGTAATTGCTGTTACACAGTGTAATTAACTAAATGTCCTAAAAAAGCAAAACCAAAATAAAATATTGTAACATCAACACTTTTGTTTTCATTTCAAAATTGTGTGTGTTGTGCGTAAGTGTCACTAAATCAATCAAGTCCGGCGGACATTTAAATACCAGCTGTATTGTGTCCCTCATATGGCTTCCCTCAGTGTTGTAAAAAGGTTGTTGACTAATCAAGGCGTTATGTGATCTGCATTCATAATTAAGTAAAACATTTTTTTAATTCTAAACATTGCTTCTTCTATGGATGTCAGAATTAGTTATCGATATATTTGCATTCATTTACAGCGTCTATCTAATAGTATGTACTTATGTATGTATATGTACTGTAAACCACAGATCAGTGAAAGATTTAGCCAAAAAATCGACAACGCTACTTCAGGATCACGAAGAAAGACAGATCTCATCTAGGCTCATAAGGTGATCCACGAAATACTTGAATATTTGAGCCAGCAAGCATAGCTGCTTATTAGACGTAAAAAGCCAAAGGAAGAAGAAGTTTGGTCCCCAAAAGTGTGGCCTTTCATCACATTGAGCTCTGTATATCAAAACCTCTATTTTCAATGTTTTTGGGAAGGTTGGGAAAATCAGCTTTCCATAATTGCTACAGGTACCAGTGTTGCTGAGCTCTACTTCAGACTTTGTGAAACTCACTGCTGTTACTTACATTAAATCCTATTATCGACATGTCTCAAAGGATGAGAATAATACTACTAACTATGATGTGAGCATGATTATCTTTATAATTGGCAAACCAAGTTTTCGGCACCAAGATTCATTGTCGATGGAAAAAAATCCTTTAGAGTCGCCTTAATCATGGAAGTCAACTATATATTTAAATAAAATTTTTTTTTTTGTATTCATTAATAGTAATCTATGAAATACATAGTTTTCTATAGACTACGTAATTCGTTAAATATAGCTGTAAATATAGTTTACATCACAATTTGAGTCAATATTATTCAACAGTCTCGATACCTAGAGTCGAAGATGCCTTTCAAGAAAGCAGAAAAATAAAGCCAAGAGACATAACCATAAAGCACTTGAGATAACGCAGCAGAAGTAACCGCTCAAACATAATATATTCATATATTATCGGTCTTTATTAAAGAATATCAAAGGCCTTTTAAGCCTGCCTTCTAAGAACTGAATAAAGTTCCAGAACAGGGATTTGGTGGTGAACCTTCTGCCACAAAGAGCACGTAAGCTTACTTTCGCATCGGAACTCTTAATAACTATAAGAGTGCCTTAAAAGGCCTTGAATCAGAAGGCCTTATATCATAATTTGTTTCAAGAGCACCCTTTTTCGGCTGAAAATATAACTTTTCTATTAACCCCTTCAATCGGATTTCCGAAGTTTGCACTAAATTTAGGAGGGGGAAAAAAATTCAAAAATAATCAAAAGTAATGCTGAATCAGTGGTTATGTTTATATTTTATTTATTTTGATTAGTTCATCGTATCACGTAATAATCAAAATAATGAAAAAATTTAGCAGGAAGAAAGTAACTCTTAAATTTTTTTTCCTTTTTTTTATATTTTCTTTAATCATGAAAAAGTAATAACAATTTTTTAATTCTTTTTTTATTTGTTGAACAATTAAAAATCATTTAAAGAAATCAAATAAATCCGAAATAATACAATCTAATCAAATACTTTTTGATTTTTTTTATAACCGTAAAAATTACTATTTTCCAGTTTTATTTTTCAAATATTTTTTAGATTAGTATTCGACTTTTAATTAATTTGAAACTAATAATTAAAACTGCAAAACAATGGTAACTTACCAAGAAATTTTTTCTCAAGTAAATAGTCAATTTTAATAGAAAGTCAGGGGATTAATATTATTTTTTAAGAAGTATAGTTGCACGAGCATTGTTGAAGATGTTAATACTTAATTACTATTAAAAAAACGAAAATAATCAAAAGTAATCATTAATCAAAGTAATGATTATCATATTTTTTTTATTTTTTTTTCTTAATTTCGCTACTTCGTAATTGAATAAATAAAAATTATCAAAACAAATCATAAAAATGCGAAGTAATCAATAACCTTTCCTGGATTATTTTCGTTTGTTGTTAATAATCAAAAATCATTTTAAAAAATCAATTAATCTGAAATAATACAATGTACCCAAATAATTTTTGATTTTTTTTAGTCAATTTTAACAGATAATCTAGGGATTAATACTATTTTTTAAGGCGGTCAAGTTGCAATAGTCAGAATCAAAGTAATGACTATCATAGTTATATTTTTTTTCTTAACGTTGGCTAGTTTGTCGTTCAATAATCAAAAAATATCAAAACAAATCAAAAATAATGCGAAGTAATCAGTTACTTTTTTGGATTATTTTTGTTTTTTAATAGTAAAAATCATGATATTTTTCTAATTAACTTTAAAATAATAATGAATAGTGTTAATCAAAAATTAAATGGAATCGTTAGTAAGTAAAATATTAAACCAGTATCCATTCCGAATAGTAATCATTAGAGGATTCTGGTTCTAACAGCTTTTTTGAAGAAGTGGGATGACACTAATGGTCAACAGTCAATAAATAAGTACCTTTTCTCTGGGTAAGGGTGCTCCCAAAACGTGTCTAAAGCGATGAACTTTAGTGTATATAACTATTTATTTTGACAACCACTCCGAGGAAAGTTGTATCAGTGTTAATAACACACCCTTTATGAGAAAACATATTCACGAGCTCAAAAGAACCTTTACGCCAACCGCGACTGGGTCAGATTAATAAGAAATCAACAAAATAATATAAACAATAAAACGTGTTTAGAATTTTCATTCCAGATAAACAAGCAATGACTGTTGACAATGAATTGTAAATAATTTCCTCTGTTTAGCACAAGTCGATATAAATATCATGGTTACGTATTAATTCAACTTGCATGCAAATCATATCCATATGTGAGTGTAAAAGTGTATATAGAACATTTACAAAGTATATAGATACTCGTTCAATTAGTTGTATCTTAATTAAATTGAACGTTGCGGGAAGAATTCAAACGGCTGGCGCAGGGCTATCGAGTTTATTGTTTTCATTTCTGAATGTCAGTCGCCGGGAATACGCAGAACGAACCAAAGCTTATAAATACTTATGAAAAATGCTAAAGTTTATAAGTTTTTTACATTTACAACATCATCACGAGAAGCCTGCGAAAATCAAAAATAATAACAAATTTGAATACACACGCAAACACAACAATAACATCCAGAAATTTCTGCAGAACAGCGGAAACATAAGCTTAGACAACAATAAAGAGCAATCCACACTTCTGCGCTATTTAAAATTTATTGATAATGAGCATAATGCCACGGATACGATTGATTACGCGACCTCTTCTACTATTGCTGCTTCTGGTCCAACAGCAGCGTGTTGCAGCGAATCCTTTGCCGGGGAATTTTGCCGATGCTGCCGAAACGGTCGATGTACCACCAGAACATCGTGCAGCACCGCCGGGTACGCCTGCTGCTGCTGCACCGCCAGCACCAGGAATACACCCATCCGGATTTGGACCACACCCACCACCATTCTTAGTAGCTGCTGCGCCACTACCACACGCCGTATTCCCTTCTGTCGTCTTTCGACCGGCATATGCCCCATACGCAAGCAGCTTCAATGGCGATATTGTGCAGCATCAGCGCTTGATTGCACCGATCGTTGCGTGTCAGAGTTGCAAGTGAAAAAATCAGACTCAAACTCTCCTACAAATTGCGTCGACGTTTCCTCCTCAAGCGGTATTAGCTGCAAACTGTGCTGTAGTAAGTGCATAAACGATAGCTGCTATGCCGACACGCCATTGTTATCACCACAAAAATCGACGCAGCCCCCAACCTCACCTCCTTTGTCCTCTCGTCAATCTTCAACCACAATTCAAATGAAATCACCAATACAACTAACCGGTATTGTCACACATTGTTGTTGTTGATTAAATTGTAAAGTGGTATTTGTTAAGATCAGCTGATTTTAGTCTGTAATTGCAATTGAAATTGAATAAAACTATTTGTTTTTGTTGTTGCCAAGTGATTTTGTGTTAATTTGTGTGTTATCGTGCAAATAATTTTTCTGGTGTGTTAAACTTAAACGTTATTTTTATCATTAAACAAAGATTTACAGCTCTAAGATTTTCATTTTCGCAAAGCATGTGGCCACCATCGCGGTTGCCATACCCAATTTTCTTGCGGGACTAAAGTTTCATGTATAACAGTTGAAGAAAATATATATTTTTCGGCAAGCAAGAATTTAATTTTTCAATATAATCTTCTTTTAGCTAGATTCATTTAATCAAGCTTTCTACCAAATTTTGTATTGCATCCAAATAAAATGATTTCTCGAGAGTATCCAAGTAGGCATTGATTTCCATGATGTCCCCTTAGAGCTCATCACTTTCTTCAGGTTTGTAAGCATTTTATGGTTTTATGCCACGATGACTACTGACGTTAGGAACATAAATGTTTTCCCTTCCGCGCTTCTATTCTCTGATCCTTGAATTGTATCGACGATTTCTTAATCGAGTACTTACCCTGCAAAAAATCGTGCGATCGATCCCTAAAGAGAATGATCCGCGATCAATACTTTTCGTCTACAGTCGGTTACAATTGATCCCAACTATTCCGTTATAGGCATACTTGGCATAAGTCGATTTTAATTTATGTTGCCCAATTTTAGGTGTTGAAAGTAAAGTGTAGGGGAAGAAAGGTAATCTGTCCAACACTACCCATTTAGGCATGAAAGGAACAAAGGGACAACAAAAAGACATACAAAGAGATGGCATTAGTCGCAAGCTTCTTTGCTACTCATCCCGGATTCATCCTAGACCAATTGCCTTTTTTGCATAGTAAATTGTTCGACCTGAACATTTCGAATCAATTGTGCTTGTGCGACCACAACGGAACTCAGTAAACCCCTTTTTAACAATTTTAACAGGGGCTTAAAAGTATTTATCAAGTACTTCCTAGATCAAATCACGAAATTCCCTTTTTTCAGTTTTGTTAAAACCAGACCTGTTAAATGTGATTAGTAATTAGTAATCAATTTATTAGATGGCTTTTTTAATTGGTAATGTTTCTTTTAATTGTTTTTAAAGAAAACGATTAGAAAAAATCAAAAAATAATCACGATTTTTTACGATTATTAAAAAGTATGAAAAATAATCAAAAAAGGTGTTTTAATTACTTTTTGATAATTTTTTATTTTTCCCCTACTGCTGATGCGTATATTTGTGTGCTTCTACAACAATAATGAAATAAATCAAAAAAACACCAAAAAATTAAAAATAATTTAAAGTTATTAAAACAACTTTTTTTATTAGTTTTGATTTTTTTAATAATTGTAAAAAATAATAATTTTTTTGTATTGTTTTTTAATTAATTGGTAAATAATTATTAAAAATTTAAGGTAATGGAAATCAATGAATAAATGGATTTTCAAGAAAATAATTAATCGAAACGGTAATCACGGGGTTTTAGGCTTCAATTATCTGTCAAAACATAGGTTTCTCACAATTTCATAGTAATCTTTTAAATATTTCAGTATATTATAAATAATTTAATATATATATATTAAAAAATGGCGTTGCGTTCAAACAGGCAGACATGGCTAAAACGACTCAGCTCATCGCCCTGATCATTTCGGTATACTTGTTGGTGGGCCTATCTCTTCTTTTTATCAAACTTACAAACATTGGACCAAAGTTATAATAAAATTTCATGTTCATGAAAGGTATAACAAAGATAGGTATGGTGACCTCCTATCGCGATCTATTGCGATTTCACCGACTACCAATTTCATTTGCCAAGTCAGATAACTATTGATGTAAGCCCTTTGATGCTAGAAATAAACTCGGAAAGTATGTATGATGCGATGCCTCTATGACATAAAGTTGACTGAGGTATTTTCATTTTTGGCGTTACCTACGACGGTAGTCGTATTTAAAGCCTTCGGAATGTTAATGCAGGTGCAGTTAGTAAAAGTAAAAGAAAAAGTGTTATCCATGCCCAAATAAAACATAAACATTTTGGCCATTCTTGCCATTTCGTGAACACTGGGCATTAGTTGATGCTATTCATATAAATATTCAAACCAATTATAGTCAAAATTTTTTGGGTATTTATTGTCATGGCATTTAGAATGTATTAAACAAAGCAGCGAGTATGCAGCCGAAAAAATTGGTTACATAACTAAATAATATTAACGTATCATTAAAATTTAAGATCCTTAACAAGTGTTCAATTTAGTTGTCCTTTTTTGTTCATTTACACTTTTTTACTAGCCCAGAGTCATATTTTTCCAGTCAACAGAGATTGTTTAAAAGGCCACAGTGTATGCTGCATTGTAGGGATAGTATGAAGCGTATGAAGCAACCGGTGCAGTATAGGCAGCGGCAACTGGAGCGGTGTAAGCGGCAGCGACTGGTGCAGTGTAGGCGGCGGGTGCGGTGTAAGCGGCTGCAACTGGAGCAGTGTATGCGGCAGCCACGGGAGCGGCAGCAACTGGTGCAGTGTAAGCGGCAGCTACGGGAGCAGCGGCTACAGCGGGTGCAGTGTATGCAGCAGCTACAACGGGTGCAGCAGCAATACCATTATAATTACGTGCAATATATTGTGAGCTTTGTGCGGTCACTACACCTGGAGCGCTATAGGCTACTACAGCTGGCTTGGCTGAAGCGACGGCGATCAAAGCAAGAATGGCGAAGAGAACACACTGGCAAAGAAAATGTTTTTAAAATACTTATTATATGTAGTTTTAAAGGCTTCAAAAATAATCAAATTTAGAGTGATATTTTAAACAAAAAAGTCCTTACCGATTTGAACATCTTTAAGTTGATTTTGGTTTTATAGTTTCACTGCAAAAGTTGCTAACTAGAGAAGTGCTTGAATTGTACTACGATTCTAAATAAAAAATGTTACCAATTTATATACTAAAGGAAAGAGTTAGTACCTAAAACCAATATTAACTTTTGCCAGTAATTAAAATATTGAAGCTCATTTGTCCGTCAAAATATTCAAATCAAAGATTTTGACTTTATTTCATTGACATAAAACAAATATTAACACATGTTCATAGCAAAATTTGCAAGCCTAACATATTTACGTACATTCTTGAAGTTTTAATTATTTTAATGCATTCATTATTGGTACTCATTGCAGGTATTTCGCATATAAACTATTCAAGTAATTTGCAAAAATGTTGTTTTTGTTTTTTAAATCGCATTCTCTCGGCCACTTGGCCTTACAGAACATGACTGTGATGCGAAATCACGAAAAATTTAATTTTGTATAAAAAATTCATTGAACTATAGTCAATCAGTTGACCAGAAGGGTTGCACAGTGAACTAAAACATTAAGCTTTTTATTTATAATTGTTTTTATTACTAACTTTATATTAGGTCACTTTCTTCTTTCCGCTTTCTATCCCTGCAGTCAATTCTACTAGTTTTATGCTGGTCAGATACTAGTTTGCCCAACCGGCTCAACTAGTTCGAGTTCTGTAATTATTCCATATTAGCAACTGGTATTTTTAACACGGCGATGTCCTACGAGATGGCAATTGGCCGCATCTGCATCAGCAATATACCAGTTGACATACTAGTCAGTACATACACCAAAATCATACCAGCCTTCATACTAGCCAGCCTATGCATCAGTATCATACCAGTCACTGTACCACTTCGTAGTAGGTTAGATAATTTTTGGTTTAAAAATACACGAAAATTGCAAAATTATATAACAAACCACTTTATTGAAAATTCAGTCATCAGATATAAAATATAGTCGCTATTCATAACAATTTTACCCTTGAAAAAAAAAACATTTCTGAAAAGTAATTTTCTTCTTTTTTATAATAGTCCTTTTTTGATGGAATTTTATAATCGATTTCACAGGCATTAATCTTTAAATTTTCTTGAAACATTTTATCAAAAATTTTAAAATTTAAATATTAATCTCAAATAGAATCTAATCTATACTTGTAAAAATATATTTACATAAAATAAGGGAAACGGAAGCAAGATTAGCTTTTTAAGGTAAACATTTTAAGTTTCGCAGTTCTCTGCAAATAACCATGCAGACAACTCGCTTATGAAATTCTAGTGTCTAATTTGCAAGTTCTTAGTAACTAAATTTTTTAAAAAGTGCTATTCTAACCACCTCGTTATTGAATCTGCCTCTGCTCGCCAATTTCGTTGTTGCAGCTTTTAAACGATTCCGTTGAAGATTTATTGTTATTTTATTTATGAAAACTGCATTTCACAATCACATTAAATCAAACCTGAAAAATAACAACAATTCAATATTCATTTTGTGAATTTTTTACCAGAAAAAGGTTACTTAAATTATTCCAAAAAGCAGTGTTATTTACTTACACAATTGATCTGACTAAAGGCCGGTATGCAGATCACAAGAAATTGCTCAAAAAAAATTTAGCAATATTTCTTGCGTGAAAAATAGTAGTATGAAAGTAATAAAAATCCATGGTGAATAGTGAAGCAGCAAGAAGAAGAGCACATAAACAAATAACCGAATTAAAAGTTTTTTTGCCAATAACTTTTCACTGAAACAAAATTTTTCTTCTCCGCTTTCGGATTATTGATACCGAGGTCAAAACACGTCTTTTGATACCTCTCCCGACATTTTTGGACGTGTTTTGCCAGTTGGCGTATTACCAAATTACTGTTTTCTTCAAGAAATAAATGCCGCTTGATATATTTCTTGCGGAAACCCGTGTTGCCGTACTCAAATTTCACTATAAAATAGTAGTAAAATTACGTTGAGAACTGCGTACTACCTCAAGAAAATGTAATCCAAGAAATTTTCTTAAGCATTTCTTAAGCGTTTTTTTATATGGAGTTTTTGCTTGTCTTGTGATCTGCATACCAGCCTTAATAATCGTTTCGTTTCATTTTTCTTCGGGCTTTCATTGTACATTTCTTATTCGTTGTTGCTGCGGTGCTGCGCCGTTATTGCAGTAGCGACGTGGCAAAAATAAGGATGATTTTGTTGACATGCACGTACGTACATGATCTGTAACCCAAATGTACCACGAAATTCTTAAAAGGATTATGATTTTACTATCAGAACTATTATTTACAAGAAATTTTTTCCAAAAACGCTCTGTCTCATATGAATTTGTATTGAAATATTTTCAGATAAAGCTTTTCTCAAACAAATTATTTTGAAAAGTGTTATTTATTTTTTTATTGAAAAAAAATAAAATTTCAGCGTTCCTCAAGCAATTTCTGAGATAGGAGGTTTTTTTGAAAAATATTGAAATAGGGCGATCTTCCATTCTGCCATCAATTTGTTAATATTTTTTTTTTAACTTAAAATGTTTCAAACTAAATATTTGCATCAAAGTTTGGCTTAGAAAAATATTTGTAAAAAGCTTTATTTGAACATTTTCATAGGTATATTTTACACAACGCTTAAGTTTTTGACCCAATGCATGCATGCCACATTGTAGTAGAGTTCAAACAAATTTAAACAGTTATCGAGGCAAAAAAAAGCAAGCTTGCATTGGGCCAAATCCTTTACACTCAATAATTTTGTAAATGTAAAATTGTTTAAAGTTTATTTTGCGCTTACTTTGTTGTTGGGTCCACTGCACTGCTGTTGTTGTATATCCCATTTCCATCGCAAGCTCGATCATCTCAGTGGTTGTAAATATAATACAACTTCCAATTCACATAATTAAAGTTTTGATTAAAGGCACGTATCTTAACAATTTTGACCACTGTGGGCTTAAGTGAAGCGCAACACTCACATGCGAGCGACAATGGATTGGACACATTTCAAATAAAACCAGACAATTTCTTGTTGTCGCCAGACGTGTTCGCCAAAACAAATTAACCATTCAACTACGAATTGATATGATTAACACCAACCAAATTAAATTTATTTGTGAGACTGACTGACTTATAATGAAGTGAGTTGACCTACGGGCGTAGTATTGAGAAAACTAAACGGTGTGCATTGGACTGGGTAAAAAAAATTTTTTTTTTAAATGAGGAGTGATTAAACAAGAGGCCGTACTTCTATTTTCAAAAATATTTCAGAAACCGAAAAAAACTGTGATAAAATCAAATAGTCAAAATTAATAGTTTTTAAGTGGTGTTACTAAAATAAAACAGCTACTCTAAACTGACATTATCTTTTTTTTTTATTTTCTTATCTGTAGTAGGGTAAACGCACCAGTTTCCGGACACTTAAGATTTTCATCAATTTTGACTTCGACTCATTTTCTCACTATAAACGCTACCGTGAAAAGATATACTGTTTATAATAGCATAAATATTGCTTAATAATATGACGCCTGGTCGTAAACCAACTTTTTGATGGGTGGTTCGAGGGATCAGTCAAACTTACGGCGTACGCAGTTGATGTTTTATTTCTTATAATTGGTAGAGTTTTTCCAACAAGTAGCTATATGAAGGTCCAGGAATTTCTTGTCTGGGCATCCGACTTTGGGTTAATCGAAAAATTCGGGTTTACATAGCCATGGCGGGGTGCACATGAGTATTTTCACCCTCTTTCTAATTGGGTATTTACCGCGATTGTGGAGCTAATAGTCATTATGGAGCCCTCGTTTGGTTACCAGCCATACAAAAAAAGAACTTTTGTTAACAAACTGGAGAGAGTATGCACGTAATCAATAATTAGTATAATGGGAGGCTTGAATGCCACCCCAACAAAATTATTAAATGCCATTCTGTACATCGCACCCGTAGACTTAGTGGGCAAAAGCATATTGTTGACAACTGAAACTAGGCCCAATGCCTCGTGGCAGTAGCCCGTACCAGCGCCATCAAACACGAGGCCAACAGACTGTATTGTCCCGCCCGCACTTCGAAATGGGTGTTACAGCTACAATAGATGTGAAGGGTTGGCGTAAGGTTCAGTTGGTACCATACACATTTACACCGATTGCTCCAAATCTGCTTTATACTGTGCTAATCCGAAGATAAACAAATCCTACAAGAATCCTACAAGGAGGTAAATTACAACAACTAAAAGTGTCTTGAAGTGCAACAGGCGCTAGGAAAAATTTACAAAGAGGGAACGTACATCTATACTTGGTCATGGGTTATATGGGCATAGATGGAAGCGAAAGGGATGATATCTTCACCTAGAAGGGGAAGTCTCTCGAAAATTATACCATAGAACTCCCCATCAGATTGAGAATATTGAAAAGCAGTCAAGAGCTGTACACGATCTACCAAGCAAAAACGGCTTAGAAGTAACATGGGATGGCAAAGTCTCCGAGGCCGTGTGGAAGTCGTATGGGTTAACAACCTAGCTCTTGTCCGGAACACGGCTAGACTGCAATATTATGTTTTTATAGGTTGTACAAGTAATGCTTGAACATATTTTGTGAGCCTGTCCTTCGCCAGATGAAGGCTCCGACTATTAGGAGTTCCACAGCTATCCTAATCTGCCGCTTGTCTGATGCTTGTTTGGTTTGACTTTAAAACCTCGAAGGGCTGAGGTAAAAGTCTGCATTCATTCTTTAAATAATAATAACGATAAAAACAACAAATTTTGTACAAAATGCTAACTGTCCGGACATTGAAACTTATTTTCTCATTATCTGGACAGCAATATTTGTACTTGAAAAAACGTGTACGAAGACTGAAAGCATAAGAGGAAAATATGTTTTTCTTTTTGTAATGCATATATAAAATAATAAACTATTATTTAGGAGCATTAAAATGGTAATTCGTAATTTTCGCCTTCTTTTCAGTTGCGGACGGCCTGTCCGGGAACTGAAAATCATCTCAAATTTTGGTTCTGGTATCCGGACAGTAATAATTTAGGATGAAAATTTAAATAAATTACTTTTTTATTTATAAAATGAAAGTTTATCATATTTTAAACAAATATTATTAAATTTTATTGTAATATGTTAATAAATACTTGTTTAGGCCCTTACTTTTCTGAAATGCTCCCACTACTTTTTTTTTTACAAAACCTGCAATTTTGACGCATGCTCAGACTTCTAACACTAAAATTATGTGTAACTTTTAAACTACGCTTTTGATTCAACTTAAACTTTCCACGCACACTCAGAAAACATGTACATTTCCATTTGTGTTATTATTTGAGACTATTTGTTAGTTCTCTCTCCCTATGGCGCGATATACAACAGGTATATCATCATAAACCTCCTAAACTATTTGTTAGTTATATTTCAATTAATCCCATAACATTGACATAGTGTCCGGACACTAGCGCTGTCCGGAAACTAGTGCAGTTACCCTATATAGTTTTTTAATTTTATAGTTTGGAAATATGCCTTTTTGGTTGCAATTCAAGGAAGTAAGCCACTTTGTATGAGAATAATTGGAAATAGGCCCTTTTGCTTAACATGTTTTGGGAAATAAGCTTCTTTGATTATTTTTTGATTGCTTCTGGTGAACAGTTCCGGATTATAATCTCAGATTGAGGTCGAAATACATATGTATATTTAAAACTCAAAAGCTGTTTTTTTAGTGATAATATACATTTAGTTAGGGAAGCACATCTGAACTTACTTTCAAGAAGATATGAAAATGCAGTTACAAGTTACTACAACAACTAAAAAAAACTTTGCTTACTGATTTTTCCTTCGTACTTCTTTATTCTTCTTTGGTTTTCTTCTACCGGTATTTTATACAGCAACAAGGTTTTCTTCCATTTTAAAAAATTTCAAAGGTTTTTCGCAATAGACCGGAATTTTATTCATTCATTTCTCAAAAAGAAAACATAAAAATGTCAGTTCTCCGATTGGCAATCGAAAGATATTTTGCCTTTTTGATTTTATAAAAATCGAACGTATTTCAGTGGTAAAGCCATTTTTTCATAACGCTGTTTTGTGTAAACAAATTATGCCCTTTTGTTTGATTTTCTACGACAAGGTATCAAAACATAATGGAAAATAAGGCCCTTTGATTGAAACGATGCAAACATTTTAAACGTAAAATAAATGGCAAGGAAATATGCTCAGTTTGTACGAAATTTAGTTGAGGCGTTTTAGTAGTTTCCTATGCAGACAACATGTGTAGTTTTGTCTCAATATGCCAATGTCATTAAAATCTAGCATCGTGTAGAAAATAGAAATAAGGCCTTTTGTTTAATCATTCCTCAAATTACTTTGATATTATGTTTCAGAATGGTGAAAATTAGTAGAATATTTACTATTAGAAGTCTATCATTGCTAGTTTAGATATTTACGTTTGATCTCAAAACCCAAACTTTCAAAACAAAAAACTTTAATTTTTTTATTAAATACTGATGGCCGGTTCAGGATCAGCTATAAATATTCTTTAAGAATCTTTTTTCTTTATTGATTTTTTGTTTTGACTTTTTTGTAGGGAATTCAATTCCCCACAAAACTACTATGTAAACATTTCTTTTATTTTTATTTTTTTTTTGTTATTTTATATCCTGAAAAATATTTTGCTAGACAAATTCCAAAATTTTTTTTCAACATTCTAGTTTTTCTCCACCCTAATGTATATTCTCTGTTTGAATGTGGATGTGCACACATTCTTTTGGTTCATGTGTGCACGAAATGATGAACCTTAGCAAATATGATTCACTGCAGTCTGTTATATATCCCTTCGATGTTGCTGCAATTTTGAACAAACTTTTTTAGTGTGAATACCGAACAACGGGTTAGAACACGAATCAATAGTCATTACCAAAGTTTTGCATTTTTTTCAGAATTTTTTGCCCGCGGCAAATGCGGCCCTGCCTCCAGTTTTCAGCAACTAGTTTTACCAATAAACTCGACACAGTTCCGTTCTCAAATGATTTCAGGCTTGAGCGCAAAACAGCGACATTTCAGTTTTTCCAAGAATCACTCTTCCACACTGAGCAATTTCGCAGAACTGTCAGAAATTCTGAGTGAAGGAAATTGAAATTAGAAATGGGAACCTAACATTTAACAAAGCCATAAAAATATGCTTCAGTGGGCTAGCTTTGGGAAAGTTTTATGATTGAAAAATATTCAGTGTCAGAAAATAGACTAAACCATAGAAAATATGTATCTGTATCTATCTTAATATATAAAAATCATATGCGCGTCTGTCCGTTGTCACTAAACTCCTTCTAAACGCCTGGACCAATATTGATGAAACTTTTTTTGTATACTCAAGTGGGCTCGAGGATGGTTTAGATTTCCAACCTGGACCACTGGATGATGTGGGCGTCCAGATTTTCTGAACCGTATATCTCTGGAAGTATGAAGGAGATCAATCTCTAACTCTCTCTCTCTCTATGGCGCAATATACAACAGGTATATCATCATAAACCTCCTAAGAGATTTTTGCGCCAAGCTTCTCTTCCAATTTGTGGTGTGCCGATTTGAATTTTCCCTACAAATTGGTGGGACCTACAGTTTTTTGCCGACTCCGAACGGCATCTACAAAGGAGACGAATTTTTGCTGAGAAGCCTGTCATGGCAGAAATACACTCGGAGAGTTTGCCAAACCACTGCCGAGGGGCGACCCCGTTTTGAAAAACTTTTTTCAAATCACTTTTGATGTTACCTGTACCAGGGCTTGAACCATGGACCTTCGGTGTGGTAGGCCGGCAGCACTACCTTCACACCTCAAGAAAAAACGAGAGGAAGGGAGGAGTGGGCGTGGCACCTCCCATACAAATGAGATTTTTTTGTACTGCATAAGAAGTTAAATGAGACGTGGAGGAAATGAGAAGTGGGCGTGGCACCTAACATACAAGTGATATTTTTCTTACTGCATATCTCTGGAATTATTAGCGAAAAGGGTAAGGATATTGATAGGGATAGGGATGTTTATAGTGATACGGGTATCGAATATTTCTAGATCCATTCAGGAAAATTTTTGGGCAGGACAAAGTCTGCCAGGCACCCTAGTTTATGTACCTATATAAATTGAGTGTGCATTCTTTTAATATTGTTTTCAATATTTTGATTTCAGGGCCCAAGATTCGAGTCCCGGGAGAGGTAACAACAAAAATGGTTTGAAAAAGTTGTTTCAAAACGGGGTCGCCCCTAGACAATGATTTACCAAACTCTCCGAGTGTGTTTCTGCCATGGAGGGCTTCTCAACAAAAATTCATCTACAAACTGGAAGAGAAACTCATCTGAGGTTTATAATGATATACCTGATGTATATCGCGCCATACATTTATTTTTTATAAAAATTTCTATTCCTGAATGGCTTACAATATTTTAAGCCAAACAAAGAGTGCAGTGGCGTACAAATGTTGGGTATTGCTGAAAGTCCGTGGCATTTTGCCGACTTGCTACCCTGTAGTTGCGCCACTGAAAGAGGGTGAGTCAGTATAGAATAGCTTTCCGCATTCTCAATAGCCTTTTAAGAACTACATGATTTTAAAATTGAAAGGAATGAACAATCTCTTGCGATGTGATTATCATAGTAGTAGGTGGTACTATGGTCTATATGCATGATTCTATTGAGTATAACATTAAATATAACAAATCAATTGATAAAAACATTAGGTGTATTTTTATAAAATTGAAGCATTTTAATCCAAAATGGCAGATCGGTGTGGTTTACCTAGAACAAGTGATGCTGATTTTATAACCTACTTGCGTAACATATTGGGTAGTACCTGTGAGATGTCTGAGAGTAACATTCTAATACGTGATTTTAATATTAATTTAAATAATACATCAACATATAGCACTCAATTAATAAATCTCTTCAAGGCATATTCTATTCACCAAAAAGTTAAGTTTGATGCTCGTATAACGGATATATCCAAAACTAAAATTGATTTACTGTTCGAATATGAATGATATAGTGTGTGAAGAGTTAGATGAACATCAAATTTCTGATTATGAAACAATTCAATTTAAACTTGAAAGTATCTCCAAATTTAAAATGAGAAGCATAATCAAAATAACTTCATGGGAGTATTACAACAATGAAGTAATTATTAATCAAATGCGCCTAAGTGATTTCAGTAATTTTGATAGATTTGATCTGGAGAGTAAGGTGTTAAATATTAATAATAATATTTTGAATGCTATGCCAAGCCTGACATATGAAAAGGCAGTTCATTTAAAAATTATGAATAAATAGTATGACAGTGAGCTAGCGAATATGAATAAATATAATATTAATCTATATAAACTGGCCCAAATATCGGAAGAATTCGATGAATACCGAAACATAAAAAAAAAAAAAACAAAAAGCTTATTAAAATTAAAAAAGCTAATCATATGGAGTATAAAATAGATAGCAATAGTCATGATAGTAAAATGATGTGGAAATATTTGAAACAGGCAATTAGTATGGGGAATGAAAATTCTTTAATAAGAGAATAGTAATAAATGGTAAAATATGTATATGATAATGAATCTGATATTGCAAACCAACTTAATACATATTTTGTTGACAGCATTACAGATATTTGCAGTAAAATTGAAGTAGTTGATAGAGACGTCAATATATTTAATCAGCCAAACTATATTTTTAAATCTGTCCAAGTTAGTACGGTTGATATTGAAGAAATTGTGAATAAGTTTCCGGCAATGAAAGGCGGAAAAAAATTATTATCAGATGGTGTAGTTAAAGATGTGGGACCTTATTTACTATTTTTCTCTGCTAAAATAATAAATGCAAGTCAGTAGTGGTATATTTCCTTCAATATGGAAAACTTCTACTCTTTTCCCTATAGAAAAAGTCAAAAATACGGTCAAAGCAGAATAGCTATGGCCTATAAACACATTGGCAAGCGATGAAAAAATTGTAGAACTTGTAGTGAAAAATCAGTTAGTCCAATATTTAGAAAATAATAATATACTTATACCGCAACAGTCAGGATCTAGGCAAAAACACTCTTGTGAAACAGCATTAAACATGGTTATAGCTGAATGGAAAGAAGAACTTAACAAAAAAAAGTCGATAACAGCAGTTTTCATTGATCATTCATGAGCATTTGAAACAATCGAACAGAAAATTTTAGAAGGCATTGGTATTAGAGATGTGGAGTTAGATTGGTTTAAAAATTTTTTAACAAATCGTAAGCAAAGAACCATCATTGGTTCGACCCTATCAGAAGAAGTAGACGTTAAGATTGGCTTACCCCAAAGCTCCGTCCTGGCTCCAATTTTATTCAATACTAGCATTTACCCGCGGCTCCGCTCGCATCAAAGAAATAAGCAAAATAACTAAAGCTTCTTTTGAAAACATTTTTATTTATCAAACAGATAAGTTTTAAAGTTCACATGTTCCTTAAAATAATGATATACAAAAAACCTTAAATAATCAGGTTACACACCAAATATTAAAAATTTCTTAGCAGCACTTACTTGTAAACAATTAAATTCACACAGAGCACCAACTTCTAATACAGGATTCTAAACAAAAGCCAAAGCTATTAATTATTTTTCAGATAAAATTGAAGACGAGATACATACAGAACAAACCGTAAGAGCTTCATAAATTGTATTATTATATAAACACTCATAAAAGTTTAATTTTTACGAAACAGCGAAGCAACCAAAATATGAAGAATTGCTAAACTTGCTAAAAAGGATATTTTCCGCAGGAACGATATCAATATCTTTAAAATGCACAACTGTTTTGCTCAAACGTTACAAAAAATTCATTCAAAATATTTGATTTGATGTTTGATAGGTGAAGATTTACTCATATTTATTAACGACGGCCCACATTCAAAACGACGACTGCGAACGACAACGGCGAAAGACCGAAGCTTGATGATAATTGCCGCCAAGCACAGACGACATGATAATAATGAAAGCGGCAACGACAGTTTTGCATTAGCCCAAACAACAGCAAAAAAATTTAGAAAAAAGTATTGCATGTGTAAAAAAAAACATAAAACTAATCAATTTCAACACATATTTAAAGCAATTTGCATATATATTGCACGACCGTCGCTGTCAAATTAGAAATAGATCTAATCTGGCGACAGCGGCATTCATTATTGATTGCCGATTTGTCGTGCCCGAAAAACTCCTCCACATAAGAACATGTGTAAAAATAATTTGACAGATGCCACACCGTCGTTGTCGTCTTGAATCTGTTTTCCCTAAATGACAGAAAAAGTACCGAAAACGCAAAATAAAATTGGTATTGTATGTATAGCAAGGCGAATTCATTACTTGAACGTTATTTTCTTTTGATCTGACATTTCTGAACATGCTAAATTCGCCTGCTCTCACCTTATATGAATTCGCCTTGATGTATAGTAACTAAACTTATTAAAATCATAGCAATTAGTTTTTAAAAGTATTTTTGTAGATATGGCGATGAATTTTTTAGTCACGTTTTGACCGATAACTCAGTTATCGATTAACTTACACAACGAAACATAGCAGTATCGGTTAGTTTATTGAAATATCGAGAAGTCCATATGAATCTTTGGCCTTTCCGTTTCATGTCATATCCATATTTAATGCAAAATTTAGAGGTTTCAGGGCTTTTACATTTCAACCGATAGCTCAGTTATCGATTAATTTATCGAAATATTGCAATGTCCAAACGAAACCTGTGGCCTTCCCCTTTCGTTTGATACCCATATTGTATGCACATTTTAAGGTTTTAGGGCACCAAATTGCATAAATTCATTTGATAAAATGAATTTTTAGGTTAGTTGGCTCATATTAGTGCCCATAACTCCATAACCATGTGAGGTATTGAGATTTCATGAAACTTGTTTCCTATCCGAGACATCGGGATATAAGTGTGCAAAATTTCGTACAGATCGGTGCTGTAGTTTGGGCGTGAAAACATTTCAAACACACTCACTCACTCATTCACTCACAAACTTACGCATTTATAATAGAAGTAAGATATACATTAATGATATCAATTCTGTATTGAAGTTTAGTTCTATTAAGCTATTTGCTGGCGATGCGCTTATATACGAAAATGATATAAGAGAGAGATTACAAAGTGATCTAAATTCGCTCTATATTTGGATGTGTGCTAACAAACTGAAAATTAACATCGAAAAAACCAAATATATGGCAATAACAAGGAAAAACATAGCTGGTCTTGAAACCATTAAAATAAATAATATGGAAATTGAAAACGTAAAAACAATTAAATACCTAGGTATCGAAATAGATTGCATATTAAAGTTTGACGGTCATATTGATTACGCAATAAGTAAAATAGCCACAAAGTTATGGTTCATTCAACGAACTTGTAAAAATCTAAGCAAGTATTATAACATAAAAGTATACATATCTATAGTTGAGCCTTATTTCATTTATTGCTCTACAATTTTCTTTAAAATGAAAGATTCGCAAATCGAAAAACTTCAAAAAATTCAGAATAAAGCCGTGCGCTTCATATTATGCAAACGTTATGATACTCCTATAAAAGATATAATTCTTAGCTTGAATTGGATGAGTGTAAAACAGTTTATATTTTTTCACACTGCGAAATTCATTTACAACATAAAAAACGGAAATTTGCCTGATTATCCAAGAACAAGTATTAAATTTAACTCCGAGATCTGTGACAGGAATACAAGACAGAGAAATAATTTTAAGTTACCTAATTATAAAACCGAATCTGAAAAAAATAGTCTTTTTTATAAAGGGCTAAAATGCTTCCATGAACTACCAGAAAGTCTAAAAAATTGTGATAGTAATTTTTTGTTTAAAAAAAGATTGTATGAGTCGACGAATATAAGATAGGTGTTATGATTTGAGCCGATTTATGGTATATATTTCAACTTATTTTGTTTTGAAATACTATTTAAAATAATTTAAAACATGTAAATTGAAATTTTGAAAGATTGTATATTTAAACTATTGCAATATATATTTATCAGTGTTGAACTAGGCTCTAAGAGTTGTAATAAATAAATAATAAGAATAATAACCTTTCAGTCCTAGTACTTTTTGAAGTTAACTTATTTTGATTGAGAGTGAAATTTGAAGCTTTTTTGGAGTACATTGACATTTTTTGTTGATGCCAAATTGTAGTAGAATTTAAATAACATAGAATCATGGCGGAATTAATTAGGTGGAGGCATTGCGACATAGAGGTATGTTCAAAAAGTATCGCGAATTTTGAATTTTCGCTGGTTACGTATATTCGAATTTCGAATTTTTTGTGGCGTTATATTGGTACTCATGTCTCTCACTTATGCCGACAAGCTCGGCCATTTTGAATGTTCAGTTAATTGTTGACAGCTGCTTTGCTTGCACGTGTTTTGGATCGTCTTCGATTTTTACCTATTCAAAAAAATGGATCAAAGAACCTGTATCAAATTTTGTGTGAAAAACGAAATTAAGTGCGCGGATGCATTCCGAATGTTGACTGTGGCATACGGAGAAGCTACCTTGGACCGAAGCAACGTTTATCGGTGGTACAAAATGTTCTCAGAAGGCCGAGAAGATGTGCAAAGAAGAACAAAAATTGGCTTTTGCACCACGATAACGCCCCTGCTCACGCATCGTTGCTTGTGCGCGACTTTTTGGCCAAAAACAACACACTAATGATGCCGCAGCCACCGTATTCCCCAGATCTGGCCCCCTGTGACTTTTTCTTGTTCCCTAAACTGAAGAGGCCCATGAAAGGACGACGTTACGCTTCTCTTGACGAGATAAAGACGGCATCGAAGGAGGAGCTGAACAAAATACAAAAAAATGATTTTTTGAAGTGCTTCGAAGATTGGAAAAACCGTTGGCACAAGTGTATAATATCTCATGGGGATTACTTTGAAGGGGACAAAATAGATATTCATGAATAAATAAATAATTTTTGAAAAAACACAAAATTCGCGATACTTTTTGAACACACCTCGTATATGGCTCAAATTATCTGAAGTGAGCCACTTTTTTTTTGATAGTGATTCTTTTACCAGAAAAGTTGCTAATATTGTAGATTTTTGCTTAAAAAATCAGATTCTGAAGTTTTTTTTTTTTTAATTATTGTTATATAAGATATTGATTATTGAATTTTTAAGACTCAAAATCTTTAAAACTAATTATTTTCCGTTTCGATTGGTGGATTTAGCTGAAATTTGGTACGAACAATAAATAATAGTCACACTTTTAAATGTAAGCATAATTTTTAAAATAGTGCTTAATTTGTGGAAAATAGTAACAATTTTTTTAAACAAATAAAAATAAAAAAACCTTCGCCACCAAATTTAAATTTTTTTTTGCCTAAATACGATTGATATATTTATCCTGAATAGATACAAAAAATAAAAAAATTGCATATTCCCATAGGTCAGTTGCTATGTTAATTTTTCTAACCAAGTAATTATAAACAAATTTAAAAAAAAATTGTGAGATTTTTTTTTTTTTTCAAATAGGACTGATATTTTTTATCCATAGTTTTGTATATTGCCATTGGCGAACATGGTAAAACACATTGGTATATAACATAGTCCATCATTTATTTCAGTTTTTCAATTATTTTTGTATTGGGACGAAGCTCCATCCGAAAAATAATAAATTTTTTTTAAATTGCTTTCACCAAATTCCTCTTTTAACCGAGAAATTAATTTTCCATTAAACAAATGGACGGCTACGGAGTCATGCTGTAAATTTTCCGAGAGCATTACAAAGTTTTTGTTGTATAAAATACCTTCTTTTCTATAGTAAACAACGTGGACATGAAGTGTCACTTTATCCTTACGCCAATGTTGCGCCTGAATTTCATTTTGAATTTTGAAAGTATAATTTTAAGAAAAATCCTCAGTAATAATAAATTCGCCTTCTCCCATGGTAGCTTTCAGATTTCCCAAATGCTCCACCTGAGATTTAGCAATATAATCGTGCTTTACCAGTATGAGCAAATCCTTTTTAATATTTGCTATAAAAACTCCGCTTGACTCCGTGACGATTGAAAACTCACACCTACAAAACAATAACTATACAGTGTTAGAGGTTCCTAATGAATACCATTTACTTTAAGTACATACCGATCAGTCGAGAGCCCCTGGTGAAATGATATATCGTTAATGCTGTGGTTAGTCAAAATTGAATTGACTTCATTTAAAATTTTTTCTGGACCAGGGCATTTTTTACAATTTAATAAGAAACATTCTGAACTAGAGTCACCGCAAGCAATTTTTTCAATCCAATCGTGATAATTTGCCGAGAAATCAATTTTTTTCTTTAATAATTCCTGCCTTAGAGCCTGAATTTTTAGCCTCATATTTTGGTGTATTTTGCACACACAAACTGTATGATTACCTTTGGCTCCAACTAAAACACATTGAGGTGGCCTTAAGGTTTGAAATTTGGTCAAAGAGATTTGCATCTGAGGAAATTCCTTCAAAAAGCGGCAGTGCAACTCATTTAAGTTGCCTACCAGTAATCGTTTCTGCCATTAATAAATATAGGGTGTATCAAAATCTATATATATTAAAAACTTATTATTTTCCAAAGCTAAATTTACCGTGACATGTTGGCGTTTTCCTTCCAAAACCACTGATTTTGAGTCTCTTCTACCTGGTAAATCACGACTTATTTCATCTCTTAAGTAGAAATGTTTAACATTTTCTACTACGGACTGGTCCATGTGGCGCCCAAGTTTCGAATCGGCATGCGATGCGTATCCATTGTTTTGACGTAGTTTCTTTGCACGAGATACTAAACGACGAGAAACACCAAAGATTTTTGCAGTCTTACTTACGCTTAGGTCTACAGAAATTGTTGTTAAAAAAAAAATCTTTTCGGATTTCGAAGGTTTCTTCATAAGTGCGATTTTCAATTCATCATAAGCCCATGCTTCCTTCTGAATCGTTTCCAAAGACCTTTCACAACTAAGTTGCGATTGAATTTTGCTCGACACTTCAGCAATTTTTATTTTCATTTCACCAGAGATTTCCAATTTAAGCTTTTTTCCAGATGATCTTGTGATCGACTTTACTAGGGACATTACCTCTTCGGTGCCAGCCTCTTTGCAATTTTCAGGAACATACAGGCTATCACTATAAGAACTGTCGACATCGTCGACATCGTCGACATCGTCGTCATCGGTTGATGCTGCACTATACACAATATTGGAATTTTCACATTCTTTTAACTGCACAATATAACTGCTTTTGTATACAACTGCTTTACATGATAAGCAGATGTATTTCCCGATTAAATTGGCAAATCTCGTATCACAATTCTTTTTCACTAAGTAAAGATTTGTACGCACACGCATATGTTTTTTTTTTAGAAAAGGGTTGCAACACACATTTTGTAAAGGCATCTTTAAAACTACGATTTGACGTATATCTGTAAATATGACAACAACGGATCTTATTTTCAAAACAGAGCGATTGCTTTCTTTTTGAAAATCTCTTTGAAAAAACCATCGTCACCTTAATTGAAAAAGGCCTTACCCTACCCATAAAATGTAAGATTTTACAGCACCGCTAAATTTTCAAGTTAACTACATGCAGATGACCCTGAAGTGTGGCATAGAGGTACTCACTCCCGAATTCCTAGCGGTAGAACGATATAGCACACAATCGTAGGTAGAGTATGAACAAAAAAAAAACTCTCAGAATTTTTTTATTGATTTTTTTTAATAATAATTGCGCTTTACTTGGTTAGAAAAATTAACATAGCAACTGACCTATGGGAATATGCATTTTTTTTATTTTTTGTATCTATTCAGGATAAATATATCAATCGTATTTAGGCAAAAAAAAATTTTAATTTGGTGGCGAGGGTTTTTTTATTTTTATTTGTTAAAAAACATTGTTGCTATTTTCCACAAATTAAGCACTATTTTAAAAATTATGCTTACATTTAAAAGTGTGACTATTATTTATTGTTCATACCAAATTTCAGCTAAATCCGCCAATCGAAACGGAAAATAATTAGTTTTAAAGATTTTGAGCCTTAAAAATTCAATAATCAATATCTTATACTATAATAATAGTTAAAAAAAAAAAAACTTCAGAATCTGATTTTTTAAGCAAAAATCTACAATATTAGCAACTTTTCTGGTAAAAGTATCACTATCAAAAAAAAAGTGGCTCACTTCAGATAATTTGAGCCATATGTAGTCCAGAAAAGTTTAAAATTTAGGTTAAAATTTTTAACCGTGTATAATTAATGAAAAATAAAAACTCCATCATTAACAAAGATTTTATTTTCAACCAGTTTTCATGGAATAATAATCACCCCAGTAAAATAATCAAATTTATCAGGACAACAGAGTTTATCTTACCACTATAACATGTGAATTCTAAGAAATGTCTCTCTAAAATCTCTAAAATACATGCTTTTGACTCAAAACTAAAAAAAAAAACATTTACATTTGACTTTTACAATAAAAGTGAAATTTGAACCGTTATTTTTTACTTTTATAATAAAAACCATTTCTAACCGTTATTTTTAACTTTTAGGATAAAATAATTTTTAAAAGTAATTTTTTACCTTTTTCATAAAAATTACAAATTGAAAGTAATTTCGGGTAAGCATTCTCTGCCTCGCAGGCATTAATCTGGTCCATTCAAATGTAAAATAGAGATATCCTTTCTATCTGACATTTTGAATTGAAATTTCGAAAATAGCGGTTAAAATCGGTTCCTGGATTTCTAAGCTTAAAACAAAACGATTGACATTTTATTTACTTCAAATTTTTGCAGGTAATTTCAATTGCAATTTAGTCAAATGCTTAACAGTATACCATACATAAACTTTAGATAGTGATGTGTTTTTTTTAGTATGAAATCAACAATTTTTTTTCATTTTTTACCCATATTGGTTTGTATTATTTTAACTGTAAAAAATTATCTAAGAGTATTGAAAATTTATGTATGTATAATTCGAATCTGAAATATTAAAATCTTCCAGTCGTTCATTTGGTTATTTTTTATACTAACGATCCATTTAGTAGAAAAATGTCAATTGTGAAAAACTAACTGGCCTTAAAATAACTACTTTGTGGCTATTGTAGAAAATAATCCTTTTTAAGCATACTTAAAAATAACTAACGTCTAATTAGACCATAAGTCATGTAGAGGAATCAAAAATGCGATTACCACTTCTACTTGTAAATAAATTAAAACTACTATACATGTTATATTTTTCGTTTGCTTACATTTCTCTTTTATAACTCATAGATGCTTTTTCGTGATTCGGTAAATACCTAGAAATAGTCGCTGTTTTCTAGAGAATAAATTTTATACACATAAAGCGTAAAATTGGGTCAGTTGGAAAATTAATGCAAGTGACAAAATGTTACGATAAAAAGTAAATAATGAATAAGGAAATAAAATATAAAAAAACCGATCTTCACTACACACATTATATATGGATCATTCCATAAAATTTTTACAATCCAAAACATAGATTTGCCCGAAACCATTTTTTTTATGGCAGTTAGAACATATTTGTTTATGGCAGTTAGAACATATTTTAAAGGATTGCTGTTTCAAAACGAGTTGTCCTACAAAAACGAAATTTACAGGTTATCTTAACAATCGTTCACACTTTTTAAATATAAATAAATACAATTTTTTTTTTTTGTCATACAAAATAAATAAAATTTTTTTTTTAAATAAACAAAAGTTAATAGCGAAAAAAGCCATGCTTAAGGTTGTTTATTTTTAAACCAAAATAAGTGTACGGCTTGTAGAACATGTCATTAAAATTTCAGAGTGGGTAGCGAAATAGTTTTTTTGCAAAAAATATTTGTTTACAGCCACCTCAGCTCTAAGCATGCAATAGACCATACAAGGCCGATGGCGGGCACTATTTTTGTATAACAATTTATATGAGTTGATATTTTTTCAACATATTCGAATGCACTATTTCAACATCTACAACGAATAAAAGCTGTGAGTAAAAAACCAAAAACCGAACAAAATTTAAAAATTTTTTTTTTTAGAAAAGGTTTTATCCAGCTTTGGTTTGTGTGAGGTGGGCAAATTTCGACTGATAGAATTTGGGCTAATTAAAATCTGAAAACAAACACAAAAGTATTTGAGAAAGATATACCACATTATATTTTTATATACGTCAGAGCATTATTCCCTTTGCAGTACTGCTCGCCCACGCTAAGCGCTTTTATGTAGTTGTTTACTCGCAGCTCCGCTGAGTGGTTTCGGCACCTATTGATACACAGCTTACCGATGATGTTATGCGCAATGGTGATGATTATACAAAGAGACGGAGTTTATGAGGTGTACCCCTATATATAGTCAACTGCTCTGGCAACGATGAGCTTTAACGAGTTCATTTGCGGGTTGCTAGAGAGTTGTACAACAGGGTTGTTATTTAAGGGCACAAGTCCCGTAAACATAGTGCATTCGAATATGTTGAAAAATATATCAACTCATATAAATTTGTATACAAAAATAGTGCCCGCCATCGGCGTTGTATGGTCTATTGCATGCTAAGAGCTGAGGTGGCTGTAAACAAATAGTTTTTGCAAAAAAACTATTTCGCTACCCACTCTGAAATTTTAATGACATGTTCTACAAGCCGTACACTTATTTTGGTTTAAAAATAAACAACCTTAAGCATGGTTTTTTTTCGCTATTAACTTTTGTTTATTTAAAAAAAAAATTTTTATTTATTTTGTATGACAAAAAAAAAATTTTAATTATTTATATTTAAAAAGTTTGAACGATTATTAAGATAACCGTAAATTTCGTTTTTGTAGGACAACTCGTTTTGAAACAGCAACCCTTTAAAATATGTTCTAACTGCCGTATTTTTTCGTTTTCCAAAAGTTTGAAAAATTATTACTCGAAAATGTCGCATAATACGGTAAAATAAAAAAAATACGTGTCGATTTGTTTTTCATCCAGACCATAAAAAAAATTGTTTCGGGCAAATCCATGTTTTTGGTTGTAAAAATTTTATGGACTGACCCATATGTAATATTTACAGTAGCTGCAAAATTGTAAGTTCCGAGCTATTAAATTGCAAGAGTTGTAGCCCAAACCCCGTTTATCGGAACAATCGATTGTATGAAGGCTATGCCTTGCATTAGTCCGATCTTCTTGGTTCCGATAAATGAACTATATAGTGCAAAATGGCGGCCCCCAGATAACTCTAAAACTGAGGGACTAGTTTGCGTTTAAACAGACAGGCCGACAGAAGGACGGATTTACGGACATGGCTAAATCGACTCAGCTCATCGCCCTCATCATTTCGGTATATTTATTGTTGGGTCTGTATCTTCTTCTCTCATACTTACAAACATCGGACCAAAGTATCTTATATTACCATTTCATGTTCATGAACGAAATACAATTATTATATCCTTTGTCTATTTTGTGGTTGAAAATTAGCTACATAATAAGTGGTTGAGATCTCATGCAGAGGTAATCATAGTTGACCGGAAATATAATTAGTCCGAGTATATAAAGATTTACAATAAATATGAAACACCACTTGATTCGTAGGCAATTGAAAGTTACTTTTACGTTGGATTCGTTTCCTGCAGGAATCTAAAATAATGTTTACTTAAATTTATTATTCATAATATATTTATTTTCACTGTTTAGGCCCTTCGTAGTGTGCTTTGTACCGATAACAGCTCTTACCCCACCGAACTAAACGAAAGTAGACATTCTAAATGCATCGGAAAGACTCGTTCACTTGTTTTTCGAACGCACGAATGTCACCAGTTTCCTTACATTTTTCCACATTAATTGCCCCATCATCCATTGTGCACCTAATTTAATTTCCAAATAAAGTCCTCATGATATTCAATTAGTTTCAAATCCTTGTGTTTACTTATTTGCTAATTCGGTAATTCTTAATTTTTTTCCTGTTATTCATACGTGCGAGCGCGCCCCCCATTGCGACGTCGACTCCCGTTACATTCACTAATACCTCAAATAATCATTTTTATATAAAACAGGGGTTTATGAACCAAATCGATTATTTTCTTTCAAAGTAGACTCGAGGTCACGTCCAAATGAAACTCAACGTAGTTGTATTCCTTTTAAATTTACTGCCTGTGGTGGTAATAATAATCGTGGCCAGATTGACGAAGATATTTTTAATAATTACATGTGATCGATACATATGCCATCAGTCGACTTATTATTCGTATTCCAAATCAACAAGCACTTTGAACTTATTTATAAAAAAAATATTTTATTAGTCCCATAGCTATTTTTCATTAAACACTAATTTAAACAAATACATAAAACATATTATTTATTCTTTGGTTTCACTACACCCTCCCACCCCCTGCACAGCACTATCACTTCAATGCTCCATATTTGAATTCACCGTTGCGCTCGAATGAAAAACTATGCTCGCACCACGACGCGTAAAGTAGTCACGCCTTTTGATCTTCCACGCATAAACTACCACAACCCCTATCAAGAGCACAATCATCGATAACAAAGCGATTTTCATCAACAATAAATACACCTCCAAACGTTGTTCGTGCAAACGTAGATTGCTCATTGATTGTTGCAACACTTTTTGCAAAGTAGACATATCGTTCAGCTCGTGCTCGACTTCTCGCAAGGTTGCTGGAGTACTACTAATACAAGAGACGTCACGTATATGAGCACGTTCGGCGGCACTCTCCTCGGGTTCAATGTGCAGCATAACCGTTGTGGAGAGTTGTGGTGGCACGAGCAATGTATGCAGGTAAGAACAGTTAAAGCGATTGCGCGAAACGCCCAGCTTAGAGAGATTTGGGAAGGCGTAGGAGAAGCCACCTTTACCCTGCACCTCAGTCAAATTATTGCCATCCACAAATAAATAACGCAAGTTCGATAAATATGGTATAAAGATATCCAAATTGAGTACAGTTAAATTATTGTAGGATAAATCGAGACTCTCCAAATTGACTTGCTTGGAGAGCATGCCGAATGTGAGTTGACGCAGACCAATAGCACGCAACGAGAGCATGCGTAAACGCTTCAAACGATCGAATGTTGTTATGTTGACGGGTCCTATTGGATTGTGCGATAAATCGAGTTGTAACAAACCAGTGATATTAGTTATATTCGTTATGTCATTGAGATTATTCGAGCCGAGCAGCAGAGTTTCAAGAAAGAGCGTATTAATCATTTGTACTTCGTTGATGCGATTATGATCGGCGCGCACATACTTCGTGCCGTTCACAAAAATGCGTGTTAAATTGTTATAATCGACTTGTAGCTGCGACAGTATACTCTTATTATCTAACTCGAATTCAGTTAAATTATTCGAAGTTAGCAGCAAACTCTCCAAACCATAAGCAGCCTGAAAACTGTCAGGATGTACGCGATGTATATTATTGTATGAGAGATTAACATCATTCAAGCGGCGCAGACGATTAAACACTTCGGGTTGCACATATTCCAAGCGATTATTATTTATTGCTATCGCCTCCAAATATTGATTCTCCAAGAGTAAATCATTCGGTAGTTCACGTATAAAATTAAATGACAACTGCAATTTATCCAAACTACTCAAACCCTTAAAGGCATTCTCATTCAGCAGCTCAATTAGATTATGACTCAAATCGAGACGCATCAAATTGCCAGCACCCATAAAAACGGACGTTGTTATTTGTGTTATATTGTTGTTGCTCATATTGAGTACAGTCAAATTTCCTGCTGCACCAAACGTATTACGCGGCACATCCAAAATTTCCGTAAACGACACATCGAGCGTCTTAAGGCAAGCAAAAACATCAAACAACTTGAATGGTACATAAAGCAAACGCGAGTCGTAGAACTTCATAAATTTTGTATTATTCGCTTTGGCGTATTTTTGTATTTTCACAATTTGACTATGCGACACAACGAAACCGGAAACCGTACAATATGCCTCATTCGCGGAGATGTCGTACATACGCTCGAATTCATCACATTTCAAAGTAATGTCCTCAGTGGCGTCTACGTTGGACGGTGTGAAGAATAGCCCATTGGCTGCAAGCACAAGGACAATAAACCGATTTATTTTGAATTTTGCTTTTCGCGGCATTTTAAAGAGGCAAGCAAACTTTAGCAGCGACAGCAGTTAAGCAACTAAAAGTCCATAAACAGTTGGGAGTGTGCAGTTTCGCAAACGATTAAGGAAGTGGATAAGAGTTTGCAGTTATCTACATATGTATGTAGAGCTTTATATGTGGAATGATCTTAAAACCCTGCAGTGAAACACTAAACTTGGTACAAAAAATACTAGTTTTGGAGGTGCAATCATTGCGAAAAAAGAACGAAATCAAGCACTGAAGATGGCGATTCGCCGAAACCGGTTTGTTACAATACCAAAATTGACAAGGGATGACGAAAATTCGTTCCAATATAAATCCAGTATCCACCCTGTCGGAAAAACACAAAACCAAATCTACTCAACTTCAGTTTATTTGATAACAATTATATTAGTATAATATTAAGTACCTGGGTGACCGAGCATTGCTCGGTATTTTTCGAATTTGTCGCATAATCTTACTTACCAAAAGCACTCAGATAGATAGAGCACCGAGACAGTGGTCGATATAAGAAGGAATAATTAAAATGCAGTCAGGTGGCAACCCTAGGTGGCAATCCTACTTAAAAATATTCTGGTTGGTATACGTCCTCAAATACCTTCCGTTTGATACCCATATTGCCATATATTGCTTAGTATTTAAAAAAAAAGTCGGAAAGATGGCAACCCTCTAAGCTTTCTTTAGTGGCAACATCCAAGTAGAAAATCCTAGAAGGAAGCATACTATCCATCTACCAAATTTCATCGAAATCGGTTTAGCCGTTCCCGAGATAGTGGTCGATATCTGAAGGAATAAATAAAATGCGGTCAGGTGGCAACCCTACTCGAAAATACTTTGGTTGGTATACGGCCTAAAATACCTTTCATTTGATACCCATATTCCCATATATTGCTTAATATTTAAAAAAAATTGATATAGGTGGCAACCCTGTGAACCACCCCAAGTGGCAACACCAAAGTAGAAAATCTTAAAACAAAGGATACTACCCATATACCAAATCGGTTAAGTCGTTCCTGAGATAGGAGTGAATATACAAATATACAAGAATAACTCGTTTAAAGTTATAAGATATTACTATTATTTTTGCGAAAAACCTCAAATTATGTGTTGTTTATTTAACGACACAGCTGATCGCGAATAAACTGATATCGATAAAAAAGTATCGATTAGTGAATAGCGATATCGTTATAGTCATCGTTTCGATAAAATCTCGATTGCGAATGTCGTTAGTTAGTGAATTCCACTACAGTGTCCCGTCAATGTGGCTGTGATTCTAAATATTTCTTTCCTTGACCTGTTCAGCAGGTGATTGTTATAGCTTGGCCAAGTTAGTTTGAATCTTAAATGCATGTTCCTTTTAATGGATGTGATTGGTAAATGAATAGTCACCGCCTCAGGAACGTCCAGCTTTTGCTAATTCGTCTGCCTACTCATTTCCCTCAATGTTTCTATGGCCTGGAAGGCAGGCGAGCATAATGTATGATGACGGCGTTGCAGGAAGTAGTGGGGGATTCAAGCTCCATAAGCATTGCTTGGCTGTCTATGTAGATACATCCGTCGCGTCCTCTCACTAAGTCTTCCGTCAAGAAACCACAGCCCTTCTCTATTCCTAGCACTTCCACTTGGAACATACTAGCTGAATCTGGAAGGCGAACTGAGTGCGAGACCCGAGTTGATCCGAAAACAATTCAGCTCTTCGTCTATCAAGTCCAATAGGGTTTGGGGGAAAGAGCCTGGCACTGCAATGACAATTTCGTTTGGATATGCGAATACCTTTTCTCGAACATTGTTGAAATCCAGTAGAATACAGTGGAATCATATACCCAACCTATACTAGCTAGTATAACCGTATTTTCAAGCATTGACTGCATCCGACTGAAGATAGGGTGCCGGTGACCACGCTTTATATTGTGGAATGCACCTTCTGTTTAGAAAGGCTGCGAAGGTGTATTCTTTGAAGTGTAGTGTTACCAATTAGTTCGTGTACTGCGGTTTCGACTGACCTGCCCTTTATGTACGCATGTTGTGCCATAGAAAGCTTAGGTCCGGTTAGTACCGACCTTATATGGATGTCTAAAGGCCTTTCCAAGACCTTCAGCATGAAGGAAGTTAGGCTTATTGGAGCTTTTGATGGATTTGGGTCCCGTTCTGGTACCATACCGACAACAAGCACAGCTATCCGAGAGAGTTAGCTCGAGAGTAGAACATTCCCTTTTACCAAATTCGTTTTTTCTATTCAATAAAGGCAATTAATTATTACACTAGTTAGACTTGGGATTAGTACTAGTTTTGAGATATGTACTTTCATAAGTTGCTTTGACTACAGGGTGTGTTCTTACGAATTTGCATAAATATATAAGTTCTTCAATGTAAGTCAATATATTTTTATCAGCCGCTGGCGAGCGCTTTAAATGGAGAGATAAATTCAATACGACGCGAAATACTGGGTTTATACAAGGTGGCGCAAAAGTAAGCTTCCGATGTTCAGCATATCGGTTGTGGCACGTGCAGTGTGTGCTGTTGCACAGTCTTGTTGGAACCACACGTTTTCCAATCCCAATTCATCAAGTTGCGGCAAAAAGAACTCGTTGATCATTGCTCTGTAGCGCTCACCATTCACAGTAACCGTTTGGCCCCGACCGATTATTGGTCAAGTAAATAGTCAGCAATATTCCGCGTTCTGGAGCAGTGTAGCGTAACATTGTTTATTAACGTGTATTTCGCATGTGTTTACTACACAAATGTCAAAACAGAACTGACTTTAGGGGCCAATCGCATAACTTATAGCATTTTCTGATAGGAGGACTACTTTTGCGCCACCCTGTATATAGAGAACTGGAGAAGTAAGAAAAACACAGATACAAATATATTTAAAGTGCTTTCATATCAGTTTTATACGCACACAAATTTCTTCATAAAGTTTTAGTGGGATAACACACAAATTTCATGTTTATTTAAAAAAAAATTAAATAAGTGCAGAAAGATCATAAATAATCGTTTTATAGTATAACGTCTATATATATTATAGCTGGGGGTTTTTATGTGGGGAAATGACTCTAATACCAGTGAACGGATTTTTGTCGAATTTTGAAAAGGATAGGTCCTTTTGACATAGGCTATATTTTACTCGCTAGATTTCTGTTTGTTACATAATCAAAAACTCTGATACAATATATGTAATAGACTGACTCTTGAGTCTGAAAATATTGATGTTCTCAATTTTGCTTATAAAATATTTTCTTTAATAATATTTTTTTTTAAACATAAATCACTCACGAACAAAGTTTTACAATAACAAACTTATCTGTAATGACGTCTGACGAAAATAAACAGGGCAAAAATGAAAGAAATGAATATATATAGTATTATATATTTTTGTTGGACAGTAACTGTTGAACTGGGATAAGAAAAAAAATACTACTTCCGCTTTGGCTCTACTAAAGCTAAGATAAAAGTCTGGACCTTGAGGAAGGGCAAACGCAACAGACTTTAATTTATTCAAGAGAACATATATATGTACATGGGCACATATATGAAAAAATTATAATGTACTGAGATTGCACGTATGTAGATATAAGTAGTTATATACTTACTGTAACAGAAGTACCGATAAACGGGAAGCGCATACTCGAGTTTAAGAAAACAAAGCACTAAACAGAGCAGCAGTGGAAATTAATTACCAAAGAGATAATAATGTAATACCCAGACCTGTTAAATTTGATTAGTAATTACTAATCAATTATTTAGATGGCTCTTTAAATTGGTAATGATTATTTTAATTGTTTTTCAAGAAAAGGCAATTATTAATTGATTACGATTAGAAAAAACACTGTCCTGAAATTATTAACAGTCGAATTTGAAATTTGTCTGACTCATAAGTGGGTGGTGCCATTCCCACTTTCCAAAAATCACATAAGGAATAAGAAAATTCTGCATCAGTGAATGAGATATGGCATGTTCCGGTTTCCTACCTCTGGGCGTACTCTACATGTCTATAGTATACCTCGTATTAAGTTTCGTAATTCTATCTTACACTGTTCTTAAATTATTAACAGTCGAATTTGAAATTTGCCTGACTCATAAGTGGGCGGTGCCATGCCCCTTTTCCAAAAATTGGATAAAATCACCAATGGGACAACCAAATTTTTAAATCTCGCAAAATCTCATCATTGTAGCTGCTTCAATTATTGAGTTAACCCATTTTGTACGTTTTTCGAAATTTTCGATATCGAAAAAAGGGGCGTGATTATGTTTCAATTTCGCCCATTTCAAATGGCAACCTACCTTGGCCGGAAAGCAATCTGTGTGCCTAATTTCATTCAAATATCTCAAGTTATCGTGTCCACGGGCGGACGGACGGGCATGTCTTAATGAATTTCTCTGATCATTCTAAGAACTTTGATATATGCAACCCCATATTTATCTCTATTATTTTGTACCGTTACAAACCACAGTTATATGACCAAAACAATAAAAACGTGTGGAATAGTACACGCTGGCTATAAAAAAGTTGTTTTGATAACTTTTTTTTTTGTTTTTGGCTTATTGCTGTATTGTTGATGTGTATATTATATTTATGTGCTTCTACAACAATACTGAAAAAAATCAAAAATAATCAAACAAATTTTTTTGTTTACTTTACATCAAAAGTAGTTTTTGATATTTTTTTTAATAATCTTAAAAATTCATGATTTTTTTAAGTAATTGGAAAATAATCATTTAAAATTTAAAGTAATTGATAATAAATCATTAAATGGATTCTGAAGAAAGTAATTAATCAAATCGGTTATCATTACGATTAGTAATCATTATTTTTTTGCTGTATTGTTGCTGTGTATATATTTATGTGCTTCTACAACAATACTAAATAAAATCAAAAATAATCAAAAAAATTGTTTTGATTACTTTAAAACAAAAAAAAGTCAAAAGTAGTTTTTGATTATTTTTTTTTTAATAATCGTAAAAAATCATGATTTTTTTAAGTAATTAGAAAATAATCATAAAAAATTTAAAGTAATTGATAATCAATCATTAAATGGATTCTGAAGAAAGTAATTAATCAAAGCGGTTATCATTACGATTAGTAATCATTACTTTTTTGCTGCATTGTTGCTGTGTATATATTTATGTGCTTCTACAACAATACTGAAAAAATCAAAAATAATCAAAAAAATTGTTTTGATTACTTTACATCAAAAGTAGTTTTTGATATTTTTTTTAATAATCTTAAAAATTCATGATTTTTTTAAGTAATTGGAAAATAATCATTTAAAATTTAAAGTAATTGATAATAAATCATTAAATGGATTCTGAAGAAAGTAATTAATCAAATCGGTTATCATTACGATTAGTAATCATTATTTTTTTGCTGTATTGTTGCTGTGTATATATTTATGTGCTTCTACAACAATACTAAATAAAATCAAAAATAATAAAAAAAATTGTTTTGATTACTTTAAAACAAAAAAAAGTCAAAAGTAGTTTTTGATTATTTTTTTTTTTTAATAATCGTAAAAAATCATGATTTTTTTAAGTAATTAGAAAATAATCATAAGAAATTTAAAGTAATTGATAACCAATCATTAAATGGATTCTGAAGAAAGTAATTAATCAAAGCGGTTATCATTACGATTAGTAATCATTACTTTTTTGCTGCATTGTTGCTGTGTATATATTTATGTGCTTCTACAACAATACTGAAAAAATCAAAAATAATCAAAAAAATTGTTTTGATTACTTTAAATCAAAAAAAAATCAAAAGTAGTTTTTGATAATTTTTTTTTTAATAATCGTAAAAAATCATGATTTAAGTCATTGGAAAATAATCATAAGAAATTTAAAGTAATTGATAATCAATCATTAAATGAATTCTGAAGAAAGTAATTAATCAAACCGGTTCTAATTACGATTAGTAATCATTATTTTATAGGTCTGGAAATACCGTACCTAAGCCATAAATATCAATGATTACTGCTGTGCGAAAAAGGAAGCTTAAGCTGCAACAGCCAAAACGTCGCTTTATCGTCTTAATCATGATTATCTATACACGCCACTCACCATTTGCAAAAAAAAAATTGGAAGCACCAAGGGAGGGCGTCATCTTCCACCTGCTTTTTTTTCAACTCAGAAGAGTTTCCCCTATCCCTGCTGCTGAGTGTTGATAGGAAAACCTTCTGCAACTAGCAGTCCTTGGGGCTGTAAGCCATTGGGCTGTAATTCGCTACACAGTGCTGATATATGCAAATAGCTCGTACAGCTAAATGATCACCAGCGGAATGAGCACAAATCTTTAGGAGCACTTTGCTACCGAATGCTCCAAGGCTCATTCCAACTTCTTTTGACATGGTTGATGTCTGTTCTGACATCGAGTCATACATCAGCACAGGCACCAGACTAGCCAGAATTTCATGACTTAGCTTTTACATGTTTCAAGTACTTGTTTGCAACTTTACTGCAAAGTAGACCTCGACTGGTCCTCGTTCCTTATCCCGGCCAGAGAAGACAAGATCGACTTTGTTCTGCTGGCCGAATTGTAAATCTCATTATAGGGAGTCGTTTGTTTACGAATAGCCTGGAGAGATCCTTTCCAATCCTGAGGGAGATGTTTATATTGTTCATGGTATGAGATGAACAGGGAAATCAAATCCAGATTCGACCTATCAAAAGCTGCTCTTGAGATCGAAAAAGATATGGTGTATGCTGATTCTCTTATCTTAGGTCGTCTGCTGGACTTGGCCTATCGATAATATTTTTACGATCCTATAATTTAGAGGTGCGAAGCTGTGCTGATAAGATACAGAACCTTGTATCTGCTAGTCATCTCCCTTACTATTTAGCAACAAAAAGATGTGTTTTGTCCATAACTTAAGTTCGATCCATACTTCGGTCAGTTCTTGAAACTTTCCATCGTTCTTCGAATTTTCTGAATAAAATTCCTAGCAGACAGCAGAACGACACTTCGCATCATACCAGTTGTTTTCCGGGCTAGTTAGATCCCCATAGCCTCCTCAGTCCATGCATTCCCATTCACTGAATAACAATTTTGGATTGCATCCTTTATTCCATTTTTTGGAATAAGGAATGCAAATTTGCAGTCCTTATTCCTTTTGTTATTCCGGAATAATTATTTCTTTTGCATTCCTCATGTGGAATAAAAAAATTTTAAAGCATTCCGCATGTAAATAATGAAGTTAGAAAGCAGTCTTTAGGTGATAAGTATGGTTTTAAGCCTTTTTTGAATTGACATACGTCTTGCACTAATAGCCAAAATTACGAATCCCTAGATTTTCTATTTTCGGTATAGATTCGTAGATCTACTGCAACTGCACTATAGTCCCAACCCTGGCATTCGCGTTTCAGATAAATGTTGGCTCGCGCAAGTAATAATCGCTTAAAATTGATAGCATTGTTCGGCCAGGGTGCGTCGGAAAACGAAAGTGGGTGGCGGACCGAGGTCCATCTCTGGCAAGATTGCGGTGGTAGATAGAAACCAAGTATTAGAAGCACAATTAGACAAAAACCTCCCTACCATAGTTAATACATAGTTTAGAAAGGAATGCAAAGGAATGAGGAATGCATTTCTTTCGGTATGCAATCCAAGGAATGCAATCCAGTGAATGAAAATAAAGAAATAAAAACTAGGAATAATTATTCCGGAATACAAAATGGAATAAAGACTGCAAATCAAAAATGTTTGCTATCCAAGAAATAATTATTCCAAAAGAAATGCATTCTTTAACAACTCTGGTACTTACAAAGTGTGAAGTATACTCTAAGCGACAAAGAAACGGTCCTACTCGTACATAGAATACTAATGGCAAGCTGGTCATAATTTAGGCGGTACTAATACCGTCACCCAGCCTCAGTGACACTAAGGAGGCATTTCGGTAAACACTATGATGAAGTTCGCCACCACATTACTCAGTTGTTTAATACGCGGAACCACAGGGGAGTTCCATCAACCTCATCACCGATGCCTCTGTCATGCTTCGGTCTGTGAACCTCTTTATCAACACCCAACCACTTGAAGCAACTGAAAATAAGAGCGTACTTCCCTGGAAGACTTGAGCACCTCTGGCTTAACATCGATCTAAATATTGTAATAGGTTAAACCTTTACCTATCCAGACTCAATCCCACCATACCAAATTTATGTTCTTCATGTGGTATGTTCTAACCTACTATTTTAGCCAAAATTTATCTTTGGTCGGACAATGTTGAAACGCTAGTTTCCTTGGACTTCCATCATAAGAATTGGAAAAGTCTTTTCAGATTAATCGTTCATACGAAGCGCTGCTAATAGCAACAACAAAAACAACTAAACAGGAATCAGTACTGTGACTATAAAAACAACAAGCTGAATAGTTTCGACGTTTTCAAACAAATCGTTGCAATAGTAGTGGTTTTAGTACCTCAGCTTATTGGACTAAAATCCCTTAAAGAATCATTATACCTCCGGTGTTGACATATTAAAAGGAATATACCAAGCGTTCGGAAGATCGTTTTAAAAATGGTATCCTTGCAAAAGAAACTACGGTTCCTAGACGGCTGAGCGGCAAAAAGGAAATGAACAAGAGTATTTACAATTGAAAACAAGAGATTTTTACCGTTATTATTATCACAAAAATTCACTAATACAAACAAAAATTTAATTTAATCTCTTATTTCTTCAACAATAATGGCGCTGTGTAGGCAGGACCGTAAGGCGATGCAACATAAGGTGCAGCTGCGTATGGTGCAGCCCCATAAGGAGCAGCAAAGTTTCCATGATATTCCCTAGTGTAGATGGCAGCTGATGGGGCGGCAGCAACTAAGGGCGCTGAATAAGCGAAAACAGCGGGCTTAGGTTCAGCACTGGCGAGCGCAACAAGAACCAAAAGGACGAAAGCGAAATATTTGAACATATTTTGTTGTTTTTTCAATTGAAGCTCAATCAAGTGTGTGTTGAAGCAGAAACTAAATGACTTTGTTATTAAAAAACTTGTGGTATCACTCATTTATATACTAACGTTAATTTGCAAGCCCCCCAAAGTACATATTTCCAAGAACCTTGATGGTATTTTAATTTTTTGGTATTTCATATTTTGGTGTTACCAACAGCCATGCTAACTGTAAGCAGAAGCGCACGGTTTAGCCAATGCTTTTGCTTTACCGTTAAGTTTATTACATTTTGCACGTTGACGCTGTGGGGCACTTGAGCACCGTTAATTTAGTGACAGATTTACCAATACAAATTGCGCAATTTCATAAAAAAGGTATTAATTACACTAACTAACATTAATATTTATATACCCGGTTGTGATAGTGCACATAGTGTTATAAAGACACACTTTGTGGATATAGCTTACGTGCTGTAACCCCCCATAATTTCCTCGGAACCACTGAGAAGTAATTCGTTTTGCAAAAAACTGGCACGGAGTTGTACTCACGCATCTTTTTAAAAAGTCCGAAGATTATTTTCGATTACTTAAATAATTGTCGCTCTGCGGTCTCAACGATTTTAGCTAAGCCCGCTATTTAAAAATACGACGGAATAAAAATCCACTTCGACTAACATGAACATGAATTTAGATAAAATACGATACCATATCGATACTTTTGCCCTTTGTTACCGATATTTTGTACTCGATACTTTTATAACGATACTTTTTGAAATCGTATCGATCATATCCATATTTTTGTATCATTGCTTTTTAAATTAATTACATTTTTCTTAGGAAGAAGTCAATACTTTTTAAAGAAATGACAAAACAGAAAATTTGAAATTTGTACAAGGCATTGTGGAAATAAAAATTGAAATACAAAGAGTGAATAAAGATTATTAATTCAGAGCTTTATGTTACCAGCTGACGTTCCGGGCAATTAATTTGATACAATTTTCAATGAGCTCTCTGTAAAAATATTTGAAACTAGACTTAAATAATTATTTAGCTCCGATATGCCGTAGAATTCGAGATTAAGCCACAACCTCCAATTAGGATATACATGCCTATTTTAAGGTGGAACGTTTACATTGCGTTATCGAACTGCGTCTATCGGTACCCAGCTTTATTTTAAATGAGTACAGTGTCGATACTTTACATACGATATCGTGTCCCTAGTACCCGGTGAATGTCTGCAATAGTACTTTTTCAGACTGAGCGTTAATACTCATTTTAGTAATGTAAATAAATAATCGATTTTTAATTATTCTTTTGACGAACTTTGTAATCGATTTGTAGTAAATTGAATTCAAAAATTACACCTTACAAATCGATTTTTGTAAATAGTGCCTGTGCTACGAAAGAAAAAGAGCATTAAAGTATGTACACATTACAGCTGAAAACGCTTAGTTTCGTATAAATCACATCTAGTCACATGTTAGGTAGCACTGTGCGGTAAACTCGAATTTGAAGTCATATATCCAAAAGGGTTCATAATTTTGCTTCCAGGGCTGAAACCCCCGATCCCGCCTTTAGCCGGACTTACATGTTAACTGCCAACTCCGCCTTTAGGCGGGGTATGATTTTTGGCCTCTAATTCTATGAATTTAGTTATAAATCCACATTTTCTTCATAATTTCTAATCCTTAACAATTATTTCACTCAACAACAATTTTGTTTTTTACTACAGAAATTCTTTTTATCAATTTTTTGTAGTTACCAAAAACATTTCTTCCAAAAGAATTTTTTTTTTTACAAATCGCCACCACTTGTAAAATCAAGGTTACGACATAGGTAATACATTTGGCGACGATTATGTGTCAATAAATATAGAAGAAAAGTATAGGTATGTTTACCTTAACCCCACCTAAAGGCGGTCCTCCCGGTTAGAGGGTTAAGACCAAACGTCTTCGGTTTTATTTATTTTAACATTCAGAAGGTAATTTCAGTCTTTATTTGGTTAAATGTTAAACAGTATACACATCATATGGGATAATACAATTCATATTACTTACGCCCAAAAATTTAAAATTTTTTGCTTTTATTGTTCCGCATCATTTTTGCTGTAATAAAATATTTAGGAGTATTGAAAATTTATATGTGAATAATTCGAGTCTTAATTTATAAAATCTGAAAATCGTCTATTTTTTTATACTAATTATTTTAACTAATTTTCACTTGAGTTAATTATTCATAATATATTTTTAGCAATACATCGAATACGCCTTTTTCGTATAAAACATTGTTTTATGAATAAAAATCCATTATTTTATTTAAAAATCGGGTTTTCATCGTTTTATATATGAACAAAAAAAAGTTGATTATTGAGATTTTTCCGAACCGAGGCCACATCCATAACTTCTCGTAAAAATTATATCCATATGAACTACAGATGACGGATATGTTTTGATAGTATACCTGGGATGGCAGCGGCCGTGGTGTGGTGGTAGTGTTGCTAGTCTACCTCACCTCAAAATGTTTGGAAGGAGTGTATTTGGAATAAATTTGGGACGTTTTTAGGATCGTTTGGGAAATTTTTTTTGGATCATTTCGTGACCATCCTGAAATATCACTACAAAAATCCCGGAAATGGTTCTGAAAATTTGCAACAATAATCCCAAAATTTTACTGAAAAAGTTCCGCAATTATCTCAAAAAGTCCCGAAAACAATAACCACATTATCTTGAAAAAGTCCCATCCAACCATCCCGAAATGATCTGAGTCCTTGCCCAATGCTCAGCTACAATTTTTTATTTCCGTTGCATCAATAAAGTGTCGATGCTCTCAAAAAACAAACTTCAAATTTCAATCTTAATCAAAACTTTGTATCGCCGTCTAAGAAGTAAACTTAAAAAATAAAATCGCAGAGGTGTTATAACAGGTTTCAAAAAGGTCACAATTGGGTATATAACTTATACTTTTTTACGAGTTTTTTTTCATTTTGATTCTTTTTATTGCGTTTTGTATTAAGCAAGTAGCTATGAGCTATTGAAACGTACTTGCTTTGCTGATTTGATTCGGAATGCGTAACAATAGCCCAGCGGCTTGCCGCCAACGCTATGCCAAAATTGTATATACACGTCTTATCAAAATTAAAAGAAAGGCGGTATCCCTCAAAGCATTCTTGTCTTATTGGAGTCTATGACGTGCCTCTAGCAGATTGACACATTTTTTAAATTCTCATTGATAGAAATCATAAATTATTTGTTGTACTAAAATTGTTTTGACAATGGATATATTCGGCAAGTAAAAGTGTGACGTCAATACACTGATTTTGAATTTTGTGTAGTGTAGGGCCAAAACAGAGAGAATGGAGTGTAATGGAACATTTAAAAAAAAAAAAAAATTTTGTAATTTTTTTGGGGTATAGCCGATTGATTGAAGTATTTGAGAGATGATTGAAGTGATAAATGAAAGCATTTTAAAGATAAATATTCAATTTTGTTTATCAGAATTTAAAAGAATTTAAAAATATAGACATGTGTCTTTATGTGTATGTCAATATCCTGGTTCGAGAGTAACAAAGGGCCGGGAAATGACTCACCGCAAGCCGAGCTGTTTAAATATGGAGCCGAAGAGTTCATGGAATGCAGAGCTAAACCACACGGGTACTATCGATTAAAAGAGCTCGAAATCGCTTGTGTATGACCATTGTATTGATATCCTTGCGCCCTGCCCCTTGGCAACCAGGTCACTGTGGACAGATAGAAATTTGAAACTATGGAGGAATTCATTAATTTAAGAACCAGCGTTAACACCGAAAATAATGACAGTCGAAACATTACTCGTGCCCACAAGTTCTACTTTGGACCGAGTCAGTGTTGCACAACAATCAAAAATTAGTTACCAAAAATTTTAAAATTAATTACCAAGAAACTTCCATTTTATAAAAACGAAGGTTTATTTAAAATTACAGGTACGTACATACGTAAATCTTATAGTATGAAAATATATAATTTTAAATGGAATTGTGAAAGGAAAAATAAAAAAATAAAACTCTTTGAAACACTTCAACTAAATATACTTCAAACGTTATACGTTCACTTAAAACACTACACATTTTTCTGTCATAATTTAAGCTACTTTTACGGAAATGCCATTCTTCTAGCATTGGCAGGATATTTTACCTAGAATTATATATTGGCCTCAAGACTTCGAAAAATTACCAAACAGGGAAAAAAATTAGCAAAAACGTTTTAAAGTGAGAAAAATTATCAATTTTGGTTAAAAATCCCCAAAACGGCAACACTAGACCGAGTAGGCAACTGAGAAACAAAGTCCTGTCTCGGCAAATAAAGATCACTGTAAATCTCTCACTATGCCTATCGTGCTCGGAGTCATGAGCGTTGTAAGATGGAATGGGTTATTCTAACTAGCGGTTATGCCAGCAATGCCCATTATCTAGTGTGCTTTCTAAAACAAAAAATTGCCTCTTGATTTGCAAGCTACTTAAAATTTCTGCATCGTACAGTAGCGAAAAATAATACAATATAGGCTGCCTAAAAGTATGCTATAAAAGTGTTAAACGATTTGTTGCAAGCTGCGCAAATGATGCCCAGCCAGAAAAATTCAAACTACGCAAAAGCTCTTGTAAAGTCATAAGCGCACAAACATTTATTTATTTTATTGCACTTTTAAACTTGCCCTAGTTACAAAAAATTACTATTTGACAAATACGCTGGGTATGATGTGGCCTAAAAATTGGGTAATACTTGACTATACTCTTCATTAGGGTGGGTCGATTTGTATTGACGAATGGGTTTTGGGCTCAGGAAAAAAAGTTCCACTACGCATACCCAAAAAAATAATTTTCGAGCCTGCGAAATTTAATTTTTTTGACTTTTTTCGACTTTGATTTTTAAGGTTTTTTTTCATGACTTACTTATAAAAATTTCATTTGATTTTAAAATTTTCATGTATACCCTGTCCGACCTAAAAATGGCCGCTAAAAACGTTGGCGATAACAGTTCTTCGAAAAAAAAATATTTCGCCATTTTTTTAAGGGTTTTTTCAGCATACATGCAAAAATGTTTTCGATGAAAACGAATTTGTCTCATATTTCCTGTCCCACTTAAAATTATGCGCTAAAAGTGTTGGCGATAACAGTTTTTTGGAGAAAATTTTATTTTCGTACTCTGGAAAAGTCGATTTTTCGACCAAAACAAGTCCCAAAACCCGAAAATAAAATTAAAAATAATAAAAACCCAAAAAATATATTTTTTTTTTTTTCAAAAAACTGTTATCGCCAACGTTTTTAGCGGACATTTTTGGGTCGGACAGGGTATACATGAAAATTTTAAAATCAAATGAAAATTTTTTTAGTAGGCCATGAAAAAAACCTTAAAAATCAAAGTCGAAACAAGTCAAAAAATTAAATTTCGCAGGCTCGAAATTTATTTTTTTGGTATGCGTAGTGGAACTTTTTTTTCCTGAGCCCAAAACCTATCGAAAAAGCGATGGCGCGATATCGGTTAATAAATCGACCCAGTCTACTCTTCATCCTCACTTTTTGAATATGCTTTTTTGCAATTTAAATTATTTTCAAAAATTAAATATTTTCCCTGCCGTTTTCCAAAAATTTTATGAAATTAGATGATTTTTAAATGCGATTGGTGTGAAATGGTTTTAAAATAATAGAGGAAGTTTTGTTTGCATATCCTAATAGTTGTATTTATTTCCTGATGGTAATGTCCAGGCCAACCATACCGAAGGCACCATTTAATTGTAGGGACTTGTAATGCGTTTCTGTTTTGTTATTATTTCACAGGTAAGTAACGAAACAAACCTGTATTGATACATGATGTACCGTAAGGTGTAACGAGACTGTGAGAAACAAAAAAAAACTAGTAAAAACATCCTGGAAGCAGTTTCATCAGAAACAAAACCTGTACCGAAACAGGATTATAACAGAAACACTAGATATAGAAACAAAACTTGAAACGAAACCTCATTAACGTAATCAATAATAAAAGTGACAGTATACTAAAAGCAGTACATGTACAGTGTTTCAATAGAGTAGAGACCAGGCGAAGTGGGGATAAAAAGTATAAATTTTGATTTGAATAAAGAAACAGCCGATGTAGATAGGAAATACAAGTTTTAATTCATTGGGTAGGACCATAAATCTTCCGGATAACTTTTTTCTCGAGTACTGTAAGAGCATCATCATCTTCTTCAGGCACTGCTAATAAAAAACCGGGTACATTTCTAAACCAAAGCAAGATTTAAAACAAGTGTCAATAAGTTGACTGAGTCATGTTATTTGGATGGACATAGATGCTTCGGCCCAGAAAGTTTTCCTATCGACACATCGTCAGAAAAGGGGGGGGGGAGGTCTAGGTGGTTCCAATTGACGACATTTATCGATAACAAGGTACGACTGGCGTGCTTTAATACTCCACGGTTTCTATGCAGACGATTATCTCCATGTGTTTGTCATTGTCCCCGACCAGATTCTCAGCCTTCCAATTCCTGAGGTGGCACAAGCAGCTGAACCTGGATGTCTAGCTTGATGGCCACCCTATTAACTGTCAACCAACCTAAAATCTTAGATGTCACGATACGTGAAATTTTCATCTCCGTCGCTTATGCAATAAAGTTGCTTAGCTTGGCAGATACAAATTAAGACAAGCGAGGCTATACGACGAGAAATACGGCGTGATATCCTTTGTCCAGTGCACAGACGGGCCATTCGCAGTATTCAGAAATACCTGCTATTTGATTTGTTTCCTCTCTCGTCCATTGAATACCTTTACTCGGGAGGAATACATATCTATATTAGACCTTGATATCCCCAATGAAGGTCGTTTATTAGGGTAAATTACCTGTTAAACAAGGTCATATAATCAGTTTTACTAAAGCACATCATTGGAATACGAAATGTATAAAAAACTTTTCCAATTTCCGTCTCTCATTGAAAAACTTTGAAGACTTAAGTCTAAGCTTTATGGAGAGCGCGTAGTTTTTTTGAGTTAATGTTTGTATATATTTTATTATTTGCTCAGAGAGTAGAACGGGGGGACAACATTATTTGTTTTTATTATAATTATTTGTTCTTTATAGAACGGGGAGTGTGAGGCACCTTTACACCTTGTATGTATTAATTGGGGGCGATCACTGTTGGCTCTGAGGGATTGCGCGGGGTTGGCTTCCTCATTCTCGTTGTGAAAGACCCCGATTTGGGATTGCAAAGCATAAACTATATATTTGGAATATTTCATAAGCTGATTGCGAATTGCATGCAATGCAAATGAAATAAACGAAAGAAATGACTACAGCTAATGTCGCTTAAACAACTTAAAATATATCTTAAATATAATTATTACTGTGGGACTTATAATATAAATTACAGAATAAAGGTCTTGGAAGACTTAAAAAAAAATTTCGGATAATAGTTATTTCACATTCATAACTTTAAAAGTCTTTCAATAATTATTATGAACGATTTCTATTTTTTCTATTGCAAAGTGATAATTTTTCAAGACTCAAAAAACTATCTATGAATGAATGATATAACTATTTTAAAACTTTTGTAAATATTTCTTATAAAAGGTATGTCTCTGATAAAACACCAACAAAAACAAAAATATGTTGGCTTGGCATCTGCCACTTTTTTTATATCATACCTAACTTAATTAAAGGACGCAATTATTCAAATATTATTAATTAAAACAAGTAAGGAAGTCTGAGTTCGGGTGGAACCGAACATTATATACCTAGTAGTGATCTATTATGGCATACCAATTTACGCAGGTCTATTTTAATACTTTTCAGTTCGTATTATAAAGCCAGATGATTGTTTACAATAAAAACACTTCTGTTATGAGTTTTGAGTGTTAAATTAATTTAAAAATATATAAATTTATGGTGCGACATATAACAGGTATATCATCATACACCTTCTAAGAGATTTTTGCGCCGAGCTTCTCTTCCAATTTGTGGTGGCAAGTTTTGAATTTTTTCCTAAAAATTGGCGGGACCTACAGATTTTTTCCCACTTCGAACGGCATCCACAAAGGAGATGCATTTTTGCTGAGAAGCCTTCCATACCAGAAAGACACTTGGAGAGTTTGCCAAACCACTGCCGAGGGGCGACCCCGTTTTAAAAAACTTTTTCAAACCACTTTTGATGTTACCTGCCCCAAGACTCGAAACTTGGACCTTCGGTGTGGTAGGCCGGCAATACTTTTTTTTATTTATTTGTATGTAAATAGCTTCCCTACAACAACTGCTAAGCACATTTAAAAAAAAAAATCAATACATGCACATTTTATGTCTGAAAAATTTTGCGTTCAAATAGACAGGCGGACAGACGGACGGCCAGACAGACTGACGGACTGGGAGACGGACATCGCTAAATCGACTCAGCTCATCGTCCTTATTATTTCAGTTTACTTATTGATGGGCTCATCCCTTCTTCTTTTCATACTTACAAACATTTCATGTTCATTAAAGGTATGAAAATCAAAAAAGGTATATAACTTCCGTATTGCAGTGGGGTATTAACAACTTGCCCGGATATTTTACTTGTGTGTTATCCGATTTGCTTAATTTATGGCTTTGGCAGGAGTACACTACATACTATTGATAATCGCCTTTGAAAATAGCAGAATTTTTATGCTGAAAAGTGGGCGCCGTCACGCCTATTTCCTTAAAATTCAAAAAAAAATTTGTCGGTTGAATTTTGTTTGAAAAGCTTATTATGCGTCCAAGATCTTATTGATATAACTTACAAACAAGTTTTTTAGAACTATGTTAAGAACTGTGCGGGGCCGTTTACCGATTTCGCCTATTTTTACAACAAACATTTACCTTTATATTTATGGCATAAAAAGTTTTGTGAAATAACAAACTATAAAAAAGGCGGGGCCACGCCCATTTTTAAAAATTTGATTTTTCGACTTTCTTCGTTCACGGATACTTTGCAAGTTAAATAGAAATGATATAAAGGTTTTGTACGCAAAGTTATTGCCTATTATATATATCTATGGTCCTTTTCAAAATCTTTCGTATAAAAGTGGGCGTGGTTCTTAACCGATTTAGCCAATTTTTTTTTCTGGAACATACCTTGTATTAATACAAGGTGGCGCAAAAGTAAGCTTCCGATGTTCAGCATATCGGTTGTGGCACGTGCAGTGTGTGCTGTTGCACCGTCTTGTTGGAACCACATGTTTTCCAATCCCAATTCATCAAGTTGCGGCAAAAAGAACTCGTTGATCATTGCTCTGTAGCGCTCACCATTCACAGTAACCGTTTGGCCCCGACCGATTATTGGTCAAATAAATAGTCAGCAATATTCCGCGTTCTGGAGCAGTGTAGCGTAACATTGTTTATTAAAGTGTATTTCGCCTGTGTTTACTACACAAATGTCAAAACAGAACTGACTTTAGGGGCCAATCGCAAAATTTATAGCATTTTCTGATAGGAGGATTACTTTTGCGCAGTAACCGTTTTTCACCGACCGATTATTGGTCAAATAAATAGTCAGCAATATTCCGCGTTCTGGAGCAGTGTAGCGTAACATTGTTTATTAACGTGTATTTCGCATGTGTTTACTACACAAATGTCAAAACAGAACTGACTTTAGGGGCCAATCGCAAAATTTATAGCATTTTCTGATAGGAGGATTACTTTTGCGCCACCTTGTATAAATATGTGTGCTAAATTTCGTTTCGATATCTTAAATGGTTTTTGATTTATGATTAATATTATTTCTAAATTTGACTTAATCAAAACTAGACGGTGCCACTCCCATGTTTAAAAAAAATCTTAAAAAATGTATTTTCTACCGTAACATTAATATAGACACCAAATTTTATCCTTATAAGTGTATTATGTACTGAGTAATCAGTTTTTTTGTATTTTCGAAAATATTCTATACATAAAAGGAGGGCGTGGCTATCATCCGATTTCACCAATTTTAAATTGGCCTCGGAGATGAGTGCCACGGACGAATGGACGGACGTGGCTTAATCAATTTCTTTTTTCCTCCTGAACATGTTGATATTTATAAGTCAATATCTATCTCGATCCGTTTATGGCGTTACCTACCACCGTTACGTGACTAAAGTAATTTGTGCGTAGCACTATTAGGTATAATGAAATACATTCAGAGCTATGACGAATGTAAATTTTTGTATTCTCTGGAGGCGAAACGTCGACCACTTTTAAATAGCTTTGCTGTGGCCAGTGATCACATCAACCTACCGTAAAGTTTCATAAAGACGCATTAACTTTTATTTAGAAGATTTAAAACTTCAAACATTATTTTATACAATTTTTTATTTGCTATAATTTAGTCTTTCTTTATCCGTGCATTTTTTAAATATTTCAGACTTGAAATGAGCTCAAGGCCCTTAAGTAAAATAATATATTAGTGTTATTAAAAAAATAATAGCTATAAGAATAATGAAATTATTATACTTGGCCTGTAGCACTTATGAAAAATTTAAATTTCCGCTTGTCTCGAAATTAAATGTGAAACCAAAATTGAGTGAAAAATTTCCCACTGGTTTAAGTACCACATTATACCCGGTATGCACGGGCTTAGCATGGGTTAAAGCATTTTTAAAATTTTTATATAACGAGTAACCTTTACGTTGCAACATGACATAATAATATTTAATTAGTTGATTAACTTCATCTAAGAAGCTATTGGGTGGCAAGTTCTTCCAGTCCACATCCTCCATTATGGTCCATATAATAATTATTGAATCGTCAGTTGATACATTTTTATGTTCAATACTCGAAGGCGCTGTCATATTCTCATCACTTTCTACTGCACTGTATAATTGCTCGTTGTTCAACTGGCGGCCAATGCTTAAGGTGGTTGTTGGCGAAGATGGCGTAAGATGAGTCAGCTGTTGAACAGGTGAAACACAAATGATTACGCGACTGGCAGTTAACATTACATTACACAAGCATGTTGCTATAAATAGCGCTGTAATTAAAACCCAAAATTAAAAAAAAAGTATTTAAATAAAATTAATTTTTGTAGGTTTAGTTTGCAGTTTATTTTAAGCTACCGTTATAATTATATGCGGCATTTACATTCATTTTAATTTTTTTAAATATTTCTTTAGGCAACTCGTGGCTGAGCTGATTTTGTTGGCTTAGAATGATGAGGGTTGTTGCTTTTATACCAAATTCACAGCTCTTGGCCAGTTTTAAATTATAAAATAGTTAACTTATTTAGTTACGGAGTTGTCTGTCAAAACCAATGCTGCTGACAGCCAATTAGCAGCCAGAATAAATAACTGTTGAGCTAGGGATAGGTGTTGATAAGGAAAATCAGCATTGGTTTCTTCTGACTGCTGCTTATTCTATGATGAATATGTTGATTGCAAACCAAGAATGCATCGTAACGATAATATTATCGCTTACCGACAAAAAAAAACAATCGTTTCTGTTGTCGTTTATGCAATTATCAAAATGATTTCTTTGTGCTAAAACGAAAATGAAATTATCAAATTAATAACATTTCGTTGATTAGCGAAAAGAAATTATCGAAATAGTTTCATTTAGTTAATTAACGTTAACGATACGTAGTTTATAATGTTAAAACACTTAACTTTATATTGTTATTCTGCTGGCAATACCGTCACGAACAGTTGGCCGAGTTACATACATACAAACTTAACATACGAAAGAACAGTGAACATTAGATTTTTGGAATGCGTGAGTTTGGATAAGGTTTTCATTAAATTCTAACTTTTTAATAATATAAATAACTATATAATCTACTTGTTTGCAGAATATAATTCCCATGGTCATTTTGCAATGCTCAAAAATGAAGTTTATATTTGCACGAATTGATTTGATTTAACCGAGAGCTATGCATGCGTCTCTTGTAGGTATTGCCAGCACAGTTTATTTAAGAAATTTTGATTATTGATTTACTTCATTGCAACCTTATTTAATTTTATTATAAATTAGTTTTGTGAATCAGCGAAACGAAATAATTTTGATAATGTTATGAAGGAAACTAAATTATTACGTAAAGTTTTTTTATGTGAACTAACGAAACGAAATAAAATCGTTTTGTTCGTTGAGCATCCCTATTTCAAACTACTAGGAAATATTCATAGCTTAAGTTTATTAATATTATCAATTTGTAATAATGAAATCAACGTTGCAAATTGCATCACCTTGACTAAAGTCAAACTTACCGAAATGCCCAACTTAAAAAGAAACGGAAAGAGAGTTCAGTTGAAGAACATACGCCGAAAAGTTAAGTTGGGCCGTGACATCTACGTTGTGAATCTTTGCACAAGTGAAATAATCAATCAGACTATATTTAAATGTGTAACTTAAACTTTAATCCTCAACTATATGTTAAACATTATTAATGAATAAAAAATAAATAAATTATATCTTGTGTAAAGCTACTACATTCACAACTAGGAGACCCGACAGACGTTGCCCTGCCCAGAAATTTATTTTGACCAATTCTAATGTCTCAACTCCTCATTTCTCTTTTTTCTTCAACCACTTCCAATTTTCATCTCCCTTCTTTTTGTTCTTCCTCCCATCACTTCTTGAACCTTCCACATTTTTGACTAAAATACACATACATCCAATCGGATTGATATTATATATAGCCTGGAGGCATGCCATAATAAACTTTTCTGAAACTACATACTATGCTGTAAACCCATTAACCTACTGTGGAAATATCATAAATACTGCTCCAAACCAGGGGGGCATGTTGAAATTGTACGAATTGTGGGATTTCAGACCCCATTTTCTCGATAATTAGGCATGTTGGGAAATTTTTTAGGACGATTTCATTGTATTTGCATTCATAATATAGGAAAGTGGAGCTTCATAAGGGTTAAAGTGAAATATTTTGCGGCGAAACCGAGAGGCCACGATTTTCCTGAAAACGTGGTTTGATACTCTGGATTAGAGTTTTGTAGTTCTCGAACGAACTATTTCAGTTGAACGACTCAGTTCAGCAAACGAACGAACTATATCGTTCAAATGTTTTAAACCTTGTTCAGTGATTGGCAATGTTGCCACATCTTTGTGTATGACGCTAACATAAGTATAGCAAGCAATAACAACCAAAGGCGAACTAAAATTAGCTATGTCAACCCAACTCAATATTAGTTTGGAAAAACAGCTTAACCCTGAAGCTGGCGAATTATTTTAAACGGAGGGCTACGATAAAAAAATTAAAGTAGACTAATTTTGGATCTAGGAAATCAAAACGAAAATATTTTGTGCCACTCGGTGTATATTTAAACGAAAAAGGTGAAAAAACCTTTACACTTATAAGCGGTCTTGCCTGGTGAAGGAATATATTGGTTAACAATGTAATATAAACTATGATGAAAATAATCCAAATTAAAAAACGCGAAAATACCAGTTATAGGAACATTTGTTTTGTATGAAATTGTTGAAAACAGTTGATATCTAGAAGCAAGCAAAATTTTAAGTTTTTACATGTTACCTGAGATTTCAAATTTGCAACCAGGTAATTTACACTTCCGTTTTCCTTTTAAGTCCTTTACCTCCTGCCAGTGTCCAATTGTGTTCCTATCCATACCCGAGGTAGGCTAATGGAAAGAAGCAGCCACGACGGAGTTGGAAAAAAACACAGCTGAGTGGAAATCACCCAATTTCACCCAAAATATTTAAGGCGTTCTTCAAACAAAATCTGAAATAAAGCGTTCTTGAAAAATATTCTAAATAGAGTAACCTTCCACTCGACAGCGGGATATATTGCCCTGGTAAACAAAATCATGTAACAAAAATTTAAATCTGCGACCACTCTTTCGAAATTAAATTCAGCTACTGCAACCACATCCATAATCTCCAAGTGACACCAAGTTGCACTAATCTATGATTGAAGTACAATAATTATGCCCTTAAACTTTACCAAAGCCATAGACACAGACTATTAACAGCACTTCAAAGAGCCAGTTTTCATACATCCACTTACATGAAATCGTAATCTGATATAGCTCTGTATAAAGTGTCAGTTTATGTCCAACTTATGTAGAGCAAATATAATATTTCCTTTGATGTTGCAATGTTTAACCAAAAACTGCCAGCCGCTCAACATCAAGAACAGCCAACAAATATTAAAAACTTCAAAGTGCAGACAGTTGAGAACTACAAAAATAGGGAAGACACAAAAGTGCAACCAACAACACCGCAAACGATTAGAAGTTCCAAACTCAAAAACGGTATATAAGCGAAGCAAATTACCGTTGGATACCACATTAAAAGTAATACCTTTTAACTTTACACTTAGCATCTGTTTAAACAGCTCACAAATATACGGAAAATGTTTAAGTTCATGGTAAGTATGAGTTCCTGAAAAGATTACACCTATGAGCGTCGACTCCAAGCGCAAGATTGTAGAAGAGCTTGTCAAGGATAGTCGGCTTCTCAAAACATTCGGAGACTGTTATTCTATTCCTACCAACACCAACGAAAATGGGCATAAAGAAGCAGAAGTTGCGAATAATAATTTGCTTTTCTCTTTTTGTATTTTTTCTATTTTCAGCTTATTTTGGTTTCTTTCTTTGTCATGACATTTGCACGTCCTGGCTTCTTGCATTCGTCACCCATTCTCACCACTTACCGTGAAACGCATCGTGTTGCTTCGCTGCCTGCTACCGTACATGTTGTTCAGCCATTAATCGATACTCATCACGTTGTGACACCTTTGGTTCATGGATCTATTTTGAAACATGGTTTACACTGAGTTAAATTTGAAGGAAGTATTAGCGAGATTAGAGAGGAAATTGTAACAACTAAAACAATATGTAAATATTATTTAAAAAGTGAATAAAGTGAATAAAGAAAGTATTGTTGCACACTCAAGATGTAACTGCTAATGTTATCCGACGTACTGAAATCGACCAGGGACACGAGTTTCGATTTACGATAGGATACCATATCAGCATATACTTTCTGCCCTATGGTTTTGTTATGATATTTTTAGCCATATAGCATTCTAAACCAAGTGTAGTATTATTGAAAATGTGTATTTCTCTGTTAGAATAATATAATAATATGTTCAGAATAATATAAACGAGGATAAACAATTGAAATAAAATAAGATAAAATGAAATGAAATAAAATAAAATAACATAAAATAAAATAAACTGAAATAAAATAAAATAAAATGAAATAAAACAAAAAAAAAAGAAGTAAAATAAAATAAAATGAAGTAAAATAAATCAAACTCTCTCTCTCTATGGCGCGATATACAACAGGTATATCATCATAAACCTCCTAAGAGATTTTTGCGCCAAGCTTCTCTTCCAATTTGTGGTGTGCCGATTTGAATTTTCCCTACAAATTGGTGGGACCTACAGTTTTTTGCCGACTCCGAACGGCATCTACAAAGGAGACGAATTTTTTGCTGAGAAGCCTGTCATGGCAGAAATACACTCGGAGAGTTTGCCAAACCACTGCCGAGGGGCGACCCCGTTTTGAAAAACTTTTTTCAAATCACTTTTGATGTTACCTGTACCAGGGCTCGAACCATGGACCTTCGGTGTGGTAGGCCGGCAACACTACCTTCACACCACGGCGGCCGCAAATAAATCAAACTAAAACAGAAAAATAATTAATAAAATAAGATAAAATGAAATAAAATAAAATAAACTAAAATACAGGGTGTTTTTTTTACAGGTTTGTTTTTCGAATAGAGATAAAACTGGCATTTTGTGGTCAAATCTGGCAACTCTAATGTCATTTATGTTCAGTTTGGTTTGCCATTTCATCATGAACAGGTTGACAAGAGAACAACGCTTGCAAATCGTGCAAATTTATTTCGAAAATAATGGTTCAGTTCGCGAAGTTTACCGTGAGCTCCGTCCATTTTATGGTCGACATAATCGTCCATCAGAGCAATTAATTCGGTTAACCATGGATCGTTTTCGCACTACGTTTACTCTATGTGATAATACGCATCCGCAGAGACGTCGAACAGTGCGCACCGAAGAAACAATTGCCGCTGTAGAGCAAAGTGTTGAAGAGGACCCGAATGAATCGATTCGCCACCGTGCACAGCAATTGGAGCTTTGTCCATCAACTTTATGGAAGATTTTGCGCAAAGATCTTGGCTTGCGACCTTACAAGATCCAGCTTGTGCAAGAATTAAAGCCGCGAGACCATGCAATGCGTCGTGATTTTGGTGTATGGGCCGAAAATGAGATTGATTTCGATGCTGATTTTCATCGCAAAATTTTGTTCAGTGATGAGGCTCATTTTTGGTTGAATGGCTACGTCAACAAGCAAAATTGCCGCATTTGGAGTGAAGAGAATCCACATGAGACCCATGAAACGCCATTACATCCACAAAAACTGACTGTTTGGTGTGCTCTATGGGCTGGTGGAGTCATTGGGCCATACTTCTTCCGCAATAATGCTGGAGAGGCAGCTACCGTTAATGGAGACCGGTATAGAGCCATGATAACCGACTATTTTGTTCCCGAATTGGATGGCATGAATGTGGATGAGTTGTGGTTCCAACAAGACGGCGCTACATGCCACACAGCGCACGTCACAATCGATTTATTGAAGGAAACATTCGATGAGCGCATAATTTCGCGGAATGGACCTGTCAATTGGCCACCAAGGTCGTGTGATTTGACACCATTGGATTATTTTCTTTGGGGATATGTGAAGTCGCTCGTCTACACCAACAAACCAGAAACGTTAGGGGAATTGGAAGCCAACATTCGTGGCGTTATTGCCGACATACGGCCCCATATGCTCGAAAAAGTGGTTGAAAATTGGACCTGTAGAATTGGCTTTATTCGAGCCAGCCGCGGCGGCCACATGCCCGAAATCATATTTAAACATTAATGGCATAAAATTATCCTTCCAATAAAGCCAAATTGATGGACCTTAAAACGATTTTCTTGTGTTTTATTTCAATTCGAAGTTCTATACCCCTAAAAAAAACACCCTTTATAATAAAATAAAATGAAATGAAAGCAAATATAATAAAAGTAAAACGAAATGAAATACAATAAAATGTAATAAAATAATTCAAACAAAAATAAAAAAATTATTAATAAAATAAAATAAAATGAAATAAAATAAAATAAAATTAAAAAAAATAAAATAAAACAAAACAAAATAAAATAGAATAGCAAAAAAAAAATTGAGTAGAATAAAATAAAATAAAAAAATATAATAAAATAAAATAAAATAGAGTAGAATAAAATAAAAAGAAATTTAAAAAAATTAAAAAAATAAAATAAAATTAAAAAAAAAATAAAAAACAAAAAATCAAATAAATTCAAAAAAATATAAAATAAAATAAAATAAAATGAAATAAAATAAAATAAAATAAAATAAAATAAAACAAAATAAAATAGAATAGCAAAAAAAAAATTGAGTAGAATAAAATAAAATAAAAAAATATAATAAAATAAAATAGAGTAGAATAAAATAAAAAGAAATTTAAAAAAATTAAAAAAATAAAATAAAATTAAAAAAAATAAAAAACATAAAATCAAATAAATTCAAAAAAATATAATGTAATAAAATAAAATAAAATAAAATAAAACAAAATAAAATAAATTAAAAAAAAAATTTAATAGAATAAAATAAAATTAAATACAATAAAATGAAATGAAATAAAATAAATGGCTCAGAAAGAAAGGAAAATAGAGAAAGTGAAAGAACATCGAATAAATAAAATTAAATACAGTGTTGTGGTTGAATTTCGAGAAGATAGCGGCTACATCCGTGGTTTTACATGGTGCCTTAGGATTGAAACACGCTTGCTGAATCATTCCCATCTTCTGAACCCTTCCTTGTAGTAAAGAGAATCCCATTGTTTGTAATGTCAGAAGACAGATGTAATGCGTTTTTCGGAGCAGGCAATATTGAGCAGAATAGCAGTGTGTACGGTTCCAACTTCCACCACCTCGGGACACCCTGTAGGCGTTCTTGCACCCAGCATGAGTTAAGGACAGCACACTAGAGTTTATGCAGACGCAGATAAGGAGATGCAATATACCCAATCCGTTAACCCACATTAAAACCTACCACAATAGAGCAACCATAATTTTATTTTAAATTTATTTAAATTCTTTCTCACAAAAAAGTTTAAGATCAGCGACGTATAAATTCATAAGTAACTGGCTTGTAATCGCTACGATATTGTTGTTGGAAGGAATCTGGTGTATACACACTGTTATAAGTCTCTACAGTCTGCTGCAAAGGTGAGTAGACCAACGGCACAAGAGCAGCTGAGCGTGCTGCAGGTACAGCTAATGGAAGTGGTGCATAATAAGCTGCTGCTGCGCTCACGGCGGGTGTATAGTAGAGCTCAGCAGCCCATGCAACATTAGCCAGCAGAAAGGCGAAAATTAACTGGAAGGATAACAATAAATTCAAAAGAGTTTATAACATTAAAGAACAGGTTAAACACCACAATCACTTTCATACATATATATTGCATTAACTATCTGTATTATATTTTACCAATTTCTGCATTGTTGATTTTGTTATTGTTGTTTATCCGCTTTCTTGCAATAGTTCTTTGTCTAGTTGCAACAAGTAAGCTACTGGTGTAACCATCAGCAGTGTACATGCACTTTTATACGAGCCATCCTCAACTATATTTGCAAAAATTCTGCACAATTTTCCATAAATAATTGCAGCGGCGCACGGTGGGGTAATTTGATAAAATCTGCCACATAATCTAATGACGCGGCAATAATAACCGTTACATAAAATGAGATTGTGACAGGCCGGCCTATGTATGTTTGTACGATCGTCAATAAAAATCCCTGTAGGATAGCATAGCTGATAAGTGAAAATCAAAAACTGGATTTCAAAAAGACACAGATTAAGGTCAATCCAATATTTTCACACACATTTTTCAATACTCAGTTTTTGCAAACTTTTTACTATGTAATATTCTATTTTGTTTTTAGGAAAATACATGGTAAGCAACCATAAGAAATAAGCCACCAAGTTGATAACAGCGGTTTGAGTTGAAAGTGCTTAGGAAGTGTTGAAAAGCTTGCAGAGTTAAAAATTCACATCATTGTGAACGAGGTGGTACAAAATGCTAAAAAAAACAGTAAACGAAATGTCAGATACATTTGAAAATGGAGCAGCAAGAACAACACTCAACAAACATCGAAACTATATTTTTGCAGCCTTGGAGATATCCAAGATTATTCTCCAACCTTCAAAAATTTGTAACAAATAGCACTGAATAGGTGATGGTAAACTTAAGTCGCTTCTCGGCGAAGAAGTATGATGCTTTACGAAACATGAAGAGAGACAGAGCTAGAACTACTCACTATGACGAAAATATTAAGTTTTAACCTACTTCTTCTTAATGGTCAAGAGTTGCATCTCTCTGACTGTGCGAAATGCACGACCGTCCTTTTGACACCTAATTTGAATTGGAAGCTTTATATAGAGCATAGTCACCCCACTGTTTATGCGTCTCCCAGACTCAGCGAGTGTATTTCATTCCGATATCTACGGATTAGCAACGATAATATGTGGACCATGGACCTATCAAGCCGACATATCGTGACTCTAATATGAGTTCCGGGTCATAGTAACATGTAGGGCAACGAGAATGCCGATGAGCTGTCTCGTCGTCGGCACTTAATGCCTCAGAGCTGAAGGAACCTCTGGGACGTATCAAGGGTCGATGGCTCCGTAACCGTTAACAAGGCTAATAATCTATGGAAGCATTTTCAGTTCTGCACATCTTTGTCTCATCTCACGGTGAATAGAATGGACCTTATATTAGATTATTCATATATGTTGTGCTGCTCACTGTGCATTGGACTTTTGGTCCGCATGTGGCACTCATGGGTCTAGAACACAATACCTCGTGCATGCATGGACACAATCTATAAAATATATACAAAATCAATTGTTATTTGCTATTAATTGTAATCTAATAATTAACTTACCAAAGGGTACAAGCAATTATTAAAGTTTCTTTGATTTTTTTCTATTTTTTGACAACAAATTTTCAAAGAAATATAATTTTATTTGGCAGATATGACCATTGTTCTAAGGAATGTATAAAATATAAGATAATTGAATACGTTGCTTACAATAGATTACAACTAATGCCTCAAACATTTTGGATTTCAAATATTTTTGTGGTAACATACTTCACCTTTAACTTTGATTTTGTAACAACTTTCTTCAAAATATCCCATAGTGCAGCGCATCACTAAACTCCATCCAGCAACCAAACAGATTGCAATGCCAAGGACAAGCACATACAAGGTCAGTGAATCGGCTAAGAGTTCACTTGATATCACGTTGAATGCACAATGAGTTCTAGTGCATGCCAGCAATCTTGTCTGCTTAAAAGAAAAGAGTTACGAGTGCTTATTAATAACTGGAAATAATAAGTTGCAGCCAGGAATGCTGAAATTAAATTTGATTTGAAATTTAATTCAAAAGTTGCGAAATTCTTATTGAATTAGTATTTTTTTTTTTATCAAGAAAAAAGGAGAGCGCTGTCTTCGGCTAAGCCGAATTCTTTTTACCTTTCATTGATACGCATCACGGTTTTCGCTTTCCGATCCTTATTTACAACTAGCTTATACCCGTGGGTTTCACCCCACATTTCTATAAAAAATATGCAATATGACCTCATAATTAACCTCATATAACCCCTTCCCAAATTTCATTGGTCTAGCCTAAATACTTCCAGAGATATGGACTATAAAAAATTCCAGCTGTATGGGAGGTGCCACGCCCCCTTTTTCGTTATCCGCCGTTTTTCTGGATGTGGTAGGGATTAATGTCATATAACCCCTTACCAAATTTCAGTAGTCTAACGTAAATACTTCCAGAAATACGGACTGTTAAAAATTCCATTTATATGGGTGGTGCCACGCCCCCTATACATATCAAAATATTTTTTAGCCCATGACCATCCCGGTAAGGTATCCAGTTCGTGTTTCAAATTTGGTTACGATCGGCTTATACGTTTAGGACGCAAGTCGATCTATAGATACATATATGTATATATATACAGGGTGGCTAATGAAAGCCGCTACCAAAAAAAAATTAAATAACTTTTTTTCTATTTAATGAATCTGGTTAATTTTTTTTTTATTTTGCAGATTGACTTTTACGTTTAACAAAAATGGATAACTGGGACACTGAAACAAGAATTTGGATTGTCCGCCGCTATCACGCACTGGAGTCCGTAGTTTCGGTTCAAAGAGAGTATAGGCGCACGTTTGGCGGCAATCCTCCTAGCAGATGGACCATAATAAGACTTGTAAACAATTTTGCCGAGCAAGGGACAGTCAACAGAAGACCTTACCATCGAAACCCTTCAGTTCGAACGGAGGAAACAATCGCTGCTGTAGCTGCTGCCATACAAAACAATCCACGTGTTTCGACAAGAAGCTTATCTGCTCAAATGGGTGTAAGCAGACAGTCATTGCAGTCAATTATGCACAAAGATTTGGACTTATTCCCATATAAAATTCAAATGGCCAACAAACTGAACGCTGCAGACTTGCCGATTCGCTTGGAATTTTGCCAGAAGATGCTTCAAATGGTGGAAGAGGATGGAAACATGTTGAACTGTCTTTTCATGTCTGACGAGGCCCATTTCGATTTAAACGGCAACATAAACAAACAAAATTGTCGAATATGGAGTGCTTCCAACCCACAGATACTCCATGAGACGGAATTGCATCCACTTCGTGTCACAGTGTGGTGTGCAGTTTCATCACGCTGCATTGTCGGGCCCTACTTCTTCGAAGAAAACGGTCACACCGTTACGGTTACTGGAGACCGTTACTTGAGCATGTTGAGAGTTTTTCTATCCAGAATAACGCCGAATGAGAATTTCTTTCAACTCTGTGTGGTTTCAGCAAGATGGTGCAGCTCCTCATAAAGCCCAACCTGTTATGACAGAATTGCGACGAAAATTTCCCAATAAGCTGATATCCAGAAACTCCACATTCCGTTGGCCACCCAGGTCGCCTGACCTTACTACACCTGACTTTTTCTTGTGGGGTTATTGCAAATAGGAAGTCTTCAAAGCAAAACCAACAAATTTGAATGAACTAAGGCAATCCATTCGAGAAACAATGGCGGCTATTCCTGTCTCAACTCTCCAAGCAGTAATGAACAACTTTTTGGTAAGATGCCGCACATGCATCGACGAGCAGGGGGGGCATTTAAATTCCATTATTTTTAAAACTAATTAAGCTATATTTAATAAAATTTAATGAGCTTTAACATGAATAAAAGAAAAATGAATTCCATACACTGAAAAAAAAATTATTTGAGTTTCTTAATGTACCAAAATTCATCAGCCACCCTGTATACATATGTATATAATTTGAATTTTATATATATAGATAAGCACAAACTGAGCAAAATTTGACGTTCTTACCTTGTTAATTGAAAGATGTGTGCAACCCAAACCCCGTTTATCGGAACAAATGGGTTGTATCGCGGCTATGTATTTTGTATTGCTCCGTCTTATTAGTTCCGAAAAATGATTAATGTATTACAAAATACCGGTTAGATAGTAAATTTTAGCGAGATATCTCTTAAAATTAGGGAATGGCTAGGCTAAATCGGCTCTGCTCTTTTTACTGATCATTGCTGGGCAAAAAACTTGCATAAAATTTATAAATGTGCGAGCTTGAAATAAGATGTCAATATGAAAGTTGAAAGGTCGTTAAAGTTTTATTTCGTACTTCGCCCTCACTCATGGATGTGAATTAAACTAGAATAAAGGGTTTTTTTAAAGTTTATTACCTTTAACCTCGAAAGTTTGGAATGTTTATTTTAACTTTAAAGGGCACTAATACCCATGATACACATGTGGTATAGATCGTGGTATTGATACTATAATACAATGTGTATCTCTGCTTAATAGAATGAAAAATAAATATTTTTTGTTCCTGTTTTTATACTGCAGCTGGGAACAAGGAATGAGGTTCGAAAATTGTTCACTTAGATATACAGAAATAAGTTTTAATTTTGGTTACTATGCTGGTTTCATTCAGTTCCCACTTCCGCTCTGGTTCAATTTCAGTTCTTACTTCGGTTCCCTTTCCAGAATCATTTCCCACTACAATTCCGAGTTAAATTTAAGCTAACACTTATATAGGTTCCGTTTTCAGTTTTAGGGCACAGTTTGCTCCGGTTATCTGTTTATGTTCCCAGTTCGATTTCGTTTTTAGTTGGGTTTAGTTCCTAATTCGATACAGTTTTCAGTAGTAGTTCTAAGTTTGGTTCCTTTAACAGTACTAACTCCCAGTTCAGTTCTGTTTTCAGTTCCCAGTTCGGTTTGCTTTTTTTATTAGCTCCCAGTTAGGTTTCGTTTTCAGTTTCAGTTCTCAGTACGGTTCCATTTTCTGATTTAGTTTCAGTTAGGTTCCAGTTTCAGTCTTTGTTCGCATTACGGTTCAGTTTTAGTTCTCAGTTAGGTTAGATATTAATTTTTTGTTCTCAGTTGAGTTCCGTTTTCAGTTCCCAGTTCGGTTTTGTTTTTCGTTTTAATTCTCAGTACGGTTCCATATTCTGATTTAGTTTCAGTTCGGTTCCGTTTTCAGTTTTAGTAACCAGTTAGGTTAGAAATTCAGTGTTTGTTACTAGTTCGGTTACGTTCAGGTATTAGTCCTGTTTTTAGTCTTGGGTTGGATTCCGGTTCGGGACAAGCTCATTGTTCCAGTTCAGGTTCCAGTTTTGGCAACGATTTTGGTTCCGGTATCAGTTCCATTGATAGGCCCAGGTTCTCTTTCAGGTCTAGAGCATATTACTTTAAACCTTCACTTTATTTTTCCGTGCCTTCCTTCACTTTCCTTTCAAGTTATTTTTCTTCCTTTCCTTGGGTCTCTAATCCGCTATATTAAGAAATTTTCAATAGGAAAGATAACAAAGCTTATGGCTAAGGTAATTATTTTCGATAGCAGAAATAGTAGGCGAAATAAAAACTCCTTTTTGTTTGTTTGTTTTTAGTGACAAAACACTCCCCGCAGGTTTTGGGAAGTGTTGTCGAAAGTGACAGTCCTTTGCGGGTATGAACCCGGTACTCCCTTGCGGAACATGCCCGATTGTCGTGGGAGCGCTCTGGTATGACTAGGGCTATCTAGATCATCTCACCCCCAAATTCCGTAAGGAAGAAGAAAGTTGATAATAAGAGGTGAGAGGCATCATATCCGTAGATCAGCCAACGTGCAACTTACGTTGTTGTTGTAGCGATAGTTTGCCTGCCTTACTTAACATTGTCATCAAGGTCTTCCAACAGTAGTTCCAGAAACCTTGCGGCTTCAAAAAGGCTGGTCCAGAGTGAAATTTTTTGTTAGAGAAGTCGGCTCAGTTGAGCAGATGAAAATATGGTTAGAATCATGGGGAGACATGCCGCATGCCGGGCAGACCTTTGGCATGTTCAGTCCGGATAGGTAAGAGTTTAACCCGTTACAGTATCCTGAACGAAGTGAGGCCAGCATGAGTCTTGTCTCCTTAGGCAGCTCGCGTTCCTCTTCGGCAACAGGTGGAGCTTGCGCCTGAATAACGGCGTTCTTTGGATCAAACGTCGAAAAGATATGATGCCGGATCTCATCATAGTGCTTACGAAAGTTACTCCTTATTCTCCTGGGAGGCGGATTTTCGTCGAGCAGGCGCCTGTTCGGGTGCTGCGGTTTGCAGCAGTTGAACAGAAATTGCCTGGTCAACATCGCACTGTGCTCTTTAACACCGAGCATTTTTGCCTAGCTATGAAGATGGTGTTCAAGTGACATAAGTGGCATCCCTAGCCAGTTCTGAGTGCGGTGTTCTGACAGGCCTGCAACCTCCTCCAGTGTACAGTTACTCACAAAATTGAGCGTACACCTCTATATATTTAAAAATATGTCCGAAAATATACACATAGTTAAAAAAAATGAAAAATTTTGAATGTAGAATTAATCTTATATAAGTTCTTTATTGAGAATTGAAAAAAAAAAAAAATCATCTTCGAAGCATTCATTTCCAAGAAATAAATTTTTACTCTTATTTTAACTCGCACAAAATTGAGCGTACATCGCTTTAATTTAATGAAAAAAAAAAATTTAAAAAATGAATAAAAATTAAATTAATATTTAGTGGGACCTCCTTTAGCGTCTATGACAGCTTGGAGTCTACGCGGCATCGATTCCACCAATTTTTTAGTGAAGCCTGGTGGTACTTTTCCCAAACATCAATAATTTTTGTTTTGAGGCTGTTTTCATTGCTGCTTGGTGAATTTTCAGCTCATTCTTTACAAACCACCACAAGTGTTCTATGGGGTTCATGTCTGCTGTCTGTGGTGGTGTTTGTAGGCGGTGAGGCGCATTATATAACAACCATTCACGTACAACATGCGCTGTATGTTTTGGATCGTTATCTTGTTGGAAGCAATAATCCGATCCTAAACACAATTTTTCAGCTGATGCAGGCATTTGACGTTTCAAAAGGTCTAAGTATATATTTTTGTCTATTTTGCCATCTATAAATTCCAAAGTTCCTGCACCGCTTGCAGCCATTGCACCCCATAACATCAAATTACCTCCTCCATGTTTCACTGTACCGACTAAGTTTTGTTTTTTCACTTCTGTGTTGGGTTTTCTCCAAACAATCTGCTTACCATCGGTTCCAAATAAATTGATTTTAGTTGCGTCAGTAAACATGACGTTGTTCCAGAAGGAAATTGGTAAATTAACATGGTCCTGAGCGAGCTGTAACCTTTTCTTTTGGTTTACAGAAGATATAAAAGGTTTTTTTCTAGCTACCCTGCCGTTAAAATTATTTTTGCGCAACATTCTGTGTATCGTTTCTGTTGACAAATCTTGTTTGATTACTCCGCTCAAATGTGCTGTCAATTTGGGCACGTTCGTCTTGTTCAGAAAGTTTCTTTTTTCTACCTCGGCCGGATTTATTTTCGAGTGTACCATCGTAACGAAATTTATTTATTACTTTTTGAATAGACGAATGTGTCCGTGAAAGAATTTTCCCTATTTCTCGCATCGACTTGCCTTCAACGTAGAGTTTTATGATGAGTTGTCTAGTGGATAAATCCATTTGTTTTCGCTGAGACATACTGCTAATTTAAATTTGCACCTCGCAATTTTTTAAGTGAAACTTACTACCGAAGCATAAGAGATCAATTTGCAATGCATTTGTCTAGACAGATAACGGTTAATCCGAAAAAAACACTGTGTTCACGATGTACGCTCAATTTTGTGTGAGTTAAAATAAGAGTAAAAATTAATTTCTTGGAAATGAACGCTTCGAAGATGATTTTTTTTTTTTTCAATTCTCAATAAAGAACTTATATAAGATTAATTCTACATTCAACATTTTTAATTCTTTTTTATCTATGTGTATATTTTCGGACATATTTTTAAATATATAGAGGTGTACGCTCAATTTTGTGAGTAACTGTATGTCCGCTAGCCCCGGCTATCATATAGGCGTCGCGGAGCTTAGAACCGGCTGGCCAATTGCCTTCAACGTTGCCAGTAACGTTTCTTCTGATATATATAAGTCAATATCTATCTCGATCCGTATATGCCGTTACATACCACCGTTACGCGACTAAAGTTAATATACCTTGTGTGCGTAGCACTACTAAGTATGAAAATTGCTGTTTTCATTCTAAAAATCATGGAATAATGTTATTAATTTACATACATACAAACTTTTATAAATATTATATTGTATTTAGGTTGCAAAGTAATTATGCATTTAATTTGAATATTTCACTATCGGACAAACTAAAAATAACTTATTTACTTTGTATTTCTGAGAAATCTTAGCAAACAACAGCCTTGCAGAGAACTAGTGAGCAGTGAGACAAATTTCCGGCTCAGTACCAAAACTAAAGTGCCAAATAAGCACTAGTTCGATAGTAACTAGATTTTTACTAGTTGAAAACCATTTGTTTAGTAACTATCACTAAGTATTTAGAATTTTATTTGAAACAGATATTCTTCTTACAATGGCTTTTGACTTAAGCCCCATATTCATAAAAAAGTAAATTGAGTTAAAACGCTAAAAATTACATTTACATACAAATTTTGAAATATAAGAGCTTTATTAACCCTAATTTTTTCAATTTTAGTTTTTGTGTTTTCATTTTCTATTTTACAGTAAATACAGGGTGGCGCAAAAGTAATCCTCCTATCAGAAAATGCTATAAATTTTGCGATTGGCCCCTAAAGTCAGTTCTGTTTTGACATTTGTGTAGTAAACACATGCGAAATACACGTTAATAAACAATGTTACGCTACACTGCTCCAGAACGCGGAATATTGCTGACTATTTATTTGACCAATAATCGGTCGTGGCCAAACGGTTACTGTGAATGGTGAGCGCTACAGAGCAATGATCAACGAGTTCTTTTGGCCGCAACTTGATGAATTGGGATTGGAAAACATGTGGTTCCAACAAGACGGTGCAACAGCACACACTGCACGTGCCACAACCGATATGCTGAACATCCGAAGCTTACTTTTACGCCACCTTGTATCTTTAAGGATAGAACATTAAAATCAGTTGTATTAAATTTCATGTTTGAACCAGTAGTGGAATTCATTTAAAATAAATTTAACAATTTCGATATTCCTAGATCTAAGTAGTAGACAATCGTCATGTCCAATTCGAGTTGAGTTGTGAGGCCTACCTAGTAGTAAAATAATGCACACACATAAAGTTGTGTTCACAATAATAGTAGGAAATTAAAATGGATATCGTTGGACGAAATGAGAAGAAGCTGTATTTTTAATAACTTTCACTTAAAATATAGTGAATTTTATAAGAAAAGTCACATGAAAGAAATTTCAAAGCTTTCACAAAATCCAGGAATGTTAATTAAACTTTAAAAAATGGCTATCAAAATCTGCACATTGACAAAATCTCTAGAAAATTTTTGAGTATGCTGTTTTGTAGTTCAAGCAATTTTGGTACAACATCGTGCAAGTTAGAACTCGTTTAAGAATTTTGCTGAATTTTCAGAATTTTTTTCGTCGAAAGTGTTGAGTTACTTCTCCCATACAACGCATGAACAAATATTTGTATGGAAAAAAATACCCAACATTTTTGACAAAAAAATGGTAAAAATTCAGGGAAACTCTTCCAACTTGCAATAGCACTTGCAATTAATTGGGAACAAAACTGCGTACTCAAAAATTTTCTAGAAATTCTGCCCAAAAACGTGCTGATTTTGATGGCCATTTTTAAAAGTTAAACTAACTTTCCTGGAATTTGTATAAGCTTTGAAATTTCTTTTCATGTGGCTTCTGTTATGCAATTCGATACATTCTAAATGAAAACTATTCAAAACACAGTTTCTTATTATTTCATCGAACGATTTCCATTTTAATTTCACTACTCTCATTGAACACAGCTGTACGCACTTACAATATTTATTTGCTGTAGCAAGTAGCATCGGTAAACAACAAAATAATTGTAGCTACATTTTAATTTACATATATATATATATATATATATATATATTTCCGATGTGTCAGCATAAATCGGAGTCATTTCCTCCTTACTTAGTAATTTCAGTGGCAAGTAAAACGTCCAAATAATCTGCTGTGTGGGCGATCGAAGCGCTGCCTTGGACTTTAAATAAACGAAGCACATTAACTTGGAGATTAACTGCTTCCTGATTAAAGGAAGACTTTTTTATGTGGAGCGAAAAAATATAAATAACGGAAGAAGCAGAGGAATAGGAAACTAGAGAGAGAGACGGATAGCGAGGTGCAGAAGCAGAGGGACGAAAACAGCGTGTTAGAGTGAGATTGTTATGGAGAGGGGAAAAAAAAGTTAGAGGGGGAATGGAAGGAGGTTTTTTAAATATGTGCTATTTTATGGACTTACAGCTTCACGCATACATCTTTTGAACAAATCAAGGAGCAATAAACTATACTCAGTCCAGGAGCTCTATAAAGTTGAGTTGCTTATATGTATAGTTATATTAACCGAAATTTACAAAAGCCAACGGGCTTTACATAACTTGTTTACTTAAAAGGTACCTAACCGTCAGATGGTGTTGACCATCCAATACAGTTCCGGCAGTTTTTTCGCTTTGCCAGCTAATGTCAGTTGGAAACACCATAGTCCTTTCATAGGATGAGTTGTTTCCATCTCTCTCTACTTCATTCGGCAGGTGGGAGAATATGGCATAAAATGGCCTACGCAACGAAACTGTTGGAATTAAATTCCTTAGACTATGTCAATGGCTGCAAAGAGCATTTCTCTCTCTGATTAACACGAATGGGTCCATAAATATTTCGCAGCGTCCAAGCTTCTGCACCATACAGCAGGACGGATCGTACTCGTGACTTACGGAAGGTTATTTTCGTTCATTGAGATAAGACCTTACTTCTTAATCCACATGTGGTTTATAAACTTAATCTTTAATTGGACTCTCACTTCTTTGAAATATGCTTTGCGCTTTCCATGTTGGGAATGACACTGCTGACTCCGCAGGAATGCCACTCTTAGGCCCGGTTTTTCAGTACAAGTTCAACTCAATTTGTCAGTTAAACTAAGCTCAAACTTGTTACTCAGTTTTTCAGTCAACTTTAAACGAAGTTTAAACGTAGTTTAGGCGGCCAATTTGGCTGGGTTAAACTCTAGTTAATCTGTCAGCTGTTTGCATATTTGATGGTTTTGGTTGTGAAACAATAAACTGAACGCAATTAAAAAAGGACGATAGTTTTATATTTAATTAAATACTGCATATATCATCTGACGGAACTGATTATAGTGATGCAGAAATTAGCGAAATCGTAACTATTACAATACTGAGGAAAGGCAATGGCGTTGAATATGTAAACAAATGTTATCTGTTGCTAGATAAAAAAACCAATGTTGCCGTATAAAAAGCAAATCTTAAAAGCGGAGAGTTTAACTCACTGAAAAGCCGCTCTGCAGTTTAACTGGAGTTTAAATTTATGCCGAGTTGAAGCAAACTTAGTTTAAACTGAGCTTAACCAAGGACTTAAAACCCGGGCCTTAAAACTAACAATTTAGTTTTTTTTTAATTATTAAGATCATAGTGATTTTCTTGGTCCTGCATTATACCTTTAAACATAAAAAGGAAGTAATGTGTAGGAGGTAAAGCACTTTCTTAAATCTTAATTCCCAAACCTGATATCAACGAAAGGACGACATATGCACACTAGGGTGCTCCATTTTTAGATCTTTTTTTTTTGTCCTAACATGAAATCTTATTTCTAATTGAAAAATTACCTATTTCAAACTTTAAGTGCTTTTCAAGCTTTGTTTATTCAAATTTCTGATTTTTCGTTAGCACAAAAGGCGTCGTTTTCAAAAAAAAAATAGGCTTAACCGAAATGGTGGTGGTGATACTCCTATTTTTTTTTTAGGTTACAAACAACTTTAGTACATGTCAAAATTTCAGTCTACACACCAAAATTGGTAAATTGGTTTTTTAAACATTTTTTCATATGTGTAAATAAGGCGTGGCTATCGTCTGATTTCACGCATTTTAAATAGTGTTGGCAGATAAAAATAAAGTTTTTTTAATTTGTTACACAGTGTAATTTGTTTAGACAAATAATTATACAAAACTCTTCGACAAACCTTCCATTTCATCTAACTTAACAAACCCCGTTTTAATTCTGGAAAAACTTGAAGCCGCCAGTGTGGTTTCCGATCAATAGTCTTTGAGTTACAGAGATATGTGTGTCATCCGAATTCCTAACAAGTGCCCCCAAATTCAAATTTTTTTTACATTTTCTTTGTATTTTTTTTATCTTTTTGTATCTTCGGTGGCGAGTTTTATCTACGACAACAGCTCTGAATTTATTTAGGGTAAAAACAAGTAAGGAAGTCTAAGTTCGGGTGGAACCGAACATTAAATACCAAGCTGTGTAAAAGTGGTTATGGTAAATTGCTAAATTGTTGTGGAGTTATGACCTATAGAGGTTTCAAACTTTTTCTACTACCATGTATATGCTATATAAAATTTTAATCTTGTATAGGCGTTCAAGGTACTCAAAATCATCAAGTCATTGTAACCACGAAATGCTAGCATTCTATCTGCATCAGTGAAGGAGATATGGCATGTTCCGGTTTCCTATCTCTCTTTTAGAAAACTTTGGTCCAAAAGTGGGCGTGGTCGTCCACCGATTATGCTTATTTTCCGTGGGCGTACTCTACATATTTATAGTATACCTCGTATTAAGTTTCGTAATTCTATCTTACACCGTTCTGAAGTTATTAACAGTCGAATTTTAAATTTGCTTGACTTATAAGTGGGCGGTGCCATGCCCACTTTTCAAAACTTTGCAAAAATCGTATAAAGAATAAGAAAATTAATGTAAGTACAAAATTATATTATTATGCCTGCATCAGTGAATTAGATATGGGCAGTGCAATATTTCTACCTCCTTTCCATATAACTTTTATGGAAAAGTAGGCGTGATCAAAAAGCGATTTCGCTTCTTTTCTATGGTTGCATTTATCACAACAATAGTATGCCTCCTACGAAATTTCGTTATACTAGCGTAAACGGTTCTGAAGTTATAAAGAGTCAAAGTTTGAAATTTTCTTCACTCATATGTGGGCGGTGCCATGCCCCTTTTCCATTGATAGAATCTTCAATGGGACAACCAAATTAATAAATCTAGCAAATTTTATCATTGTAAATGCTTCAATTACTGAGTTAACCCATTTTATACGGTTTTCGAAATTTTCGATATCGAAAAAAGGCGCGTGGTTATGGTTCGATTTCGCCCATTTCAAATAGCAACCTACTTTGGCCGGAAAGGAACGTGTGTGACAAATTTCATTCAAATATCTAAATTTTTACTCAAGTTATCGTGTCCACGGACGGACGGACATGTCTTAATGGATTCCTCTGCTCATTCCAAAAACTTTGATATATGGAACTCTATATCTATCTCCATTATTTTGTACCGTTACAAACCACAGTTATATGACCAAAACTATAATACCCTGTTTTCTAGTACACGCTAGGTATAAAAAAGTATTTAGACCTACAGATCTTAGTAAAGCAAACATCTAAATTCAGCTTTGTAATTGAGTTTGAGTTTAACTTCTTTTTAGATAGAAAACGAAAACAAATCACCTAAAATTAAACACCCTCATATGTATGTATTTATAAGAGAAGCAATTATTTTAGAATTTTCAAATAGTAGGATTGTCAGGAATTGATTTTACAACCCGGGATCCCGGGATTAGTCCAAGATCTAAATATTCTGTATTCTCCAACAAATTAGGCTGAAACAAGGATAGCATTATTTAAAAAACAATCGAATCAATCTAGCCTTGAAATATATAACAAATAATTGCATTTTAAATTTTTTTATTCGAAACAAAAGTTCTTTAATTAGTAGCCAAGCATCATTAAATAGTAACTCAAATTTTTTTTTTTTTCAAAATTTCGAAACATATTTTTTCAGCTCTTAAGGCATATTTGTATGCATTTTTTAAAATGGCGCATTTTGATAAACTTAATTTTTGTGAACTAAATTTGTATTTATCAGGACGATAAATTTAAATTTTACATGAGAAAATGGTACTGTTGTAAAGCTAGCTTTTTTTGTAGAAGGTGTTTCATTTAAATAAAAAATATACTGCATAAATAAATATAAAACTTTCTGAGACCCAATTTTTTTTTGTTAGTTGCTGGAAAGGCTTATATTAGTTTAACTGATTGTTTCTGAGCGTTAACGGTAAGTTTGCACTTGGAGGACTATCTAACCGAAAATTGTTACTGTCGGTACTGCAGTGCATGCAACGGGCGTTCTTGCCGACATTTTTATTATTATTGTAGCAGTACCAGCTTCGTCCTCCTGAACGTATATATTAATCGGCTGCTACGGCAGGCGTACCTATCTCTGTCATATTCTGTGAAAATTGCTAACATTTTTTATTAACTCTTGTTAACTAGTATGCTAACAAGATTTGTGCTTTTTTTGTTCACAAAAAAAAATTACAATTTACATGACGCTGCCACGATTTGTGGTGTACACCCGAAAGGGTGTTAAAGTGACAAATAATTTTTTGCCCGTAAAAAGAATATTGCAACCACACTAAAATCAAAGGATAAAGCCTTGTGTCCCTCAAAAAGCGGCGCCGTAATGTTACTGTCGCTACATATAGTGTGCAGATATGTTATGCTTGCCTTTATATTACGTTACGGTGGACTTCCAGTCGAGGAAACCAAAGCTTAAGTAACGCAATCAATAAAGGAAATTTAAATATGCAATACTGTACATCAGCAAAAAACAAATAAGATACAAATACATACATATATAGGTCAACAGCCCTTAATAGCTGCTTGTTTAACCGTCTAAACGAATTTGACCTTACAACAAAGCGCGCCACCTGACTCTATCCTTTGCCAGTTGGCGCCAATTAGAAACGCTAAGGGATCGCAGATTGTTCTCCACTTGGTCTTTCCAATGGAGTGGGGGCCTTCCTCTTCCTCTGCTCCCATAGGGGGGTTTCGACAAGAATACCTTCCGGGTCGTTGCATCTTCTCCCATTCGCTAAGCCAACGTATCCGCTGGGTTTTAATTCGTTGGACAATGTCGATGTCTGCGTAGAGCTCATACAACTCATCATTAAATCTTCTTCGGTAAACACCGTCGGCAGCGTGGAGGGGCCCATAAGTCGTTCGAAGAACCTTTCTCTCGAATACTCTCAGGGCTTCTGCTCCATATTGCAGGACGGGTATTATGAGCGACTTGTAGAGCGTTGTTTTTGTTTGTCGAGAGAGGACTTTGCTTCCCAATCGCCTACTCAGTCCAAAGTAATATTTATTGGCAAGGGTAATTCTTCGCTGGATTTCTAAGCTGACATTATTTTTGGTGTTAATGCTGGTTCCCAGGTAAACGAAGTCCTTTACTATTTCAAACGTATACCTGCCAACAGTGGCGGGGATGCCAAGGCGCGAATGCGCTGACTCTTTGCATGATGGCAGAAGTTACCCCGTTTTGATCCCGTTCACCTCCAAACCCACTTTTTGCGATTCTTTCTCCAAGTTGGAGTCGGCATACACCAGAAATAGCACACTTTTGTAATAGATGGTTCCTGAGCGGTGTAGTTCTGCGGATTATATTATCTTCTCCGGCATCAAATTAAAAAAATCGCACCATAGGGGGTCACCCTGTCTGAAACCTCGTTTAGTTTCGAACGGCTCGGAGAGGTCCTTCAAATTCAGACATAGCGGCATATAAGCATTTCCTTTTCGTGCCATCGAAAGCGGCTTTAAAATCAACAAAAGGGTGATGCGTGTCGCTTCTTAGCTCGCGGATTTTCCCCAAAATTTGGCGCATAGTGAAAATCTGGTCGATGGTAGATTTACCAGATCTGAAGACGCACTGCTAAGGTTCAATCAGTTTGTCAAGGTGGGCTTCAGTCTTTCGCACAAAACGCTTGATAGAAACGAATAAGATATAATCATAAATAAGTCACAATTATTTAATTTTCCATAGCATAATTCAAGTACCGAAAATCCCGGAATTGTGAGAAAGCATCTTAGGATTTCCAGCATCTAAAAAGCACGGGATACTGAGTTTGACATCTCTAGTAAGCATGCATGAACATTAGCGCACAGAGTATTAACTTCGCCCCCATATCGTGTGCTATATCAAGGAAAAATTATTTCTACTCTTTGTACTTGCAGTTGCATGAAAATCAGATAAAATATACAGCTGTGTTCAATACAATAGTAGTGAAATTATAATAGATATCGTTCGACGAAATAAGAAGAAGCTGTAATTTTAATAATTGTTTTTTGAAATATAGAGAATTTCGTAACAGGTACCACATAAAGAGAAATTTCAAAGTGTACAGAAAGTTCAGGAATGTTAATTAAATTTTAAAAAATGGCCACCAAAATCTGGAAATTTTTTGACAGAATTTTTGGGTACGCAGATTTGAAGACCAGACAATTCTAGTGTAACATTGTGCAAATTAGAACTCACTCAAAAATTTCCCTGAATTTTCAGAGCGAGGTTATTATGCTAAAATTTAATGAGCTAGAAACTGCGTACTTAAAAATTTTCCTTTATTCTGCCCAAAAATATTGAAATTTTTATGTAAATTTTTAGAAGTTTAATTAACCTTTCTGAACTTATTGTAAACTTGGAAATTTCTTTCTATGTGGTTTTTGTTATGGAATTCGCTATATTTTAAATGAAAATTATTATAAACACAGCTTCTTTTTATTAAGTCGAACGATATCCAATTTAATTCCACTACTTTTATATTGAACACAACTGTACACCAGAATAAAAACCATCATGTTGCATCCAACGCATCCGTCGCATCCAAGAGCAATGCCAACCTCATCACGTTTGCGCCTCAGTGAGTGTATATTGTAGCAGGTGATTTCTTATTGTGTTTATTTCTATAAAATTTTCATTTTATTTACTAGGTAATTCATTTCAAATGCTGACGTTGCTTGCTTATGACTCCTGATGAATTACATACGCACACACAAACATGAACAGGAGTCAAGTGTTGCATTCTTGTTGCAGGGACAACGTGACCAAAGTCAGATGTACGGTCACATGGACCGGGTATTCGTTTCTATTTACATCAAACACGTCAATTTTGGAGTAAAGAAAGGTGCTAAATATTTGTCAGGTTGAAGGTGTGTACTGTATTTGTCGAACCATAAGTAGAAACTTAAATTTTAACCGGCAAGAAAATAAAAATCGCGGGTGTTAATGAGTCTGTAGAGCAGTTTTACTAATGCAGTGGTGTGATTGTGAATGTGCTATATTGATAGGTATAAGGAAATGCATATGAGAAATTTAACAGTAAAATACTTTTTCTTTGGTTAGAGGTATTGCTCAACTTCGTCAAAGTCCAATTTAGCGCTGTCTTGAGATTTTCTTGATGATCTGGTCGATGATAACCCTACAACGCTAAGATCTAATATTATTCACGATGAAATTCAGCCTCCTGTACGGCTCGGAATCATCGACAGTGTCAACAGAAGAGGAGATGGCCCTTGGAGTATTCGAGAGAAAGGTTATCCGGAAACTGTATGGTCCTTCCCGTGATGCAAACGGCGTGTATCGTAGTAAAGTTAATGATGAGCTGTATGAGCTCTACGCAGATCTGACCATAATGCAGCGAAAACGAGTAAGAAATGGGCTGTCTTCGACTGTGCCAAAAACTTTATACCTTTCATGAATACGCGTCACGGTTTTAAGTGTCCGATCCTTACTCACAATTAGTAAAAACTCTGAAAAACTGATCATTTAAAGATACATAGCCCAAACCCCATCTATCGGAACAATCGATTGTATGGGAGCTATATGTTATGTAAGCCCGATCTGGCTAATTCTGACAAATGATTAATCTCATGCAAAATGGCGGCTCCATACCAAATTTCATCAAGATATCTCAAAAACTGAAAGACTAGTTTGCGTACAAACAGGCAGACGGACAGACGGACATGGCTAAATCGAGTCAGCTCATCGCCCTGATAATTTTGGTATACTTATTGGTGGGTCTATCTCTTCTTCTTCTCATACTTACAAACATCGGACCAAAGTCATAATACCATTTAATGTTCATGAAAGGTATAAAAAGCTCAAAGACTGCGCTGGCTGTTTCATATTATGCGAATGGAAAAATAAGTTCCAGTCCAGAAGGTTTTCCTATTGTCACCCGAATTTGGCAACAGGGAAAGGGAGCGGCCTCCACTGAGTTGAAAAAAAAACAGGTGCAGGATGACTTGAACTCCCTTGGTGTTTCCAATTAACGTCAGTTATCGATTAAAAGGGAAGACTGGCGAGCTTTGATAGGCAATGGCTAAAATCGCCTAGGCGGTTAAGCGCCAATAAATGATGATGATAATATGAGCATAATACACGACATAAAAAATAACGATCTCGCTGGTTAGGTCATATTGTGGGACTATAGTTTTGAACAGTACAAAGCTGCGTAGCTTATCCAATCCAAGTGTCAAATGAATATTGCTTAAATTATGAATTCTTACAAATGGTTAGCAGGCGAAGCTCTGGCGAGCTCAAGTTACTTACTTAAGGGGTGAGTGCAAGACTGCGCTGACCTAAAGGTTTCGGCTTGATTAAAGATAATAATTCACAGATGGTCGTGTCACCACTTTAAAACACTTTTTGGCTAGGTGACCAATTTAATATGAAGTTTTTCTTATCGACAAACCACTTTTGGCGAAGAGGAAAGCTGCGTTGCAGTTGACAATTTGGAGCGACTTGATCTCCTATGGAGTTTTGACTTTTTACAAAATCGATAAGGCGGCTTATCGCCAATTAATGAATGAATCTACTAACAAAAGACGCTAAGTTAAGAACTGCAAGAGTTACACATTCAATAGTATGTTATGTGCATCCCTGAGACTTCCTGTTGTCTTGCGACTACTTTTGAGTTCAACACCTCTTTATTACTACTAATCCTTGCGGTCAAGAGTATCGCTTCGATTATTTGTTTTTATCTACAGACGCATTGAACGTTCAAAGTCTACCCTGTAGGAAAACTCTTAAGTTCCGAACTGGTGTGCTTCTAGCGCATTCGAAACCATTGCTAGGTCGTCCTTAATCTCTTTTACGTGCAATCAACTGTCGAAGTTAAAATAACAATGTCCTAGGCGGTGGAAAGTGTCCAAGCTGCATTACCTTTTTTTAAAGTTGGGAACTAGTGATGATCTATGTAGATCATTTAATGGTACTGCGCGATTGTTTTTGAACCAAACAAAAATAGAGAATATTGATCCAAACACAATTTTACCTTGCCCTGCGATTGTTCATAAATATTAACCTTCGAAACAGTTTATCTTTTAATTATGCAATTTTGTTTTTATAGTTTTCTTACAAACTATTTATATTTTAAAGAACATAAAATATATCTTCCTCTTTGAATTTTGTTTGTTCAAACGAGACCAGTTAAATTACAATTCGGAATCGTAATCGATTGACTAGATCCTTCTCTCAAATGACAAAGATTGTTTCAATTGTTGTCACCCCTAATTAATTAATTACGAAGAAGAAATACGAAGAAGAATTAAAAAACAAAATTAATCAAAGCTAATGACGGACTTAATATTTTTGATCATTTCGCCGTACATTCACAAGCAACAAATTTAAAAAAGCCAAAATAATCAAAAGTAGTCCTTAACTTGAATATTGTCAAAAGTAATCCTTTTTTTCTAATTTAGTTTTAATTTTTTACTATTCCTTAACAATTATAATTTATTTGTTGGTTCTTGGCCTAATCAATTTACGTTACATGGTTCCTCACTAAAATTGGTAAGTATTACAATTAATATAATTAATAGTGGTTAATGAACAGGCCTGGTACAGACATTAAACTTAAGCAATTTAATTTTAATAATTTTTTCTTAAAGATATATACTGTAAAATATAATTTTATCATTTCTCCTTTAAGATAAATATATAAAGCAAAATAGCAAATTAAAAAAATTAAAACTTAGATTGAAACAATAAATATTTTTTACTAAAAGTTATTTCCGCAATAATGCTTATTTTAAATGCATTCCACGTACTACGTATATATCATGTTTATGTACTAGCGCTTCAGTATGCGTTCAGAATTAATGCAGATACATCCATACAGAAGTATTACAGAATTAGGGATAAAGTATGCATAATCCTTGAGAAACAACACATGTAAAAGTGAAATGAACGAGCATTTATACTGGCATGTATACAGAGCTCTAATTCATGCCTGAAATATTGATGCCGCATGCATATATTTCCAATTGGGTAGTTACTGAGTTCCCTGCAGAGTATCTGTGAAAACTCATGCATACATACTCGTATGTATAAGGGCAAATCCACGTAACTTTACTTGTAGCAAAGATTTATAGTTTTTGTTCAAAAATTGTAATTGTGTACATAAAGGTAAATACCTAAAGAAGCGGTAGTTTTCCAATTTGTTTTTAGAGTTTCGCATTAGGGTTGCTCTAATTCAAAGGTAAGTATAATTTAGGATAAGTATGGATATAAATGGTAAGTAGAGTTTAAGGTAAGTATTCAATTCAAAAGGGTAAGTATATGTATGTATACAAGGTAAGTATAAAATTCAGATTTAAGTGTAAATTCAACAATTTAAGTAGGCAATTTAACAGGTAAGTATTTATGTATAAAAAATGAGTTTTAGAAGGTAAGAATGTATTAATCAAATTGAATTAGATCTTCATCCATGTCTTCAACATGGCGGCCGGCCTGCGAAGTTGACAAATTTAGAAACTCTTGCAATTTCTGTAGAGTGACCTTTGCTTGGTTAACCAACTTCCTTATGTTACGTTGATTGACATTTCGGCTCCGCCCCAGGAGCGCTGGTCTTTCGATGGTACGGGTGACTCGCCTTTGTTGATCGTCGCGCCGATGGCGCACCGGTGGCGAAGGTGTTGGACGCCGATCACGTGTTGACGATGAAATTGTCGGACGGTGCAAAAGGGTGTGGTGAGCTCTGCCGCAGTGACGGCAGCTACCTGTGAAGTTGCATGCACCGGTAGTGTGGGATGTGGCCAGGCAATTTATGCAGTAGCGATGGACGCGGGCGGATTCGTATCGCTCTGCCGGAGTCATAGCCAAAAATGCATGGCAATGACACAACGAGTGTTGACAGCAGCATAGGCGGCATTTTCCCAGTTCCATGATGAGATCTGTAGAGAAAACGTTAAGAGAGCAGTAAGCATTATGTTAAATCGGAGATTGTAATGGAGGGTTGGAGGATTATGAGGAAAACGTTGGAAGAGAACTATGAGGGGGGCAATAAACATATCTTAGTGATGTTACGAGTGATTGTTCCGTTTTGAGTGCATATGTCTACGGCACGAACATTCTCGTGAGGTCCTACATGGAGTTTGGAGATGCGCCCTAATCGCCATTCTTTGGGAGGTAGGAGATCATCCTTGACGACGACCAGATCTCCTTCTTTGAGGTTGTTTTGTCGGGATTTCCATTTTTGACGTTTATGTAGTTCTTGGAGGTACTCATTCTTCCAGCGGTTGCTGAATTGATGGTGCAAGACTTTCAGCATTTGCCATTTGTGCATGATGCTGAGACTTTCTGCATTAGGTTCAGGCAGAGAGAGCAGTGGGGCTCCGCGCAGGAAGTGTCCTGGGGTTAACGCAAGTAAATCTGTCGGGTCTTCGGACATGGGAGAAATAGGTATCGAGTTGAGGACTGCCTCGCTGCGAACGATTAGGGTTGTAAATTCTTCAAATGAGAACCTATGATTACGGCGACTTTTGTCAAATGGGTTTTGAAGCTTTTGACTGCAGCTTCCCAAAGCCCACCCATGTGAGGAGCATATGGCGGGATGAATTGCCACGAGAGGCCCTGGGGAGCATACTTTTCGGCGATGTCTTGGCCTACTTCCTTGAGGAAAAGGGAGATTTCCTTTTTCATTGCTCTATGTGCGCCGATAAACGTGTTTCCGTTGTCGGACATGATTTTATGTGGGATGCCGCGGCGGCCGGCAAAACGCGCAAATGCGGCTCTAAAAGCTTCGGTAGTCAAGTTCGAGCAGACTTCCAGGTGAATGGCTTTTGTGGAGAAACAAACAAATACGCAGACATAAGCTTTGGTGTAGGGAGCGCGACGTAGAGTTGATGTCTATACGAGAAATGGGCCCGCGAAGTCGACTCCTGTGGTGTGAAATGGAAGGGTATATGTCGACCTTTCGGCGGGTAATGCGGCCATGATCTGCGAGTTCATCCTTTGTTTGTGGATCGTGCAGGTCTTGCAATGAAAAAAGCAAGCCTTTATTTTCTGCTTCAAGCGGGGGATGTAATACTCTTGGTGTACCATCCTGATCATGAGCTGCTTTTCGGCATGCAGTAAGAGAGTGTGAATAAACTCCAGATAGAGCGATCAGAATCTGGAGGGTTCGGGAATTATAATCGGGTGACGTTCGTTGTAGCTGAGGGCGGCGTAACTGAGGCGACCATTGACACGTAATATCCCCTTTTTGTCTAACATCGGACTGAGTGGTCTTTTTACTAATTGGTTTTGAGGCTTTAAGCGGTGAAATTGTTTCCGCATAATATATTTGTTGGGTTAGGATTATAAGGCGTTCTTTCGAATATGTAATCTTCTCTTGAGATAGAGAACGAGTTGAGGAAATCGGTAGTTTTTTCGCTTTGTGGATGAAGCGATAGACGTACGAAATGACGCGAAGGGCTCTGGCGAACGAGGAGAAGCGCTCCAATGGATCCGAGGTATCCACCGTGTGTAATACTTCAATGCGCTTCTGCTCTGGTGGACTGGGGTTTTGTAGCATCGGTTTTGGCCATAAAGTGGGAGTTTTAGAGAGCCACTCGGGGCCTTTCCACCACAGGGAGGATTCCGCTAATTCTTGGGGTTTACATCCACGGGTTCCCAGATCTACTGGATTATCACCACTTGCCACATGACGCCAGGTAGCATTACTGACCCTTTGGAGAATTTCGGCAGTGCGGTTCGCTACATAGGTCTTCCAAGTGTGGGGTGGTTTTTCTAGCCATGCTAGGACTATGGAGGAGTCTGACCAAAGAATTAGCTCATTTGAGGACAGATGGAGGTGAGAGCAAATGTGTTTGACCAGTTTGGAGAGTAGTACTGCTCCACAAAGTTCTAGTCGGGGAAGGCTTACTGTCTTTAAGGGAGCCACCTTGATTTTTGCAGCTAATAGGTGAGTGGTAACATCGTTCTCACCATTCTGCGTGCGTAAATACACGCACGCGCAAAATGCTTTTTCTGAGGCGTCAGAAAATCCGTCAATTTGATAGTGTTTGTCGGGAGAGAATCCGATCCATCGAGGGATTTGTATGGAGGCTATCGCTGAGAGATTTTCCCGAAAATTGTTCCATTTGTGGAAGGCTGAGGGTTTGACATGTTCGTCCCAGTCTGTTCTTCCAACCAGAGTTGTTGGAGGAGGGCTTTAGCTAAAATCATTATTGGCGATAGCCATCCTGCTGGGTCGAACAATTTCGCAATTGCCGATAATATTTGCCGCTTTGTGTTTGAGTTAGCGGCGGGTATAGGGTCATATGAGTATGAAAACGGGCATTCCATTTTATTCCAAGTGTCTTTGTCGAACTTGCATCATGGAATTTGAGAAAATCTTCATCAAGGAGGTCAGATTTTGGGATAGACTTCAGTATGCTTGGGTGATTGGCCGTTATTTTCTTCAGTGGGAAGCCGGCTGACTTTAATGCTTCGATAACTTCATTTATGGAGTTGAGTGTGGACTGTATATCGTGTCCGCCAGAGAGGATGTCGTCTACATAAGTCTCATGCAGAAGAACATTGTTGGCGGTTGGGAATTTGTCTTTAGTGTCTGCTGCTAGCTGATGGAGGGTGCGAATAGCTAGGTATGGGGCACAATTAACACCAAAGGTGACTGTTTTTAGTTTGAAATCCTCGAGAGGTGAGGTTGGAGATCTGCGAAAGACAATTCTTTGATAGTCTTGATTTTCTGGGTGTATGAGTATTTGGCGGTACATCTTTTCGATGTCGCCGTTAAAAACGAACTTATAGAGGCGCCATTTTAGGATAATGAGCATTAAGTCGTTTTGTAGAGTTGGGCCAGTATGTAGTACGTCATTCAATGAACTACCTGAGTGGGAGAGTTTGGAGGCATTGAAGACCACTCGTACCTTGGTTGTTTTGCTGTCTGGTTTTATAACAGCGTGATGGGGTAAATAGAAGGAATAGTATTTACCTTCTTTTATAATTTCGAGTGGTGAGGTGGGTTCCATGTGATTCATGGTTAAATATTCTTCCAACACTTCAGAATATTTTTCTTTTAACTCGGGTTTATTTTCGAGCGTTCTTTCTATGCTTATATACTGCTGCTGAGCAGCGGGTCGTGAGTGACCGAGGGCTAGAGTTTCTGGAAAGCTTTCCTTAAATGGGAGCTTTACCATGTAGCGACCATCTTCTCTTCTAATGGTGGTCTTTGTGTAGAGTTCTTCGCAGAACTTATCTTCATCTGTGATGGGTGTGGTGGAATGAACTTCTTCCTGCTCCCAAAAATTCTTAAGGAGTTCATTTAGGGAGTCATCGGGGTTTTCCACTATGTGGGTGGAGAAGGTTGAAATTTGCTCAGTTAGTGGTCCGCTCAATATCCATCCAAAGATGGTATTCTGAGCAATGAGGCTTCCAGCGACACTGGTTTCGAGACCTTGAAGGAGGATTTTTGGGAGTATATCACTTATATTACCATATCTTTTCGACCTGGAGAGAAACAAGTGGGATCTGCTAACGGAGAAGAGGAGGAGACGTTTTGAAGTTCCTCCGTTTCTATTTTGAAAGATGGGAGAAAGTGTGTTAATTGTGGTAATATTATGGCTTGGGTAATGATTTGGGTCTTTAGATCCAGAGAACAAATTGTTATAGCGCATGTTTTATTGGAGTTTTGGACTATGCGCCCGCCCATGCCTAGTATTTGGTAGTTTGTTCTTTTTTTTGGTAGGCCCAGCAATTGTTGTATTCGGGAGGAGAGGAATGACTTTTGAGAGCCTTGGTCTACCAACGCACGGACTTTGAACGTTTCTCCTCGATGGAGTATCGGGACAATTGCTGTGGGCAGCAATGTTCGTTCCTTATTGGAGGAGAAATGAGATAGCACTTTATTCGCTGTAACTTGCTTTGTTGAGGAGGTTTCAGTTCGTAATTCCTGAGATTGCATTGCCTGTTTTGATGTTGAGGGTTTTTCTTGGTCACTTATTATTTGGGGAGTGACTTTGGACTGATTACTTCTCTGCGTTTGGCGAGAAGTGTGGGAGTTTTCTGCCAGAGGTGTCTGATAATGCAGCAGAGAGTGATGCCGCTTTTGACAATACACACATTTGAAATTGCTTCTACACTCGGACTCAAAGTGGGAAAACGCTAAGCAATTTTTGCAATATCTATTGTCTCTGACGAACTTGTTTCTCTCCGGCACACTAAGATTTTTGAATTTCACACAATTCATCATCGAGTGATTTGAGTTGCAAATTTTGCAAGAAGCCTGCCGGGATTGTTTGCTATGATAGGAGTGGGATTTATGTCTGAAGCTATTCGTATGATTTTGGGGTGTCGACGATCGAGAATTGAAGCTCGAGTTTGAGTTGCGTGGTTTACTTGGTCTGTAAGTACCTAGGCGTTCCACTACTTCGTATCTGGTAGTGAGGAATTTGTCCATTTCCGACCATAGGGGTAATTCCTTTCTAGATTCAAGCGATTGTTCCCATAGCGCTAGAGTCTCATCGGAAAGCTTTGAGGAGCATAAATATATAAGTATGGGGTCCCAGTTGCTAGTGGGTACATTGTTGGAGTTTAGGGTGGAGAGGCACTTATTTATTGTGGTTTGAATTTTCTGAATTCTTTCCCCACTTTCATAGAATACGGGTTGCATGTTAAACAGAGTTTTAAGCTGGTTATCCACCAGAATTCTACGATTCTCGTACCTAGATTTGAGTGCGCCCCAGACCAATTCGAAATTTTGGTCGTTGAGGGCGTATTTTTGAATAACTAGGGCTGCTTTTCCACGGGTTTTTTGTCTCAAGTGGTAGAGCTTCTGTGCTTGAGAAAGTTTGGGGTGATTTATGTACACTGCCGTGAACATATCTCTGAATGACGGAGACGTATCGTATCGTCCGTGAAAAACTTCTGTGTCGCATGCGGGAACTTTGAGGTAGGGTTCGGAGTTAGCCATGGGTGCTGGCGTCGGTCGTTGACTTGGGGTGATAGGATTCGGCTCCAGATTTGCCAGCAGCTCATTTATCCTAGTCCTGGTTTGCATATTTGTCTCCATCGCGTTGTCGTACCTTTCGTTTATTGCTGCCAGGGACCGTTCCTCCGTGAGATTCAGGTGCGCTGCTTCATATGCCCGTTCTACTGCTGCTATGTGTCTGTTGAGTTCCTCCAAATAAGTCTGCAAACTGGATTTTGTGTGATCGGTCTCACAAATGTTCCACCATTTTTCGCAGAACTTTTCCAGTTTTGCCAATTCGAATAAGCATTTTTGCATTAATAGGGACAGTTCTTCCTCTTCGGCTTAAGATTTTGACCGTGTTCTTGGTCCTTGGGAAGCTGGGAGATTCAATGGTTTGTCTACCTTATCTTCAGCCATTCTTACGTGGGTATTTTATGGTAGTGTGTAATAGGAGTACACAAAAAATATAATTGAGTAACTGTGTATTAGAAGTACACGAGAAACTGTTATCAATATACTGTGTATTAGGAGTACACAGAAATTTATTTTGCGAAATGTGTATAAGGAGTACACGAGAAGATTTTAATGGGTTTGCCCCACTGTATTTTGAATACCGTTTTTAGCAGCTGTGGTCCACTGTACTATTTTTAAGTAGCAGCACTTTTGGAAATGGGCATATATGTGTGTATACTTGCTGTGCTTTGAGCGGGGTGAGATTATGTACTTGTCTCAGCGCATCTGAGTACAAGTATGTGTATATATGTGAGATGGAAATTTCGAATTTGTTGTGGACGGAGTTATGCACTTGTCTCAGCGCATCTGAGTCCAAGGTAATTTGTTTGTGTAAGTGGTAATTTTTGGAAATTTTTTGTGGCGAAGTGCTAATAAGTATGGGTAAAGCATAGTTGGCGATAGTCAATTTATTTATTGGGCCCGATTTTTAAAATAACCGTTGTCAGATCCGAGTGTGTGTACAGGTGTACAAATTAAGAGGAAATTGCTAGCGGGGCAGTGTGCCGTATATGGGATAGAGAAGGGGAGTAATATATGTATATATTTTATATATATATAGTGGGTATATGGGATGTATGTGTAATTTATATATATTTATGGAAAATTCTATAACGGCACTTACTTTGGTCGGGTGAATACCTTGAGAACTGCAACGGGTTGTGGATACCGCTCTTTGAATTCTTTGCTGGATTCGAAATCCTGATGTATGTCGCAGTCTTGCGTGACTGTACTTTTTGATGTTGTTTGGGCGTTGGCACTTTTTGTGGTTTTGTATTTTATATTTCCCTTAATTCTTTTTTTCAGGCTTCCGACTTTAATTTTTCCTTTCTTTTCAAATCACTAACTTTTTATTTAAGTATATATATATATTTTTTTCTACTTAGGTCACCGCCTTTTCACTTAAATGCTTTTCACTTTTGAACTTTCTTTCTTTTTCAGGCTTTTTTGAACAAAAATGTATTTTCTTCTCCTTTCAGGATTTTGTTTTTCACCAACGATTTAATCGAATATTTTCTTTCTTCTCAGTATTTTGATTTTCACCAATTTAATATAATATTTTCTTTCTTTTCAGAATTTTTATTTTCACCAATTTAATATAATACTTTCTTTTTTTTCAGTATTTAAACTTTTTTGTTTTTTTTTTTTTCCAACTCAATCTTTTCTTCGCCACTTTTATTAAAAATCTTAATTTTTTGTTATTTTTAATTTTTACAGGAACGTATATTTTTCCTTTTCTTTTTATGTAGGTATATATAGGGCTTAACTAATATATGAGATTTATTTTGCCACTTTAAATTATGTGTATATTTTTTCTTTTCAGGTTTTTCCACCCTTTTTATTTTCAGGGTTTTCGGAGCACCCACTTTTGTTTTACCGCAATGATTCACCGTTTCTTTGCCTTTATTTGTTTTCTAACAAAATTTTCTTCTTTCAGGTTTTGTCCAAATATTTCAATTTAATATTTTTCTTTCCTTTCAGGTTTTTTGGAGCACCCTCACAGAATATGTATATGCTTTTTTCTTTTTTTTCAGCACTTTAAATATAATTAAAATATTTCTTTTCTTTTCAGGTTTTTGGGAGCACCATCATAGAATATGTGTACGTTTTTCTTCTTTTTTCAGCAGTTTTAATGTAGCTATATATAAGCACTTGTGCACTGTACCACTTTTGTTTTGAAAATAACCTTTTTTTTTCCTTGCTGGTTCACTTTCGTGGCACCGAGAGGACCATGTCTAATTTTTCACTCCTTTTCGCACTGGGTACACTGCACTCAGCGAAGCACTTATATGTAGTTTTGTCCACTATTGCGAATAAAAACTCACTTTAATGTCAGAGCTTTTGGCTTCTTTAGTTTTCAGATTTAATTTTCTTTATTTACGGTGTAAACTTTATGTTACGTATAACAATAGATTTAAGTTTTCTTACGCACCGAACTAACTATTAATTTTAGTTGCACAATTTATATTTTTTGGAAAATAAAAGGGATAGATAACCAACCGCGCGCTCAACGACAACTAACTTAGCGGCCGTCGATGACCGCCCGCTAAGCTGTGTAGTGGGCATACATACATATGTACATAAAGGTAAATACCTAAAGAAGCGGTAGTTTTCCAATTTGTTTTTAGAGTTTCGCATTAGGGTTGCTCTAATTCAAAGGTAAGTATAATTTAGGATAAGTATGGATATAAATGGTAAGTAGAGTTTAAGGTAAGTATTCAATTCAAAAGGGTAAGTATATGTATGTATACAAGGTAAGTATAAAATTCAGATTTAAGTGTAAATTCAACAATTTAAGTAGGCAATTTAACAGGTAAGTATTTATGTATAAAAAATGAGTTTGAGAAGGTAAGAATGTATTAATCAAATTGAATTAGATCTTCATCCATGTCTTCAACAGACCTAAATATCCACACGATTCCCTGCTCAGCGATGCTTCCAAGTATTTTTATTTTTTTCAAAAATAATAAGACACTATTTGCTCAAAATGGTGAAGTGATCTTATCATTCGTCCTTGGAGGAGAGTGTAAAATGTCGGCAAAATGTGTAATGAATGCTAAAGCTCTATTTGCATGTGATAAATTCTATCGATTCCAACATTTTCGGCAACTGTTTAGTTTAGTTATGTATTTAAAATTTCCGAGGGTCAGTTGAATTTTGAGAATCTCATTAGCTTTCACGTCTGCATAGGTCAAAGATTAAAGCAACAAGTAAGGAAGTCTAAGTTCGTTTGGTACCGAACATTATATACCTGGTAGTGATCTATTATGGCAAGCCAATTTACGCAGGTCTATTTTAATACTTTTCAGTTCGCAATATAAAGTCAGCTGATTGTTTTCAATAAAAACAATTCTGTTGTGAGTAAATTAATTTTAGAAAAATATAAATGTATGGCGCGATATACAACAGGTATATCATCATACACCTTTTAAGAGATTTTTGAGCCGAGCTTCCCTTCCAATTTGTGGTGTGCCGTTCTGAATTTTTTCGTACAAATTGGCGGGGCCCCACAGATTTTTGCCAACTTGGAACGGCATCTACAAAGGATATGAATTTTTGCTGAGAAGCCTTCCATAGCAGAAAGACACTCGGAGAGTTTTCCAAACCATTGTCGAGGGCCGACCCCGTTTTGAAACACTTTAGTCCTCCTTTATTCAGGGATGAGTTTTGCTTGTAGCTAAATAAAAGTACGAGGGTAGTTCGAAAATCCAATGACTTTTAAAAACAAAAATTTGTTTTTTATTTTTCAATGTAATATCCTTTTATTTTAATATATTTTCAATATTTTTGTATTCCTCGCAAATAATAGAAGTTTCTAAGGATGTCGACATAAGCATTTATTTCTTATTAGTTTGTATTATTTTTACTTTATAAAGGTATAAAAGGTGAGGGTATTGAAATTTTACCGTAAATAATTTGTATTGGAATTAGTAAAATCTGAAAATCTTCCATTTGGTGTTTGCTGTATTTAGTATCTCATATGATTTTCCCATGAATTAATTATGCATACATACTTTTCTCATAAAAATCGATTAAAAAAATTAAATCGATTATTTTCTATAAAAATCGATTTTTGGCAAGCAAAAAAATTTATTGTTTAGTGATCGTTTTTTTCCCGAATCGAGGTTATAACCTTAATTCAAGCTGGTGTAACCACCTCAATAATGCCTGATTTTTAAACTCAAAGAATTAAGAATATAGCACTCCTTCCGCGTTGAATATTTATAGTTGGGATCAGACCTGTGAAATTTGATTAGTAATTAGTAATCAATTATTAATTGATTACGATTACAAAAAATACAAAAAAAGTCAAAAAAAAGTATAAAAAAACAAAAAAAAGTCAAAAAAAAAAATAAAAAAATGTTGTTTTGATTACTTTTGATTATTTTTTATTTTTTCTTTTATTTTTTCAGTATTGTTGATGTGTATATTTATGTGCTTTTACAGCAATACTTAAAAAAATCAAAAAAACAACTTTTTCATAACTGTCACAAATTATGATTTTTTTGATTATTTTTTAATTAAATGGTAAATAATCATTAAAAATTGAACGTTATGGCATTAAATAGATTCTCAAGAAAATAATTAATCAAACCGATAATCATTACGATTAATAATCATTATTTAACAGGTCGGGTTGGGATCAAGCCACTTATAATGTCACACAGGCCAATTGTTTTTTGCGTAGAACCCACTTGTGTGTTGGCGGTCTTCGAAAGACTTAAAATAGAACCATATTTTCCCGATTTTTCAAGCTCAAAAATGTCATAACTCGAATTGGGATTATGGCAATTTCCTAGCACTGCAGTGCGTGAGGCTTAGGATTATGTGATAGCACCTTAATTCAAAATGACCAAACCATGGACTTATCAAGCAACCGTCGTAAGACGCTACATTGAACTCCGACATTGGAATTGAATGCATCCGTCCATTGTTGGGACATTTCGTCACTTCGTCGTTCAGAGTTGCACAAGTTGCATGTCGGTGGTTGTTTACGTGCATTTGCGTGAAGCAAGTTTTTGAACTTTTGTTTACGAGAGCGGTCAGAATATGTATGTCCGGTTCATAAGAGCTAAGACTGATGATGTTTAAGACACAAGCGGTATACTTAAACGTTGTTTGTGTGTTGCTGTTGGCAAGTTCTATTGGCTTTTATCAGTTTATTGAACTAAACATTTAACGTCATATAAGATATACATGTTTAAAGAGGGAAAACAAAATCGATACAGCCTTCGAGTTTTTGTTGGGATATTTGAGTAATTTGCAGGTTTCGTGACAATAGCTATTAAAATGAAAGAGTTGTGAAATGAAATAATAAGTTAAAGTTATCATCACTAATTTGTTCTGAACTGCCTTGGCAAATTTGTCGGCGCGTAAAAGCATCAGTTCTTAGCGGTAATGAACTCCAGCTGTCAACACCAAAGGGCGATCCAAGTCTGCTGCTAAATTTGGGTGTCGATAGCAACACCTTCCGAAGTGAAGTGATCACAAACCTTACACAGAATTGGTCTATCTTGTGACTTGTTTGGACAGCGGGCCACATATATAAGAAAATTAAAAATGTTGATCATTGTGAGAGGACTTTACTCCTTCATTGCCTTTAGTCCAGAGTCACACCTGATATTAACTGGCATTCTTTACACGGTTAACAATTTTTGGAAACAGAAGCAGTCCTCGATAGTTGTAGATTTGTATTTGTCAGCAGTAACGTGTCATGTAAGTCGCAGGAGCGCCGATTCTCATTTTGATGACAGCTAGTAACTCGCTTCTTTGTCTAGTGACTCCTTCACATTATCAAGTTTAGTTGAGATTGAGTGGCAATCGTATCTTTCAGAAGAGACTAACTTGGACAACATAAAGGTCCATTGTCTTGAATCTTTACATAAAATGAAATTATAACAGTTCGATGTCTGTATATTGCAGATATTCCAGAAAAACGTATAGGGGGGATCATTATTTAGCCAATAGAAGCCAGTTTTTAGAATTTTTGTCTGTCTGTGTGTTTGATCGCGCATCACTCAAAAACTGCTGAAGATAATTGGATAAAACTCTTATCGTTGCATTACTAGACGTCTAGCTAAAGATATAATAGATAGTTCCAGCAAAAGCCCAGCCAAGCATATGGAGACTCGACGATTTTACCTCGTCCTTCCCAATGCAGTGCCGTATCAGGACATCAGTCATAACTGCGCTTTAGTGAACCCATTAGTTCTGCAAACAACCATAGTAAGATCTTACGTTTTCTCAGCTGACTAGCCCATCTCTTAAAGATAAGACTACGGGTACCCAATCGGACATTTTCTAATCGCATTAGCAATGGATAGCATCACATTCTCTTCGTCCTTGATTTCTACAACTTCGGCTATTTTCCCCAATGTCTTCTTATTTTTATATTTACTTATATTAACTTCACACCACATACAAGAGCTGTTACGAAGAGGGCTGCAACTTTATGGACCGAGCCATGACTTCAGCTTAATCAGTAAACAAACAACAGCATCCTAATAAGTGGCGGTTCCATTAGATAGTGCATCAAAATGGCGCCCAGTGCTCTACTTGGGCTCGGTTGTTTACTTTCCCGGCCAGCACAGCAACCAACCTACCAACATCACAAATTGAAAGAGAAGATCTTTTGTGTTATACTTTCAATGCACATCTCTAAAAGTTTCATTGTTTAAAACACAACACTGAAATCAAAAGCCTTCATATTTAAAATCATCACCATAATACAAACTCATTTATTCATTTGCAGCGTCAAACATTTCTTCAAATTATGTACGGTGTTAGAGCAAACGATCCAAACCCATATCCATACGAATATCCCAAAGGATAAGGATTCGCGGGATATAGCGACGGTACCTCTGCTCCCTCATCTTCGAAATACGTGAAGCCTGTGGGTGGTGGATCATATGGACTACGATATGCAAATCCAGCGCCAATAGTGGGAGCTGCAACAGTCATGTCGATGGCGAAGAACAGAATGCCACATATTAACAATAACTGTATAAGACAAAATCCAATTTATAAAACTCTTCAAATTTATTTAACTCAAAGCTAAACAGTGTAATATTTTAAAAAATATAAATAAAAATGTCGTCCTTAAGTTATTGTTTTGAAAAGTTCACTTACAAGCAGCTTTAAAATACGCATTTTCGTTGATGTAAATGACCAGAAGATGCTGTGGTTAATTTGAATATTGACTTTCCTGCTTGCTGATGTTGCCCTTTTAAATGTTTATTTTACACAAACAAGAGACTCGTGAAGACGCACCACTGATTGAAAACAAACAAAACAAATCACTTCTAAATAAAACAAGTTTTTGCTTGTCTTCCTCGCTTTAAAAGAATTCACTTGCTTTGTTAAAATGTAGGAAGCTTTGTTTTTATCTCTTTCATGAAGATGCATTTTTTGTATGTGTTAACATTGGCTCGACTCTAGAAAACTCGTATTGCAAGAAAAAGAAGAGATTAGTCCATTTATCCGTGATTGACTGTATGTGACTAAAATTTAGCAGGGGGTTCGAATTGGTAGAGGGAGTTAGATGGAAAAGGAAAATGAAAGTAAGGAGTTGTGGTATAGGAAATGTTTTGTGAAAACTAGATAGAGAGAGAGTTAAAGGGAGGAAAGAGGTTGAAGGAAAAGGTACCGATATCAACGCAAGATGTTGGTTCGGGAAGAAAATAATCTTGGAAAATCTATACAAAGCGCCTAATGTGGCAACATTTAAGCTCTAGAGTTTTGAATAAAGCATTTTATCGAAATTCGTTTTCGAAATGGTAAATATCGGATTAACAAAAAAAAATTCTACTACATTGTACCGTCCGAAACTGGCCTAGCTATCGGAACAAGTGCTATCTTAAATTTTAAGTTAAACGTCTAGTAATGCAATGGTAAAAGTTCCATTCAATTCCATTCTCAAGTTTTTGAGTGATGCGCGACCAAACATACAGACAGACAAACAAAAATTCTAAAACCTGTTGATTTGGCTTCTATTGGCTTAATAATGATCCCTCCTTTCAATTTTTTTTTAAATATCTGCAATGTACAGAGATCGACCTGTTGTTTTGATGAACTTGGAAGTAAACTAGATATATATTGAGAAATCTGACTACACTTAAAAAAAAATTCAGATAGCGGGCAACCCTATAAAACGTACCAGTTGTAACACTTAAATAGAAGAGCTTTAAATGTAGTATATTACCAGTATTCAGCAGTTCATCCAATAAAAGCGGTATACATCGTGATAAAAGCGGGCTACAAAAAGATTAATATATGTAATTGGATTGGGGGGTAATCCTACACAGAAACACACTTGTTATCAAATACTTTTCATTTCATGTCTATTTCGGATAATCACAAATAATGAAAAAAGTCTGGCAACCATGTGGAATCACCCTAAGTAGCAGAATCTAATTTGAAAGTCCTAGAAAGTACTAAACAGTTTTGCGTACCAAATTTCTCAAAAAATTCGAAATAAAAAATCGGATTAGAGAAGTGCCGCAAATGATTTACGATTTGTTTAAAACAATTATGCAGATGTTCTACATCCTCAAAATAACTCCCAGTAAGCCTGTTATTTCAGTAAAATTATCTTGCAAAGTCTATTCTAGGCAAATGTTCGCAAGAGTGGTTTCGATTAGCTACTTGAATAATTCTCAAAACTGCAAATAGTCGGTTGAGTTACATTCATGAAAGGTATAAAACCTTTATCACAACTGAAGCCAGTTTCGACCTTCCTTTTTTAATTTATTTTGGTCGGTTGTCTTCTTGTTTTGCAACTGGTTTGAGTTTTTTATTATTATTTGTTTTATGATCTGCTTTTTGTCCTTAGTTGCATATGTACTCAGCTGGAAAATTAAGTGCTGCTTGGCCTTGAACTTGGTCAGCCATTTACTCACTACAAGGCGATGCATCGGCACAATGATAACAACAATAATTCTTGCTAATTGTTGAGAAAAATATTATAAACAGCTACAGAATGTTTCCTATTATGATGAGTCTCAGGAAGGATCGGAATGTTTCGCTTATCAATGGCATATAAAACTTTTGTCCGAAATGTGTGCACGGTGTAGAGGAGGGTGGGAACTATTTCTTCATTACTTTGGTGAAATATTAGGTATATTATTGGGATCATTTTCATGCAACTTTTTGGTACAATTTCTTAGCGTAAGTGGTTTCGAAACCAATAGTCTGGAATCACTCATAAAATTATTCAAAAAATAATTTCGAAACTCACGGTAATCCGAAATTCCATGTTTAGAAAATAATCAAAAAATGCTACCGCCTTTTTATAGTGATCGATTTGGGATCTAGGCACACAGTTGGCTCGATAGCTAGAGGTAATTGAAGTGTTTTTTAGAGATTTTTTAGAGCCCGTTGTTCTCTCTTAACGAATGCCCATAACTGGAAAACACAAAACGGCGAAGTTGCAGATCTTTAGAGGCTTATCCCTATGCGTACTAGTGGCTAAATAGGCCTCGTTCGCTCGCCGGGCTTATGCTGGGAAATTCAGACGAATAAATGTATGCAAGATGCTGTTATAAAGCGAGCCGAATTCGGGCTTCAGTGCTACTCAATTACATAGCGAACCAACTAATGTTGGCAACCTTCCCTAATTATTGATGTTAGGAAACTATTACAAATACCCGCCAAAGGTGTAGGTAAGTGTCACATAAATGGGGTTTGTCGAATAGAGTCCGTCAAGTTTCATTAATAAGATCTTATAGTAGGAGACCGATTTCGTCTACAAACAATAGTTTGGTAAGGGAATTTGAATTGTTAAAGGAATTTATTTCCCCATCATATCCGTAGACCAAGCGAGGAGTTGCACTATGCTACCTCACATATGTTGTTGTTGTAGTAGTAATAGCACTTCGTCAAATTTAGCCACCAGTTTTGACAGCATATCTATTTTTTCTGCTAGGCACTGTCATCTACGTTGGGTTTATTTAAAGGCGACTAGAACTATGCGGTGCCCATCTTTAAGTAATTTTACCGGTAGCAGAGGAATATTCTCATGGTCTAGCGGGGCTAGGGTCTATTTGTATCTATATACGTAAATATCTTTAAAAATTTCTTGGTCGACTTCTGCTTACTGCATAGCTACGTCTTCAAAGTCAAAATTTTAGTATCTGAAGGTCCACATATCTTCGGAGTTATATACCAGTTGTCTTATTACGTCGTCTTATTAAATGAATATTAATCATTTTCGTATCCAATTATTTTTATAAATAGTACAATAACAACATAATTTCTGCATTTATTATTTCATAAGTTTGATTGTGCGATATACGTAGAATTACATTTTCGTATCGCCTCCTTACTGGTTGATACCTTCCTTACGAAGCGGATAAACTTGATTAACTTTTGCAAATCTATTGCGAAAATAATTTCCGCCATAAGCAAAACGACCTATACTGCAATACCTACAAACCCACACATATTTGCATGTGCATTAGACTGGACAAGAAAAGTTATATCTCAACATATATGCAAGAAATTTCTAACAGGGTTATGTCTATATACTGCAGATACTCAAGAACAATCGGAGGGATCGTTATTGAGCCAATAGTGCCCAAAGCAACAATTCTCAGAATTTTTGTATGTGTGTCCATCTGTATTTTTTGGCGCATATTGAGTAATATATAAATGCGCAAACTGAAACATTTTCAAAAATAAAATATAAAATAAGAATTAAATAAAAAAAAATTAAATAAAAAAATAAAATTAAAAAAATTAAAATAAAAAAAGAAATACAATAAAATAAAATAAATAGAATTATTATCAACTGGTCTTGAGCTCGTAAAACTTACAAAAGTATGTAAAATGAACAGATCGTAAAAACTAATGACAAAATAAAATAAAATAAAATAAAATAAAATAAAATAAAATACAATAAAATAAAATAAAACAAAACAAATAAAATAAAATATAATAAAATAAAAAAATTAAATAAAAATAACAAAAAAACCAAACGAAATAAAATAAAACAAGATAAAATAAAAAAAAAATAAAATAAAATAAAATAAAATAAAATAAAATAAAATAAAATAAAATAAAAAAAAAAAATAAAATAAAATAAAATAAAACAGAATAAAATAAAATAAAATTGAATAACATAAAGTAAAATAAAAGAAAATAAAATAAAATAAAATAAAATAAAATTAAAAAAAATGTAATAAAATAAAGCAAAAATATAAATAAAAATAAAATAAAATAAATAGAATTATTATCAACTGGTATTGAGCTCGTAAAACTTACAAAAATATGTAAACTGCACAGACCGTAGAAACCAATAACAAAATAAAATAAAATAAACCAAATAAAATAAAATAAAATAAACCAAATAAAAACAAGATAAAAAAAAATTAAAAGTAAATAAAATGAAATAAAATAAGGAGTTTGGATGACATCAAAACCAGCGCATTGTTAGCTTAATGGTTAGCAATGCGTGCCAAACTTTCTCTGATGAAGAAGCCTAGCAACTTCCCAAATATATATATAAGAAAAGCTATGGCGGTTGTTTCTATTCAATTAAAACAACTTTTAATAATTAATTAAAAATTATTATCACAATATTAAAACAATAATAATTTTCATAAAAATTTAAATGTGAAAAACTATTATTCTTGGCCTTGAGCTTTTTTCATGATTACTTGTACAGGTTGTAAAACCAATAAAAATTGTTGGTACAAAAAATCAATAAAATAAAATAAAATTAAATTAAAACCAATTAAACTAAATTGAATAAAAAATACATTAAAATAAAACAAGATAAAAATATTTAAATATTTTTTTTATAAAGGGAAAGATACAAAGGAAGCGAATAAAAAATGAGAAAGACGAGTAAGAGAAGTTATGGTAAAGTAACGGAAAGAATGCAGGGGAAAAAATGAGAAATATATATAAATACATATGTAATTTATTATTAAATGGTAAAAATAAAAATGAAAGAAAGCAAAAACAAAAAGCACTAGGTGAAAGTGAAGTTAAGTAAGAGGGAAATAAAAGATAAATAAATATTGTAGCAAAATATGAAATTGTTTTTCGAATGGCATAAACTAGTACAGTAAAGCGTCAAACGTTATATTAATCTCATCAGGTCTATCATTGTAAGTTAGGTTTTTGAGGACTGATCTCGTTTCTGGTTCTAAACTACGAAAACGTGTGGTAAATAATACTAGCGAGCTATTTTCGAAGGTTAAAAATTAAAATAAGGTTTGAAACTTTTACCGTTTTGTCTTCGCTATTCTGGATAATAATATCAAATAAGTAGAACATTTTGATCCTTTTTTTGGCCAGCCTAATGCACATATATAAAACGCAATGGAAAAATCTTCACTGGCTGAAGAGCATGTTGTTAGCAGATCGTCTTACAGAACTTAGTTGAATCATTATTATCACTCCATCGATTCCAGGATAATTTTAGAATGTTTATGATTATTTTTATAACGAAACAATGGAATGTTGACAACTTTCGTAACTTAACATAAATAGACATACATACGCAGCAAATAATTCTCTTGTTGAAACAATGAAAGCAACAATGTATGTAAATATTTTGTATGAAAGACTAAAATTGTACGTATTTTTTATATGCAAATGAATAACGTGCGTTGTAGGCAACGTGCCACAGTTTTTGTTATGAGCTTTGTCACATTTCGCAGCATCCTAGTCTTGTTTATGTTTCCACCGATAAGAAACGGAGTGGGCTTAGAGGCTTCACATAAGCAGCCAGTCACGGTTTTGCATATGCGACACGCTTTCTTATTCATTTCTTGGTTGAGTTCTCATTGTGATTGTAGGATTGATTGATGTGGGAGAGAATGTAGCAAAGAAATATTTATTCTATATATTTCGTTAGATAAATACCTACGCGGGAGCATGCATGTATGTAAGAGCTGAATTAAACGGCTTAAAAACTTTATTAGAGGAAAGATGAAGGATAATTTTCGGACTCGAAAAGAGGAGAGAGTAAATGCATGAAGTCAAGCTCTTGGGGGAGCTGCACCAACTGTGAAGTGGTTACTGACTTACATAGGTTGCAGCTACAGTTGGCGCGGTTAGAAAATGAAGAACTCATGTCTGGAGACCCATGTGAAATGCTCAGCTGCGATAGAGGAAGAAATTGGTGAACCTTATACGGATCCTTCACGGTACTGCAGGCTTGACTGAGATCTTGTTAGTGCACTCGGCGGTCCTTGTGTCACACTTGCATTCGACTGTCATCGTGTCTCTGCCGGCGGTGATTGGTTAAACTCAAAAATTTAAGATTTCTCGGATCCTGATTGACGAGCAGGGTAGTAATGTTTGGGATTTCTTAATTTTAGAGGGTGGTAATATTGTTATGTGCTAGGCAGTTGCGCGAACAGCTCTAGTGCTATAACGTCCACTTGCGCTGTAGGCGCAATTGTCTAGCGAAGCACAATATTACCACCCTCAAAAATTAAGAAATCCCAAATTTTAGATTTTAGCCAATCACCGCTGGCAGAGATACGACGACAGTCGATTGTAAGTAAGTGTGACATGAGGACCACTGAGTGCACTAACACTTAAAAATTCTCAATCAAGCCTGCAGGACCGTTATGGGTCCGTATAAGCGCTTATTGGATTAGAAAATACCTGCGGTAAGGTACGAATGTCGCAAGGTTCGACTGAAACCTGCAACACGTAGAATGGAGAGGTCAACAAATCCTTCCAGCGACAGTGGGGCTCGTAACAGAAGGTGCTCATACCGGAGGTTACCATATGCATTCCGAAAAAGGGCTGTCCATGTCTGTAACACTCTCAAAACCTTCGAAACGTGCGTCTATAACAACAACGATAGCGAACTGTGCCCCAAAATTTGTGATTGTCTCCTAGTCCAATTCGGTATTTTAAACTCTCGGATCGACATTTTCGCATTAGACTTCCATGTCAAACGCATTACTTTGCCCACTGTCAACCAACCTAAACTCTTAGGTGTGATCTTTGATTACAGCCCCACCTTCGAAGTTCGCCAAAAGCGTCTTTAAGTTCAGTCTATACGTACGGCCGAAGTGGTAGCCCTGCGGAAACGCAACCCTTACGACAACTACGTGGGTCTGGATATAACACCTGAACACCAATTACATTGACTTAAGTGCTCAGATTGCAAGAGCACAATCATCAAATATGTTAAGCCACGAGTTTCTGGCAAATTTTTGAAAATTACTAAATCTAGTAGATAATTGCTTGAAACACAGCGGTCTTCACTACCTTCAAAGAAGTGTCTTTTTCCATCCCCTTGTGGCTAGTGTGCTGAGTTGAGGAAAAACATTTTCTAATGAAAATAAAGTCACCCTCTATTAATGACTTCCAAGGACAACGAACTCAAGACTATGATTTGTGGGCAACAACTCGAGGCCTCTTAACGACTAAGATTACCGTCGTATAATGGGGGGGTTCAACGCACGGGCCTGCGTTGGACCATCTTTTCTTGTCATGTCTAGTAAATAAAAAAAACCAGAGGAATTGCGATGTAAAATTTGTGTTATAAAGAGACTATGAAGTCAAGTGTGGGTTGGATGATTGACCCCTTTTGATATCACATCTCGTGAATTAACCAATGACAAATATTATACGAAAACTGGCATAAGCTCAACGACCATGGTGGGATTCCTATCGCACTATATTCATATTGTTGAGTTCAACGGGCTTGATAGGATTAAGCTGTAGGAGATTCCCGAAGTAGGGCTTTCCTAGAAATTTTCCTTTTGCTACGTCAGTGCTCAGGACAGTCACACAGAAGGTTACAGCTGCACGCCCCCAGAAGGTTACAACTGCGGCGCGGTCTATTGTGTTCCAGACTGAAAACGCTTTCAGGTAGGGTCAAGTATACTGGCATCATTTTGTTGTGTGTTTCGCCCTGTTGTTGCTGTTAATTGTTTATTGTTAACAGTGATTCGCTCTACCTAACAAGCACAAACACTCTGAGAATCGTCATCAAGCTCTTCTAACGAGGGTTCCATGGAAACAAGCAGTTTCAACAGGGTTAGATCAGAGTGATATTGGTGTTAGAAGAAGGTGCAATTGAACAGGTAACGAGACTGAATTGAACAGGAAGAGAGATATGAAGAAAAGAACTTAGCACATGCAGGTCAAGTATTTGGTATAGTGGGATTGATTCTGGATAAGAAGGAATTTAGACAATTACAATATCCAGAACGAAGTTGTACTAAGATGACTCAAGTCTCCCTTGGGAGGCCCCCTCCTATTCAGCTATTTCAGGTGGTTGGATGCCAATTAAAGGATTCACAGGCCGAGTGTTGAGAGGTTTGCCAAACGATTCGGCGTATACGTCATTTTGAGCTCGCCTGCTGTTACGCAGATTACACGGATGGATATCGTGGTGCCGGATCTCATCATAGCGCTAACGGAGATGCTTCCTTATGTCTCTTCATCCTTTGGGGTGGTTAACAGTAGGTAGAGTTATTCCATCTGCAGCGACGTTTAGCTCTTGCCTCGTCTGCGCATTTCACGTCGTAAAGAGAGTCGCCATAGATTTAGTCGGAGATAGGGTCGGATCTTGCTCTGTGGAGAAGCCTGGTGGATATCTTTTAATCCTCAGTTTGACAATGGAGGGCGCTTGCCCTTATTCCCATCGAAGTAAACACTTTTTATTTCTACTCTCTATACATCTTTTTCTTTCTAAAACGATCGATTGTTTTGTGTTTGTGTGGACTTTAAATTAATAAAATATTATGTATAATTGACAAGAGGTGCCACAGTTGGAAGTTACTTACTATACCAGCCTCTAGTACGACTCGGGATCTGAGATGTTTTCGCCTTTATTTTAGTAACATTTCAATAAATTTTACAACGGTACCTCGGATATATGATAGCACAAATGGGAATCAAACAGAGGTATGTAAGTTTATACAGAGGTGTGACCGAAGTACAGACTGTGGGTGTGGAAGGAGATACGAAAGAGGTTGGTAGAAATCAAGAGATCAGAAAGATAGAAACTCCAATTTGTTACAGGAACGTAAGCGAATTTTCGGCCAAGACAACGTCTACCGGTTCTGCTGGAGTACATGTATGTATGTATATTAGGGAATGAAAGATTCAGATATCACCAGTTACTACCAATGCCCAACCAACGTGATCAACTCAAAACAATTTTAATGTGAACACAAATAATCTGCGACCATCACATGGATATGACCTCGTCAGAAATCATGCAACGGAATAAAACGAATCACATATACACACACATAACCATCTATTTACATACATATGTATGTATATGTTAGCGGAAAACTCTGTTTGCCATCACGGGCTATAAATTGCAATGAACTGTTTGCAAAGTCTGAGAAATTTCAAAAATGACGCACGAAACTCACGTGCAGCGGCAAATAACCAAAACAAACCACGGAAATGCAAGAAAATGTATAAGGTGTGAAAATCTTAAAGCAATATTAAAAGTCATGCAGTATTGGTAATAGGAAACAATGGCCAAGGCAAAAGTCACGTTGTAAACACCAACAGTGTGCAAGAAAGAAAATAGCTCTCCTGAACGTGAGTGGGTAAATTGCTGGCAGGCAGCTAGTGATTGACATTTGGTGGTAGCGCTGAAAGGTGTCATATCCGTTGGTCAGCAGACAAGTTGATTGCACGCAGACGGTAGTGGGCTTCTAAATTGGCGAAATTAAAACCAGTGCGCCAAAGACAAGGTCCGAAAATCTCTATTCTCCTATATAGCTGGTTTCAATGTGCCCACCGAATCAAAGAGTGAACCCGATAGCTTCCAAGAGCATTTCTTTTATCCCAAAAACAGGATTCTTGTTCTTTTGAAAAAGTCGGAGATATCTGTGGTATTGGGTATTTAATGACCTAACTGATGGAACTGATTCCGAAACCAAAACCGAAACCGTAAACTAAAACGAAACCAGAGCGAAAAATGGAAACTGGGCCGGAGACAAAAAGAAAACCGACACCGGAACCAAAATGAATACCGGAACTGAGAAACAGAACGGACATTTGCACCGAAACTATAAACATTTCGTACCCAAATCTGAATTTTGACTTTTAAATATTTGCTTTGTTATGAGCGTTCAGAAGTGTTGGTTTTGCCAGGAAAGGATTTTATTTACAACCTCATATTTTTCGGAGTCTTCCGATTACGTCTATAAAGGTGCTATCGAAATAAATCCTGGGTGTCCCAGCCTTCTGGGAGATTTTACTAAAGAAGGAAACCCGAAACCGCAATCGAAACCAAACCAAACTTGAAATCAAATTCCAAACTATAACCGTAACCCGAACCAAATCCATAATCGAAGCAGGAACGCCAAATTTAACTGAACTCGGTACCGGAACTGTATATGGAATCTAAATCGCAAACGAAATCGAAACCGAATTGGAATTAAATCCGAAACCAAACTAACAAAATCGCCAAAAGAATCGGGAGCTAATGATCTGCTACTATTGAGCGCTCTCTGGTTTGTGAATGGGGGTTTGTTCGAGCACTTCCGGCCCTTCGCATTTGAAGAATGTGTGTTCAGCTTCAGCGCACTTCATCCTTTCAACTTTTTCCATTCTAAATAAGTACCTATAGAAGTGCCCATGTTCTGAAAGCATTTGGGTGAAGCGTATTTAGCCTCGTCAAAGTTTCTAGTGCTCCATAACTTAAAGTCTGTGATCAGTTTTTCTGCCCACCTGCGGGGTGTTTGACTTTTCCAGGGCTCTTGCTAAAACCTAGAAAAGTTTTCCCGCCGATTGCTTGACGACCTACTGTTCTGAGTTCTTCATCGGTGTCCTTTTTTTTTGCTTCCTATAGTCGCCTTCCACGGCCACAAGCCACTCTTTTTTTGTGCGTATCATAAACTGGTTGGTCTACCTACCTACTTCTTCTGTATTCCAGACGGTAATGACTGCATCAATGTGGTCTGCTTATCGGACCAAGGAAATATCTTTGGGAATTTTTTATTCAAGATTTCGTCGTTGTGAGGTTCCAGGTTGAGTACATAAGTATGTGACCTTGTAAACAGCTTCTGATTACGCGCTGTAGGTATTATGGGACTTGCAACCGTTTCTCTAATCTGGCCATCTCGTGCGGTTAGGTTAGGTACGGTGGCGGTTGCCCAAGGGGCAGCCAACTTGGACACTTTTATTGTCCGTTGTGATACCATGTTGGCTAACAGTGACCCGGTTCCTATTTATTTCACAAACCGCTACGTATCAACGATATAGTTCCGGATAAGGTTCACATCAATCTTTGAGAGTTCCTCCGTATAGTCGAGTAAGTCCCGACCGAAGTATTTACGCCTTGTCATAGCAAAAGATCAGCATAAAGTGACTTGGTGGTTCAACATCGTTATCCGCCTTGCAGCTGACACAGCTGGGATTTTCTAGGATGTTCAGCCGTACCGCATGCACCCCCATCGGACAGTGCCCCGTCAGCACTCTTATCAACATAGACAGATGGGCATTGGTAAATCCTAACAGTTCCGTCGGCCGCTTGGAGTATATTACTGGCCAGAAGGATTTCGACACCTGACAAGAGGTTATGTCAACCCAGTGCTAGCTTAGCTGATCCGAGGCCCACCTGTCCAGGAGCAGACTGCACGTAGCCAACGGAATCCCATAAACCCTGCCGGTAGACACCTCGGACTAGCACGTGCCCGATCGGGCCAGGATATCTGCTCTGCAATTACCAGGGATGTCCTTGTGCCCCGGCACTCGCGTGGTTGCGAAGGGCACAACTCCGCTAGATTTGTGATAACCTTGATGTGCTGCCTCTAAACTAAGATGGACGTCCTCAATTTTCCTTTAATGTATCGATAATTCCTAATATCCAGTACACAGATGACGAGCTTGAGTCTCCTTTGCCATTGGCTATTTGTACTAGCACTAGGTGGATTGTACTAACATAGCCAAATTCAGATAGTCAGGAAAGAATATTTATTGCGACCTCATATTTTTAGAAACCCTCCCTTCCATTAGCGTCCTTCTAAAACTAGTGCCGTTGGTTCCGGTGTGCTTTGTGGAGATTTAATAAAGTAGAGATGTCTGTGGGGAAGTACATATCTCTTCATATAATAAAATTGTAAAAGGTCGAGGTCTGTACAAAAAAAATGGATAGGAGGAACCATTGTCTGTCTGTATGTATGTTTGGTCGGGCATCACGCAAAACCTGCTTAATGGAATTTTACTATTGCATTACTAGACGTTTAACTTAAAACTTAAGATATCATTTGTAAAGATAGCTTGACCAGTTTCGGAGATATCGCCCAATATGTGGACCAAGGTGACCCAGAATGTATTAGTACAAATAGGGTATCAAACGAAAGGTGACAATGAGTGCTGCAATAAGCTGGTATGGGATACAGTGATGAAAACCGGGCTCAGTCTATTATTAGTTCTGAGACACTAGTATACCATAAAATTCCGGAATGCCCTTAAAAGTTGAATAATACGTTGGTCACATTTTGCGTAGCATGCATGTAACTGGTCACTTGCTGTTTGATTGCGTGTCATTTTAAAATATTACTACAACAATAGCAAACACTTTTCAAACAAATGCAAGAACACCTTAGAACCAAAGAGCAGTAACTAACACGAGTATTCAACACGCTGCTCAAACACGCTTATGTGACTCTCAGCATGGGCGAGAACATTGCATATTGCACATGCTGGAGGTCTGCGACGCGGTGCTGCAAATATGGGCTTGTCATTCAAAAACTAGTGCCTGCTAGTGACACATTTTAAAGTATGTACGAGTGTCAAAACCATGCACTAATCAGCGCAATTAAACGATACTTAAATGTGTGAATACGAGACGGCCAAAAAAAAAAAACAACCAACTAGCAACGAATGTGCACGACACAGATGCGCACACTTGCGAGAGCGCAAAGTTCACGAACACTTGTTGCTTGCCCGAGTTGTACAAAAGCTTGTTAGACACACTCTCGTTCATGTGCTTGAGCAACGATTCTAATGCAAGTCTATGCGGTATACCTTTACATGTTTGTTGTTGCTGTTGATTGCTTGCTGTTGTTTTTGTCGGCTGCGCGAAGGTTGTTTACGACGCAAATATGTTGCCGTTGCTGCTCCGGCTATCCAGCATTGGCCATCGTAACGCAATTGAGGACGAATACGTCCCTGAATTGGCTGCGGCTATAAAAGCACCAGAAAATGCTAGGAGCAGCCATATGTTCGTCGCGCTTCATAGCTGACTTTACACTGAGTGAAATAGAAGAAAATTTTGCGGAAACATACAAGTGATAAATAAGTTTTGAGAAATTTGAAATCGTTGAATTTTGAGAAGGAAAAATACTAAACGTGTTTGAGAATTTTAAAGAAATCAAGATTGATAATTAAAAAATTTATCTAACAAAAATTAAAATACTTTTGGAAAATAAACCAAAGAAGTGCTTAAGACAATTACAACAGCAAAAGAACTTTTGTAGATAATGAAAATATAAAAAGTGTTATTTATACACGAAAATAAATAAATAATAATAAAGAAATAAAAGAGTGTTGAACAAATTTGAACTTTTTATAAACAAAAAAGAATTGTTTAAAAAAATTGTATATTTCAAGAAAATTTTTTAAAAAGCCAAATCACTAAAAAAACATGATTAAAGCCACACCGGATAAGCATAGCAAGCCTTTAATGGCTGCAGCCACCAAGCCAATAACAGTGCCCGCTGGCAGAAATTACGCTTTAACACCATCCCCCATACCGCACGTCGCACATCAGCACACTTCCTATTCCTCCGATTGTCCATTGAGCCATATAAAATCAGCAAAATCGAAATCTTCACGCGATCACAAGGCATCACGCAGTTTTTTCAATTGTATTGGCAAACATTTGGGTTGTCACTTTCTACAGCAACATACGCAGCATCAACCACATCCACAACAACATCATATACATCACAGCTATATGTATAACAGTCAAGATGATTTACGCAGCTCATCAACAGACTCTTTTTCACTTAGTTATGAACGTGGTGGCTCACAAATGGGTTTCCATTTGACTGGCTCAAGCATTGATTTGACCAGCAGTGCAGCTGATGAACTAAAAGAGCACCAACATCAATACAACAAATATCAAAAACACTGCCAACAAAACTCTCAACATGCCTCACATAATACACTCTCCTCCTCAGCGCATAGTGGTTCTATACCATATTCGCCAGCATTTTGTTCTTTCGATGTGGATTGTTTGGTTGATATTTATAACGGTGATGATGAAGAGGATGATGTTGGTGTCTCATCGTTAAAAGTGTATCAACAACATCAACATCATGCCTCCGATGCTAATGTGGCACATAGCTGCAGCTCAGGACATAATACGGATTGTACGAATAGCAGTAGTGATGAGTCAGACGATAATGATGAATGCTCATTAGCGAATGGTGAATGTTGCAAGCAGCAAAAGCAAAAGAAATTGCAATTACAACAGCAACAACGTAAAAGTAAAAAACATGAACAGCGTCGTCAACAACAACAGCAACACGAACAACAACAACAAGAGCATTTAGAGCAAAAACAACAAAATGCCACAACACATAAACGTCTACATTTGAGCCGCTTATCGATTGCTTCTTCAGTGACACGAATGCTTAATCATTTTGCAAGCAGCACATCAATGAGGTCGCTCTCATGCAGCAGCACACCATTGCGTTGCTTCAAGGATGCCAAACCGAAGGAAGCTGATGACGTAACAGAGCATTTAAAAAGCGGACGGTCAAAGGCTGAACACACTAAAAAGCATAGTCTACCGAACACATTATCGCTTTCGTCGTCTTCATCGTCGAGCGGTAGTCGTAGCAGTAGCAGCGGTAGCAATAGCAGTAGTGGTAGCGGCAGCAGTGGTAGCGGTAGCGGCTGCAACTCATCGAAAAATAGCAGCAGCGGTAGCACAAGCAACAAGAAGAAGGAGAAGAAGCAGCAAAGCATACTAAGGCCGCCAGTGCATTATGTCTACATGAAGGGTATGTCTGGTTTGTATTCGCGTGTGCCACGCTACACAGTCTGCTCGCCATATGCAATGCATTAAGCGGTGCAAAGTAAAATGTAAAATAAATGTTCACGGGAGTTGAGTATAACGCAGACGTATCGCAAAAGAGGCTGACTAATGACTTAAGTAAGATTATGTAGCTTAGTTAAAGGCAAACTGTAGCTTTGGAAAAGATCAAATTTTTTCACTTTGGACAGTAGTAAGACTAATGTATTAAATATGGTAGTGTTGATAAAAAATATATATATTTATTTATTTAGTGCTGAATACTGCGTTTATGGGAGTAGCAGTAAGAACAGAGGAATTAGATTTGAATTAGGAAATTTACTTAAAGAAAAATTATAGGAAAACGCTGTGCCTCGTATTTAAGACACGAAATTTGAATGTGGGAAGTTAGCTTAGAGTTATTGAGAAAATAAAAAAAAAAATATCAAGGTAAAACTATAGATTTCGGGGATACAAATTTCATCAAAACAACACTAAAAATTTAATTTTCAAACCAAATACAAATCAAGCGTAAAAGTTCATGCAAAGCAAAAATAAAAATAAAGTCCTTGACTTTTTCTATCGAGCTCTGTTAAAAAATTATAATCCGAAAGAAAAGTTATTACCACTTGAGATTTCTTTTAAATAAAAATGTATAAATATTTTTTCTTGGAATATTGCTAAGAACCCTGAAGTTTCAAAAAATGTACTTCTTTTAAAAAATAATGATGCTTAAGCTTTTTCTTGAAAGCTTTGAAAAAGCTTAAACAAAAGTTTAATGCTTAACTTTTTTGAGAGCCTTTTGATGGAAAATTTTAATAATGAAAAAATTGTAAGTTAAAAAATTTGTTTGAATCACTAAAAAAGGTTATAATGAACAACTTCCATGTTCAATGGGTCACATGTGACTCACAAGGGTGCATTCGAATAAGTTCAATGAGTCAAATGTGACTTGTTTGTTTGTGTGCTTTATTTTTAGATAATATTGTAAATGGATTAAGAAAGACATAACTTTTCAGAAAATAAAGAAAAATTTGGAGCGTTTTCCTTAAAACAATTTTAGAGTTTAAAAATTGCAATCAACACAAATTTATATTTTTGACCGAAATAAATTAGGAAATTGTAAGAAAGGAATTTGGGTGATCGAATTGAAAAATTAGAAAAAAGAAAACAAAGAAAAACTAAAAGAAAATGAAGAAAGTATCATAAAGAGAATATATAAAATTAAATTCATAAAAAAAATTAAAGCTTAGTTATGAAAAAGACTTAGATTAAAAAACATAAATAAAATTTTATTTTATTAAAAAAAAATTTTTTTTTCACAATTAAAAAATACTGAACACTCAAAAACCTTAACTAGCAAGTAATGAAAATACAACTGTGGTAGATTTAGTAAACTAAATGTAAAACTTAAAATATATCTTCCATTTTAGCGGCATTTTTCTAAATATAAGCGGCTAAACTACGAAACAAAATAATTGAAATTACAATAAAAAAACTAGTATGTAACTAATATTAACACAAAAAAACTCGAATCGAAAAAATATTTCAAAAAGCACTAAAAAGTTCAAAATATTACTTGCGAAAATACAAACAAATTAAAAGTATTCAATTATCAAATAGTTTGGAAATCGGCATACGTATTTAAAATTGTTATGAACTAAACTTAAGGAAAAGAAGTTGAAAAAAAGAAATATTAAATATTGCAGGCAAAAACACACAAAAAATTTATAAAGATCAAGCAGCGAATCTAGCGAAATCCTGTAGCAATTTAATTGCATAAATAAAAAAATAATATTAGGAAAACGACCACTAAATACTTAGCAAAAATTGTATCATACTTTACGTCATATTTTTCATACCTTTTTAATTAAAAAATCCAAAAAATATTCACAAAAATATCTAAAAAAAAAATGAAAACAACTTAGATTTACGCACATCTACTATGAAGCGAAAAATGAAAAATAAAAGCTAAACCAGTCAGAATGGCATTATGAATCTAAATTTAAAATATTGTTTTTATTTAAAAATTTGTTTGACAGTTGCGGCTAGGTAAGTAACATAGCACCTTAATGATACTGGATGAGTGGCGTACAAATGCAAAATAAAACAATTAAATGGCGCTTAACTGGCTAAGCGATTTCGACAAAGCACACTAGATATCCTCCACCTCGTCTTTTCAACTCCCCCTTTGATTTGCAGCTAAAGTAGGGTGTCTATAGGAATATCAACTGGGCTGGAATGTCCTTTTTCCTTCACAAATATGACCTCAACAACGAAGCCTTTGTATCTTAATTCGATTGCACTATGCGAAACGTGTGTGAAGTGGCTGCTAAGTCACTCTCTATCCAGTCCAGAGAAGGTAGAAATTACGGCGTGTTGGCGAGGTCAGTATTAGTCAGCAGCTGTAGGTTTTACCTGTGCGGTTTAAATCTGCCGCTTGAATTATAATCTCCAGCAATACGTAGCCTCGTTTGGCTTGGAACAGCTCGGATAAGTTCTTTCCAAGAATTACTGAACCATCGCTGTCAGTTGTCGAAAATTGATAGTAAATTGGCTAATTTAAAAAGATTTCTCTCAATGTCTTGATAATTAGAAGTTAGGTATTAACACTATGTTTCAAGTTTTAAATTTCAAAATAAATATAAATCGAAAGGTTCCCCATCTTTCATTGTCAATTTTGAATTTTCTTTATACTCAATCTAGTGGCTTAAGTAACATCGTTATTTTTTTCCGGGGGGTGTGTCCAAATTGTTTTCCATTTTGAGTGTAAAATGTAAATTACAAAATTCAAGTTTCATTTTGTCTCTAGTGGGGACGTAAACCAAATTTATCAAAACCTAGAAAAAAAAAATAAGTACCTTTTCTTTTGAAGGACTGTAACAAAACAAGTTCACATTCATTAAAAATTTCAGGTAGCAATGTGCAAGATTCGTACCCGCCTCTGTACGACAAAACAGGTGCAACAAAAAACGCAGGGAATGCTGGCCGTCGAAAAGCTGCAATCGCAACAGACCGCCAATTATTTCGCCTCAGGAGCACTCCGTACCGCAGCCGAAGAAGTAATTGGATTCCGGCGAACGCGAAGAAACAACTGGTATGATGATGAAGAGTGCCGCGCTGCAACGAAAAGAAAGGACGAAGCCTACAGGGCAACGCTGAGATCGAATGCAACGAGGAGTGTGTGTGAACACTACCGCGAGTTGAAGAGGGAAGCGAGGCGGCTTTTCCGGGCGAAAAAAAGAGAGGCAGAAAAGCGTGAAATAAAGGAGCTTGAGATGCTGGCCAACGGGAATAATGCCCGAAAATTCTATCAAAAAATTCGGCGAATGACAGAAGGTTTTAAACCCGGGGCAAACTCCTGTAAGAATGAGAACGGCGACCTGGTGGCCGATGTTCAGAGAGCACTCAGAATATGGAGGGATCACTTCTCTGCCCTTTTAAATGGACAAACTGAGCAAGAAACCAGAGAAGATGCCGAACCCGAGCCCACAATCGAAGATGATGGAATTGACGTTCCACAACCCGGCTATAATGAGGTGCGAATAGCAATATCCCGATTGAAAAACAATAAAGCAGCTGGCGCTGATGGTTTGCCTGCTGAGTTATTCAAACACGGAGGCGAGGAGATGGTAAGGCGCATGCATCAGCTTCTATGCAGAATTTGGTCGGATGAATGCATGCCTGAAGATTGGAATCTAAGTGTTCTCTGCCCAATCCACAAGAAGGGCGATCCTGCAAACTGCGCCAACTATCGCGGAATCAGCCTTTTGAATATCGCATATAAGGTCCTATCAAGCGTATTGTGCGAAAGACTGAAGCCTGATGTGAACAGACTGATTGGACCTTATCAGTGTGGCTTCAGACCTGGTAAATCTACCATCGACCAGATTTTTACAATACGCCAAATCTTGGAAAAAACCCGTGAAAAAAGAATCGACACACATCATCTCTTTGTTGATTTTAAAGCCGCTTTGGATAGCACGAAAAGGAGCTGCCTATATGCCGCTATGTCTGAATTTGGTTTCCCCGCAAAACTTATACGGCTATGCAAAATGACCTTGAGCAACACCGGCAGCTCGGTCAGAATTGGGAAGTACCTCTCCGAGCCGTTCGAAACTAAACGAGGTTTCAGACAGGGTGACCCCCTATCGTGCGATTTCTTTAATTTAATGCTGGAGAAAATAATACAAGCTGCAGAACTTAACCGCGCTGGAACAATATTTTATAAAAGCGTGCAACTGTTGGCATATGCTGACGATATTGATATCATTGGCCTTAACAACCGCGCCGTAACTTCTGCTTACTCCAAATTAGAAAAAGAAGCGGAGAAAATGGGATTGGTGGTGAACGAGGGCAAAACGAAGTACCTTCTGTCATCATGCAAAGAGTCAAAGAGTCAGCGCATTCGCGCCTTGGCAACCAAGCCACTGTTGGCAGCAATAATTTCGAAATAGTAAAGGACTTCGTTTACCTGGGAACCAGCATTAACACCAACAATAATGTTAGCCTAGAAATCCGACGAAGAATTACTCTTGCAAACAAATGCTACTTCGGACTGAGTAGGCAATTGAAAAGTAAAGTCCTCTCTCGACGAACGAAAATAACACTCACAAGTCACTCATCGCACCCGTCCTGCTATATGGTGCAGAAGCGTGGACACTAACGACATCTGATGAGGCGGCTTTGGGAGTATTCGAGAGAAAGGTTCTTCGAAAGATTTGTGGACCTCTACGCGTTGGCGACGGCGAGTACCGAAGAAGATTTAATGATGAGCTGTATGAGCTCTACGCAGACGCCGACATAGTTCAGCGAATTAAAACACAGCGGCTTCGCTGGCTAGGCCACGTAGTGCGAATGAGCGAAGATGCTCCAGCCCAGAAGGTATTCTTATCGGCACCCGCCGGTGGAAGCAGAGGCAGAGGGAGACCACCACTCCGATGGAAGGACCAAGTGGAGTCCGATTTGCGATCCCGCGGTGTTTACAATTGGCGCCAGTTGGCGCAACGAAGAAACGACTGGCGAGCTATGTTGGACGGTCAAAATCGCCCAGGCGGTTAGATGACCATTTGAAGAAGAATGTATTAGAGATATATTAACGAAAAAAAATTCTATGGATAGGGATAAAGCATTTTACATTGCAGAGTACCTTTCTTTAGTTACGTGAATCAGAATAAAAAACCGCCCAAATTGAAAAAACGCATTGCGTAACATCTCAATAGATTAAGTATTTATAGCCTAGTTTTTGCATTGCATATGGGAAACGCTTCAAAAAATGTATTTTGTATGGGAAGTGTTCACACTCCCTAAATTTCAATATTCAGGGTCCGACCCCTAAGGGTATTTTTATTGGTAGGTACTTCCCATAGTATTTCGAAGTAGAACTTAAAAAAAATTTTATCGAAAATAGAGGCCAAATATACACATACATTCCTCCGATTCTGTATTTATCAATATTGACAATTTGTCAGCAACACACAATTGGGGGGATTGTATGAGTATAAGATTGGACATTTTTCCCATAAGTCATAAAATATATTTTAACTTGGTTTTACTTGCATTAAATCTTCATTTGTTTCTTTTTTAATATAGTTACATAGATATCTACTTACTAGGTACATTGTTTGGTTTTGGAGTTTGGACCTTTTTTGTGATAAATTTTGGTCCCGAAAAGAACCATGATGTGGCAACGTGCCTTTGAGCCAACGTACGCTTTTGTTTTTCAAATTTCAAAATGCCAGTTACAGCAAGCAATTAACCAAAACAGATTCAAGACGGGAACGACGACGCGACCTCGTGCAAATTATTTTGGCAAATATTCTAAATGCGTTGCAGATGCTTCCGTTTTGAGATGAAATATATTTCTATTTTTGTGAATAAAAGTGAGAACTTAAAAATCTTAAAATATGTGTAAAAGTAGTAGAGTTATGTATATGTTTTTGTTACCACAGCCTATACCTTCCTATAAATTTTTTGGTATTTTTTTTTTTTTTAATTTACATCTGTTGCCGGTCCCATTATAATCATGTCGCGAATGCTTGACGGCAATAATCGTCAAGCTTTGGTTTTTCGTCGCTGTAGTTCGCATTCGTGGTCTTCTAAGTAACTGGGGCTGTCTAATGTGTGCTCCAAGGCAAAGCCAAGCACAATTTCTTTACTGTGATTGCGTCTCACGTACAACACAGCAACGGAACATTTTATATGCTTTGGCTAATTTTACACCCGGGAATACGAAAATTTGTGTAGTAATAAGAGACAAATGATTTAGGTTTATTTCATTTATTATTTTTCAATGAGGAAACAAAAAGTTTATAACATACAGACCAAGCCTAAATAACTTTCACAGTGTTTTTTTTTCCACATATAAATGCTCACAAAATTAAAATAATTCGAAGAATTAAAACACTTCAGGGAGTTTGAACCCGCCCCCCACTCCATTATCCGTCCGACGTACCTCATATTATTTCATGAGCTTAAAATTACTTATTTTAATTTTAAATTTGCAGAAATATTTAAAAAGTTTCACTATCTTGGACATTTCGAGGGGGGGTTCCGGACCCCCGGACCTCCCAGCCCCTCTATATACGCGCCTGTTTTTTGGGGTTACATTCTGTGTTCTTGAGTTGGATTGAATCCTACCTACACAATCGCCATTGTATGGTTGTTGTTGACAATGTTAGGTCTCTTCGTTTCGTTGCCTACTCTAATGTCCCACAAGGAAGCATACTCGTATTAGGCCCACTATTTTTTATATTTTTACCAATGACATTTGCTCTTGCTTCTCTCTAGCTCGGATTTCATTGATCCCTATACGTTAAAGCTATTATATTCGGCTTTTGTTCGTTCCAAGTTAGAGTACGCCTCTTTCATTTGGTCGCCGTATTATAATTGCCATACCGCGAGAGTTGAACGTATCCAGAAAGTCTTCCTACATTTTGCCTTGCGCAACTTACGCTTCTCGGACCCTATAGCGCTTCATAAGCCGCGTTACTTGTTAATTAACTTAAAATCGTTGCAGAACAAGAGGATCATCTTGTCGTTGTCGTTTATTTTCGATGTGTATCGTGGTGCTGTTGAATGCCCCCATCTTCTTGATAGGATTTTCATAAATATACCGGCTAGAGCTCTTCTTAGTCCGGAGTTCTTCCATATTGGTCTTTTTAAGGCTCTTTATACGCGTAATGCTCCAGTTACGAGAACTTTGACTGATTTCAACAGAATTTTCAAATTAATGGATATAGACTTTTCTACTTCTAACTCCTACAAGTATGCCACAAAAACTAGAATAGACTTGTAACCCTATGAGTATGCTACACAAATGAAAATTATAGCCAACTGTAGACTAAAGGGATTAATCGTGGATCACTCTCTTTAGAGACTAGTCACACGATTTTTTGCAGGGTTTTCTGCTCGCCCTATATAAATAATTATTGGTGTCTGAACAAATTTAAATTGAAAATGTCAAACTTACTTTTGCCTTCCCAATTCGCCTTAGTGGCTAAAGATAGCTGTTGAATTGTTATTTCTACGATACTGGATTCCATACACTTACTGTGCGATAATAATTACAAAACATTGCCTTGTTTGGAAGAATTCCCTAAGGATTTTGGTGTGTATACCATGAGCTAATGCGTTCCAAGCTGGTGAGTTTATTTAGGTTTAGTGAGTCTGCTGTGCGCTTAGTGAGGAGTTAGTTTGTAAGGTGGTCTCAACGAGTGAGAGTTTCTTCAAAATTTTATTAAGTTTGGAAACTGCTAATTGAAGTGGAAAGGGTAAATTAGGGGTTCACTGTTATTTATGTGTTTTGGCATATACATTGTGCGACAAATCTTAATCACCGAAATATCCTTTTACTCTTTTTATTCAGAGAGAATAAAGATTCCGTATTTTAAATTTGAATACATAAAAATTGGTCACCAGCTCATCCAAGAAATGTTGTACAAAGAATCCGATTATGGAGATAACTAAAGCACCATCAAATATCTATGGGACAGATCCGGTTATTTCATTATTTTTTGGCATACCCGTGGCTCTTTATGGCAGGTTCACATCGTGTTGGCATTCAGTGTATTATTTAAGTAAAATACGAGTATCATAGGAAATAATATTCCACGCTTGCTCAACTCGTCCGAATAGGGAGTCTTTTTTGCTGCAATTTTCCTGCCGATTTTTAGGATCCATTATTTTCTATAGATTCTCTACATTATTAGCCCTAAACTATTCGGACGATTCGCTATACGTTTCGGCAGAGTGTCTTCCTGAGATCTTAATGTCATTTCTTCTCCCTCAAGAAATAGGATGAAGGTTTTATGAATATCTTTTTACATGAAACGATAAAATACCAGCTCAATCGAATGAATTGGGCCCACTCCATGACCGGAGAAAGATCTAAAACCCCCACACTGCCTCATCCGTATTTAACAGATCAAAAAATACAGTAAAAGTGAGTAAGCGTTGTTTTTAGGCTTGGGAACAAGCTTCAGAGCGTCCTAATAGTTCATAAAACTTTTATTTGACAGAAAATAAGATTACTCGTCATATTGTACTACTCCACTTTAGGTGGAACCTTGAATAACTTTTTTTCTCTTTATCTGAAATCAAAGGAGCTTCAAAGCGCCGAAGTGAATAATCGGTCCTAAAGAACACGTATTTAAATGAACATAAATTCTTTCATAAAACTTCTTGTGGAAACAAGAAGACATATTGTTTGTCCACGAACGGTAGCTCGATCGTTACTCCTCGGTGTTTTTCGTGCACTAGCACCTCCCTCTACAGTGCAAGAGAACCAGTTGAATGAAAAAACGTTTGTAGTAAGCTACATGAGGCCATGAAAACTGTTAATACTACATTTACACTGAAAGAAATGCGTGATTTTCATAGAAAAGATCGAAATGCGTCTCATTTCCCCATACAAATCGCATTCACAAAATCACGCATTCAAAACAAACTCATCATAAAGGGACAAACGCATTCAAAGTCGATATAAACACATTCGAATCACTGGTCTGAAATCACGCATTTTAGATCAGTATAAATGGGTTATAAAACATTTTGAAATAGTATTTTCTGATTTCCTTTTATTAAAGTTGGGTAGAATTATATCGCGAGGTACCACAAAATAATTATTTCCAGCAAATCTTTTACACCTCTACAGATCATCCAACCTCGTTCAACGGCTAAAAAAAGAAGGGAACCGTCCCAATAAACAATAAAGTAAGCTAGTTTATTAAACAATATTTTTCAAACGTTAGAATCAATGTTTTCCAAACGAGTTTGTAACTAAAAAGTTTCACAAACGTTTAAATATGTTTTCACAATTGTATGGTAGCTCTGGGGAATTAACTTGAGGTGAACTCTCTTCGAGGTGGACTTTCTGCGAGGTGAACAGTTTGGAAGTTTTCAAAAATAATGCTAAATAATTAACCTACTTGATTTATATGAACTTTATTATATGGCGACGTGGTGTAGCGGTAGTGTTGCCGACCTACCATACCGAAAGGCCCAAGGTTCGAGTCCTGGGACAGGTAACATCAAAAGTGGTTTGTGTTGTATCATCTGATTTGCACAATGACTCCCATTTATTTCCTTTTTTATTATAATAAAGTCAAGGGAAACGAAATTGTCGCCTATTGCAGTATCGATTGTACATTTTCCTATTATAGGAACTTTTGATCCACCGAATGCAGTAAGAAACCCGTTCGCCTTACTAATTTTTAAACAACTATTTTGATTAATTTGCTTAAATGTATGAAGAGACATTACATTAGCTTCCGCACCGGTATCCATTTCACATTGAATTTTAGTATTATTAACAACTATGTCTTTCAAGAAATTTGAGTTAGAACTTTGAACGCAATTAATAGGAATACCTACACTTAACGTGCCAATAAAAAAGTTATCGAAAGATTCTGAACTACGATACTCTTTTAAGGTACTGTTAGTTTTTTCTAAATTGATAGCATTGATCTTTTTCTTTTTACAAAATTTTGAGAAGTGATTTGAACCCTGGCAGTTAAAGCATGTTTTACCTAGTGCTGGGCATTTGGACCGATGTTGCTGGCCGCATCTTTGGCATATACTTTGGCTCCGGACGTCAGTTTTTCCGCTACTTTTCTGGACGGACGTTGTTGTTGCCTTCGGTGCACTTCGACTTTGGTATTGCTGCTTTGATTTTCCAATGTTTCTTCTTATAGTGTTCACTGCACTTTCGTTGGCTACTTCATTTTGGCTAGACATCTCCTTGGCTTGACTTTGATTGAGAATATACTACTTGGCAGTAATTTCTGCCTTCACTAGAGTTAAATTTTCAATATCCAAAAGTTTCATACGCAATTTGTCGTCACATAATCCGATAATAAAAACATCACGGACCATTTCAGACTCGTCGGTATTATATTCGCATGCTTTAACATTTTCTTTCAGGTTAGTTAGAAAGCAGTCAATTGTCTCAGCTGGCTTTTGACGTGACGAAAGAAATTTGTAGCGCTGATAAATTAAATTCTTTTTTGGCTCGAAATGCAGGTTAAAATGTTCAAGCACTCGCTCATAGCTTAAAGATGACGGGAATGTATTGAAAATTTTAATGCCCTCATCACCCAATAGGTGCAATAAAATTGCTATTTTTCACGAATCTTCTTCCGCATCTAAATTGCACGCAGTTACGTAATTCTTAAATTTTTGCGACCATGCTTTCCATGCTTGTTTTAGGTTAGGTACGGCAAATTTCATTTGCTCCGGTGGGCGAAAAAAGTTTTCCATGACTGCGATTTGTGGTTTTTTAGTTGCTGGTGGGGAAATATTTCCAACTGACTGTGGCAGACTATTTTCACCTGTAGAATTAATTTCCTGCGGTTCTGTTTTTGTCGACATTAATTTATTTTAAATTAATTGCCTTATGGTGTTAATGTGGCACCTGAAATTTTCCACCGTGAAATGTCAGGAATTTTTTCAGATTGCGACGTCATTACTTATATAGACGACATACTTGTGTATGGTAAAACGGTTGAGGAGCATAACAAAAAGTTGAAAATGGTTTTGGAGCGGTAGAAGTGGGCAAATATAAAATTGAATAAAAAGAAACGTCACATTGGTCTAGGTCAAATTAAATTTTTTGGTCATATTTTTAGTAAAGACGGCATAAAACCGGATTCAACCAAATTAGAAGCAATTATGAATATGCCAACACCGAAATGAGTGAAAGATGTCCAACGTTTCTTAGGATTAGTAAATTATTTTCGAGCTTTTATTCCAAACCTATCTGAAAAATCAATGGCCTTACAAAATCTTCTAAAGGAAAAAGTCGTTTTCGATTGGAACGAAACCTATGAGAAAACGTTCCAAAGTTTGAAAATTTCAGTATCAGTAGTCAGTCCACCGTGTTTAGCATTTTTTGATCAGCAAAAGAGTATAACAATTTCGTGTGATTCGTCACAGTTCGCCGTGGGAGCTGTCTTGATGCAAGAAAATAAGCCGATTGCATTTGCTTCAAAAACATTGACTGAAACGCAACAGAACTACGCGCAGATAGAAAAAGAACTTTATGCAATTGTATTCGCAGTGTCAAAATTTTATAAGTTCGTGTACGGACAGGACGATCTACCAGATTTACCTTTCGAAAAAGTCGGAACTGACATTTTTGAATGGCATAAAAATCTTTACATACTTCTAGTTGATTACTATTCCAAATTCGTCGAAATTTCCAAAATTTCATCTACTGGTGCTGATAATGTAATTCCCCAACTCAAGCAGGTCTTCGCCCGACATGGCATTCCTAAAACATTAGTATCAGACGGGGGACCTCCTTTCAATTCCACAGACTTTCAAAGTTTTATGTTACAATGGCAAATAGAGCTCATTAAAAGCAGTCCGAACTATCCTCAGTCCAATGGATTGGCGGAAAGGTCAATAAAAACCGTAAAGAAAATGCTAACTAAATGTCATGAGCCTGGGACAGATCCATATTTAGGTCTGCTTAGTCTTAGAACAAATACATTTCTAAAATATTCCCCTTCACAACTTTTAATGTCAAGAAACTTGCGTACAAGGATCCCCACTTCGGTATTTAAGCTATATCCTAAAGTGGTAGATAAGAATGCATACCGTGATCACCATAAATACCATACAATGAAAATGAAAGCATATTATAACAAAAACGCCACTAGTCGCAAAATGTTTGAAAGTAATATGCCCATATATTTTAAAAAATCTCCGAAGGATAAAAGAGGGGAGAGTGGACGAGTTGTTGAGGCTTGTAAAGAGCCTAGATCAGTCATAGTCGTAGATAGTAATGGCAATCGGCTGTGGCGAAACGAAATTCACGTTAGAGCAGACACCACCGAGGGCAGTAAAAACGCCGATTCGAAAAGGGATAGTTTGAGCGCTCCCATGACACATAAAAAAATAGCTGAAATGAAAATTCAGCTAGTTTGATTAATTAAACATGCGCATTAAATACTTTTATTTTGAAGAACACTTATAACTGCACCGCCCTTACTTAAAAAAAAAAAACAAAAAAAAAGAGAATAAATGAAATAGAAAAAAAAACAAAAATTAAAATTTTAAGAATAGGGGCGTGTTAGATACTTATTAAATACAAATGATATTTATAAGTTATAATAATATATAATCTGGTAGCCTTACCCAAACATGAATTGTAATAGATTACTTTATATTCTAAGATTTATTATATCTGGTAACCTTAGTAAAAAATGAAATAAATGGGAGTCATTGTGCAAATCAGATGATACAACAGTTTGAAAAAGGTTTTTCAAAACGGGGTCCGAGAGATTTCAGCCATGGAAGGAAGGCTTCTTAGCAAAAAATCATATACTTTGCTTTACAAATGCCGTTCGGAGTCGGCAAAAAACAGTAGCTCCTGCCAATTTATATAAAAAATTGGAAGCAGCACGCCAAAAAATGGGTAAAGCTCGCGTCGAATATTTTTAAAAATTTTATTTTATTATATTTGAATTGTAAAAAAAAGTAATAAATGGAACTGAACAAGCTATAAACCATATTTTAAAATAATTATGATTATTTATTTAATAAAAAAGTTAAAAAAAAGTGTCGGGATTCGAACCAGCAACCTCCGGAGCAAAGGTCTAGTACATATTTATTCACCGTCGTTGCCTAAATTGGAGTTTTATCAATCTGTTTTTAACAAACCCTTACTGTACGTTGAATAAAGCGTTAATTAAAAACTGTTTTCCAAACCTCATTTGCAATTGTTTAAAAAGGGATCACGGGAAACGTTTAACAATGATGATAGTGAAAATGAAAAGCTTGCTAAAGTAAGTTTATCGTAAGCTTATAGTAAACGTATTTTGCTTTTTGGGTTGAAATGTTTCGAAATATATCAGCGTGCTTGTTGTGGCTTACAACACATTTAGGGAAATACAAGACCTGCTTTGTTTTGGTGCTTTAGTATTATCGCACACATTTTTTAGTTGGCCTGAAAAGTGTAATTAATTTTTTTAATGGACCATAAAAACAGTTTTTTGTTTAATGTTCCAAAAAAATAATGTGTGGCTTTCATCAATAAAAACAAATAAAAAATTTAAAACCTGCACATAGAGTTATATTTAATCATGTTTAGCAGAGGGACTTTTCGTTCTTTAGTTTTGTCGTACACTGTATATACGAGGTGTATTCAAAAAGTATCGCGAATTTTGTGTTTTTTCAAAAATGATTTATTTATTCATGAATATCTATTTTGTCCCCTTCAAAGTAATCCCCATGAGATATTATACACTTGTGCCAACGGTTTTTCCAATCTTCGAAGCACTTCAAAAAATCATTTTTTTGTATCTTGTTCAGCTCCTCCTTCGATGCCGTCTTTATCTCGTCAAGAGAAGCGTAACGTCGTCCTTTCATGGGCCTCTTCAGTTTAGGGAACAAGAAAAAGTCACAGGGGGCCAGATCTGGGGAATACGGTGGCTGCGGCATCATTAGTGTGTTGTTTTTGGCCAAAAAGTCGCGCACAAGCAACGATGCGTGAGCAGGGGCGTTATCGTGGTGCAAAAGCCAATTTTTGTTCTTCCACAAATCCGGGCGTTTCTGGCGGATTGCTTCGCGCAAATTGCGCATAACTTGCAGGTAATAACCCTTATTGACCGTTCTTCCCTGTGGCAAGAACTCATGATGCACCACGCCCCTGCAATCGAAGAAAACTGTCAGCAAAACTTTCACATTCGACCGAACTTGGCGCGCTTTTTTCGGTCTTGGTTCGTGCGGCAGCTTCCATTGAGATGATTGAGCTTTGGTTTCCACGTTATAACCATAAACCCACGATTCGTCACCAGTTATGACCCTCTGGAGCAAATTTGGGTCGTCGCGGACAGAGTTTAACATCTCATTAGCAATGTTCATGCGATGCTGTTTTTGGTCACAATTGAGCAATTTTGGTACGAATTTCGCGTAAAAATCGAAGACGATCCAAAACACGTGCAAGCAAAGCAGCTGTCAACAATTAACTGAACATTAAAAATGGCCGAGCTTGTCGGCATAAGTGAGAGACATGAGTACCAACATAACGCCACAAAAAATTCGAAATTCGAATATACGTAACCAGCGAAAATTCAAAATTCGCGATACTTTTTGAACACACCTCGTATCGAGGCTTCTATGAATACTGCAGATCTGTGTTTTGCCATTAATCGTGACTCTTCGTCCATAAAAACGTGGGCGCTTCGAACCGGCCTTCTCATTAACTGTAAGAAATCATAAGTCAAATGATTTCTAGAAGCATGCGTTTAAGGCTAGTTTGGTTTTAAATATAGTAAAAGCTTAGTATTTTACTTTTCTCAAAAGTGAGTAAAATTATGTATTGCTTTAAAAATGTAAGTGTTCTACTACAGTAAATACATTTAGGCCACAAGCTGTTGCCGGCAACTAAAAAAGCTTATACCTATAAATTATAAAAAGCCAAGCTAAGGTAAGAAACACTTTGCTCTATAGTAAAAACGCAAAAAACGATTTTTTTAATAACTATCGCACTCTCAGAAATTTCCAAAACTTAAAAGCTCCATAAATCTCTCAACACATCCTTTTTTTCTCACTCAAAGCTCTAAGTATTTCTCAAGCTTTTCGAAGCACTCTCTCTGCGCCAGCGCATTCCCACGCGACTTTTGTTTTGGGAACACTTTGTGCCACAGTTGATGGCACGTCATCAACAACAACACCAAAGAAATGTTTTTTATTTTATCTGACGACACACCTCTGGTACATTTCGTACAGTGGTCCACTTTTATGCTGGCAGAATGAAGGTAATGCACTTTTCAAGGACTTGACGAACGGCCTTATTTTGCTTAAGACCTTCCTCGTTAGAAATAAGCAAAATGAATGAATGACGACAAATATTCCCTTGTCGTTGGAACGTCAGCCATTTGAAAGTAGTCAAAGTACAAAACTTGAATGAGCAAACATAGTTTCATATATACTATATAGGACATACATATATACTATATAGTACACATATATATACTGTATATATGAAAATGTATGCCTAATATATACTTTGATCTTGAATACTTTTTCTTACAACCCATTGCATTATTTTATACTAGAATGCACTGAAAGAGTGAGTATGTGTGTGTGGTTGTGTGCCACTTGAGGCTGAAAATAGTAACTGTAACCTTTGCGCGAACGCTGCTTTTATACTGACTAGCGGTATTCGGTATGTACTTACATATGGTTTTCGTACCTATATGCTGAACACATTCAAGCATATATATGCATACAAAATGTGATAACAAAGGTCCCTTTTGACGTAACAGTTTCAAGTTTGGATAGGTCAGTAAGCAGCATTTGAGTTGCGATCCTTGGCTTTCAAAAAGTAAATATATGTTACTGAAATATTTTTGGTTGAGCATATTATTATTATTAAAGGTCATTTACTTTTATTTTGATAGTTAGTCATGACGCAGCTCCTATTAAAATCGATAGAGGATATGAATTAATAATTATAAGCAGAGTATGGCGTTTTGTGTTTTTTATAACTTTCATGAACATGAAATGGTATTATAACTTTGCTCCGATGTTTGTAAGTATGAGAAGTATGCGAAGAAGAGCGTGGCTGTTTGTCTTTACTCGTTTAAGCTTACCCATTGGTCTGTGGATACTTTCTTGAGCGTTGAAAATAACAGCTACACGATCTTAGTAGCCACCCAGTAAACACAATGAATTCTGACAATATACTTCGATACGCCAAATCGGTGAATCCTAATTCTTAGGCAAGTCATTTATGTCTAGCAATTTTTGCGAAATATTTCTAGGATCGTTCACTAGTCGAGATTTTATCTCATCGGCGAACCTAGTATTTAGCTCTTTGGCAATTTGACAAAAAAAATTATTTTGCGAAAATAATTTTCTCGACCTTGGTTCCAGTTCAAAAAGGGACGGAGAAATTATATTTGAAAAAATCTATAAATATGTGAAAGTATGTAAAAGTGTCGATCTACTACAAAAAACTCTCAAATTTCACGCTCAGAATAAACTTTGATGACCGCCTGAGAGGTTAACTTTTTATACCTTTCATGAACATGAAATGGTATTTTAACTTTGGACCGATGTTTGTAAGTATGAGAAGAAGAAGAGATAGACCCACCAATAAGTATACCGAAATCACCAGGACGATGAGTTCAGTCGATTTAGCCATGTCCGTCTGTCTGTTTGTACGCAAGCTAGTCCCTCAATTTTAGAGATATCTTGGTGAAAATTGGTATGGAGCCGCCACTTTGCACAAGATTAATCACTTGTCGGAATCAGCAAGATCGGAACAATACAACGCATAGCTCCCATACAATGGATAGTTTCGATAAATGGGGTTTGGGCTATGTATCTTTAAATGATCAGTTTTGCAGAGTTTTTACTAATTGTGAGTAAGGATCGGACACTTAAAACCGTGATGCGCATTCATGAAAGTTATAAAGTCTTCGACACAGGCGAAGACAGCCCTTTCCTTACTTGTTTAAGTTAGTTTTCGCTCAAACTTAAAACTCCCTCCTTGTTCACTTGAACTTTGGCATGCAAAAAACGTCACTCCGATTGTTTCCTACCTCCTGTGGTTTCGACAAAATTACCTTTTTTATTCTTAGCTGTGCTTAGTGGAAAATATAAATGGCACGTACTCGATGGTACCAAATTTGGCCGTCAATAAATGCTGGCGTCATTGTGTTGATTCCATTTAAAATGTCTGTCATTTAGAATTTTTGAACTGAACCCCAATAAACCGGTGAAACTTAATATCCAAAAAGTCCATATGATCATATGACAGCCTAGAAACAACAACGCATAGTGAATCAAAGGCCATGGAGTGAGTTTGCACACGTGAATGAGTCGACCATTCTGAGCGAGTTTATTATCCGAGTGATTGAACTGTTGGCTGTTTTTGTATTCAATTATAAGCATCTGGACGATAAATTAACCTTTTATCAAAGAAAAAAAAGTTAAACCAAGATACATACGTACATATGTGTAAAGTTGTAATATAATACTAATATATATAGCTCACATGCTTCGCTTTCTGTGCGGGTATTAAAGGTTAAAAAAACATCATACATTCATTATATATGTGACGTTGTTGACGATATTGCAAACCGATAAATTTCAATTAAACTTTGCTATATTTATACAAAAGGGTAACAAACAAATGTAGTTGTTTACCTACATAGATTAGACTGTATAGATCGCCATACCATGAAAAGGTGTAAAAGTCTGCAATTGCATTAAGGAACTATAATTAGGTGTTCACGGGAAGAGTTTGTTATTTGACACCCGACTTAACAGTTTACAAGTAATTTTCTACTATTTGAGGACTTACATATTTTCTATTGGTATAATTGGAACTGCAAAGTCGTTTTCACAAATTTCAGTAAATTTCTTAGATATTGTACCTTATTTTTGGTTCTTTAAGGTTTTCAGATTTTGTTGAAATACGACCTAAAATACCTTTCCTTCAATGCTCTTATTGGCAAACCTAATTCCATTTATAAAAAAATTCTGATAGGTGGCAGCTCCGTGAAAACATCCTAACTGACAACTCGTACGTAAAAGAAATGTGTGAAGTTGTTTTCGACATAAAACAGATATTCTGAAAAAGAAGAATTGAATACGATTAGGTGGCAACTCCAGGTGATAAGCTTACTTAGAAATACTAACAATAATAAAATACTAAACAAAATACTAAATAACATTCTTTTGATACCCATATTAACATAATTAAATATAATTCAATCAATTTCGTAAAAAAAACCTTACATATGTGGCAACCCTGTGAAAACCTTCTTAGCGCAACACCTAAGGGAGAAAGCTTAGATTGTAGCAGATAACCTATAAACAAAGACACAAAGATAGTTGTTCAGTAGTCTCCGGAATAATAGCGAATATGCAAGATAAATATATAAATAAAAATAATAAGGTGGTAACCCAGATGGTAACTTACCAAAAAATGTGTTATTTGGTACACATATTGACATAGCTCAATATTTTTAATTAAAAAAAAGGCAAACACGTGTAAACAGAATAAGTGCAGAAAATTAAAAAAATTGTTTTTTTCTAAATTAATATTAAAATTGATTGAATAGGTACTAAGTTTTAAAATAGGCGTGGCTTCGCCCTCATCCATGACGCCAAATTTTTGCTGTTAGCTCAAAATAACGCTGTTTAAAATATGCGTGAGAATTATTTATGTCTTTAGATACACATTAAGAGAGAATGGGAAATATCGACTAACGACCACGCCCACTTTTTTACAAAAGTTTGGTCAGAGCGCCAATGCGTTATACAATTTATATGAAAATATGCCAACGCGGTTGCTAATCACGACAACTTTTCTACAGTTGTTCTGAATAGGCGTAATAAGAATAATTCTTATTATTATTATTGAAGAATGAAAAATAAAGATATCGGCTTATAGACACGCCCTCTTTCATGCACCTGCTTTTTTATTTTTAAAATATTCCACAAAATCAATTTTTTTTCCTGGGTATTAGATGGAATTAATTTTTTTTAAGAGACTGAGACATAAGTAAAAAAGATTTTCGTCATTTTATTTATTTGTAATTAATGTATTTAAAAAAATTGGAAAACTAATAATGAGGGTGGGGTCAGACTTCTTTCCGGTCTTAACTGGTGTACATTTTTTCTTCACAAGTTAATGTAATAAATGGTCTACAGTGTCAGAGATGAGATCTTCTCCTCTCTGCCTAGATTAATGAATTTAGTTTTAGTGTAGCATAAAATGCTTGTTAGACATGGCTTCTCATACAAACGCTCTGGTCTATAAATGTTGAGTCAGCACCCTGTATAACCTTCCCTTCTTGTCAATGATAATCGCAAAAATATAATGGTTTGACTCCCAGATCGTCGAGAACTCGTTTTAATTCATCAACAAGCTTCTTTTTTATTGGTTTTGCTCTTGAGGCACGTTCTACTGCTGGGATTACTGCCCGAAAGTTTTCTGGGGGATAGCTTCTAATTACCAAAGATTCGGCTTACGTTTTGCCACCATCCACTTTGCTTCCATGCTTCTACTCATCATCTGGATCCGAATATAGTTAATTCCCCCTTTCCCACACTGTATGGGTGTCTCAAATTTCCTAGAGATATTTTTGGTAGCAGATAATCCGTCCCGTAGATGCAATATATGCTTGTCTATGTGATGTTGTGTCTTCTTATTATGTTCTCATTCCCTCTTAGTTTCCGAACTTTCGGTAAGATTTATTTTCAAGTATTAATGCATCAAGAATACGGAAGGCAGGTACTCCCACAGGGGCGCTAAGTGCTACTGCAGTGCAAGTTCTTATTGCACCTGTGATAGAGATGACGGCCAGTCCTTACAGTTTATTTCATTTTGCGATTGATGTACCTTGGTGGTGTGGTTATTGATCTCTCTACTCTCCTCAATGAAATAAAACACAAAGTCTCTTGGAGGTGAAAAATTACTTGTTGCTTTTTTATGGTAGATAGCATCAGGAGATCAAATAAGTTTCTTTTCAGTTCGTATGGGGACTTAATGAATTTTGGTGCATGCCCTTGTAAATAGGAGGTATTTTCTTCTAAACATTTCTAAAATATCCATCAAATGTCACAACTAAGTATAAATTATAAGTATATCGAACTTAGATTTCTTTACTCCTTCAGTTAGAATTTTATTTTGAAAGTATGCTTTTAATGAATTTGAATGAGTTAAAGGATGAATAAAAAAATGTATCTCTTAAACTATTGGGATACAAAAGTCCAATGACACCTCGGAGCTTAGAATGATATCATAAGGAGTTATAGAGCTTCATTTCAAATAACAAAGCCACAAAAGCCAAAGGGACTGTTTTTAGGATGGCTGCATGTATCTACATATTTCTTTAAAAGCTATGTAACTTGACAAGTTTATTGACCAATGTCATTTGATGATTAAATTCGTTAAAGGGTAGAGATATTAACATACATTCACTGATAGATACAACCCGTACTTTCTATTGTCGGCCAGCTGCATGCATTCATATGTGTCTTTAGTTATTTTTACACAATGTCACGGTTCATAGTTGAACAGCATTGGTCAATGTCCGGTACTTTTAGCGTAAAGAATTATGGTACATTTCATAAGTTAAGCAACTTTTAAGGACGTGCAGAGAGTTTTAAACACAGATTTGTAGGACTATTAAGTATGAATTCTCTGAGAAAAATATTAAGATTCAAATGATTGAAATATGAAAATTCAAATGCGCTATAGTTATGAAACGATAAACATATTTTAAGTCAGAAACCGGAACATTTTTTCATAGCTCAGCATTCTATTCTCAAACAATAATATACTGCTATTAAGTGTTAAAAATCGCCCTGAATTCAAACAAATTTTTCGTCTCATGAACATGAAATGGTATTATAACTTCCCAACAATTATTTCTGTAAATGGTTTTCAAAATAATTTAAAGTAAACTTGCTACAATACGCGATATGTAAACACAAGTAAACTTTTGATAAACTTCAAGAAAAACTATTACAAATAATTTCAATTTAAAAGTAAAATGCAAATGTTTATAAAAATTCAGAAAAAACTATTTGTCAGTATTTTTCATTTCAACATAAAATATTTCCAGTTGTTTTCAAACAAGTTTTTATATGAGAATGACGGCGAAAAAGCAAAAATCATGGCTGCATCTTAACCACTTCCGCAATCTGGTAATAATTGGTTGAAGTTGCAGCATTCAATGTATGCTTAGAACTTGGTTATTTATTTTATTGCAATAGCTAAATAATATACAAAATATGGTTTGAATAAAGTTCAAAGAAAAAAAAAAACTTTTAAAAAGCTTTCTTTAAAATCTTTTTTGTAAGTTTAAATTAATAAGCTTTTTATCACCGTGTCGTTTCAATTACACAAGGTTTATTTTCAAACGTTATATAGATAAAAAATCTGAACTTTGTAAGCTTAATATTTATTTCGGAAAGCTTTTTAAAGATTTATTTTAAGTTTACTTTGCTTGTTGGGTTTGGTGCCATGTTCGTAATTATGAGAAGAAGAAGAAGAGATAGACCCACTAATAAGTATCCGAAATGATCTGGACGGGCGATGAGCTGAGTCGATTTAGCCATGTCCGTCTGTCTGTTTGAACGCAAACTAGTACCTGAGTTTTTGAGGTATCTCGCTGAAATTTGCCAAGAAACCGCCATTTTGTAAAACATTAATCACTTGTCAGAACCAGCAAGATCGGACCAATATAACGCATAGCTCCCATACAATCGATTGTTCCGATAAACGGGTTTTCGCCTATAACGCTTGCAATTAAAAATTTAGGAACGTAAACTTTTGCAGTTTTGGTACATATTATATATGCAATGGGTGTGTGAAAATCACCTAGATTGGATATACCTAACATATAGCTCCCATATAATCGATAGTTTCGATAACTTTGTTTTGGGCTTTAATTTTGCAATTAAAAACCTAGGAACGTACCATTTCGCAGGTTTGCTACCTATTACATATTTAATGTGTGTAGAGAAAACCATCAAGATCGTATAGCTCCAACACAACACATTTTTCCGGTAAACCGGGCTTGGGCTATGTATCTCTAAATTAACAAGGTAAGACCATCACAATTTTGCAGAGTTTGTACTAATTGTAAGTAAGGATCGGCTACTTAAAACCTTGATGCGTATTCATGAAAGGTATAAAGTTTCGGCACAGTCGAAGGTAGCCTTTCCTTACTTGTTTCTATAATACGAATAAGCAATATCTATTTTTGTATGGAAAAAACTGAAGCTGAGTTCAGAAAAAAATTTTTAATTCAACGCGATTCTTAAACTTAAAATTTGTGCTGTGTTGTATTAAGACTTAATGAGCCGCAAAAACTGTAATATCGCTCGTCGCATCCAAAATATGTAATTTTGGTTTTTAAAATTTTCAAAAATTAATTTTATAACTTTTTTCATACGCATGCAAAACTTATAATGCAAATTTATACAACTATCAACAAAGAACTCTATGAAAAAAAATATTGAAATTCAAATGAGTATGTAAATGATTAATGTAGGATTTAGTTATGTTTAATGATAGTAATGGTATTTTGACAAAGTTTAGTAAGTAAGCATAAAGTGAATTTTAATAGATTCAAGAATTTTACGTCTGTGCGGCTGCTTGTCGTCTTCAAAACTCCTCTCGGCTTCGTTTTGCTACGCTTCTCGTCTTTAGTCTTAACAGCTTCGCTTTTCGTCTTTCTCCCTCTTTTTATTTGTGCAACACGCTTTCGTTTTACTCTACGGCTTTAATCTTCTTCTCCGTCTTTTGTCTTTACGTTTCTTATTGAGTATTTTCTTCTTTCTTAGCTAGATATTCACAATAAATTCCCACATTAATACGTCTAAATTTCTAGTGCACTATAGATATGAACGCACTTTATTTAGACATCTACTCAAGTTGAAATATTTTGTTTCTTGAACTCTAAGGGCCGTTTACTCAATGTCTGATTAACTGCTTAATCAAGACTTTATCAGAGGTTGGCCCAAAAACCATTTACTCAATGTCTGATTAGCGACGATGAGCTGATTATCTTCTGATAAAAGTTATCAATGGATGGACCTCTGATTATGTGCTTAGCAAAAACAAAAAGTGACAGCTGAAAGTAAACATCTGATTTTGTGATAAATTGTTTTGCTAACAAACTCTGCTAGTAAGAGCAAAATAGAAATGTAATAATATCCATATAAAGAAATAGCGCAATCGAAATTTGTTCACCAAAATGGTTCATTTAAAATTGTAAACACGAGCAGCTGTCACTTTTTATGAATTCACAATGCAACTTTTGTGAATTTTTTCCCAAAAACGTTCACAATGACCAACTTTATCATAATAACTTAATCAGACTTTTGTGTAAACGAAAATGTCAGTGAGGCAAGCCATGATTAGGTTATCATGTGATAAACTTTATGATAACCAGACATTGAGTAAACGGGCCTAAGTTAGGTAAATCAATAAACTCAGCTGAGAGCGGACGACCAATAAATATTGGCTGTTCCTTAACCTATTGACAATAAATTAATTCGTACTCATATGTTAGCATAGATATATTAATCTGGTTTAACTTACTTCAATCAAACACAGCAGTTGATATATATCATGCTACTTAATTAACTAAAGTTTTGATGACAACTAAAACGATGACAAATAAATTCATGAAAATAAAAGCTTAGATGGTAAACAAACATATAAAAGTTCCGTATACAAATTTTCCAAAAAGCATTTCTGTGAATGTTTTTAAAAATAATTTCAAGTAAACTTGAGACATGTAAGCTTTCTCAGTTTTAATTTATTTCAAAGTTTAACGTAAACTTATAAACTTTAAAAACAACTGTTATAAATCATTTCACTTTCAAAGTGAAAAGCAAATGTTTACGAAAATTAATTCTTCTCAACTTCAAATATTTCCAATTCTTTTCAGAAAAGATTTTACATGAGAATCTGTTTTGAATTGGTTTAAGTTGCAGCATACAATACAATAGCAAAATAATATAAAAAAAATACCGCTTAAATTAATAACCGTTTAATCAACGTGCCATTTTAATTGTAAAGCCCTTATTTGAAAAATTGAAAGCAACAAACATATACAGGCTACAGTTATAGTACTATTTCGAAAACAGCCACGATTTCTCGTCAGACTAATTCGTATAGTTTTGCTATTTTCAGAGGATCTTGTGGAGAATCGAACCCACTCACTCTGATTGCAAGTTGAGCTCGTTGAACTTACAAAAATATGTAAAAATAAACAGACCATAAAAACCAACAACAAAAATAGATTTATATTAAGTTTACTTTGCTTGTTGGGCTTAGTCAGGTGGGCCGTTCCAGATTCGTCAATCTTTAAACATTTGTATGGGTCTCTGAATGCACCTTTTTAATTTGGAAATTTATCAAAAATGCAAACATTTATGTAGGGACAAAATAAACACAAATTCTTAAAGGGAACTTCAGGGTCTAAAACGAGAGTAATTTTCTAAGAAAGTAACTTTAAAAATGTATTGACTAAAAAAAAATGTTTTAAAAATTATTATTGTTTTTATTTTTTTCTAGTAATTTTTATTAATTATTAATTAAAATTTTTTTTAATAGAAAAAGAAACAATCTATGTCGGTTATCTCTAATTGTTCCCTTCCCTTAAAATAAATGTTGTTTGAAAAATCCTACAGACAAAATATAGATAATTTCTAGATAATTTAATGGTGTTAACCGTCTTAAAAAGTTAGCTAAAGAATTATAATTTTTTCCTCCCATGAAACCACCAAAGTCTCAAGGGGAAAAACATTTTTATAGCTAACTTCGCAAAACAGTAAACATAATTGTATTAAGCTTATCTGAATTATATAGAAATGACCTATCGTTCGTCTGTCGGATGAAAAAAGTTTTAATAAATTAAGAAACGGACTGATCTGGTAACTCGAGATATGTATTTTGACGTGCCGAATCCTTATCCGCCATCAGAATTTGTCTAACGATCCGTTATTAAATTCTTATGGCGGATAAGGATTTATCATTTCTTATACCGTAATTACTTTGGAACGACCCACCTAACGAAATTTTTCATTCAGAACTTTTCCCTTAGAAATCTTGACCTCCTGAAGTAATCTCACTATAATTTTCCAAAAAAAATTTTTTTTTCGGTGCAGTCTAATATCACTGTTTGGGCGGCATATCTTTGCAAAAGTTTCTACTTCTTCCTAAGGCCCGGTTTTTCAGTACAAGTTTAACTCAATTTGTCAGTTAAACTAAGCTTAAACTTGTTGCGCAGTTTTTCAGTCAACTTTAAACGAAGTTTAAACGTAGTTTAAGCGGTCAATTCGGCAGGGTTAAACTCTAGTTAACCTGTCAGCTGTTTTGCATATTTGATGCTTTTGGTTGTGAAACAATAAGCTGAACGCAATTAAGAAAGGACGATATTTTTATATTTAATTAAATACTGAATATATCATCTGACGAACGTGATTATAGTGATGCAGAAATTGGCGAAATGCTAACTATTACAATACTGAGGAGAAGCAATGGCGTTGAATATGTATACAAATATTATCTGTTGCCGTATCTAGATAAAGAAAAAACCAATGTTGCCGTATAAAAAGCAAATATTAAAAGCGGCCTTAAACTCACACTGAAAAACCGCTCTGCAGTTTAACTGGAGTTTAAATTTATGCCGAGTTTAAGCAAACATAGTTTAAACTGAGCTTAACCAAGGACAGAAAAACCGGGCCTAAAAGTTGTTACCAGAGACGTAAATCAGTGATGAGTAAAACAGGTTGTAGGTTTTGTTGCAGCTCTACGTCGCCCTATGGGTGAAAAAACATATAAGAACGATAGGCTACACAAAACTCTGATACGTCTGAATTTCACTTAAAAGCTCATACGGCTATATCACCAAACCTTGCGCAATACCAACAGCTCAGCCTGGATTGGAAAGGACCTCTCCGATCATTTAACACATTTTCAGCTGACATAGGATGTTTCTAAACAAATTCTGCGCTGGTTTGTTGTTTAATCGAATTCTTGAAACAAGTGTTTTCGAAACAAATTTTGATGGTAATTGTTTCCTTTGGGAGACAACTGCTGAAACACGTCCAAAAATGTCGGGAGAGGTACCAAACGACGCGATTTTTTGTTTCAGTGAAAAGTTATTCGAAAAAAAAACAAAAACTGGCTCGGGTCCGATCCCAAATAGATGGCGTGATCCAAGGTATTTACGTGCAGAACACCTTTCTGCGTAGGCGATTCCCAGTATTTCTGCGCAGAACACACATTTCGTAAACCGAATATGAGTGATTACAACAACCACATGAATTTGCAGAAAATTTGGAAATTTGATTGCAAATATATCTTGACAGAAATATAAAAGCGAATTTCTGTTTCCGGATTTTAGTTACCGAGGTCAAACCGTGTCTTTGATCCCGAAATTTTTGGACGTGTTTTAGCAGTTGTCTCCTAAAGGACACAATTACCATTTTGATATATTGAGCTTTTGAGAAAACATCTAAGATAGAGCTTTTATGTAAACTATGGCGGATTCTGTACTAATTTTCCCATCTCTCTTACAAATAATTAGTACTTTTTAGCAAATATTTGATTTGATAAATGATGACAAATATTTTTCTTAAGACTGATAAACCTAAAAAGTAGGCATATATATAACTATGACCTATTAATAAAGACCACCTGTTGAACTTCCTACAAATCACGTAAAGGAAGAGACTTACCTATTCAATATGAGAAAATCTTACTTACGTCACACACGTATTAAGATCATCGCTTATTGTACGTTAATTTTAATTTCAATTTCTAAGCAATGAATGACATTTTTAACATTTTATGTCCTTCTATGAGGGCTGTTTATTCAAATGCTGCATGTAGGTGGACGTTCCATCCGCTTGCTGGCAGCAACTCGAAAGACACAAATCACGCAGCATGTCTAGCGTGAATATATTTTTACCGCCAATAGCACTAATTCTTCCGCTATAGCTGACACTTTTCTTCTTTACTCTTCCAACTTTAATGCTTTAGATGTAATTCTTGGCAGAGTTTCAAGTTAATTGCCGCAAACGTCATATCCGCTGTCGAGTAAATAAGTATGTATATGTAGTTGAGCGCACTAACCCTGTAAAAAACGATGGAGTATCAGAGTACTCCAACACTTATCCTCATTCATATAGGAAAGGTGCTTACATGGCAATGTTCGGTGATTGGATCACCTACTCCATCTCAGAGTACCCTTTACTCTGCTTCTGAATACTCTAATACGTGAGAGTACATTCAAAATTCTGCTAAAAGATTACTCTATAGAGTATTCTACACCAAAGCGAGACAGGAGTTGGTGTACTTTTGAGGACCACCTACTCCCTGTCTCGATTTGTTGTTGAATACTCCATAGAGTAATCCTATGGGAGCATTTTGAGAGTACTCTCAAGTAGGTTCTCTATGGAGTATTCAAAAGCAAAGAAACGGAGCACTCCGAGATGGATTAGGGGATCCAATCACCGGACATTGCCATGTAAATTGGACCACCTTTCCTATATGAATGAGGATAAGTGTTGGAGTACTCCGATACTCCTTTAGGAGTATTCCTTGGAGTATGGAACGGAGTATTTCCGTTTTTTGCAGGGTAAGCATCCGTAAAGGACTACCAACATTAATCTCACTGAACAGCAACAAATTTATTTATACTTATCTATTTTAGCGCTTACATCTAAACTCGTGACCAGCAGTGAAATAAAAAACACCTCGGAAAGGCACTAGTTCACAACTGCGATTTTCTGACCGAAATCAAACTAGTTCCAAAGAAACTTGACTAAAAATGCAATAAGCGTCCACTTCCGGGTAGAAAATGAGATAAATTTTGCTAGAGCCTGGCTAGACTCTCCCTCTTAAAATCATGGGCTTTCCAAAGAAACCAAACGCAGGCCCTAGCCAGTTTGTTAAAAGACAGGGCCTGGGTAGTAATGTCTATCAAGGCCCTACCTAGATTTTCTAAGACAATAAAAACTAAAAAAAAGTACTTCATTTTCCTAAAGCAGCATCGGACCCGGGAACCTGGACGTCAAAGTCGCCTGTTCTATCCATTGAACTGTTGAAATCTTTCGGGCAATTGAAGAACTGGAATTAAATGTAATAATCGCGTTAAAACTAGGTAGGCCCCGTATTGAAAAACGGAGCTTCACAGGTTTTATGGCATATTGCCCGCAAATTGAACCATCGTGAAAAAACCAGGCAGGCCCTTTACAGAAAACTATAAATTTTCCGTCAATTGGGAACATAAGCTTTCCATTCCATATTTCTGACAGGCCCTAGACAGAGTTGTCGGTTATTTTGTAGGGAATACTAGTCGTGAGCTACGTAGATAATGTGTAACTAGTTGATTTGACTGCAAGATATACAAGGTGGCGCAAAAGTAAGCTTCCGATGTTCAGCATATCGGTTGTGGCACGTGCAGTGTGTGCTGTTGCACCGTCTTGTTGGAACCACATGTTTTCCAATCCCAATTCATCAAGTTGCGGCAAAAAGAACTCGTTGATCATTGCTCTGTAACGCTCACCATTCACAGTAACCGTTTGGCCCCGACCGATTATTGGTCAAATAAATAGTCAGCAATATTCCGCGTTCTGGAGCAGTGTAGCGTAACATTGTTTATTAACGTGTATTTCGCATGTGTTTACTACACAAATGTCAAAACAGAACTGACTTTAGGGGCCAATCGCAAAATTTATAGCATTTTCTGATAGGAGGATTACTTTTGCGCAGTAACCGTTTTTCACCGACCGATTATTGGTCAAATAAATAGTCAGCAAAATTCCGCGTTCTGGAGCAGTGTAGCGTAACATTGTTTATTATCCTGTATTTCGCATGTGTTTACTATACAAATGTCAAAACAGAACTGACTTTAGGGGCCAATCGCAAAATTTATAGCATTTTCTGATAGGAGGATTACTTTTGCGCCACCTTGTATGTATGTATGTGAGCATTGTCGTATATACCTACCAAAAAATATTGTAAGCGGCTGTAAGCAATAAAGAATACACCTGCAGCCCCGCTTGTTCTAATGACCGATTAGTCTGAAAGCAACTTCAATAATTTATAGTACCAGGGCGACCGAGCTTTGCTCGGCATTTTCATAGGTTGCCATACAATTTAGTTTATTTAGATAATCATCAATAAAGATATTCTGGTTGTTTGTATGAATAGTTTTACTTACCAGCAGTGAAGTGTTCTGAAGACATATCTTGATAATAAAAATATGTTTAAAATTTTTTATTAGTAACAAAGTTTGAATACACATAATTACTCCTTGGTGGCTGCTCAAACAAATTTTCGACAAGTCTTTACAAGACTCCTTGCTGAATTGTATGGTTAGCACCTGTCGATTGTTATCGTATAATCGAGAAAGATTAGGGTCACATGGACATATTTGTGGGTTAGAGCTCCATATATCGGTCAATATTCTGTGATTTCTTCTTTATTTTTAATGATAGAAATATGCAAAAGCTTTTTTGTTCAATACATATGAAATCTGTTGCAACACTCCCTTCCATACCATGGTCCGAGTAGGTTTCTTTTTTCCGGAAACATTACTTTAAATGTATTTGGTCCCTTAACTCTTGAAACGCCACATATAACATATCATGCATTAACATCGATGAACTTAGCTCCACTCCGACAAACTCAAAAGTGTATCCCTGATCTTTATGCGCAGTCATGGCAAATGTTGGCCTTACTGGAAGTTGCACCTCAGCGATTCTCGGTATATGAACTTCTATGGCCACCCTACTTAGAAATATTTTTTTTTTCAATACGCAGGGAAAACCCGTTCTTTTGATACCCATTTAAGCATATTTTATTTCATATAAAAAAAAATTCAGATAGGTGGCAACCCCAAAAAAAGAACCTATATGGCAACACCTACGTAAAAATTCTAAGAATGTGGTACACTATCTACATACCAAATTTCATCGAAATCGGTTGAGCGGTTTTGAGATAGTTGTTAAGTAGTTACCCTAAACAAAAAATTTATATAAAAACCTCAATAAGTGGCAGCTACACTTAGAAATATTATTTTTGAAATACGAATGAAAATATCTTTCGTATGATATTCATATTGGCATATTGTATTTCATATAAAAAAAAAATTTAGATGGGTGGCAATCCCAAAAAAATAACCTATGTGACAACACCTAGGTGAAAATTCTTAGAATGTGGTACACTATCTACATACCAAATTTCATCCAAATCGGTTAAGCCGTTTTCGAGATATTCGACAATTAAGAGAAACCATATCGTACCATTTCTGCATTAACGTATCTACAAAGGAAACATATTTCAGAAAATAAAGAAATATACGTTTTGCATACTGACAATGCCGATACATGGGTACTGATCGAACCAAAAACCACAAAGATTGCTTTCTTTTTTACCAAACTGATTTACACTCACTGTTTACAATTTCGCAATGTCTGAAGAGTACTTCCACATAAAAAATTAGTTTTCTCCAAAAGTGTAGTTACGAGCATAACGCAGAAGCGAGATATCTCTTTTCACTTACTACGTTACAAAAAACTTTTCTTTTTCACAGGCACGTAAATCCTCCCATATTTTAGAAGTGAAAATTAAAATGTTTCACATGAGAATCCATTGTAGAAAGAGACATTTCACACTTCAACAAGAAATTTACAAAATTTAGGAAATTTTTTTCAGACAAAAACTTATTTAACGCTTATCATGTACAAAATTTCGTCAACTATTACTGCAGATCGCTTAATACTGGAGCGGAATAATGGCCCGTTGAAGGGACTGATGCCCGAACCTCACAGCTCCCCAAAACTCACTAATTGCAATGTTTGTAGTTAATTAATATTTTATAAGCAAAATTAATTATTTTAAATATTGATCTTTTAATTCATAACATTTGGTCAGTATATTTACCAAATTTTGGAAAACTCTAAAACTTTCTTGAAAGTTTTTCTAAATTTGTTTGTGTTGTTTTTTGTTTATTTAAATCAAAGACGACCGTGGGCGAAGCTCTCACGCAGATGAGCGTACACGTACGAGCAAATAAGTCGCTTTGCTCTACAAACAAAACTTGTTCTATTGGGCTTTCAACCCAGTCCCTTATCTTCTTATCTTCTTCACAGGACACAAAAAGAGTAGTTTTTAGGAATGCGTTATCTTATGTCATTGATTTATCTTCTGGAGTTCCGATTCTGCTTTTGCTGTTCATTAATAATATATCCAAGTACTATCAAGTTTTCAAAAACTTTGATGTACGCTGACGACGTTCAGATTTTTATGTCTTACACGTTCAGCGAAAATAGAGCTTTACTTCGATCAGATCTTGATAGTCTGGATGGTTAGTGCGATCTAAACTATATGCCACTCTATTCTAAAAAAATATAAATTACGGTAACTCTAATTGATATATGTACAGTGCTGGTGCATAACAAATAACACGGAAGTGTGGATATGCAAAAAGCCCTTCTGTATCTAAACTGTTCCATGAACATGCCTAAAAATATTCTATTTTCCATGAGTTAACACAGAAAATATATGTATCAAAGAATGTATGATATACATATGTATGAATAATTGATAACTAAATTTTGTTTGTTCAATACACGCAGTGATGATGTCAACTTTTTAATTATTTTTAAGGAAATTACTTCTAACTTAGACTGACATTTTTTGCAAACATAAAATTTTTAATGAATAAAAATTTGAATCAATTGACTCTACTCTGGGCAGAATATTTTTTGTGAGTTAATGCGTTATAAAATAATATTTAAATATACATTTCAGTTTTAAAACAATGTGTTCATTAATCGAATTTGTTAATTTATTCTTAAGTGTTTGTTTAATTAGCGCACCCAGTTTACATTAGAGTTGCCTGCTTTTTTAATAATTAAGCAAAAACAATTTTTTTTTTGGGAATATACACACAGGTTAATTTTCTTCAAATGCATTTAATATGAGACTTTTTAACCTGTTATATTTCATTTTATTAGTAAAGTTGGTAGCAAATAGTCATATGAATTGCTCTCAGAGAGTGAAAAGCGAAGCAAATACTTCTATCCAAGTACGTTTTTCCTTCGTCTTTAAACGTTGTGTACATCGCTGACGCATTCCTCACCGGATATGAATACGATACACTCTATTACTAATATATTCTGGTAGTGGCCCGATTGCTGCTGGAGCGATTCATTTGACCTGCACTCCCATAATACCGATAATTAATAGAGATTCATGCTATAAGCATTTTGATGAAACGAAATAAGTATCATATAAGGTAAACCTCTTCTGCTGGGTATGTTTGCTTTTTGTAGTATTTGCTTTTATGTTGACGCTTTTCTTTGTTGATGCTTCGTCGCCTTAATAAGATTTTTTTCATATACTTCTATATATTTGTGATATATACATTCATGTAGTTTTTATGCTCCATATCACTGGTGATCTAGACACTATGTTAGACAAACACACGCTGAGTACGTGATTGAACATGGGTAAGTGCATTAGGGAAGAGCTTACCATAGAAAAAAACAAAATTTTACAAAGTCAATAAAAACTTGAAGTAGATGTAACATGGATCCATTACACGACACTAACAACCAATAAAAAAACCTTTAGTAGGCTCCTCCGGTTTAATATGCACGAAAGGGTGCCAGAGAGAGTTTGTCAGCCAACAAGGTTATGGTCCCATTTCCGTGTGACGTACGAGGCTTCATTCACATCCATTCCTTTGGAAAAGGTAAACCGATTACCAGCAAATAACATCCAGAGCCATTCGCGAGCAGCATATAGACTACTGAGTAGAAGATCAGCTTTTTTCTTAAAATGTCCTACATCATATGTACCGAATTTTCAAATAGCGCGTCTTCAACCAAACAAAAGTGAGGTGACCTTCCCCTCAGCAGTCTATAATCTCCAGATATAGCCATATCCCATTATTTGCTATTTGCTAGACTGAATAAATGGCTGAGCGGTAAGAGATTCAGGTCAAATGAAGAGCTCATGACAGAAACAAATGCCTACTTCGGGTGCCTTAAAAAAATGTTATACAAAAAGTGAAATCACGTTGAACTAAAGTTATCAAACTAAAAAGAGAGTATGTTGGAGAATAAAATGCGTTTGAGCCGAACGAAACAATTGTTATTAAAAAGGTCACCGAATTTTTCAACTTATATCGAACAACAGCACAGAAAGTGTTCTCTTCTATTTCTTGAGCGCCTAAAAATATTCTAAACACTGTACGTATTTGTATACAAACTAGTCTTAGCTTATTCGTGATTTATCATTAAGTAGTTTATTGCACTTTTTGGCGGGAAGTGCCAATCCCCAAACACAAAATCCCCAAGGAAAAAAAAATCCCCAAATAAGTAATCCCCAAAATCAAAATCCCCAAAGTAAAAATCCCCAAAATCAAAATCCCCAAACACAAAATCCCCAAGGAAAAAAAATCCCCAAATAAGTAATCCCCAAAGTAAAAATCCCCAAAATCAAAATCCCCAAAGAAAAAATCCCCAAAATCAAAATCCCCAAAGAAAAAATCCCCAAAATCAAATCCCCAAACAATATTTCCATGTTTTGAATAACTAATATTACCGTATAAAAAATGGCAAAAACATTGTTCGATCTGAGCTAAAACTCGTATTTATGTATGTATAACCATATTTTAATTTTATGACTATACATATTTTTACCTATGCATATAGCGACTTTAAAAAATATGCCATTGGTTAAAAAAAAATTATATTAGTGGAAACAAAGGGTTGGGTGCCCCAAAATATAACCCTATATTTTGGAGTGTTTCAGACAGCTTTAAAGAAAATTTCTCACGAACTCAAAACTTGATCGAGGCTTGGCAGCGTAGGCTTAAAATTATAACAGGAACAAAAAAATGTGGTGTATTCGAAATGATAAAATATTTAGGTAAGGAAATGATTGGGGTTAAAACAGAAATAGAGAGGATACGATCAGGTTCAGATATAAGAAAAAATAAAAAAATTTAGAGCGTGCCAAGAAAATAAAAAAAGTGGTTAAAAGTCGTTTGGATTTACACAAACTGACTTATTTGAGATCAATATTGCACTGTGTAATTAGTATTAAGATCTTTCAAGTTTTTTATATGAATGTATGTATAGGCAATTCTTTGTGGTGTAGTATATTTTGTTCGGTTTAAGCTGATATTGTCATAGTATGTACTATGTTTATAAGTATTTAAATGTTTGTGAAATCATAAATTTTTTTACACTTATTTCAAAAACAAAGAAGTTTGTATTTACTACATATATGACTCACTCTGTATTATATGTTTAGTTATTATGTATTGCTATGTACTGAATTTTCTTCAATTTACCTATAAAAAACTTGTATTTGTGAAATCAAAATTTTTGTTGATAGTATGTAATTTGGAAAACAAAGAAGTTTGTATTTGTTTATATGATTCACTCTGTAATATATGTTTATTCATTATGTATGGCTATGTACTGCATTTTCTTCCATTTACGATTACCTATTAAATACTTGTTAAGTCGTTATACATACATACAATTTCTTCTGAGTTTTAATTCAAAATATATCTATAATAAATATAATACCCCTTTCGCCGCGATTTTAAACCTAATTTGAATTTATTTCACACATAAAATGGGGATTTCGTGTTGGGGATTCTGCTTTTGGGGATTTTGATTTTGGGTATTTTGATTTTAGGGATTTTTCCTTTGGGGATTTTGATTTCGTTGATTTTGATTTGGGGATTTTGATTTGGGGATTTTGATTTTGGGGATAACGTGGTAGACCCTTTTTGGCGACCTTTTTCTTAAATTACCTAGTTTTGCTGGCTCGAGGGACATGTTTTGTTTTTTTTTTTTTTTTTTTTTTATTAAAACACTGTTGTTCTTTTTTGTTTGTTCATGTCGAATTAAGTAGTTTCTTTATTTAACGAAATTACTTAGTTTATGGCAAATTTGTAAGACTGACATTGGTTTTAGGTTTCAACAAGAGATAATTAAATTTCATTAGTGCCCTACAAAAAAATCCTGACTAATCTCTAAGTAATACCCTTCGTCTGCAGTGGGCTATAATTAATTCCAACTAGTCACTTATGGATACGTTGTGATAAGTTAATTTTAGCTTCTATACCATAGTTATAGGGATAGAAAGTAAACTTGTTCCTGCGAAAAATGCGATTAGTTAGGATGAGTCCGGGATGAGTCGCAAAGGGGCATGCGACCAATGCCAGTTTTGATCTCTTTGTATGGGTTGAAGTGATCCCTTTTCTTTGAGCATGTCCTATGAAGAGACTAATTGGTGCCTTTCATGCCCAAAAGGGTAGTGTCGGACAGATTCCCTTTGTTTCCCGAAGGGTATGGTTGGACAAGTTTACTTTCAACACCTAAAATTAGGCTACATATATTAAAATCGACTTATCCCAACTATGCCCATAACGGAGTAGTTGGGATCAACTGTACCCTACTGTGAACGAAAAGTGTCACTTTCTTTAGAGATCAGTCGCACGATTTTTTGCAGGGGTTCTACAGTACCCGTAGCTATAACGGAGCACAGTTAGTCACTTCATCATCAAAACAAGAAAAATTCGACTCATATAAAGAGATCTCATCGTAGTAGTTATATTAAGATCACCTTTTAGAAGGTTCTTCAATGAAAAACAAACATTTTTTTGCCTTCATTAAACAGGATCCATCTTAATATACATGCCTGCGTATGTGCGTATAAATGTTCCCTCTAATATGTTGATACCATTATTGCAGACATTTAATAAACTCAATTGTGCGAAATGTATTTCATTGGTTATACTCGTTTAATGCTAATGACGTAAAACGTACACATATAAATATCGACAGACAATTTAGTAACAAATCCTGCTTTTCGTTAGAGACAGAAATTGTGCATGTTGTAATGGCGTGATTGAGAAATTCGGCCCGCAAGCGTGTTGATCATAGACAAAGATAAAAAGCGGATTTCCTTTTTAATTGTGAAGCAAGGAATTGAATTAAAGCAAGTATATTAATGTAAGTATATATGTACGCAGGTATATTGCGCCAGGTTGAGCACACGTGTGCTAAATATTTAATTGGATACCTTTCTATAAATTTTCCGTTAATTTTATTTTTAATGGGGATTACAAAAGCTATTTCATTTGGAAACCACTGCTGCTCAAAGTTCTTCATAGCATTTGCTTCGACGAATTTCAAAAAAAAAAAATCAATATGCCAAAACAAAACAAGGCAAACTGCAAAGAAAACGAGAGATAATAATAATAATAATAAGCCCAACGGATTACCCACCATCCAGCGCAACCAACACGAGGGGCGCATTCGCATAACGCGCGAATCAAATTTGGCGAGTGTTTGAAAGGCGGAGGTTTGTTAAGCGTCAAGATCTCAAACTGCTCAGCTACAGAAAAATTTTCATCAGCTGAGTAAGGTGCATGCATAAGAGATTATAACCTAAACATATATAAATCATTTGTTAGGAGAGGAGAGAACAGTTTTTTTTTGTTTATAAAAAGCGAGTCCGAAATATCAAATTTACCTGAAACACTGATAAGATTCGTGTAATTGAAAATTGGTCCTGCATTGCTTTAGAAGAATAGGTGTGAAATGTCTTGAAGCTCGGGACGGTATATTAAAGTTAACTTCGTTTAAAATAAGTGAACTTGAAATATATCCATTTAATAGTTTTACCATAAATATTTCCCTACGACTTGCAAGGGTTGGGAGATCGATAAGTTTTAACTGACTAGTATAAGGTGGAAGACTATGCAATGAATCCCATTGAAGATTTCTCAGGACAAAAAGTAGGAATTGTTTTTGAATTGATTCTAGCTTATCTACATTAACTTGATAACGCGGATTCCAGACAATCGAGCCATATTCTAATATCGGTCTAACTAATGTAGTAAAAAGAGTCTTAGTAACATAAGGGTCGCTATATTCTTTTGACCACCTTTTCACAAAAGCTTATACACCTCTAGCCTTGTTGACAGTAGCCTTAATATGAAGACTGAAACTAAGTTTGCAGTTCATCGTCACACCCAAGTCAACAAAAACATTTACATGTTTAAGGCTGTGGTTGTTAATTGTATAAGAAGCTGGATATAAATATCGACGTGAAAAACACAGGAATTTACATTAAGCTAGATTGAGCGGCTTATAGTTTACCAAGTAACTAAGTAGTCTAAATCTATTTGAAGGAAAGAAAGTACTTCCATCGAAGCATATGATTTAAATAGTTTACGTCGTCAGCATACATTAAGATTTTCGAATGTTTTATTGTAGTTCACATATCGTTTATGAAAATCAGAAACAAAACTCGGCCCAGATGACTGCCCTGAGGAACACCAGAGGATATATAAATGTTGTTAGAAATGGAATTTTTCAAAATGACTCTTTGCCTTCTACCAGAGAGATAGGATGAGATCCAACGGGTGAGACAAGGTTGAACGCCAACAATATCCAATTTTTGAATGAGTAAAGAGTGGCAAACTTTTTCAAATGCCTTACTAAAATCTGTGTAAATAACTTCGGTGTGGAGATTGTCTCTAAATCCATTCTGCACGTGGGTTGTGAATTCAAGTATATTGGTTGTGGTCGATTTACCCTTACAAAGTCCATGCTGATAATCTGCGATCATATAGACGACTTACTCCCGCTTTTATACGGAGGTATGAGAAAAGACTCTTTCCATGAAGTGGGGAAAACGACACACTGCACGACACAGAAAGATTAAACAAATCGATCCGATATTGGTATATGTGGTCAGCACACTTTTTAAAAAAGCATGTCGGTATTAAATCAGGTCCATATTTGAATGACTCCTTCAAAGTCTTAAGATGTAATAGACCATTTTCCGGTTGTAAATTCATGAATTGAATAACTTGAATGTGGCTGATAGGTTGTTAGGTGATGAATTGAATGCAGAAGAATAATTGGACTTGAAGAATTGAGCAAAGAAATTGGCAATCTCTAGATTGTCGCTAAAGATGTTATCCCTACACGGCTAAAAATTTGAGCTTAAATATTTGAGTTTAAGCAATTTTTAAACGTTTTTGTAATAAATTCCAAACCTTTCAATTACCTACACCATTTTTTAATTTATTGCGGGTTGGATTCAAAACTGAACTAAAAAAACGTCTAAAATTTTGTAAACTTTTTTTCATTTATTTCTGAAAGTTTTTTCAAGTCATTGAGTTTTTCTCTAAACAGTTTTGTGTGCGTCGTAGCCTAGTGGGTAGAGCAAATTAGTCGGATGCGGTAAGCGTGGGTTCTAATCCTGCCAACTGATACAAATGCTTTTTATGTTTTTTAATTGTTAAGAAGTTTTTGGTTTAAAATGTAAGCTCTGGTACAATTTAAATTCTAAACCAAATTTGGTTTGGACATATACATATGTAGCCCAAAAAAAAGTTTTAAATTTAGTTTTTGTTGTTGGTTTTTTGGTCTGTTAACGAGCTCAAGACCTCTCAAGACCCTCTGAAATAACAAAAAACTATACGAATTAGTCTGACGAGAAATCGTGGCTGTTTTCGAAATAGTACTATAACTATAGCCTGTATATGTTTGTTGCTTTCAATTTTTCCTCTAATCAAAGATAATAATAATTAACTAAGAATTATTATCAACTGGTCTTGAGCTCGTTAAATTTACACAAAAGTTTTAAATTTAGGTTAAAATTTTTAGAAGTGTATATTTTCGTGCTGCTTCGGAACTATCCAAAACGTAACGCGGAACGTCTTAATCCAATGTGTATAGGTATGGAATGGTTCAGACCTAGTGCAATATAAGGTGAAATCGTGCTAGAATCAAAATGTAGAAATTTGTTCTTCTTAGAAATTATGGAAATAATCGCAGATTAAGGAGTTAAATCTAAATTCAGCGTTGATTACATATAAAAGATATTGAACAAACTAGTAGTGGTTCCAAATGCATTAAAAGCGCTCCAGTTCAGAACTATAGATTTTCTCTTCAGGGTATCTATGCAAGGATGTATATGTTTGTGCTTATGTTTGAAAATTTTCTGGAAAGTTACTACCTTTAGTATTAATATTGACTTGATTACCTTGCAGCCGCAATTCAAAATAAGGTGAAGTTAGTTAATTGATACTTTTTACAGTTTCAATGCCGTTGGACTGTAACGAAGTGGCTGTTAGGCGATTTTGTTCTAGTGCACCATTGAAGGGAAGGTCGAAGTTGCCGGGTTGTAGTCTTGATATAAAAGCCATTTAAATATCCAGCCCGAAGTTAAGCCAGAGTGACGTCGACTTCTGTTTGAGCTACGGGGAGTGTTTAGTTTGGATTACGTTATTCACTTACGAGTTTTATTTGTGTTTATTTATAGTGAGTTTAAAAATTCATATTGCCTAAAAATGGAACTAACCCGTGAACATTTTCGTGCGATGATTTACTAGAATGAACAGCATTTAGCAGCGAAATATGGTGCGTATACACGAATAGATCAGATTAAAGTGGAATGTAGCAAACAGCTACGTAAATATGGCGCCTCCCTAACAGGGCTCGAATGCGCTTAGACTTAATGTTATCAATAGAGGATGTGTCCACATCTTCAGATGGATTGAGGAATTTACAGCCAACAGGACCCCACCTCCTCATAAAATAAATAAAAAATAGAAAAATCAAGCTTAGCAGCTTCCAAAATAGATAAAAAAAAAAAAATTTCAAAAATAATCAATATTATTTTGCAAATTTTATTGTGGTCATTTGATCCCCTGATCTTTCGAGGATGTGGCAGCAGGTAATAAGAGCCAAAGCAATTTTGTATAACTTTTCAGTAGAGGGTTTTGAAAGTTAAAATTTTTCTCAACCAATATTGAGTTGGTTGAAATTTGGGCAAGCAATAGGCAAACTTTCACTGTTTTGAGTTGAACGGTTTTTGGGCAACCCCCCTTAAAAATGTTGTGTACCAAATGATCTCATACTATAATGCTGTTAACAACTCAATTTCATTCTAGCTCGGCTTAAGATTTATTGCTTAATGCCACAGAACTATATAAATAGATATATGAAATATATTTTTTATTGCTCATACGACATGGCGCACTGTGGTGCATTTTGAAAAAGATTCTTTCAAAACATACATCCATTCGTAGAAGAAATAGCAAAAATGATTTGTGAAAGAAATACAACAGTTTATAAGTTCTTGAAATGTTCACGGGACTTACCCTATGAACCGAGGTATGCAAAAATGCTGTAAGTCCCAAGGTTCTAGCACCCCGTGCTTTTGTAGGCACCGAAAATCAGGGATTTTTCTTACAGTCCTGGAATTTTCGGGATTGGAAATATGTTACTAAAAACGAAACATGTTTGATTTACAATCAGTTTCACGAAGCAATTCAAGTGAACTATAATTTTTTTCGCTATCAGATTTGAAACAATATCCAAATAATAAAATCATACTTTTCCATTTAAAATTTTTTCGTGAGACCGGTTGTTATTTATGAAAATTATCTATCTCAAACAATATCTTCACTGATTTCAACCAAACCTGTCGAGGAAAAGTGAATTTCTTTATGCCAGGACTAAAAAAGGATACCGGTATTCCAAAGTTAGATCCCGAAATACCCCGGACAGTAAACTCCAAAATATTGGCACCCCTAGTGCAGACATACATATAATGCACACTTGATTAAAACCAGTTTAATCCGCTTTGAGCTGCGGAATTTTTTCTTTCTGTGTTTTTCCAAAGAGCTTCGCAACCATAATATTGATTTTCTATGGAAAGTTTTTCCTTGAAATTTACAACAGAAGAAACATTAAAAAATACTTTTATCATTTTAAATTTCTTTTCATAAAATTTTGGTCGGGGAAATCTTTAATAGTCAAGTATGTATGTTCAGTAGATGACATACGAGGTGTGTTCAAAAAGTATCGCGAATTTTGAAATTTCGCTGGTTACGTATATTCGAATTTCGAATTTTTTGTGGCGTTATGTTGGTACTCATGTCTCTCACTTATGCCGACAAGCTCGGCCATTTTTAATGTTCAGTTAATTGTTGACAGCTGCTTTGCTTGCACGTGTTTTGGATCGTCTTCGATTTTTACCTATTTTTTTACCAAAATTGCTCAATTGTGACCAAAAACAGCATCGCATGAACATTGCTAATGAGATGTTAAACTCTGTCCGCGACGACCCAAATTTGCTCCAGAGGGTCATAACTGGTGACGAATGGTGGGTTTATGGTTATAACGTGGAAACCAAAGCTCAATCATCTCAATGGAAGCTGCCGCACGAACCAAGACCGAAAAAAGCGCGCCAAGTTCGGTCGAATGTGAAAGATTTGCTGACAGTTTTCTTCGATTGCAGGGGCGTGGTGCATCATGAGTTCTTGCCACAGGGCAGAACGGTCAATAAGGAATATTACCTGCAAGTTATGCGCAATTTGCGCAAAGCAATCCGCCAGAAACGCCCGGATTTGTGGAAGAACAAAAATTGGCTTTTGCACCACGATAACGCCCCTGCTCACGCATCGTTGCTTGTGCGCGACTTTTTGGCCAAAAACAACACACTAATGATGCCGCAGCCACCGTATTCCCCAGATCTGGCCCCCTGTGACTTTTTTTTGTTCCCTAAACTGAAGAGGCCCATGAAAGGACGACGTTACGCTTCTCTTGACGAGATAAAGACGGCATCGAAGGAGGAGCTGAACAAGATACAAAAAAATGATTTTTTGAAGTGCTTCGAAGATTGAAAAAACCGTTGGCACAAGTGTATAATATCTCATGGGGATTACTTTGAAGGGGGCAAAATAGATATTCATGAATAAATGAATAATTTTTGAAAAAACACAAAATTCGCGATACTTTTTGAACACAATATCTCTTTTTCCGGCTGCTTCTGTCACTTATGTCATTATTAGCAAATTATTTTATTAGCAATGTACTGATGTAAATATGCTTGTGCATTTTTATATCCCAGTATTAGCTTGGTTCACAATGCAAGTATATGGGAGGGAAACATAATCTGTGAATGCTACCTCATTTTAACTATCCCCCTTGTTAAGCTCGGAGCGCCCCGATTCGAAATAAAATAAAGTACGGCGCAGCGTCATCTTTGAGATATATCAATTTGAAAAAAGTTGTACTAAAATTAATATTTTTAACAACGGTCGAAACTATGCGATCAAGCAAAAAGTGCCTTAAACCTCAATTATCTGCAAGTATCAGAAATATCGGATTTTGGTAAAACTCTCAAAACTAAATATTGAACAACGTTTTTAAAAATCATCTATTTGCATCTTTTTGCCGTTTTTCTATAATCAATATTTTTTCTTATAAATGAAATCCGTTATTTGATTTTTGAAATGATGAATATGTGTAGAAAAGTATAGATTACAACAGAAATGCTCACTTTAAACAGCACAAAAGTACATGACATTTCTTATCTTACCCTATAAATAGAAATATTTTTGATGTATGTATGTATGTTGGAACGATTTTCCATCATCCCTTGTCATATTTGGTTTTGTAACAAACCGGTTTCCTCAGTTCCCTGTCGGAAAATCAACAAAGCAAAATAAATCATAAAGATTTTTGGAAAAGACCAAACATAAATTGGCACGAATTTCGTTAGTGTTTAAAGTGCAAAATTTCTGTTGCCACTTTTAAATTTTTCAAAACATTCCGAGGTCAGCATCTCAAATAGATTGCAGTTATACAGGCATATCCAAGGCCTTTGACAGAGTATCTCACAGAGCTCTACTTTGCTAAATTACAAAATCTTAGGTTTTCACTCAGCATTTCTACGCTGGATAAGCTCAACTTTGTTGTTATAGATAATGTTAGGTCATTACCTTACATAGCAACTTAGGGTGTGCTTCGGGATAGTATCCTTGGCCGCTTGCTTTTTATTGTTTTTATAAGTGATGTAATGCGCGCTTCAAGAAGTGTACCTATCTTCTTTAGGCTGATGACTTAAAAATCTTCTTAAAAATTTAAAATAAGTCCGATGCTCACACACTTCGATCTGAGCTAAATAATTTTATAAATTTTTGCTGTAAAAATAAGCTTATGCTCAATGATAATGAGCAAATGAAAAATTGAGTAATAATTTGATATCGACACCAAGGACATAGGCCACAGTTAGGGTGAATGAAATAGGGAACATTTGAACTTTATAATCACCAAGGCATACTTCTTAATGGCTTTGTTTTAAAAAATTTTAATGTGTAGACATCTTTCGGCTCGGTATAGAGTGCAGCAAAGCTAAGCGTCGCTGCCTGCAACCGTGCCTCTGCCGCTGCTTCTAACCGCGTTTCTGTCTGTGCCTTGTTGTCGATGTTGGCTCTATGCATAGTTGAGACTACGCATACTAAGTGCTTTGCTCATTTATTTATATGTGATGCTATGCTTATGTGGATGTTTGTTTGGAAGTGCTTTGCTGATTGTTATTAATCGGTAATCGTGCCAAAACACAATGAATGCAATCTGTCGGCAAGAGACGAAGGCAACTGCGTTTATCATAACAATATAAAGTGCTTACAAAAACAAAATAAATGGTTATTCATGTTAAATTAGTCCGTTTGTACATTGGTGGACCGTTAAAATAGAGGAAGACCGTAGAAAGGGGTGGCTAATCCCCACAATAGGATGAGCTACATGGTATCCACATTTGTATGTACACAGCTCAGAAAGCCACTTAACAAGTGTTTTATAAAGGAGGAAGATATAATGTACTTTGAGAAATTAATACAAAATTCCCTACTTAACTCTTGCGAATTTTTTTACAGAACGGTGATGGCCAAATGAGAGGGCAGGTATCACAGCAACCAACGTGTTCGATACTGCTGAATCTTGTCTCCGAGAGTACTTTTCCTACACATTAGTTTTGTACCTTACAAGCCGAGGACCTCGAATAAAGTTAGGGAAAACCAAGCATATCAAAGCAACAGGTACTAATCGCTGTACCCAGAACTGGTGATAATAAATCTCCAGGGCCCGACGGAGTGCTAAACAAAGCCCTTAAAGCAGCAATACAAGCAGCCAATAGAGAAGAGCCTTTCCTAGAAAAATACGTAAACAATCGTTCCGTTCATGGAATGGAACATTACCGAACAGGGTTACAGCGATGTTGACAGTGCTTTACTAGATATGAATACGGTACGGTCCGGTATAAGCATCTTGCGGCACCAGCCCGATTGCCGTGGTGGCGAGTTTGTTGACCCCGGAAACATGGTTGGATTTTAGTCGCCTCTTACGGCAGGCATACCTACCTGTGGAATATTCTAACCTTTTAGCCCTGAAGCAACTAAAGAGTACATGATCACTGCCGGCTCCTATTAGGGCTTTGTTTTCGATCCCACCGTATGAAGCGCGATGTACGTCCGCGCCATAGAGATTGATCTTCCAAAAGGTACACCAATCATCGGCTATCCTGATGCGGTACCAGTTGTAGCCTTCGCCAACCAATTTTGTCTGCTGCAGTCTTTATACAAGAATGGCTGACCAGTAAGGGGTTAGAGCTGGATAACAATAAGACGTACAACGCGATCATTATTCTATCAAACGAAATGGACAACTTGTAAAGTATTGATACCAAAAGATCATGAAGAAGCAAAGAAACCGCAAGGTCGTGAACTACCATCAATTGCCAAAATCAGAGAGAGAACCCAAAGGGAAGGGCGGTGTACCTACTAGTTAATAAATTGTATACCTCAATGAAGATGAAGATGGAGAAAGATGTGGATATGGATGGCTATGGAGGTGGAGATGGAAATGGAGGTGGATATGGATATGATTATGGATTAGGATATGGATATGGATATTGGTATGGATGTGGCGGTGGATTTGGATACGGATATTGAAATGGAAATATAGATGGATTTTGATATGGATATGGATATGGAGGTGGAGGTGGAGATGGATACGAGTTTTGATATGGACGTGGATATGGAGGTGGAGATGGGTACGGATATTGATATGGATATGGATGTGGATATGCAGATGGAGATGGATATCGATATTGATATGGATATGGATATTGGTATGGATGTGGAGGTGGATTTGGATACGGATGTTGAAATGGAAATAGAGTTTAGTTTTGATATGGATATGGATATTGATATGGATATGGAGGTGGAGAGGGATGTGGATATGGAGGTAGAGACGAAAACCGATATGAAGTATTTATTTCAAAAAGACTAACCCCAGTTGACATTGTATTGATGTTGACTGTTTTTACTTGAGTTTGCCGGGAGACAGTTCTGATAAAAAGAAGCTCCCGACCAAATTTCCTTTATGAATATCGGAATAGGTCGATTCCAACTATTTGACGATTTGACATGGAAAGTTCCATTATACAAATTTCTAATTATACAACAAAACAAATCTTTGTTAGAACTCGTGAAATCGAACTTAAATAATTACTATAATATACATTTGGCAACCCTGAAAGGAAAATAATTTGGTAATTTATTCTCATTTCGAGTAAAATAGCAGCGCGATTCTCCGGCATAATAAAATGTGTCCTTTAATACGGCGGCTAAAGAAAACAATAACAAACCAGACAGACACCGAGAGAGACACCGTTAGTGTATTGAAAAACGTCTCATTTGCAGACATTTTGCAGGCGTGCAGCGCAAGCCGGTCAAAGCTATATAAAGAAGCCGCAAAACGAAAACAAAGTCAAATGCCGCCAGAGCGCGACAGTGTTTACAACGATAGAGCAAAGCCGATAAAAACGCGAGAGCTAAAGTAATATGTGTTGGTAAATAAGGAATTAATAAAACGATAAATATAAATAAATAAAAAACTGTGTAAGTGAATTTTAAGTTGATTGGCATAGACTGAGGAAATAGTGATGTTTTGATAAAGGGCATTAAAACATGGTGTGCAGAGGAAATTGCGGAAACTAGTGAATTGGAGTAAAATATTAAGTTTACAAAATTTCTTAATATCACAGCTGCCAAATAAGTTTTTTGAAATAAAAATTTGCAACAAAATCAAAAACAAAATAAAGTACTGACCATTACACAATGACAACTTTACATGTTTGCTTCGCTGACTTGCCCCCAAATTGCAATGAAGCTGCAGCTACACAACACCCTAAACTAACCACTGCCATGAATGAAGCTGGAACATTGCCTGAGTTAAATGGCGTCATCCGGGATGTCGACCCCAGCGCAAACAGCGTCACAACATCATTAACACTACAAACCGAATTGAGCAAGGGCATGGCGCCATGCAAACAATCTCCGGGTGCATCAAGTGCACACAGCATATCACCAACTCCACGTTACGAACGCAATATGAGTTTCTTTCAACAGCTAAGTCGGCGCTTTGGACTACTTCGCACCAAAGATGACCCAATTTTTAATGCCGCTGCTGCCAACGATGATGATTCGACCGATTCTTGTTCTTCGATGCAGCACTCAACCGGTGCACCGCATACGTCATCATTGTGCGCGCCAAATATAAAAGAAAGTGAAAACAACAACAATTGTTACAACAGCACGAATAGACATTTACAAAGCAACGTTAGCGCTAGCATGAAGGACGGTCACGGTTCGAGCAGTGAACATCTTTCGTACGCTTCCAGCGAAACTAGCAGCACCGTCGACATTGATGAACAATCACACGAACAACAAAGTTGCAAACATTCTCCCACAGCTTCGGTAAAAACTACGGCAAACAACAAAGAGCGACGCTCAAGTTCACGTTCGAGTTTTTCACGCCTACAACGTCGTTCCACATCTTCGCTGAGGCGCGCTTTTCAAACATTCTCATTGTCATCACGTTCGCTGTCGTGTGGCGGTAATACACCACCGCCACCTGCAGCATCCTGCAACAGTAACGGCAGCACATCAACACAGCATGCACAAGGCATGGGCGTTGGCGATAACACGCCCATCAAATCGTCCCTCAAATATAGCTCGAATATTGAATTGAATAGGAAATCGTTCGGCGGCGCATTGGTATCCGGTTCAACAACGTCATCGAAATCCTCGAAAAGTAAAACGAAACCACCACCACAACGTATACTGCGCCAACCTGTGCCCTATACATATCTGAAGGGCATATCCGGTCTGCCGACTCAACGAGTACCACGCAGCGCTGTCTGTTGTCAATATGCAAGACGTTGAAGTGGCTACTAAATGCAAACACATTCGCAGCGATTAGCGACTGACGTTTGTTTACCCATATAGTGTTCATACATAGGAAATCCATAACAGAGCAAAGCATAGCATAAGGAATTGGAAGGCGTTTGTTTGCAGTTCGAGTACTAGTTGAATGTTAGAGTCTCATGTATTTATTGTTGAAGCGTCATTTGAATACGTACATATATACATACAAGGCATACATTCATAAATTCGTTGTATAAGGTTTCCTCAGTATATACATACATTAGACTGGGTAAAAAAAATATGTTTTCAAAATTATATTGATATTATTTTTTTACAAGGGCGACAAAAAAATACTGTAAGTGTCAGCCTTTAATATATGCCGATCTTTTTACTCAAGCACTTAGCGATTACTGAAAATAAATAAATAATTTTCTGAGGTTAGGGCCGAACCATGACCCTTTCAATATTTATTTGGTTGCAATTATTATAAATAATATCAATAGAATTAATTAATTAACATCAATATAATAATAATAATAATTTCCAAAGGATAACCCACCATCCCGCCCAACCGACAAGAGGGGCGCATCCGCATAACGCATATATATATATATATATATATATATATATATTTTTTTTTTTTCTTATTTTTTATATATATATATTGCCGAGTCGGTGAAAGGCAGGGGTTTGTTAAGTGTCGAGATCTAAAACTGTTTAGCTACAGAAGGAAACTCATCAGCTAAGTAACACAAGAAATTAAAACTAATAAATAATGTATTAAGAAAAGAAAGAATCAGTTAGATTGTAAAAGGTAAATTCATAAAGTTGCTATGGCTTAAGCGAGTATAGTGTCGATTTTTTAATGCTAAAAAGCGAGTCAGAAATATCAAATGTACTCGAGTGAGTGGGGCTCATTTAATTCAAAATTAGTCCTACACTATTTCAAAAAAATATGTTTAAAATGTCTTGATGGCCGAAAAGGAGACCAACCCGTTGAATAATTTAATCATAAATATTGGGGCGAGCATTTCTCTACGACTAGCAAGGGTAGGAAGGTTAATAAGTTTCAAGCGATTGGTATAGGGAGGCAAATTATACAGGGAATCCCATGAAAGATCTCTTAAAGCGAAAAGTAAAAATTGTTTTTGAACCGATTCTAACCTATCAACGTGGGCCTGGTAGCTCGGATTCCAAATAATTGCGCCATATTCTAATATCGGTCTTACTATTGTTGTAAAAAGGGTTTTAGTTACGTACGGATCACTAAATTCTTTCGACCATCGCTTAACGAATGATAAAGCACCCCTAGATTTATTGACAGTTGCATTAATATGGAGGTTGAAGCTAAGTTTACAATCCATCGTAATTTCCAAGTCCATAAAATCATGCACTTATTCAAGAATATGATTGTTGATTATGTAGGAAGCTGGTTGTGTATTTCTAAGCGAAAAACACATATATTTACATTTTTTAAGATGGAGCACCCAGTCTATCAAGATCTGACTGAAGTAAAGCTCTATTTTCGCTCACCGCGTAGGACATAAAAATCTTAACGTCGTCAGCGTACATCAAAATTTTTGAAAACTGATAGTTCAGGATATATCATTAATGAACGGCAAAAACAAAATCGGGCCAAGATGGCTACCTTGAGGAACTCCAGAAGATACATCGATGACATAAGATAGCGCATTCTTAAAAACTACTATTTGTGTTTTGAAAAGGAGAATCATCAGTACTTCTAGGATTGTTTTCACGCATATCAGTGTTTGAATCAGGGGAGATTTCGTCTAAACACTTTTTTTTTAAGTTTTAAAAACTGTTTCCTACTTATGAAACTTTTCTACTAGTAAAGACAGGTCTTTGCCAATATAATTAAAAAATATATATATAAAAAATTTTGGGTCAGTCTAATACTCATATATGATAATTATTGTAAGACAAAGCGTTGAAATTGGCTTGAGTACGAAGTCAGCTATTTATAGATTGCGTATAAATTAAGCGAAAGGATAGAATTAAGTACGGCATGAATATTTAAATTTACCCCAACAGACACACAAACACACGCACACATACACTCAGCGGACTCTTTGTATATTAAAGGATGCGAAGGACAAAATAACAATCGGAGTGCTACATTCATAATTTTTAGTATCATATCATTTACCAGTACCCATCCTGCAGTAAAACACCCAACTACATAGACGTTTGTCCAGCCGTATAGGACTAGTACTTTCTGACTGGGACAAAACTAGTCCGAAACAGTTTAAACTTACAGCAGTTAAAATTAAAAGTGAAGAAGACTGCTGAAACACCCTTCTTTCTTCTTTAAATGGTCATCTAACCGGCTGGGAGATTTTGACTGTCCCACGTAACTCGCCAGTCCTTTCTTCGTTGCGCCAACTGGCGAAAATTGTATCTCCAAATGGTTCTCCACTTGGTCCTTTCATCGGTGTGTTGGTCTCCCTCTTCCTCTGCTTTCACCGGCGAGTGGCCATAACAATACTTTCTGGGCCGGAGTATCTTCCTTCATACGCGCAACGTGGTCTAGCTAGCGAAACCGCTGGGTTTTAATTCGATGAACTATGTCGGCGTCTGGGTAAAGCTCATACAACTCATCATTAAATCTTCTGCTGAAATGTCCAGCGTTGGAAAAATCTTCACGTTAAAAATACCATATGACGTACGTGAACTAAGTCTCTCTTGGTTTATTTCGTACTAGTTCGGGACTGGTACATTCCTATCTGAAACCTGAAAATTGACATTTCGTAGAATATCTCTATATTGAAAATACCAACAGATGTCCTCCCTTGAGCTATGGGTACTAAAAATTTCGGAAATAGGAGTTTAGCTAACAAACAAACAACCGTTTTGATATTTCTCTTATGAAAATGTTTATCTGAAATGAATCTATAACAAAATCAATGAAAGTGGCTTCTAAATTTTTTTTTCCAGCCAAGTAAAACCTTTCAGTTATTAATAAAAATAATTAGTAATTCACAACAATCATAGTTTACATAAATAATTATTATTTTTGGTATTGAGGTCATTTACAGAAATGAATACTAGTTAGTTATATGGAAAAAAACAGTTGACTGTCTAGTTTACCAGGAATTCATACTAATTTCAAAGTAGCTTACAACAATTTGTTTTATTACAGGGCACACCACATATTAATATATCCAAACTTATTATGTTTTTCCCAATTTTTAACTAATATCTGTGATATGCATAGGTACTTATATGTAAACAAACACCATTCAATTCAGCCCTATTAAATTTTCTATTGGTGTCAGTAATCCATTGATTAGATAAAGACCTTTTTGATAATAGTTATTAGGCTGTGCAACAAGCTTCTCTTTTCAACCCTTTATCACGCTCACGAAGGGTGAGTTTAAAAGGACTTAGTACTTCAAGCACCACAAAGATTTTTCCTTCTCCCTTTTTTCTTTTTACAAAAGTTCTCTTCACTTCCCTCTTTATTCCCAGACTCTTTTCCTTATATATATATTATTCCCATATAAACTTACCGAAACTCACCATGCGGAACACACAAAATAAACCTAATACATTCCGAACCTAAAAGCAAAATCTAGCACAGCAACAATACTAAAAATACCTTTCTTAATAAATATTCGTAAATCTGTACTTAAGCAAAATAAATCGAAATAACAGCTGAAAATTGCAGAACTCATAAATTATACTACACAAATATAATAAAAAAGTATTTATCACAAAAACCCTCACGCCGAAGACTTTATACGTGCAAAAATCAACACTAATATTGCTTTGAAATTTGAATTAAATTCCCTAAAATATAAAGGTAGCAAAAATAAAGAAAAACATGTACAAACATACATTTTTTACAGTTTTCACATTTGTACTTTATACAAAAACAAATATTATTAATTCCAGTTTACCAAGAAAGAATATGAAAACCTAAAACGTTCTCATATGTTGTAACGAAGGCTAACAGGTATAGGCAGAAACTTATATTCCGCTTTTAATTTTAACCAAGATTTTTTTTTTACTATTTTAGACATTATTAATAATTTAAAAGAAAGTAAAACAAAGTAATCACAATTACTTACCTTCAAAAATTAATCAAATAATGAAAAACAATTATTTATGATAATCAAAAAAATTACTTTAGTATTTTTAATTATTGGAGTTTAAAACAATTATATTAAGTTACAATTATATAAAATAATAATAATAAAATATAAAATAATAAGGTAATTAAATTTATTGAATATTTTTAAATATTATTGTTCATTAAAAGGAAAATAGTAATGCCATTTAATCCAGAGCTTGTATAATAGTTACATTTCATTACAATTTCATTTTGCAATCTCACATTGAATATGATTACCATTACATTACTTTTAATTATTTTCCGTTATTGTAATTGTAGTCATTGCTTAATTGATTACTAATGCTTCAATTTTAAAAATTACAATTTAACAATAATGACTAATATTTATTATTTTTAATATTTTTCTGTAATGTATTATTTTCTCTTCATTGTTGTATTAAGCAGGATGAAACATCTCATTGTACGAATATTCCGTTCAATAAATCTTAGTCTAAATTCTAATTATAGTCATGCTTTCAAGATTGGGATTACAGTCCCAAAGCCTTACTGATTACAAATATACTAATTGTTAACATGATTTTCATATATACAATTACTGTAATTGCAATCTTAAAAATATTTCAATAATCATTAACATAAAAATTAGTTTTACGATTACAGTTATCCCGAAAGTATTAAGGACCTGAATAATAGTAAGTAAAGTAGCAAGCCTAAGTAATCAAATTTTAGTCTTAACCCAATCCTAATTTCTTAAGCTCTGATTTTATCATTAACTAAAAACCTATTTGCAAAGCCATCTAAGTAATGAGCATTACACGTTTTAGTTATTATAAACAGGTCTGATCATAAGCAGAAAATATGCAAGTAAAATACAAATAATTTATTAAATAACTAATAATTTCGATATATATGCACGAAATACCTTTAGCTGAAAGCTGTTAAGCTCGTATAACTATTTAATAGACCAATAAATAAATAGATTAAAAAAATCGTATTTTTAAAACTAAAAATATTTTTATTGTGTTAGTTTGATTGAAAAAGTAAGTACTGTTTTTAATAATTTTTCGATTACTCACATTTGCTTATACACAAAACTGAGTAGTCGTGACCTGATTAATTGGAATATTTAAATGTTTAATCATTTACCACTTTATGAAAAGCTGCAAAAACATCTTCCTTTCATTTATTTCTTTGCACAGAAAAGGTCTCGAAAGAAATCAATAAAGGCGCGAAGTTTAAATTTTTTTTATTTTTTTTAACCAGAGATTAATCAAACATCTCAAGTGCAAACTACGAGGTGTGTTCAAAAAGTATTGCGAATTTTGTGTTTTTTCAAAAATTATTTATTTATTCATGAATATCTATTTTGTCCCCTTCAAAGTAATCCCCATGAGATATTATACACTTGTGCCAACGGTTTTTCCAATCTTCGAAGCACTTCAAAAAATCATTTTTTTGTATCTTGTTCAGCTCCTCCTTCGATGCCGTCTTTATCTAGTCAAGAGAAGCGTCACGTCGTCCTTTCATGGGCCTCTTCAGTTTAGGGAACAAGAAAAAGTCACAGGGGGCCAGATCTGGGGAATACGGTGGCTGCGGCATCATTCTTCTTCTTTAAATGGTCATCTAACCGCCTGGGCGATTTTGACCGTCCAACATAGCTCGCCAGTCGTTTCTTCGTTGCGCCAACTGGCGCCAATTGGAAACACCGCGGGATCGCAAATCGGTCTCCACTTGGTCCTTCCATCGGAGTGGTGGTCTCCCTCTTCCTCTGCTTCCACCGGCGGGTGCCGATAAGAATACCTTCTGGGCTGGAGCATCTTCGCTCATTCGCACTACGTGGCCTAGCCAGCGAAGCCGCTGTGTTTTAATTCGCTGAACTATGTCGGCGTCTGCGTAAAGTTCATACAGCTCATCATTAAATCTTCTTCGGTACTCGCCGTCGCCAACGCGTAGAGGTCCACAAATCTGCGGCATCATTAGTGTGTTGTTTTTGGCCAAAAAGTCGCGCACAAGCAACGATGCGTGAGCAGGGGTGTTATCGTGGTGCAAAAGCCAATTTTTGTTCTTCTTTGCACATCTTCTCGGCCTTCTGAGAACATTTTGTACCACCGATAAACGTTGCTTCGGTCCAAGGTAGCTTCTCCGTATGCCACAGTCAACATTCGGAATGCATCCGCGCACTTAAGTTCGTTTTTCACACAAAATTTTATACAGGTTCTTTGATCCATTTTTTTTTAATAGGTAAAAATCTAAGACGATCCAAAACACGTGCAAGCAAAGCAGCTGTCAACAATTAACTGAACATTCAAAATGGCCGAGCTTGTCGGTATAAGTGAGAGACATGAGTACCAACATAACGCCACAAAAAATTCGAAATTCGAATATACGTAACCAGCGAAAATTCAAAATTCGCGATACTTTTTGAACACACCTCGTATAATTTAAAGTGGAAATTCGCTCTTTTCTAATAATTTGATTTAAGGTACTTGCTTGAAGATCTTCAAAAAAAAATCAAAAGACCTAAAAACACGGGCTTTACTTCCTTTTATAAAGCTCTCTGGCTTTATTTTCTTGGGTCTTATTACACTTCACCAAATGTTACTCATACGCCTAGGCATCTTATAAGTTTGTGTGCCTAATTTTACGAATAAAAAATTTTTGTGTAACTCCGCTTTTCCAAAATTTTGGAAAAAATTTTTAATGAGATAACCAAGTCAATAATGCTACCAAATTTACTCATTTTTGCTGAATTATCTCATTTTATGTGTTTTTCGGGATTTTCGATTTCGAAAATATGCGTGTTTTACTATATGATTTGACTCAATTTCAATAGCAACCTTGGTAAGGAAGTAAACTTTCCACCAAATTTCATTAACAGACGGACAAACGGGGGAACATGTTTCAATTGATTTCCCTGTTCAGCCTTTAACAGATGGAACTCTGTATCTGTATTGATTGTTTTATGCCGTTATAAGCCCCCGTTATGTGCACACAAATATTATATCCTATGAACTAGTTTAGCTGGGTATACAAAGAAGTAATATTTTACCACTTAATTGTTCAAATTTATGAATTAAAACGAGCTTTTCTGGTATACTCATATACCCGCCACTGTCTCGGCAACAACCTAACCATATATATGTGTTGCCACTGAGAATTTTATCACAAGGCTGCCAAAAATAGTATTTTAGTATTGCCACTAGAAAGTTTCTCCAAACTTCCATCTATCGCCATTTTTTTTTTTTATGAAATTAGTTAGCCATTATCGATATCACACGAAACGTAGTTTACGTCGCATTTCAACAAAAATATTTCTAGGTAGGACAACCGCCTAGGATTGCGACCTGATTATATTTTTTTTTCACATCCGCTTCTATTTAGAAAACGATTTGACTCAGTTGAATGAATTTTTGTATATGAATAACTTGCTAAATTTTAGATCCTCTACTTAGGTGTTGCCACTATGAAGTTTTTAAACTTTTTTTCAAATAAAATGAGATATGTAAATATGGATATCAAACGAAAAATATTTCACGTCGTATTTTGATAAAAACACTTCCGTGCAGTTTTATAACGTATGGTTGGCACCTTATCCTATTTTATATATCTTTTTTTCCTTATCTGCTATTATATTGACACCGAATCGTATATAGGGTATCATTTATCTGAAAAAAGTTAACTGAAACATGTTTCACGTTTGCCTGAATATTGCTCAGATATGAGGTTTGTCGTCATAACTTCCTTATTTATTCGTCAAAAGCCGTTACATTTTATTCGAATATAAAAAAACCCAACAAAGATTATAGTTCTATAATATGTACATATATAAATGTTCATGGCTGCAGCGTTGGTCTAGCGGCAGTGGCCACACCGAAGGGCCAAGGTTCAAGTCGGGACAGGTAACATACACATTTTTTTTCAACACGAGGTCGCCCTTCGGCACTAGTGTATTTCTGCCATGGAAGCCCTTTCAGCAAAAAATGCATCTACTTTGCAGATGCCGTTCGGAGTCTGCAAAAAACTGTAGGTTCCGCTAATTTGTAGGATTAAAATTCATAGCCGCACACCACAAATTGGAAGAAAACCTTGGCGTAAAAATCTCTTCCGAGGCTTATGATGATATACCGGTTGTATATCGTGCGATTGTTTACATGTGGGCAGCGTTGGGCAAATAATAATTTTAAAACAATTAATAATTAACAATTAATTAATTGTTAATTGCAAATTCTACAATTAACAATATTTAATTGTTAATTGCAATTTTTACAATTAACTAATTATTAATCATGTTTCTCAATAATTAAACATTTTTTTATTACAATTGTTTTAAGAATTTAACAATAAACACGCTATCCGGACGTGATCTAGTATATTATTAGCCGGGTACCGTGGTGTTTTATTGCGACAAACTTCTTCTGCAAGAACATGTAGGTTATATACGAGTATATGGCGAAAATGGCTTGATTTCTTTCAAATATCACTTTCGTGAAAATTCTGTGCCCCTGATAAATTGTATTGACTATTTGAATGAAATCACTCAAGAATTACCCGGGTAATTGTAAAAAATTAATTGCTTCACAGTACAATTAAAAAATTAATTAGAATTTTTTCAATTGTAATTAATTTAATTTTAAATAATTTCATTGCAACAAGCAATTAAAATTTTGATTGCAATTAATTTTAAATCAATTTATTTAGCTGTAATTACTTTCTTAATCAATTAATTAATCAATTAAAAATTTAATTGATTCACGCATAACACTGCATGTGGGCTTTTCCGTCAAAGGTCAATAGAGCAACTGAAGGAAAAAGCAATGGTGCTATATGGAATGAAAAGGTTTCTACACCAATGTATTGCTGAAGCTGGAGGGGTGGCCTAGCCTTCCACAACCGTGAGCATCTTGTTCCTAATAAATATTCTTCACAAAAATTCCACAACTTTCCTATCTGATATTTTCATTTCTGATTTTATTGTTATTATTATTATTTGCTCACAACAACAAAATTCCGTCTTACATACAAAGATATAAATATAAAGTTGCTTTTACAAAAGTCTTGCTTGCAAATTTTACGACGCTCTTGGTCGTCGAGGATATTCGCAGGCTTATTTTTGGATTTCATACAACAGCATTATTGTACAGCTGTGTTCAATATAACAGCAGTAAAATTAAAATGAATACCGTACGACCAAATAAAATGAAGCTATGTTTTTAAAAAATTTCATTTAAAATATAAGAATTCCTAACAGAAACCATATAAAAACAACTTTCAAAGTTTACATAAAAGTTCAGGAAAGTTAATTAAACTTTTAAAGATTTATATAAAAATTTCAAATTTTTTGGCCGAATTTCTAAAAAAACAAGTTTGATTATGCAGTTTTGTAGACTAATCAATTTTAGTATAATACTGTGCATGTTATAACTCGTTGCGAAAATTCCCTGAATTTTTTGGATTTTTTTCGTCAAGGGTGTTGTTTGATTTCTTACATACAAAGCATGAAGGCAAATTAATTTTGTATGAAAAAAATACCCTCCTTGCCAAAAAAAATTCTAAAAATTCCGGGGAAATTTTGAGGTACTTCTTACATGCACATTATTATGCTAAAATTGAATGAGCTATAAAACTGCGTACTCAAAAGTTTTCCAAAAACTCGGCTCACAAATACTGAAACTTTATTGTAAATTTTTAAAAGTTAAATTAACTTTCCTGAGTTTAGTGTAAATTTTGAAATTTCATTTTATGTGGTTTCTGTTTTGGAATTCGCTATATTTTAAATGAAATTTTTCCTTTTATTTCGTCGAACGATATCCAATTTAATTTCACTACTCTTATATTGAACACAGCTGTACATGCAATTCAAATGGGGCGCAACAAATAAGCAACTCTATATATGTGCACTGGATATCTATCTGATTTAAAGTATATACGAATATTAGTATCCATGCTCGTATTCTCTAGCGTAAATAATAAATTTGTGGAAAATTTTAAAAAGATGTTTATACATATTCACATAAATATGGGAATTGACTTCATAGTAAAAATACACGAGGGGATGTGTGCACTTTCAAAACGGTCGTTACTTCATTGGATTTTAGGCCATTGCGTTGAACATAAGCCGTAAATAAGACATTTTATGATATGATGACGCGAAATCCTTTTTTAGACCAAAATAAAAGGAAAATTTTGGTTTAGATTCTTATGGCATGCTATAAAATAAACCCATGCTCCTTTGAGACCTAGTCTGATGCAAAATTAATTGAAATTTTTTTACCCATCACAAGTAGCACATCAGCAACGGAATGGGGATTGTGTGATTAGCTAGAAACTCTTGCGTAACCGGCACTTAATGTACGGCTTTGATGTGTCGAAGGCACGTGGCTACTTCTTGCTGCTTACTACTCTACCACAAGCGCCTACTAGATCGTTGTGCTAATTTCAAATACAGTTGTAAGTATTGAGGAAGTTTTTGCCAACCTTAAAAAGTTCAAAACTTCAATGTGGCGGCTCTTGCTACGGAAATGCTACTTCAAAATAGAATTAACTTTTAAGTCATTTTCGTGGTGTCGTTACATTTGTAAAAGAAAAAGAGGGCGTAGTTATAGTTAAATTTGGACGGTACCATATTTATGGAGGATATATTATACCAACTTATGCCTGCGGTTTTCATTACAGGTTCCTATACATACAGGAGGCGACACATTTTCCCTCATCACCCTCATATAACTCCTTACCTGATTTCAGTGGTGAATGATTCCAGAGAAATGCAATATGATATATTTCACTTGCATGGGATGTGGCACGCCCACTTTTCCCTTACATTCCGTTTTTCTAGATTAGCAGGAGATGAAAATCATATATTTCCTCAACGAAGTGCAATAGTTTTTAAACTTGGTTTCTCACTTCTAACAACTTCTCATTCCCCACGCCTAAATTGGCAGCGCTGACATTTAAAATATACTTAATAAAGCTTTTTCTACCAAAAAATGATTAAATTAATACGTATTTTCATTAAATCAGACCAGAATTCATAAATCTTATCTTCAAGTGTGGATGTAAATAACCGTAAAAACTGCATATTTGTACAAGAGTGTTCTTAGCGATGTTAAGGATTCCGAATACAAAACATCGGAACTTTCGAGAGATTAAAACCTCTGATTCCGATCTCAGCTCCGACAGTTTGGAATAGGCCCTATAACGGCGTTTCAAATTAACTTGCAAAAGATATTGAAAGTATATTTATTTGATTAATTTAACTTTGTTCAAGGTCCAATACACCTCGACACTTATTTGTATATTGGAACGATTCAATGCCTCTGAGTGCTTCGTTTACTTCTCTGGTACTATTTGTTAGTTGATTAAGAAATCGTATGTGCATCGCATAAGCTAGATCGAATTCTGGTTTCGGTTTCGATTAAAGTAAATTGTAAAATTCGATTCCGGTTCCCACTTTCGTAACATCTCTAATACATGCATTAGACGGAGAAAGAGGAGATAGCTTTTTTTATACCCAGCGCGTACTAGTACACAGGGTATTATAGTTTTGGTCATATAACGGTGGTTTAAAACGGTACAAAATAATAGAGATATATAGGAATTCCATGTATCGAAGTCCTTAGAATGAACAGAGGAATTCATTAAGACATGTCCGTCCGTCCGTCCGTGAACACTATAACTTGAGTAAAAATTTAGATATTTGAATGAAATTTGGCACACACGTTTCTTTCCGGCCAAGGTAGGTTGCTATTTAAAATGGACGAATCGAACCATAACCACGCCCCTTTTTCGATATCGAAAATTTCGAAAAACGTTTAAAATGAGATAATTCAATAATAAAAGCAGCTGCAATAATGAAACTTGGTAGATTTATTAAGTCGGTCGTCCTATTGACAATTTTGCATAATTTTTGGAAAGTGGGCATGGTACCGCCCAGTTATGAGTCAAGCAACTTTCAAATTCGACTGTTAATAACTTCAGAACGGTGTAAGATAGAATTACGAATCGCCCAATAAGCAAAATCGGTGGACGACCACGCCCACTTTTAGACCAAAACTTTCTAAAAGAGAGGTAGGAAACCTGAACATGCCATATCTCTTTCACTGGTGCAGATAGAATACTAGAATTTCGTAGTTGCAATGACCTGATGATCTTATTAATGTTTTGTTTTAAAATTTGGAAGATGGGTGTGGCACTGGCCACATATAAATGAACAAAATATCAAATTTCAGCTATTATGAACTTCGGAACCGTTCAACGTCAACGTTTTTCAAAATTATATATAGCCTATACTGTAACCAATGAATCCAAGAATCTACTATTCATTTTTATCCCCAGCGTGTACTAGTTATTTAAAAGATTGCCGACATGGTAGTAGAAAAAGTTTAAAACCTCTATAGTTCATAACTACACAACCATTTACCAATTCACCACGACCACTTTTACACAGCTGGGTATTTAATGTTCGGTTCCACCCGAACTTAGACTTCCTTACTTGTTCATTCTTAAATTGATATTATTTTTGAATATCGAATAATTTTTGGAAGAATAACTTTTTACAACAATAAAAATGTTACGATATATTTTCTAGGCTTTTCGATTCCCTTTAAATACAGATTTATCTTTTCGCGGTATTGAGTTTTTCCTTTCTGATCAATTTGACAAAGCAAAAAGATAAAATCAAAAGAACATTAAAACTTTTAAAGCTCGATTACAATTTGTCAGTTGTTAACCAAAAATGAGATCAGTGCTAAAAAATTGAACTGCCAATGACAGAAGTAACAAGAAATTAAGGTCTGAAACTATTATAGAACATAGCAATTCTGGAAAATATTGTTAATAAAATTTAATGTTGATTAATTCAAATAAATAAAATAAATAATAAAATTTAATAAAAATATTTTCTTTTTTTTTGGCCCAGTCTAATTTATGTAGATATATACATATATGCGGAGACAATCAATTTGCTCATCGCCATAAATTTTATCATACAAATTAGACAATATCACTCCAAACAGCATGCTTATCAAGCGAATATTTTTTAGTCAACCGAAATTCCTCGTCACACACGGGGTAATTGGCTGCCAATCAAAAGTAGATATGTGACATACTACAGCATCTCATAACAATGTTAAACTATCAAGCAATCATTGGCGTCCTAGTAAGTACATCTTGAGTAATTAATATGTTAATCAAAAGCTTTTTTGATTGCTATCTGAACTCTTGAGAAAAGTTATAAATATAATTTCATAATTTTTGTTGTCAACATTTCTAGTTAGTTACACTCAACAATCTGGAATACGGTATGTCAACTCTAACAGGTCAATGTAATGAATGCTTTGCAAGTGGCATCGCTTGTCTGGCTGAGCAAACTTTTGTCAGATGCAGCGACAGCACGCCAACTTCAATACGCACACCCTGCCCTGCTGGAACTGTGTGCACAGCTGATAATAATATTTGTGTGGATACTTCACAAGGTGCTGTACCTGTGTGCTATGAAGATACTGAGTCGACGACTGGCTCTGAGACAGAACCAACAACGCTTACAACAACTGAACTATCCCCCTTCACAACTAGTGAAGCATCTACCGAAACCACAACAAAAACTATGACTAGTGAGCCTACAATTCCTATAACAACTGTCATAACTACAGAAACAATAGTGGATACCACAACAGAATCGCCAGCAACTACAATTAGTGCAATAACTCCTGAAATAACAACTTTAACTACAAGTAAAGGAACTGGAGAAATAACTACAAAAAGCAAAACCGAAGCAACAACCAGTACCAGTATGACAATAGATACAACAACATCTACAACTGTCACATCTTCTAGTTCTACCATCGCCACAACACCTGATACAACAACAACCGTAGCTCCAAAAGATCCTAATTCACACTGCGCAAACATCTCTAAGAAAGGCAACTTCAGAGTCGATGGCGACACGACGTGCTCCAGGTAAGTGTTTTTAAGTTTTGAGGAAAGTGAAACGAATGGTCCTCGGGTTGAAGTATAACATATGAGGATATCGCGCAAAACATTTAAATATACACTTTATACAAAAAAAATTGCTACTATACTTTCATCACATTTGAATTTTTTTTTTCAGATACATTTATTGCTATTTACTTGGCGGACAATATTTGGGTTGGGCATATACTTGCAGTCAATACTTTAATGCAGAAACGGGAAAATGTCAGCAAGCACGTCCAGCTGATTGTTAATTTTTTTCGGAGTTGTTTTTGTTGATATTGTATACAAGAGAAGTAAATATGGATTAACAAGAATATTAAACAAGTAAGGAAAGGGCTGTCTTCGACTGTGCCGAAGACTTTATACCTTTCATGAATACGCATCACGGTTTCAAGTGTCCGATCGTTACTTACGATTAGTGCAAACTCTGCAAAACTGTTGATTTAAAGATACATAGCTCAAACCCCATTTATCGCAAAAATATGGGAGCTATATGTTATGTAGGTCCGATCTTGTTGATTTTCACTACACACATAACATATATAATATGTACCAATCCTGTACAATTTTACGTTCCTAGCTTTTTAATTGCAACAGTTATAGGCCAAACCCCGTTTATGGGACCAATCGATTATATGGGAGCTATGCGTTGTATTTCTCCGATCATGCGGGCTCCGACAAAGGATTAATGTTTTACAAAATGGCGGCCTCTTGCCAAATTTCATTGAAATATCTCTAAAACTGAGGGACTAGTTTGCGTTCAAACAGATATCGCCCTGATCATTCCGGTATACTTATTTGTGGGTCTATCTCTTCTTTTTCACATACTTACAAACATCGGACCAAAGTTATAATACCATTTCATGTTCGTGAATGGTATAAAAATGGTTACCGAATATCAAAATAGTTTAGAAAAATTATTGACTGCGAATATCGTAAGAAAGTCAATTACTTCCATTAAATTTCTAGGAACCCCTTAGGATCTGCAACTCTGACCACTAGACGGAGTAAACTAAGTTCAATCTTGAAAGTCTTACCATAAAGCATGAAGCAAGACAACTTTTTTGCCAAAACAATCTCCATATTTGCGGTTTAAGCGTCCACAGAGCTGTTGGGAAGTCTTCTGATCGAAGAGCACTGCCACTTCTTCGACAGTAAAACTACTCCGAGCATACTGTATTTTCAACATATGCTCAAGCTACACTCACTACTTTTATCGTCTTCTACAAATAAGACTAAAACAGAAACTCTCTCCTCTGCTATGAATTTAAAATATTGGGAATTCTCTCAGAATTGGGAAAAAATGTCTCAAAGAATTCGCTTCAAATTTCCCTAAAACTCTATAGTTAAAAATTTGACTTTGATTCACCTCCAAAATTCGACTATAATTTTCCAGCGAAATAGAATTCATTATTAGCTTAAATTTATTCCAAAATTTTAACATCCAACTCTCCAAAAAAAATGTCCTGAAAATTTGACAGATCATTTTTCTTTGGCCAAACATTTGATTAAAATTCGACTGCGAAGTTTGTGGAACAACTGGTAACTGTGCATTAAATGTTTCCTTTGGATTTACTCTAATACGAATTCACCATCAAATCCGGCCGTTTGATTGCATTTTCATCGTCTCAGACCTGACATTGACTTTTGAACTTCGGCTCGGCCTTCCTCTTCACCTCATCATCACCTTACCATCCGCATTATCATCGCCATCATTTCTTTCTTATTCTTAGTCTTCCTCTTTTGTCTCTGCCATTTTCTTACACTTTTTATAGTGAAAACTTCCTTCCGATACAAATATCCCTACTAATACTATAATGTGAATTTGTAAGTTTAATTGTTACCCTTTCGCGCGAAAACTACTTAACGGCTCATTGTACAACTTTGTACATCTATTCTTGGAGCTTTAAGCAATAACATAGGAACCTTTAATATTTGATTGTATTATATTTTACTGGTTCTTTTTCTTGCTTCCTTTGCCTTTCTTACCCTTTTTTTTCCTTTTCTTTCCCTCACTTTTCTTTTCCTTCCTTTCCCTTCATTTTATTTCTTTCTCGTTACCATAGTTCCGTTCATGTAATTTATTTTAAATTTATTAAGTTTTATTTTATTTTATTTTCCTTAATTTTTTTTATTTTATTATTTTTTTTTTTTTTTATTTATTTTTTTTTTTTTTGCTTACTTTTTCAAATTTTTTTTTATTTCATTTTATTTTATTTAATTTTTTTTTCCATTTTACTTTTATTAAATTAAATTTTTTTATTTTACTTTATTTTATTTTATTTCATTTCATTTTTTTATTTTATTTTAGTTTATTTTATTTTTGTAAGTATAACGAGCTCAAGACCAGTTGATAATAATTCTTAGTCAATTATTATTATTTTTGATTACAGGAAAAATTGAAAGCAACAAACATATACGAGACAGGCTATAGTTATAGTACTATTTCGAAAACAGCCACGATTTCTCGTCAGACTAATTCGTATAGTTTTGCTTTTTCAGAGGATCTTGTGGAGAATCGAACCCACTCACTCATTGCCCACTCACTCATACCCATAGGCTATGCTGCGTGAAGTTTTGCAAGCTGCTTAATTCAAGTTTTCCTCTAATTGTTGTTTGTTATCTTGCCAACGGTATACACAATATTTTAGACATTCTGTCTATATGTAAATCATGCATGCTGGACTTTGTTTTTGTACATTCTTCTTTTCTATTTTTAGAAGATAGTTATTGTACATAACCGCGTGCTCCGGTATAAATTTTTATTTTGTTGTTGGTTTTACGGTCTGTTCATTTTACATATTTTTGTAAGTATAACGAGCTCAAGACCAGTTGATAATAATTCTTAGTTAATTATTATTATTTTTGATTATTTTATTTTATTTTATTTTATTTTATGTTGTTTCATTTTATTTTATATTATTTTCTCTTATTTTATTTAATAATTTTTTTTTCTTTTTTATTTATTTATTTTATTTTATTTGTTTTTATTTTTTAATTTATTAAACTAAATTTTTTTATTTTAGTGATTTTTTTTGCCGTTCCTTTCAAAGTTAATCACTACCGTATTGAGTATTCTGAGCTAAAATAAATTTAACATGAATAATCACTTATTTTGTTTTTGTAAACACTTTTTATATGTATGATAAACGCAGTTGCCTTCGTCTTTTGCCGACTGATAGCAGTCATCGTATTTAGTCACGATTACCGAATAATAACCCAATCGGCAAAATACGTTTGGTACAAGATTACGATATACTTGCTTTATATCATATTGAACTTGTCATAATATTTTTATTTCTAGTACATAATTCTTACATAAATTTATTATACAGTGCACTTTTGTTTAAGTGGAACAGCTATATTCCAAACTGCATTTTAATAGGACCGGATCGAACCACTTATTAGATGAGCACGCCATTTCTTTAGCAGTCCAACTGGAACCAAGTTTCATACACATGATGTATCTGTTATTGAAAAAAAAATTTCAAAAAACCAATGTTAACTGTTTTATTGTAATCAAATAAATACAGTGACCGGAAATAACAGTTATTTCGAGATTTTAATTCAAAAATGTTTGATGGATTGTCAATTTCCCTATCTGATATTATTATGTTTGTTCAACTTTACCTTGTATTATATAACTATAACCAAAAGGCCTAAAAACCTAATTTAACTATTATAAATGCTTAAGAAGATAGTACTTTCATTAGTAATCGTGTTATTTGTCAAAACTGAGACCAAACATTTAGTCATAAAAAATTCCAAAATCCTTGACACTGCATTTTTCTACTCCGAAACTGAACCACTTAATTTTTCAGATTCGAAAGCGAAGTTGTCACAACAACAACACCCATATCAAAGAACTCCGGTATTTCCCTTGCTAAGCGGGTCAGCAGAGGTAACGCTATACTACGATTTTGTTATTCTCTATACAGCTAAAAGGACAGTAAGCAATGTCCTTTCAAACCACCAGTCATGAGGGTTCTGCGTGTGTGAAGTTCGTAATCCTAAGAACTTCGGTTGAACATTTGACTAGAAGGATATTGTCACTCGACCAAAAGTGCTATTGCGCCAGCGTTTACTTTGTTGACTTCAGGATGACAGGTGTGCTGTAGATTCCCTAGGTCCATCTGCCTATTTCAAACTATTTTTAATGTTACAAGGCTACAAGGTCTTAGAAGGCTATGTACTGATCATGTAGCGTATCAAGCTTCTCCCACTGGATTCTTAAACTCGGACGAAGAAGAAATCCCCTAGCCTATGCTTCAACTCCTCATTGGAAACTGGTGTTAGCATCGCGAACAATGTCTGCCGAGGCATTCAAAGGAGAATCACTCTTGCCTCTTATGACAAACAAACAACATGCTCTACAAGTCACTCATCATACCTGCCTTGATGGAAGGCTACGAAACATTGACGGTGTAGAAAAAAGACGAAATGGAAATGGAAGTATTAGAGATAAAAGTTCTCCGGAAGATTAACGCAAGTGTCGGATTAGAGGATGAGCTGTAAGAGTTTAATACAGATATGATCTTAGTCCAAAAGCTCTGCTGACTGGATCATACTAAGCGAATGAATAGAGGAGTGGTGAAGGACAGTCAGTTCAACAGCACTCCCCAAAACCTTCGGGGAGTGTTTTTGTCGTTACAACAACATCAATAAGAGTGGTGTATTGCTGCCGAAGTGATGGATGGTGGCTCGGTGCTAAGCCACCAATAAACGTTGGACGGTAGATTGATGTCGTTGGATCGATACCAACTTACCGCAAGGCGCTGGGCCACTGGTTGATTAGTGTAGACTTTTTGAAATTGGTGGGCAACACACCGGTGGATTGTATAAAACCAAATATGTATTTGGTGGTCTTCCCGTGGCTCGATGGAAGTGAACTTACCACTGGTCTTGTAAACGAGGTTGCGGCCGTAAGGCTGCCTATGGGCGTTTCTAGATGCAACCGAAAGCAACATTAGAGATAGAAAAAAACATTTTGAGCACTTCTTTGGTATTTCCAATTGCGCCAGGTACAACTAAAAAGAATAATGGGTGTGATTTGATACGCAAAGTCAAAAATCGCTTAGACTCTTAGGCACCAATAAATGATGACGATGACAGAGCGGTGTTACTTTCCCGGGTTTTGAAGAGAGTCACTTCAGTTTGGTAGAGACGCTTTAGCTTTTTTAAAACATTGGTCTCATCAGTTATAGAACAATAACTACAATAAGCACTACCAAAGCAGAAACCAGAATTCTATTTGAAATCAATACCTCAACTTACTTTTTACACGTCAAATCACCAGGTAAAGCAAAAAACGTAGTTTGACTAGCACTGCCATTTTGTTCACAAATTTCCAGAGGAGTTAAAACTCGTTCGGTGGTCGTTGTTGATTGAGGTGTTGTTAACGGTGCTCTTGTAGTTTTGCTTGTTGTTTCTGTGGTAGTTTTGATTGTTGTTTTTGTTGTAGGTTTGCTTGTTCCTTTGGTAGTGGTAGGTGTAGGTGTAACTTGCGTCGGTGTTGCTGTTGCTAACAAAGGTGTTGTAGTTGTGACAGATGTTGCAAGTTTAGCTACTGCTGAATTTGTTGCGAAGCATCTATAGCTTTCACTGCATTTAGCCAAAGCTGGATCAAACCATTTATTCGGTGAGCAAGTTCTTTCTATAATAGTCCAGCTATAGCCAAGTTTTGTGCACAATATGTATCTGAAATAAGAAAGTGTATTTATTATTTGTACAAAATAAAATCATGCTAGCAAGAAAACTTTACTTTGCACAAGTGGGATCTCCAGGTAAAGGGAAGAATGTTGTTTGACTTTCTATGCCATTTTGCTCACAAACTTCCAAAGAAGTTAAAATGCGTACAGTAGACGTGGTAGGCTGCTGCGTACTTTGTTTTGATTCTGTAGAGATTTTTGTTGTGGTTGTTGTTGTTGGTTTGGATATTCTTGTTGTTTGGCTTGTTGTAGTTATAGCAGCTGTTGTTGTTTCATCCAAGCTCGTTAAGGGACAACTGTAACTTTCACTACATTTACCTGCAACTGGATCAAACCATTTATTCGTGGAACAAATCATTTGCTTAGTAGACCAGCTAGAACCAGTTTTAGTGCAAATAATATAGCTGCAAATAAGAAGTTCATAATTTTTAGAAATTTTTCATCAAAACTTCATTATCAAAAGTAACCAACTTTTTACAAGTCGCATCTCCGGGCAATGCGAAAAAAGTCGTTTGAATTTCAATGCCATTTTGTTCACAAATTTCAAGAGGAGTTAAGTTGTGAACAGTGGTTGAAGCCGGATTCAGTGTCGTAGTTGTTGTAGTCGATTTTGTTGAAAATGTTGTTGGCTTAGTAGTTTCAGTTGCTTTTGTTTCAGAGTGTGTGATTGTTGTTGTCGGTGCTGTAGTAGTTATTGTTGTCGTTGTTAATGGTGTAGTTGTTATTGTTGTTGTTGTTGGTGTACTCTCAGCTGTAGTACTTTCTAATGTAATAGTTGTTTTTGTTGTTGTTAACGGCATAGTTGTGGTTTCTACTGGTGTTGTTGTCGGTGTAGTTGTATCCTCTGTTGTGGTAGTTGTATCCTCTGTAGTAGTAGTTTTTATTGTAGTGTCTGGTGCTATTGTCGCTTCTTCTGTAAAAGTGTCTGTTGTTCTTAACGGTGTAGTTGTTATAGGTTCTACAGTAGCTCTTGTTGTTGTTGTTACAGGCTTAGTTAATGCTGTTTCTATACCCTCTGCTGTGATAGTTTCTATTATAGTATCAGTAGTTGTTGTTAACGATGCAACTATTGTTGTTGGTGTTGTTGTCGGTTCTGCTGTAAACGTTTCTGTTGTTGTTAATGGTGTAGCTGTGCTTTTCAAAGTTGTTGTCGCTAACGGGTTTGTTGTTGTTTGTTCTGTTGCGTCTGCCATTTCTGCTGTCGTACTTGGTACTGAATTAGTAATTGCTGTAACTGTTGTCGGACCTGTAGTAGTTGTTGTCGATTCGATATTTGATATGGTTGTTGTTAACGGTGCAGCTGTTGTCAACGCTGGTGCTGAAATAGTTGAAGTCGTATCTGCGGTTGTTGATTCAGCAATTTTTGTTGTTGGTTCGGGAATATTTGTTGTTGATTCGGGATTTTCTGTTGTTAATTCAAGAATTTTTGTTGTTAATTCAGAATTTTTTGTTGTTGATTCAGGAATTTTTGTTGTTGCCGTGGTTTGGATACGGATTGTTGTAGTTGTCGATGACGTGGATGCCGCGGATGCCGTTGTTTCTGTTGTTAATACTATTAGTAGAAACTTTATTTTATTATGTATTTACTTTTCACTTACTGTCTGGGACCGTTGTAGTTCGTTTGGACCATTCGTTCCGGGAACAACTTGGCTATAATAAAAAAAATCACACTTTATGTATACTCTTCGGGTTTTCTAAAGAATCTATGTCTATACAACGTATATTAAGTTGAAATGGGTCATTTTATGAAAATTATTATAGTTTTTGTTATTGAGAGTGAGATTTGCAAAAGTTTTTGGAGTAGGTGGAGATGTTATTAGGATGCAACGGAAATAAAAAAATGTAGGAGAGTATTGTAGTGAAATTTAGATTGGTAGGATTTTGAAAACAGCTAATTCTGTTTTGGGAGTATTTCGGGATTATTAAGGAATTATTGGCGGCCGCCGTGTTGTGAAGGTAGTGCTGCCGGCCTACCACACCGAAGGTCCATGGTTCGAGCCCTGGTACAGGTAACATCAAAAGTGATTTGAAAAAAAAAGTTTTTTCTCTCCGAGTGTATTTCTGCCATGACAGGCTTCTCAGCAAAAATTCGTCTCCTTTGTAAATTAATTATTAAAAGTCTTTTTTTATTAGAATAGAATAGGAAAATTGTTAGAGACTACCGCCATAGCTTTTCTTATAGATCCAGCTGCTAGACTTCTTCGTAAGAGAAATTTTGGTAAATGTGACTAGAGCTAGAATTTTAGCTGACACAAAAACCAGCGCTTTGTTAGCCTAAGCACAGCGTGCAAAATTTCTCTGATGAAGAAGGCTAGCAGCTTCCGAAATGGATCTATAATATTCTATTCTAATAAAAAAAACTTTTAATAATTAATTAAAAATAATTATTAAAAAAATAAAAACAATAATAATTTTCATAAATAAAAGGAAAAACTATTATTATTGGCCTTGAGCTCGTTTATAGTCATGGTACTTTGCAAATGTACAGGCCGTAAAATCAACAACGCATTTCAATTGAATTGTTGGTATATAAAAAAATAAATATAAAAAGATTTTAGAAAAAATTTTATTTTAAGAATATATAAATGTTGTACATACTTGACTTTAGCATCTCAAAATATATAAAACCGTTTGATTATTAAGAAAGAAAAATATTGAATTTTGTTCTAATAAATAAAAAACAAAGAAAGGCTGAATTGGGGTAAGATGGAATTTTTTTTGCCGTCCATGGCTCTCCAATCACCTTAGCCCAAGCCTAGATGAACATTTTACCATCAAAGAGGCTAAAAATTGGTGAGCATTAATTTTGACATGCAGATTAATATTTTAATTGAGCACCAAAAAAAACTTTGTGGCAACGAAGAAACCTATTGATTACTCTGGAACGGCCCATCTGAAAGAAATTTTTACACAGAACTTTTTGTCGGGAATTCAATTCCCTACAAAACTGTATGCAGCTAAATTTTGTAACTTCAATAGTCTATTAGTTTTAAATCAATAAAAAAACAAGTAAGGACGGCGCTGCCTTCGGCTGTGCCGAAGGCTTTATACCTTTCATGAATACGTGCAAACTTAAATACGCATTGTTGTTGAGGGAGAAATGGCCATAATCCTCTTATCTGAACGATCGGTTGTATGGGATATATACTATATATAGCTCCGATCTTAGCGATTTTTTTACCAAATTTTTTATTATCTGTTAGCAAATATCTCACCAAGTTTCAAGTTTTAATCTTGCAAAATGAGGGATAAATGGCCATAATCCTCTTATCTGAACGATCGGTTGTATGGGATATATACTATATATAGCTCCGATCTTGCTGACTTTTTTACAAAATCCTTTGCTATCCATAAGAAAATATCTCACCAAGTTTCAAGTTTTAATCTTTTAAAATGAGGGAAAAATGGACATAATCCTCTTATCTGAACGATCGGTTGCATGGGATATATACTATATATAGCTCCGATCTTAGCGATTTTTTTACCAAATTTTTTATTATCTGTTAGCAAATATCTCACCAAGTTTCAAGTTTTAATCTTGCAAAATGAGGGATAAATGGCCATAATCCTCTTATCTGAACGATCGGTTGTATGGGATATATACTATATATAGCTCCGATCTTGCTGACTTTTTTACAAAATCCTTTGCTATCCATAAGAAAATATCTCACCAAGTTTCAAGTTTTAATCTTGAAAAATGAAGGATAAATGGTCATAATCCTCTTATCTGAACGATCGGTTGTATGGGATATATACCATATATAGCTCCGATCTTGGTGATTTTTTTGCGAAATCTTTTAATATCCATAAGAAAATATCTCACCAAGTTTTAAGTTTTAATCTTTAAAAATGAGGGACAAATGGTCAAATCCTCTTATTTGAACGATCGGTTGTATGTGAGATATATGGTATAGTGACCCGATTATACCGGATCCGACAAATGTCTAATATAATACAAAAATACATCCGTGTGCCAAATTTCATCGATATATCTCAAAAATTGAGGGACTAGTTTGCGTTCAAACAGACGGACGGACGGACAGACGGACATGGCTGTATCAACTCAGTTCATCGTCCTGATCAATTTGGTATACTTAATGGTGGGTATATCTCTTATATTTCTAAACGTTACAAACATCGGACCAAAGTTAATATACCATTTCATGTTCATGAAAGGTATAATAAAATCAATTCTTTAAATCCAAAACAGCATTGATAGAATATAAAAATTTATAATAAGGTCTAACGAATAATGTAATTTAAAAAAAAAAAATTCTAATTTTTTGTAAATACAAACCAGACCTGTTAAATTTTATTAGTCAATTAATTAGACGGATTTTTTAATTGGTAATGATTATTTTAATTGTTTTTCAAGAAAAGGCAATTATTAATTCATTACGATTAGAAAAATAAAAAAAGTAATCCAAATATTGGTTTTGATTACTTTTTATTATTTTTTATTTTTTTTTTATTCTATTTGTTTCCAGATTGTTGATGTTTATACTTATGTGCTTCTACAGCAATACTGAAAAAAATAAAAAAATAAAAAGTTGTTTTGATTACGTTTGATTATTTCTGATTTTTTTTCAGTACTGCTGTAAAAGCACATAAATATAAACATCAAAAATATGGAAACAAATCAAAAAAATCAAAAATTATCAAAAGTAATAATCGTAAAAAGTCATTATTTTTTTATTTTTTTTTAATTAATTGGAAAATAATTATTAAATATTGAAAGTAATGGTCATCAATCATTAAATGGACTCCCAAAAAAATAATAAATCAAACCGGTAATCATTACGATTAGTAATCATTATTTAACAGGTCTGATCAAACATATTTTAATTTTACCTCAGCCAATCTCTCATCTGTGCAAAATTTCGATCCACTTTTCAAATCACACACTGTACCTTCGGAACAATATGAAAGTGATTCATAATATGGTTCATCATGACCAAAGCAAAAAGCAATCGTAGTTTTATTGAGACAAGCGAACACTTTTCCTTCTGATCCACAAACTCCACATTCATCTAAGGATGATCTGATTACAGAAGTTTTCCTAGTGCAAATTGGATTCACCAATTCACTAGGTAAACATAAAAACACATCTCCGGTACATACGGAACCATTCGGGCAGGTGATATTATCGTACGTCGGCTTACCTTGAATCAAAATAAGAAAGCATTGATATTAGAAAAAGGTTTGTTTTAAATACTTTAAGTAAGGCGACACAGGTTTTCTGTGGAACTAAGTAAGGACCTTAAGATTTGTTGTTTATTGAATTCTACTACTAGCTAAAACAGGTTAGATTCAAACTTGGGTCACTTTGAATAACCAAAAAAATTTCAATTATTATGCAATAATTTCTTAAAAAAAGTACCTAGATATCCCGCAAAATTTTACCTGTTTGTGCACTTGAAAATATTTCTGGTTCTTTGGGGAAAAATTAAGATCTACTAAGTTGTTGAACTGATCATTGCTGCTCAAAACAGAGCTTTCTGCGGGGCTACTTTGTATTCTTCGGATCCATATAGAGACATTTGTGGGACCAATTTTCCAGGACCATATCCTTTCCGTAAAAGTGCATGAAAACATTCTTTATACAAGGTGGCGCAAAAGTAATCCTCCTATCAGAAAATGCTATAAATTTTGCGATTGGCCCCTAAAGTCAGTTCTGTTTTGACATTTGTGTAGTAAACACATGCGAAATACACGTTTATAAACAATGTTACGCTACACTGCTCCAGCACGCGGAATATTGCTGACTATTTATTTGACCAATAATCGGTCGGGGCCAAACGGTTACTGTGAATGGTGAGCGCTACAGAGCAATGATCAACGAGTTCTTTTTGCCGCAACTTGATGATTTGGGATTGGAAAACATGTGGTTCCAACAAGACGGTGCAACAGCACACACTGCACGTGCCACAACCGATATGCTGAACATCGGAAGCTTACTTTTGCGCCACCTTTTATGTCAGTGAGCGATCCGTTTGAACTTCACTCCCAACTATTCCATTCGATAACGAATTTTTAATATATATATTTTTTTCAGTTTCATTTAAACTAGTAGTAGAATACAAGAAATTGGTCTAAAAAAGTTTCTAAATCAACTAATTTTTCATCCCTGTCGCCTGGACTATAACATTTCAAATTCACCATTTACGCAACGTGAGTAAACGTTTTCACCATGACAGGCTACAGGATTATTATACTGGCATATATCACACATGCCGTTTACACCGATCAGCATAAATGCTATCACTAGAAAATATTTAAACTCAAATTCTTGCTTCATTTGTCTAGCTTCAATTGCAAATATTCAACTGAGCACAACAATGAAATTTTTTAAGAATTTGAAATTAAGTTCGCAAGAAACAATAAAATCACGAAACACATAGGTAATTGCGTGCAAATTATTGTATTTATGTGCATATATTCTAAGTACACACCCTGTAGGTAAAAATCATCCCAACAGCAAAGTAAACTTAAAATACATTTTCAAACTCATTATTTTTTTTTACTTTAGTTTATTTTATTTATCTAATTTTACTTAATTTTATTTTATTATTTTATTTTATTTTTTTTTTATTTTACTTCATTTTAATTTATTTTATTTTATTTTTTTATTTTATTTTATTTATTTATCTTATTTAATTTTCTTTTTTTATTTTATTTTACTTCATTCCAATTTATTTGATTTTATTTTATTTTAATTTATTTTATTTTATTTTATTTTAATTTATTTTTATTATTTTATTTTATTTTATTTTATTTATCTAATTTTACTTAATTTTATTTTATTTTTTTATTTTATTTATTTATCTTATTTAATTTTCTTTTTTTATTTTATTTTACTTCATTTCAATTTATTTGATTTTATTTTATTTTAATTTATTTTATTTTATTTTATTTTAATTTATTTTTATTATTTTGTTTTATCTTGTTTTATTTTATTTAATTTTATTTTATTTTATTTGATTTTATTTTATTTTATTTTAATTTATTTTATATTATTTTATTTTATTTTATTTTAGTTTATTTTTATTATTATATTTTATTTTATTTTATTTTATTTTTTTTTATTTTTTTTTATTTTATTTTGTTTATCTTATTTTATTTTATTTTCTTTAATTCAATTTTTTTTTTATTTTACCTTACTTCATTTTGATTTAATTTATTTTATTTTATTTTAATTTATTTTTATTATTTTGTTTTATTTTATTTTATTTTATTTTATTTATCTTATTTTATTTTATTTTACTTCATTTTAATTTATTTAATTTTATTTGATTTTATTTATATTATTTTATTTTATTTTACTTCATTTTAATTTAATTTATTTTATTTTATTTTATTTTGTTTCATTTTAATTTATTTTATTTTATTTTATTTTATACTATTTTATTTTATTTTATTTTATGTTATTTTGTTTTATTTTATTTTATTTCATTTTGTTTTATTTTATTTTATATTATTTATTAAATGTATATAGTAAATAATTTCCATTTTTTCATTCACTGAATTGTGTTGATTTAAATTATTAAAATTACACTGAAAAAAACGGTAGTGCTTTTTCCCTACAGCCTACATGCCTATTTCAAATCAAAGCAATCTCTCTTCCTCCCTCGAGCAATCAAAGAAAGTTTATTACTTAAAATCGTATCAGTTTTACTGACGCCAATGTGCCTAAATCCTCAGCATAATCGAATATCGTACAAAACAAGTTTGTATTGTAAATTTTATTAAGGCACTAAAAATTTATCAGAGTTTTATCAGAAAGATAAAATATGTTGTTATCAATCAATCCGATAATTTGAATTTGGTGTAAATAAAGATTTGTCATTAGATATTCGCATAAAGTTTCCGTATGTACCGAGGTTAGAAAGAAGGTCGTGAAAGTTCAATATCCCATATTTGATAAAAGGTTTACATACACCAACTAGATGTTTCACTGCCGAAAATTTTATTATACTCGTATATAAATAGTCAATGGAAAGATACTGATTGACTTCGGAGCTCTGTAATACCAGAAAAGTCTTGTTGTGAACGATGGCAAAACGAAGAATTTATTTGATGTCATCACGTCACTGTCGCCAATACAAATTTGAAACTGCGATTTATCTTGTTTGTCTAGTAGCTTTAAAACTAATGACTGCGGAGAAACTCAGCGGAGACTCACTCTTGCCAACAAGTGCTAAGTCAGATTGAGTTGATTGAGTAGGTGTCTTTTCTGACGGACAAAGATTACGCACTCGTAATAAGTGTGGATAGTAGCCTTTCCAGTATTTGAGAGAAAAGCTTTTTACTCATCGGCTAACACAACAAGCGTCAATGAATAATGGGTGCTAAGATTTAAGATGCAAGTTTGCGTCTACTTTTTTAAAAAGAAATTCTTTGAGAACGATAACTCGCACTACCGCCTGACACATCCGTTGAACTAATTATGAACCAAGTTAAACGTCTGGGGTGATATTGGGTTGTCTGCTGTCCATATACGGCTTATCTTACTGAACTCAATGCCTCAATTTGAAATTGAAGAACATAGTATACCTGTTATGGACATGAATGGTTTTTGTAACTCTTTGAAGCTCTAAGGGATAAACCCATTAATAAGTCAGAAGTATTGCGGAGGAATAAATGAGTCGACTAAATACATATGTGCGTCTGTCTGAATGAAAACCATTTGCTCCGCTTTTAAGATATCACGATGAAATTGGATAGTCGAAACCGGTACAGGCCGCTCTACTGAACTAATTGTTCAGATAAAATCATTTAGCTCAAAACTTCCTTACTCAAGAAGCGTTCCCCAATAAATTATTTGATATTTTTTGAAAAACTGAAATATATCTGAACTCTATAAAACCTTGAGAATAGTTATATCATGGAAGGTATAAAGTATTCGACTAAGCCGCAGATAGACCTATTCTTGCATACAAATATTTTTGTGTATTCATTTTTTATCGTCAAGAATTAACTAAATGCACGAAAAGGGCTTGGTAATAAATATTTTACGCACACACCAACTTAATCAAAAACAGAAGAAGCCGTAGGAGATAAAAGCCTTTAGCTGTGACCTAAATTTTTACTTGCAAAAGCAACAAATAAATAGCCAGATATGAGTTTACTGTTGGCGTTAATAACAAAGCCTACACGGACATATACAAGCATAAAAGTGTGTATACCCTGGAGAGAAATCATTCGGTAAATATTCTCCGAATTTCTCAATCCAGCAGCGGAATTTGAGAAAGCGCCATGGCCAAAATGCTTAAGTAAATGAAGTCTCACAATTTTAGGAAATTTCGCCTATTTGCGATTCTGGAAAGCAAATCGCCTAGCTAAGATTTTGATACGTTATCTGGCTACTTGGCGTGCTAGGATAACAATGCCAACTGTCAATTTTGTTGTGATCCCGTACGAATCAGCAGTAACCAGATGTAGTCAAAGGTTACTGGAAGTCGATCCCGTACTTTATAGTGTTAATCTCTGGCTCTCAGCAAACTTTAATTTATAACAGTTTTACTAGTTTCATTCAGAGAAATATGGAAAGTGACCTAAAATCTGTTCACACAAATCTGTCACACTTGAACGCGAACTTCCCAGGGAGACCAAAGTCGCACTCGCCCAGCTTCGATCTGGATACTGTAACAGATTAAACTCTTACTTATCCAGACTGCAGGCTGACATGCCGAACGTTCACCTGCTCGACAGAGCAGACTCTTCCAACATACATTTCACGCTGTTCGAAACCTAATGAAGCCACTAAGTTCCCGGAACTCCCGTTAAAAAATATTGGTGACAATATTGAGTAAGGAAAGTGACGAATAGGAAGGGCGATGCATCGCTACAACAACAACAATAACAACGATATACGCAGGTTTATTCTAATTATCACTGAAGCGACACAAGCTGTCATCCGAGGTAGGCATACTGGTCGTAAGAGGCGACTAAAATGCACAAAGGTAATGACGTGCAACTCGTTGGTTGATCTACGGCCATGATGCCTCTCACCTCTCATTACCCATCCTCCAATTCCTTACGGAAGAAGGAGTGACATGACCTGGAAGGTTGTACTGGTACCGCAAGGGAATACCGAAGCGTACAGAGTTCATATCCGGCAAAGGACTAGCACTTTTGGCAACTCTTCCCAAACCTTGGGGAGTGTTTTTATCGTTACAAGGAACAACAACAAGAAATGCTAAATTGATTTCGAAGGGCCTTAAGTCTCTAATGGCCTCCGAGAACAGCTATTAGGACTAAGATTTTTGTTGAATATTGTGATTATTGCCCAGTGTTGCATTCCTGCAAAAAGAGATGTCTCAAGAACTAACAAACGTTTAGTGGCCCGTAGTGTGGTGGTAGTGTTGCTGGTCTACCACACCGAAAATCCTAGACTTAAGTGACGGGACAGGTAAACACAGAAATGTTTGGAAAAAGTTCTTTAAAAACTGGGTCACCTTTCCGCAGTGGTCATCAACCCTCCGAGTGTATTTCTGCCATAAAAGGCTACTCAACAAAAATTAATTTGCTTTGCAGATGCCGGTCGGAGTCGGAAAAAAATTGTAGGTCCCACCAATTTATGGGAAAAATTAGATTAGCACACCACCCTATAGGGTATTAACATATTTTACAAATAGTCTACTTAGCTATATTAGGAGGACTTAAGCGTGAAAATCTTCTCCACAAGTGAGTATGACCCACTTTCATTGTGATATATATAACAAAGGAGCAAGTATTAAGTCATTGTATGCAAAATATATATTGCGTTTCATAACTATAGCACACTCAGAATTTGATTCTTTGAATATGGACACAAAGCTTAGAATACAGATTTACAAGAGTTTTAAATGAGAAAAATATTGAAATTAAAATGATATTTTTCTCCATATAACGTATGTATGAACAAAAATTAGTTGTATGTGGAAAAAGTTAATGACTTTAAAGAAAACTCTACACGATTTTTAAAAGTAAAAATTTGTTTTTCATGATAAAGGGCCAGAAGGAAAAAATTCGGTTTTTTGATTTAAAATATTTCAAAATTGAAAATTTTTTTTAATTTTTCAACACTTTTTTTAATTTTATTCGAAACTTTCTTGTAAACTTCTCAAAATTTGTTTGAACTAACAATTCTAGTATACAGATTTAAATGACTTTTAGAACTCTCTGAGAAAAATATTGAAATTCAAGCCATAGTGCGTAAATGGTTAAAAAATGTGAATTTGAGGTGCTATATTTATGAAACGCACTATATGTACATACAGATATGTTGATAGTATGTATGACTGTATACATTTACATTTTCGCTCGATTGCCTAGTGCACTTGCGAGATTTCACAAACCAATTAAAACCTTTCAATTGGCTCGAAGTTGTCACCTTCAATTATAAATAAGTTCTGGGTTTTATGTTACAGTTTGTAAGTACTTAAAGCATGAAGGTTTATTTCGTGATGACGTGCATGACTGCTGTTATTTGTAGTGGTAAAAAAAAACAAAAAATGTCACATAATTTGCTGTGCTGACACAGGACTCAATTTTTTTTGCATTCAGACTGGGGTGAAAGCGGCAGCACTGTAGTTGAGTAGGAGCCGAAAGTTATAGGCATAGTTACAACTCCCAACTCAAGAAATGAAAAAACTTACCTTTGCGATATACTTAATTCAGGAAAAATTATGTAAACCACTATCCTGAGTCCTCGGGTTTCACATTTTATTTTTAGAAAAAAAGAAACAAAGACATTATTTTTTAAATCATTTTGTTTAATTGAGAAGTAGAATTAAGGTTCGGGTAACATAAAGTGATACAACCAAATTATTATGCCCAACATAAATTTGATTTTTATGCTACTTTTCTGAGTTCATAAAATAAATGGAAAAATCGTGCAACGGCTAAAGTCTCTCAACCGTGGCGGATGTCGAACAGATTCCTTCATCCTCATTTCCGTCTTCGCTATCACTATTGGAGTCATCCGTAGCAGCATCATGATCAGTTGTAAAGAAGTCAGCATCATCGTCATCCCAAAATACTTCGGATATACAATCACGAGGAGTTCCTGCACAATCAAAGCATTCCTCTTCAAAATCGCCTCCAATTCATCCACTTCGAGCCATTGTGATATAATATTCTTTCAGCAGACTTACTTATAGTGCTCAAACTTTCATACTTTCTACGCTTAGCCGACATATTGAAACAAATTGCAAATACCCCGGGACTCACACTAGCCAAAATCTACGGTTTCCAACACTATTGCGCTAACGTCTTTTTTACCACGCATGTGATGGAAAAAAATGTGTTTGGTAAGAAGCGTTTAAATTTTAAGTGAGTCCCGGGGACTCCAGGGGTGCGATTAATAGTTAAAATCATAAGAATCTGAGCTTAAAAATTGTTTCCGAAGAAAGGTAAATTGTTTTTGTAATAATATCTTTAAACATTATAAAATTGTAACCAGGCCTCGAGTGTACATTGCAGATTAGAAAAGAAAAATGCATGCAACACTTTATAAAATTAACCAAACAGCGGAAAATGTTCGAATGTTTGTTCGCATTTCACATAAAAACCTCTACTTATAATTGAGTTAAATATCCACCGATGTATTGCTAGATGTACCACTTAAAGTTTAGGATACATTTTAACGTAGGAATGCTTTTATTCTCGCTATGTACAGTCTTGGCAATTCAAATTGGCTCAAAATGTTTTTATTAAATTGAAACGATGTCTGTACATAATAAATATTACATAAAACTGAAAATATTTTGAATGGCTACAAGTTAAACCTTTTCAAGAATTTAGACAGAAGTTCCAATATAAGTTGGGTTCCCCTACGGATACGGATTAAGCACAATTCGACAAAAGCAAGTACCAGCATTTTACAGGGGTAGTGTGTTGACTTGCCATACTAAAGGTTCCTGGTTCAAGCATAGGAACAGCTACCATCAAATATGATTTCAAAATGTAGGAAAAGTTTGGCTTGAACCGCCTGTATAATGCGCTAAATTTTTACTAATATTATCGTTATTGTTGGACCATTGCAGGCTTCCAAGTCAAGCAACTCTGTTGTAATACCAGATCTTATCGTGGTGGTTTGCTTGTTTGTTTGAGTAGCGACAAAAACCCTCCCCGATGGTCGCCGGACTGTGACAGGTGCGATTTTGTATGACCAGTGAAACCTTCTAGGTCATGTCATCCCTTCTTCCGTAAACAAAGAGAGGATGGATAGTGAGCGGTGAGAGGCATCATATCCGTAGATCAACCATCGAGTTTCACGTCATTACCTTTGTGCCTTTTAGTCGCTTCTTACGACGGGTATGGCTAGCTCGGGCATATTCTAAACTCCTAACCCGCAGCGGCAATCATGGTGCTTATGTATAGGTGGAAAGATCAGGAAGATGGTCCCTCGATCTGACCCTGTGGTCTAGTTCGAACAGTCATATGAAACTATTGCATCTGCTTAAAGTGCCAAGGGCATTAAATAACAGGTTATCTAGGTCTCCTCTCATTGTACCCATTGTTTAATTTTATATATTTGGATGCTTCCTTTCTGATCTCCACAGATGCTTATGGACCGTTCGATGTCCACTCGATATTCACTCAAAGGTGTTATAAAAGCATTGCATGGCTGGCAGCCTCGAAAGCTTTTTTGTTGTTGTACCGACAATCAACTGAACAACTGCAGCCAAGCCAAAGATTTACCAGTCCCATTTTTCTAAGAAGCTGCCACTTTTGATTTTTTTCCATATGTCATCAACAGTGCCAGGTTGAACACAACGCAACGTATCTAGGCGCCAGGGATTTATGTGCTCTAGTCATTCCAATGTTTTTAGGTTCCATACAACTTTTTTGCTAGAGGCAGAACAGATACATTGTCATTATGTTTGGTACGGTTGGACTGAGATTTCACGGTTTATTACGGCTAGCCGCTCAACAACATGGGTTGCGTGAAATGCACAGCACCCATTGCGCTTAACGCCACAAGCACTCAGACTGACAGCCGTCTAAACTGGGAAAGACAAAATCAATGGACGGTACTATTGGCCCTGAATCTTTCAAAAGCATTCGCCACGCACAATTAAAAAATCGCTTGGAGGACTCGTCTCTTCCTTCCCGTGTTAAAAGGTGGACCGCCACTTACCTGAGTGGTCAGCAGGCGTTTATAGTGTTCTAAGCCCTAACACATATGGATGCTTCCTTGCCCACCAAAACGCAAATCGATCATTAACTTAGTACACGATAATACCAACAGGACCTTCTATTGATTAGATATACCCCAAACTAAATAGTTCTATCCAAAATGTAACCGGGGTTTTCATTTCGCGGAACCTGTCACTGACCAAGTCTCTGCGCCGTAAATAGACGGATGCCTCCCAGAATCATAAGAAGACATCTCCGTGAGCATAACAACGAAATCAGTTACCACATAGCAATGTTGTTTGATCCAAAGGTGCATCGATATAGAGAAGGTAAACTCCTTTATTCGTTCCAGCACGGTGCATTCATTCATTCGTGCATTTCCGAGAGAGAAGCGATTTGCTCTGACCCCACTTCGATCTGGATAATGGAATATAATAAGCTTACTTATCCAGACTGTATCCGCACGATTCCAATGGAGTGTGACGATTAGGCAATGCGAAATATCTTTAAATCATCAACAACAGGGAGGCCCTTGTTGCAGCCTGTCCCCTTCGTTAACAAACGCTGCTAACTGCAGTAAGCCACCAAGACAAAATATACAGCCTACCTCCGCTGAAACGCAGTCTCTTCTCGCTAGTATTCGTTAGTGCACTTTCACACAAATTTTCACTTCATTTTCAAGCTTACGAAATGAGGTTAAGTACTTGAAGGTGTCTTGAACTATAGAGACTCGCAGTTGGGCTTCAAATACTCAAGTAGGTAAGACCGCAATTTAAGTATGCAATCATGTAGGTTTGTACAAGCTGCATCACATACCAAGGCCTACACTAAATGCCATGAATATAAACAATGTTTCCTTTTATATTTGCGAAAAAAAAAGTATTTATCGCCCAATTTTGGGTCAAGTACTATTAGCACTAAGTCAGCTCGTTAAGGGCATGTGTGTCTGTATGAGACTTAGTGGCCGTTCTTATGAGCCCATGGATGCATTTTCAATCAGCAAACAATTCTGTTCGTTGCAGCATTCATAAAAACTTGACCATTTTAAGGCATACTTTCGTTGATTTTGTATGTATCCTAGGCTATCAGAGCTCATAACCGAAGGAGTCTAAAACCATGTATGCGGCAGCGAAATGCGGCCACAAGTATTGGAGGTCCGTATTATTAAAATCGTTTCACCTCTTGCTGCTGCAGTTACATTGAGCTTTTCCTTTTTTTCTTTCACGCCCATCACACTCTGCGCACATCTTTTCAAAGTACCAATGACCATTAAGCCTATTTGCCTACAAAAATGTCACACTGACCTTCTTAATGTTTGTAAACATAAAAGTGAAGTGCCTATCATGCACATAAGTAATTGCTTATGAATAGTCAAATTTGTAGCTACTTATCATTGTTCAAGTCGAAGCATCGCGTTTAAGTTTGCATTCATTAAGTTAAACTTTGTAAGATTTCTTGATGTTGGTATGACGTCAGCGCACTTATCGGTGGGGCTTGAAATTTTCGTACATGAAAAGAAAGATCTTGGCCCAATTATTTTGATAAATACTCACCAGTCCAAGCAAGTCCTCAAGAACTTATCATTGTGACAAAGAAATTAGCACAAGGTTCAATCTTTTGAATATTTTGTTTTGTGATTTTTTTCACAACGGTTTTTTCTTAAAGTTGGTATGTACGTTTACTCTGATTGTAAGCCATCCTCCGTTGGACGGTCAAAATCGCCCGGGCGGTTAGATGACCATTTAAAGAAGAAGAAGCCATCCTCCACATGTTTTTTCATCTCAGTCGAGGCCTCCCCATTCATGACTTTTTACGATTTTAAAAAAAAATAATCCCAAAAAATTGTATTATAATTATTATTATTATTATTATTATTATTATTATTATTATTATAATTATTATTATTATTATTATTATTATTATTATTATTATTATTATTATTATTATTATTATTATTATTATTATTGTTTATAATTTATATAAAGGAGCACAAGCAACTGTGACCATCGGCTCCGAATTTCATTACTTAGAAATAACAAAAAAAAAGAGGTAGGCTATATTTTTTTCTGCAAGTTCATTCTACTAGAAAATTATAGATCCTTACAATACGAGTATTATCGTCAGATGGTGTACTTAACAGTTTGCGATACTGGTTAGTGATCAGGTGTTTGTTTCTAATACTCTCTAAAGCCAAACAAGTGGTGAAGATGGTCAAGTTGTTGCCGCAGAGATGGCATTTTGGTGGTGGACTACCGGTGAGGATGAATTGATGTGTTATTTGGGTATGCCCAATCCTTAGGCGTGTGAAAATGGTTTATTTTAGGCGAGTGGTATTGCTGGAGTAAATAACTTTATTGCGAGCAGAATTAAGGTCAAAATACCGGTGTTTAAAATTACCCCATTCTTCAAGACTTTTTTTTGTGCGTATGTTCTTGTAACGCTTTCTTCAAATCATTTTGGTCATGAGATTCATGTTGAAGAGTTGGTGCTGATTGAAAATATTTCGCCGCGCTGTCTGCTAGTTCATTACCAGGAACACCAACGTGACCAGGTACCCAAATCAAAGCAATTTTTAATTTATGTTTGATGCAAATGTCTCGGATTTTTTGGATGATAGTGGTGCTGTTGTGCAAACAACGAATTTACCTTTTTGATGGATAGCGTACTCTAGGGCTTTGTATGTGGAATGAGTTGAATCGTTGTGTCATATATTCTCTGTTTTAATGACGGTAGTTCAGTTTCTCCCAAGATGCATTTTATGGGGGAAGTATGGAAGAAGTGGATAATTTCATTTCCTCTTTTTAAAAACATGTAGCAGTTTACATTTGGGTATGGAGATAGATGCTCCCGATTTTAAACCCCATTTTTGGAATTCCGAAAGTACTTTACGGAAAGTTTCATTGCCCGCTTTTGGATCTTTCAAATTAGTATAAACAATGGCATCATCCGCATACAGTGTGAGTTTAATGCTTTTGATATTTAAGCAAATATCGGTGAGTTGGTCGAAAGCAGTAATAAAAAGAACTACTGATAAGGGCGAGACTTGTGGTATACCGTTTTTCTGTTTATGTATATCTGAAAGAACATTATTGACGCGAACTCGAAACTGTCGATGTGTCATAAAAGCTTTTGCTATATTAAAAGCTTTTGGACCAACCTTCCAAGAAGCAAGTTAGCTTAAAGCTGAATGTATTCCCACGCGATCGCGTAGGATCGAAGGCTTTCTCGAAATCGGTATCCAAGATTGTTGCATGATTTTTTTGTGGCAAGAGAGTCGGACACAAAGTGCTGGAGTTGAATGAGTGAGTCCATCGTACTATGTTTATTTTTGAAAGCGGTTTGGTTATGATTGACAAATTTATTCTTTGTAACAAACCAGATCAGCCGTTTACCAATAATTTTTTCAAAAGTTTTGCTGAGACATGACAGCAATGAAATGGGTCTGTGGGTTTATTAGGTTTGGCAATTGGAATAACTGTTGCATTTCGGGACCGCTATGTGCCTTTGGAGAAAATAGAGTTGTAAAGAGAAAGTAACTTTTGCTTCGGGAGATTAGAAAACATAGGATAAGATATCCGGTCGAAACCAGGAGTTTTACCTTTGGCATTCTTAAGAGCCGATTCTAATTCGTGAAAGGTGATTCCGTCTTCGACAGAAAGATTTGTCGGATTATATGTCATAGTAAGCCAGAGTGGTTTTTCCGCGATGAATTCAGCGGAAAAATTATTGTCATCTGCGAGACGAAACCAAGAGTTAGTCAGAAGCATATCGTTGGATTGAATCGCTGCTTGAATGTTGAAATTTGCTTGACTTATAAGTGGGCGGTGCCAAACCCACTTTCCAAAATTTTGCAAAAATCGTATAAAGAGTAAGAAAATTGAGGTAACTTCCAAATTATATTATTATACCTGTATCAGTTAATTAGATATGGGCAGTTCAATATTTCTACCTCCTTTCCAAATAACTTTTATGAAAAAAAGTAGGCGTGGTCGAAAAGCGATTTCGCTTATTTTCTATGGTTGCATTTGTCATTACCATAGTATGCCACCTACGAGCGTAAACGGTTCTGTAGTTATTAACAGTCAAAGTTTGAAAACTTCTTCACTCATATGTGGGCGGTGCCGCACCCCTTTTCCAAAAATTTGATCAAATCAGCAATGGGACAACCAAATTATTAAATCTAGCAAATTTCATAATTGTAGATGCTTCAATCTATTTTATACGTTTTTGAAATTTTCGATATCAATATAAGGGGCGTGTGGAACCTACCTTGGCCGGAAAGCAACCTGTGTGCCAAATTTCATACAATTCTAAATTTTTACTGTAGTTATCGTGTCCACGGACGGGCGGACGGACGGGCATCGCTTAATCAATTTCTCTTTTCCTCCTGAACGTTTTGATATGTAAAAGCCAATATATATCTCGATTCGTTTATGCCGTTAGATACTATCGTGAGGCGAATGAAATTAATATACCTTCTGTGCCTAGCACTACTAGGTATAAATATTCTAGTATTTGGACGCAATGCGAGAAAGAAGGTCTCAGCAATAGCCTGACTACGTGAAAGTGACAAAACACACTTCTGCCTCATTTCACGGAGGCGGTGCACCGCTATCTGCATCACTAATCATCCTCTTTATATTGGACAAAGAACGCATCAAACACCCAAATGAATGAATATTACTCATACGCCCTGCTGTACCCAAAGCAGCCTGTTTCATAGAACATTTTCGAAATCAATAAGGTGCGCGCGAAAGACTATTATAACTGACGTCAGCCAGAAATAGGACGAACATCTCGGATGACCTCATATTGAAGGCTTAATTCGCTTATTGTAACATCGTTCAATATATTATGTATTGTATGTATGTATGTATATAAGCGTAAAGTGTCATTCAGTAAAACTTGAACTGTATTGCCTGTTGTCAAAGTGAGGGTATTGTGAAATTTCGGAGGTATGAAGATAGATGGGGAAAGATGAATGTGTGTGTTCACTGTTCAAGCGAATCTATATTTAGATTTCAGTTCAGTTTGTTAGTATTTAAAAATAAAAAAATTCTAAATTACACAATTAATATGTATGCAAACAGTTAATTATGGCACGAAAATAGAAATTGCATGTTTTGCACTAGTTGCCTTTTTGGAGAGCCGGTAATAAATATAGGCTTTCTAAGGTAAAAGGAATACTATTAAGCATATGACGTAATGGTGGAATAGCGGTATGTACGTCATGAAGTGGCATTAGTTATGCGTATAATAATTAGAAACATATATATACAACTATTTCTTGGTTGGCTAGGGTGATAGTTTTATAAGATTCTTTAAGTGCATCACTCAATTTAATTCATTATTTACGCATGTGTTTGTGAATAAGTAATTGATCTTTACTTTAATCGATTTTTTTATTATCGATTTTTTGTATCGAATTTATTAATGGTAAAAATCGTTTTTTGATAAATCGATTATAAGAATTACATATATAAAATAAATTTTTGTAAAAAGTACCAACTGTGAAACGAATGTGAAAATAGATAGAACTATGGGCACAGTACAGCTGAAAATACATAATTTCGCTTAAACACCTCGAGTCAATCTTGATTCTAGTTAAATGTTATGTAGCACTGAACATTTGCGAGAAATTATTCATATTGGGCTTATTATTTAAACTAAAAGTTCAAGCAAGTTAACATAATTTTTAATTTGGTCAAATATTAAACTGTGTACTGATCATATGTGACAATAATAACTTACTTTGCTTTAACTTCTTAAGCCGCAAGTCAAAGTTTTGATTGAGAGTGAATTCGCATTTTTTATTGATGCATAGAAAATAAAAAATTGTAGCAGAGTATTGTTGTAGAATTGAATAAATAGCTATTTATAGCAAAAGTATGCCGGGTGCGGATCATTTCGGCAGGGTAATCGGGAATTTTCGGAGATCATTTCGTCACTTTTTCGGTGTAATTTCGGGACCGCTTAGTGATTATTCCGGGACTTTTTCGTAATTATTTCGGAACTCTTTCCGGTACAGTTCGGGTTTGTTTTGAGGAATATTTCGTTTATTATTATCGTATCAGGATCATTTCAAGATCAGGACTTTTCGAGACCATTTTCCGCATTATATTGGAATGCTCCTGAAATCAACTCAGAAATGATCATGAAAAGTCCTCAATGAACCCAAAAAAGTTCAGAAATAATTTCGAATATACCAAAAATGCTCCCCAAATAATTTGTCGAATAGTCGAATCTGTCAACTAATCGAAAGCAACCCACTAATCAATTAGTGATAAAATTATTTTTTTTATTAATCGATTATCAAGGGTTCTACTAACAAAATTATTACATGGCATAGGTCTAGCGGAAGACCACCATACTTTAGGAAAAGATCAGAGAATTTGGTTGAATAACACCCTAGCCAAGAATGAGTTTCAGAAACGTCCTAGCTCACAGCACGTTCAATATATTTTCAGCTGAGATAGAATAGGCTTGTTGAAAAAAATTCTGAGAGGACGCGTTCTTTATCCAACCATTAAGATAGGGCGTATAACCTGAATGTTTAAGGAGTCAAATAAATCGTAACCTCCACACTTGAGATTTTACCAGAAGGTGTTACTACAAGACCTGCCAAATAATGATTACTAATCGTAATGATTACCAGTTTGATTAATTATTATCTTGATAATCCATTTAACGATTGATTACCATTATTTTAAAGTTTTAATGCTTTTTTCCAATTGACTTAAAAAATAATAAAAAAAAATTATGATTTTTTACGATTATTAAACAAAAATCAAAAATACTCAAAAAAAAGGTTGTTTTGATTGCTTTTGATTATTTTAGATTTTTTGTTTTTTTTTCAGTACTGTTGTAGAAGAACATAAATATGCACGTCAACAATACTGAAAGGAATTTAAGATAATCAAAAAATAATCAAAAGTAATCAAACCACATTTTTTTTGATTATTTTAAATTTTTCAAAATTTTTTTTATTTTTATTTTTTTTTTCAATCGTCTTCGCATTTTCTTTAAACCCAATTAAAATAATCATTACCAATTAAAAAGCCGTCTAATGATTACTAATTACTAATCAAATTTAATAGGTCTGGCTACTACCGAAGCAAAGGACTGCCCAAACCTTAGAGAAATGCCTTTGTGGTTACAACAACAACCACAAAATATACTAGGTCCTTGAAAAATATTCAGTAATAATATGACATTCCAATCAGCAGTTCCAATGCTGCCTTCGTTTTGGCGAAAATATTTTTTTGTCTACGTAGCTATCTATTTCGTGCTGATGATAAGAGAAAATGTAGCTGTATAGAGAGTTCGTCTTTCTTTCCTTTTCCGATGTTTTTGATCGCTTTTATGAATGGTGAACATCGATTTTCAATAAATCGATTAAGATGATTACACATTTTAAATCGATTTTTGAGGTTTGAAAACGACAAAGAAATGATGCTTGCCGATTCTCTTGTTAAAGATATTATCTAGGGTTTGGTGTATAGTAAAGATTTAGTCGATAATATACTTAGAACTTCTGAAGCCGCACTGGTAAGTTCCCAGCAGCTTGTCGACTCTGGGTTTCAGCATTTTGCACAATGCGCTCGATAGACCTTATATGTGATGTTAAGGTGACTGGTTTTGGAGTAATTGGTGTAGTTTTTCAGGATCACATTTTCTGTGGATTGGTTAGGTTCTAATCTAACTATGTTTGGCAGCCTGACAGGCAAAAGAAGACAAATACTCTACAAAGTAATTCCTTAAAGTTTTTTATGAGCAGATTTTATTTTAAGCACCTTTCGCATGGAGTGTTTTCGCTTTTGGGAATGTCAAATTGTGTACAACGATTTCTTTCAGTAATAGTGACCGGCTCACTACTATATTTTGCATCCCTAATATTAACAATATTAACAAGCAACACAGGCAATTACACTTATAGTGAATTTTGTGTGACGTATTTCTACCTATAGCCCTGACCTAAATTCAGCATTTTTCACATATACAGTGCAAGCACATACACATTTACATTTATGTATGGCTTTGGAGCGGCATAAAATCACCTTCAGTGGCAGAAATCTAAGCCAGTAGTCACCGGCGCAATAGCTTTAAAATTTACTTATGTACATACATATATGGACAAATATACAAGTAAATGTGCATGAATGAATTCCTATTAATAAATATATTCGGACATTTTTGATTCCGAATACTTTGAATTGAAATAGTTTTAAGCAGTCTTTTTGAAAAAATTCAAAGAAATGTTCTTGGAAAATTTGATATTCATAGAGGACATACTCGCACAAATTACTTTAAATATGTACATATGTATCTATATGTATATTAGGGTGCGCCTAATTTTTTTTTAATCGGCTCAGGAAAGTCGAACGCTTAGCTACAGAGTATACTCACCAAATATAAGATTTAAATATAAATGGGAAGGGCATGCTAATCGCCGTTTCTCAATTAGGCTCTAGGCTTCAATGAAAATGAAGGAACCGTAACTGTTATGAGTTTTATTATAAAACTTGATATTTGGCTATTATTTTCAGGTTTAAAAAAAATCAACAAAAATTTGTATTTTCAAAACAATTTTTTGAGTTTCATATTTTTTATCGAAAATAAAACTTATTTCTGCAGCGATATTTTATGCTTCAAAAATAAAAATAAGGTTTTGAGTTTTAACTTTTTTCGCATATCGGAAAAGTCCAAAAGCCGCTTGTTTTTGACAAATAATTGATCTTTAATAATGGTTGGTATAATCTCATCAACAGAAGTACTCAATAATTTAAACATGCTAGTATCACCTGTGGTCGATAATTCGACCAATAAAATTATTTCTCAGATATGCAGAATGAAAATGCAAGCCAGTATGGTCAGTTCTACGGCTGTTGGAGTTTAAAACTCAAAGCTTAACTTTTATTCTTGGAGTATAAAATATCGCTCAAGGAATATTTTTTATTTTGGATCAAAAATGTGATTAATTTTGATCAAAAACATATTTTAAACTGTCTTCCGATATTCGGAATCCTTTAATTTTTTACATAATATAAAAATAATCACTGTAACTTATCACTAAAAGAACGCTCAGCCGATTTTTTCCCTGATATTTGTAAAATTGGAACGCTTTAGAAAAAAAGGATTCCAATAATTTTTTCAATAATCTGCCCATTACAAAGTTATTCAAGGCTTCGAGCTCTTAATGAGGTTTAGGTATGTACGAATAATATCTTGTGCAGTTTCAATGTAGGCAATCACAAACTACTCACACCCAAAACCTTCAGCTTTTTTGTCTTTTTCAAATTCTCCAACTTTCAATGTGAATATCTTCTGAATGGTAAGATAAATGACAACAATGTGTTAGACTGTTTCCTAGATCTTTAGATTTTCTATATAAACATTTCAAATGCATTTAATAATATTAATTTTTTAAAAAAGTTATTTGTTTCAAAAATAGTAAAACTTTGGAATTAGAATAACATTGGCCCATTTATACCCCTTTTTACTACTCCTTGAACGGTTGCGCATGTCTTTCTACGCTACATAAACTAAAACAAGTTGTGCTCACCTATAGCCCACTTTAGAAAATAGGGATTAGTCGCGGTGCCTTCTCTTTAGAGACTGGTCACACGACTTTTTCCTGGAGTTCTAATCAAAAAGTTGTAAAAAGATCAAAAATGATATTGAAACATATTTGGCCAAATACATATGAGGACATATTGCTACAACAAAGAATTTTGGTATTTTTAGAGAAGATATGGATAGCTGCTTTCAACTGCACAAACTTTTGCTGAGCACGTCTAAGTTATTTTTATACCTAACTAGCAGAAACAGCAGACGTTTTTCTGCCCAAAAAATATACTTGAATCTCCCTTCTCATATTAGATGAATATTCATCTGCCTGCCCACCTTCCTTTTCTTCCTCTTCATCTGCTTTTCCTTTTTCATATAGTTTATCTTTGATTCGTATAATCCTATCTCTACCAATATCACTATCACCATCACAATTATCATCACCATCACAATTATTATCACTATCACTATCCCTATCCCTATCAATATCCCTATCCCTATCCCTATCCCTATCCCTATCCCTATCCCTATCCTTATCCCTATTTCTGTCCCTATCCTAAAAACAATTGCTAGCTAATACCCTAATAAACACGTTAAATTTGATTCCCATATCGTAGAAATATCTTCTAGGGCCATACCTGGTCCACATTTTGATAAATATCTCGAAAACGGGGTCTCACATGCGGCTAAGAACCATTCCTTGTCAAATCCCTCATCAACACCTTTCATTTGATACAAATATCATACCAAGACCTTCTAGGACCACAAATGGTCCACCTTTTTGTCAATAACTTAAACTGACTCAAGCGCTTCTATAAAGTAATTTTTTGGTAGAAACGTTCCCCAAAGCAACGACACATGTTCCAAATATGAACCAAATCAGTTAAGCTGCGTAGTAGTTTGGTGGCATACAATGTACTAAAAACTCAACAAATTTGCGAAATCATGACGTCTCAGCTGTCTTCGTTTTTCGGCAGCAACAAATAAAACATTTGAATATTTTTTTCTCGAAAACACCTTCCACAATGAAGGTCCAAGAAAAAGTTTTTTAACTAATAGAAATCGGTTTAGCCGTTTAGACATCCACCTCTCTTTCTCTATGGCGCGATATACAACAGGTATACCATCATAAACCTCCTAAGAGATTTTTGCGCCAAGCTTCTCTTCCAATTTGTGGGTGCCGATTTGAATTTTCCCCACAAATTGGTGGAACCTACAGTTTTTTGCCGACTCCGAACGGCATCTACAAAGGAGACGAATTTTTTGCTGAGAAGCCTGTCATGGCAGAAATACACTCGGAGAGTTTGCCAAACCGCTGCCGAGGGGCGACCCCGTTTTGAAAAACTTTTTCAAATCACTTTTGATGTTACCTGTACCAGGGCTCGAACCATGGACCTTCGGTGTGGTAGGCCGGCAACACTACCTTCACACCACGGCGGCCGACATCCACCTCGGTCATACGAAATACATTGCATTTTTATATATATAGATAAGCTTGACACACAGTCGGTTAGGTTAAACGAATATCTTCGCCTCCTCACCAGTGTTAAAGGCACCACTTGTTTCCAACTAACGCAAACATACTAATTTGCAGCTATATTTTTATTCACAGCATATTTTATTTAGCACAGCTATATTTTTAGGCATGTAGGAGGCTCTTAAAATGGTTCTGGGGTGGGTTAACGTTCCAAAATCAAATATAGGGAAGTAGAGCGCTAACACCATATTAGCGAAACACCGAATCGGCACATGAAGATAATTAGGACACACAAAACACACTAAACCTCGACCCTACCAATTAGATATAAGCTGTAGATAAACTCGCGTCTCTTTTTATTTATAGTCTATGTAGACAAACATGACCTTACGAGCTAAAATATGCATGAAGTTCTTTTTCACAACAATCATGATAAGATCGCTATGAAGTATGCTCTTTGTCGACAAGAGTGATTCTTGGTTTTGCGCTAGTTCACCATAAGACTTACTCTTTTAGCTGCTTTATCCATGTTCCAAACCAGTCACTTAAATCAGTCGCTGGGTCACTGCTTACATGAAGTCAATAGTGCTAAAATATAACTGGTTCGCTGGTTGAAAACTTATTACTAGTTCTAAAAATTTACTGGATTCAAAGATTCATTGGTTCGAAAAAAGTGATTAGCATCATTTTGTTAAGGGTTAAAAGGTATCTCGTTTAATTTAGACACTGGTTCCAAAAAGTAACTGATTTTATGAAGTGTCTGCTCCTAAACTTGTCACTGCTAGAAAAAGATCGAACAGTTCCAAAAACTCTCTCGTTACATTAAGTCACTGGTTCCATTAAGTCACTAGTTCTGAACGCGTTACTAGTTAATTTGGGAAACACCTTAATAATTTTAATTATATTTTCGCGTCGTATGCGTTATTGACACCGAATTTCTACTTGGATTGGCCATGCGGCATTTTTCTCGAATCTTGCGGTACCTACATTTTTGATGCACACTGCGGGCTGACCTGTTAAGGCATTTGCATTGCATTTTTTTCGAGAATCTTTTCTTGTCAGTGGTGTATATTGTGCGGATCTCCCTTCATATGGAAATAATTAAATCTATTTTAAATATTTTCAATAGGTATAAAAATTAATATGTGTAAATTCGAGTTCTGCTCCACATATGTAAATAGATCAAAGAAATTGTTACAAATAACGTGGCTTTTATGGTAAATTTTGAATGGAAAATTTTTTAAAAATTACTCATATGCACATATATACATTTGTGTTCAATATAATAGTAGTGAAATTTCGACGAAATAAGAAGAAGCTGTGATTTTAATAATTTTCATTAAAATTTAAATTAATTCCATAACAGAAACCACATAAAAAGAAATTTCAAAGTTCAGGAAAGTTAATGAAACTTTACAAAATTGCATCAAAATCTGCAAAAAATTTTTGGCAGAATTTCTATACAATTTTTTAATAGTTATGCAGTTTTGTAGCTCAACCAATTTTAGTATAACATCGTGCAAGTTAGAACTCGCTCAAAAATTTCCCTTAATTTTCAGAATTTTTTTCGGCGGAGGTGTTGAGTGATTTCTTTCAGACCTGTTAAGTTTGATTAGAAAATAGTAATCAATTAATTAGATGGCTGTTTTAATTGGTAATAATTATTTTAAGTTTTTTTTCAAGAAAAGGCAATTATTCATTGATTACGATTAGAAAAAATCAAAAAGAATCAAAAAAAGGTGTTTTGATTACTTTTGATAATTTTTGATTTTTTTTATTTTATTTTTTTTTCAGTATTGTTGATGTGTATATTTATGTCCTTCTACAATAATATTGAAAAAATCAAAAATAATCAAAAGTAATCAAAACAAAAGTAATCAGAACAACTTTTTTTGATTATTTTTAATTTTTTTTAATATTCTTAAAAAATCATAATTTTTTTTATTATATTTTTAATTAATTAGAAAATAATCACAAAGAATTTAAAGTAATCGTAATCAATCATTAAATGGATTCTCAAGAAAATAATAAATCAAACCAGTAATCATTATTTAAGATGTCTGATTTCTTCCCTACAACGCTTGAAGAAAAATGAAGTTCGTAAAGAAGAAAATAAGACACCTTTGCCGAAAAAAATTCTGAAAATTCAGGTCAGTTTTCGAGCTAGCTCTATCTTGCAAACATACTCAAAAATTTTCTAAAAATTCTGCCAAAAAGTTTAAATATTTTGATTACCACTTTTTAACTTTCCTCCACTTGTTGTAAACTTTGAAATTATAAAAAATATGATTTCTGTTAGGGAATTAATTGAAATTTAATGAAAATTATTAAAAATACAGCTTCTTCTTGTTCGTCGAACGATATCAAATTTAATTTCACTACTATTATTGTAAGCACAACTGTATATCTGCATACGTAAGATAGAAGCAGACATAGATATACCATGTTCCTCTAAACATAATCGTAATTACATAAGCATGTGGGTATTTATTTCGTTGTTTTGTAAAAATAAATTCTAAAGTACTAGCGAGTTGCGGCAGTTCGTTGGTATCGCAACTATACCGGCATTAAGATTATTGGGGTTAAGCTCTTGAAGCTATGACGTCTACACTGCACTATTTACCTAAAAATATATAAAAATATGTATTTGTATGTATATATAACTATTAACAGAACGTTCTTGTAGTGCACTTTTACGAACCACATATAAGATGAACTTTAGCAGTGCAACGAACTTTTGTGTTCATTCAGTCTTATAAAAAAAAAGTCGGCCGTACCTCCCCTCATATGAACTGTTTTTGAAAAACATTTTAAAAAAAAATTTTGTTTTCTGGCAACCCTAGGTGTCGCCCAAATACATTTTTCTCATATCTTTGGCATTTTTTGTCGGATTTTAAAGTGTGACACATAAATTTTTTTGTCTTAAAGAGGAGGTTTTTCTCAAGAAAGTTCATTGAGCTCATGCGTTTCGTTGTGGTACTTACTCACCATATCTCAGTTTCTACCACCCTAATGTAACAACCTAATGTCAGTTAATTGAAGACCGTAAAAAATCATAAATCTTTTGCGAAAAAAGTATTTCGACTCAATCAGTGGAACCAGAAATAAAACACAATTTATTTTTAGTCTAAAGCCATACAAGAAAAAGTAAATTTTATTTATTTTGTCGGGATTCAAGCTTGCTGTATTTCTGCCGGCTCTGGAGCTTAGATAAAATGTGGCCCATGCGTTGTTACGGTCTTCATAAAGAAAAATGTATAAAGAAAAAAAGGCATCTAATGTATGGCTTTCAACTAAAAACAAAATTTGTTTTATTTCGAGTTCTACTGAATTAATTGAAGTACTTTTTTCGGAAAAGATTTACGATTTTACGGTATTAGCAACTGAGATATGGTAGGTAAGTACCACAACGGAGCGCCTGAGATCAATTAGCCTTTTTTAGGAAAAATCCACTCCTTGAGACAAAAAAATTGGTGTATCTCACTTTAAAATCCGACAATAAATGCCCAAGATATGAAGAAAAATGCAATTGGGCGACATCCAGGGTTGCCAGAAAAAAAAAATTTTTTTTTTAAATGTTTTTCAAAAACACTTCATATGAGGGGAGGTACGGCCCACTTTTTTTTCCTGTAAGGCGAGACGCTCTAGTGTACATACATACAAACAATTGCATATACACACAGAGTCAAATGCATATACCCTGTTGTTGATTTGTGGATGCGTTATAATATATGGATATTGTCCTTCATAGCAAAATGCTTCATTAGCGCTTAGTCGCCTAGACGTTCCCAAGCAAACGGATGCCTGCCGAAATTTTTTGCTTTACTGACGCGAATTGGAATCAATCAAGGAGGTCACATGTTGGTGTTGTTGTTAACAGTGCTTCGCCCTGCCCAATGGGCTCGATCACTCTAAATTGTCATCAGGCTCTTCTAACGGAAGTCCGAGGAAACGCGCAGTTTCCACAGGGTTGGACCAGAGTGATATGGGTGTTAGAAGAGTGGGTTCAACTGAACAGGAAAAGAGATGTATGGTATCATGAGGGGTCATACCACATGCAGGGCATGTATTTGGTATGTTGGGGTTCAGTCTGGATAAGTAAGAGTTTAACCTATTTCAATATCCAGAGCGAAGTTGTGCTAGTATGACTCTAGTCTCCCTCGGAAGTACACGCTCCTCTTCAGCCAATTCAGGTGGTTGAGTATTAATAACGGGATTCACAGGCCGAGATCTGAGGGATCTGTCTACCGACTCAGTGTGGAGGTCATTTAGAGCCCGTCTATGGTTCCGCAGATCAAACGGCAAAGAGATATGATGCCGGATCTCATCGTAATGCTTACGGAGATGTCTCCTTATGTCTCTGGGGGGCGGTGCTACATCCAAAAGATGTCGGTTTGGATGACTAGGTTTATGACAGTTCAGAAGGAACTGTCTACTCAAGAGTTCCGCGTGCTCTTGAACATTGAGCAATTTTGCCTCTTGATGGAGGTGAGACTCAGATGACATAAGCAGGCATTCCGTAGCAGTTCTGATGGCGGTGTTTTGGCAGACTTGCAATTTCCTCCAGTTGGTGTCAGAAAGGTTGGGCGACCATATAGGCGCAGCATAGTCAATAACCGGCCGGCCAATAGCCTTATATGTAGCAAGCAATGTTTCTTTGTCTTTTCCCCAAGTACTTCCGGCCAGTGACCTTTGACATCATCCTTCACAGCACCTCGAAGGTCCGTAAATCACCAACCATATAATTTTTTTTCATCTTTGCTTAGTCTAATATACTCCTTCATATTGCAAAATTGGTAAGTGTGCCCATCAAAACATTCGAACACTACCATGCCGTGAAGTTTAATTTCTTTGTAAACAAAATATTCACAGAAAAACAAATTGTGTAGAAAGCTTAAAAGATTCGCAGATTTCTTCAGAATAGAAAGAGTAATTTGGAAGTTATTACAATTTCAACAAACAAATATAGGAAAGCAAACATAAAACTTAAAGAAGCAATTATCTTATTAGAGCTTAATGTGATACTTGCGTATTTTGGCTTCTTTGCTAATAAGCCTTAATTATGAAGTGAGTAGATACATTTTCCTTGTGCGGATTTAAATAGCTGCGAAGTTCTTTGTTTTACACGCGCCTCTTTAACGAACGAATATGAACTCTCCAGAGGTTTCTTAGAAATATACTGAGCGTTTGTACGATACGTGAGGTTGGCGCGTGTTTGTACTTTTGGGTGGCGACTTCTCTGAGTGTCTACAAATCTACTGATGCAAGTTTAATGTTTTGCAACGACGAAAGAGAAATAAAATGTGTTAAATAATGATATCAAAGTCGTGTTTGGTGATTTTACAGCCAGGGTGGCTAATCAGAATGTTTTAGCTCCAAAGTTCAGCTATCCCAAATATAAAAAAATTGTTTCCGATGTTCATAAATTACGAACATTATGGAAGGAGAAATTGAGCATAAACTCAGAGAAGAGATCAAACACAATTAGACAATCTAACATTCCAGAGTACGGAGGTGATGGGTTGGTAAAATGCATGACGATTGGGATCAAAATTCTCTCTGTCGATTTCAGAAGGGGATAGGCCACTAGAGCTTACTTTCGTTAACCGCCTAGGAAATTTTGGCAGTTTGGTAAACATTTAAGTAAATTCATTGCTCATTATCAATAACTCAGTAAGGGCCTTCTCTTTACTCCACTGCAAAGTCTAACTTCTATAGGAATATCTTCTGAAGGGACGTATTAATTCATGGGCAAAACATGGCCTTTGTAGCCAGTAAAGGCGTCTAATATATTTAGGCAAATCTCGTGTCATTTTACTCTCTAGTCTCATGGCTTGACCAAGTAATGCCAAAGAAAGAAGATGCTCCGGCCCGGAAGGTATTCCTATCGGAATCCACCTATGGAAGCGGAATAAGGAGGCCCCCACTCCGTTAAAAAGACCAAGTGGGGAACGGTCTGCGCTCCCTTGGCGTTTCTAATTGGCGTCAACTGGCAAAGGATAAAGTCAGGTGGCGCGCTTTCTTGGAACAAACAGCTATTAAGGGCTGTTGACCTATATATGTATGTATGTATGTATCATGATATGATTATATAGTCTGGAAAGTCAAGTTAAAGCACATCCTCGTACTGACTTTAAGGTCGCTTCCTTGGACTGAATCATGGCCACAGAAGGCTGAGATCAGCATGAAACAATTTAAATTTATTTAAACCTAATTTCGGCAATCTCGAGTGTCTAGACCTCAAAAAGTCTCGGCTGGGCTGTTTTCTATATGAGAATCTAAAACGGGAAATTTAATTTGATAAATGTTGTCACAAATGCACCATAATTCTTTTTCTGCCAAAAATAAAACTAACTGCTTAGTCGACAACTTCATTTATGTAAATTTAGCAGTGTCCATCCCAATGACGTCACTGCAATCGTTAACATGTACCTACATTTATACATACTAGAGTGCGCCCAGTGGTTGAAATTTACCCACATAAGCGGAGATAATAATTTTAAATAAATATTCCTTCCCTTCGATATTCTCATCGTACTTCTCTTTGCTTTTTCTTTCTTTTATTTTCTTTCCCTTTCTGTTTCTTGCCCGTATTTAAATTTCCTTTACTTTACTCTTCTTTCTTTTCTTTTTTACTTTTTCTTTTATTTTAGTTGATTTTATTTTATTTTATTTTTTTGTTTTTTTCAAATTTTTTTTTATTATATTTAATTTAATTTTATTTTATTTTGTTTTATTTTACTTTATTTTATTTTGTTTTACTTTTTTTTATTTTATCTCATTTTATTTTATTATATTTTGTATTTTATTTTTTTATTTTATTTTATTATATTTTATATTATTTTATTTTATTTTATTTTATTTTATTTTATTTTATTTTATTTTATTTTATTATTGGTTTTTTGTACCAACAATTTTTGTTGATTTTACGAGCTCTACATTTTCAAGTATTCATGAAACGAGCTCAAGGCCAAGAATACAAATTTTTCCCATTTTCATTTTTATGAAAATTATTATTGCTTTTATTTTTTCGTGGACTCCACCTTATGTGAGCGTATTGCCACAAAAGAAGCGTCATAAGCTTTTGCGGCTGTTATGTAGGTAGTTTGTTGCACTGCCAACCTAGTTAAAGTGCAACGAACTCCGTAGAAACAAGGCCCTACAGCTACAGCCGAAAAACCTTTTGTACTACTATTTTCTCACCAAAGCTCATTTAAAATCTTCAAGCACTACTGTGTCTACGCACACTCTCACCTTTGTCCTTCGTTAATTTTACTACAGGCTCGTTTGTGAGAAAAATGTTGTTGTGCAGCCTCAAACTGCAGCAATGCAACAACATTGCTTGTTGCCTATTCATCTAGTTCTCTCGTTCAGGTGCCCGCTCGTTCACACTTCAGCCTCCTTTCGTTGCATATTTGCTTCGCATTGGTGTCGGGGTTCATTAAACTCGACAAAATGCAATGTAAAGCTGCGCGAGAACTTGCCCTATAAGTATAATAGCGTGTGTATATGTGTATGGTTTAAGGTAACTGGGCCATTGAAAGTTATATGTAAGTAGCTATTTATGTATTAGTATCTACATATCCCAGCAGCAAAAGGATTCATAACTGAAAAAAGTCAGTGAGTTTGTAATAGGTCGCGGGGTAAGGAGCGGAAGCATTTTCGGTTTAAAATCGTTGTTGTCGCTTTCAACAGCTGATTCTTTCATAGACCTAAGTAAGTGATTCGGTAAGCTGCCACTGATCGATTCCTATACCCAAGTATGTGAGTACCCATATACCCAAGTGCGTGTATGGTCATTTACACAACTGAACGACTTATTGTCATTGGTATGCGATTACTTCAGTATTCAACATTTTAGGAAATCGAAGCTGTGCAACAAACTTCCATTGAAAACTTTGAGTTTATTTCTGTTTTTTTACCGTTTTTCTGATGTTGGGCAAAAAATGCTGCACGCAAACTGCGTCTTTATTATTTTAGTTTTGTTTCAGAATTAATTGAACGCGGTCATGTGCACGTGTGAATTATTTAAATTCATGAAATAAAAAGTTTAAAACAATAAAAAACATTTTATCGCAGTCTTTATATTCGGTAAGGGCTAAATGCAGCAAGTATGTGAGGCGGTAAGTCGTGCAACTGAACGTTTTAGCCCCGGTTTTTCAGTTCTTGGTTAAGCTCAGTTTAAACTAAGTTTGCTTAAACTCGGCATAAATTTAAACTCCAGTTAAACTGCAGAGCGGTTTTTCAGTGAGAGGTTAAGGCCGCTTTCAAGATTTCTTTTTTATACGGCAACATTGGTTTTTTTTTATTTAGATACGGCAACAGATAACATTTGTTGACATATTCAACGCCATTGCTTCTCTTCAGCATTGTAATAGTTAGGATTTCGCTGATTTCTGCATCACAATAATCACTTTCGTCAGATGACATATCCAGTATTTAATTAAATATAAAAATATTGTCCTTTTTTAATTGCAAATATGCAACAGCTGACAGGTTAACTAGAGTTTAACCCTGCCAAACTGGCCGCCTAAACTACGTTTAAACTTCGTTTAGAGTTGACTGAAAAACTGCGTAACAAGTTTAAGCTTAGTTTAACCGACAAATTGAGTTGAACTTGTACTGAAAATCCATGCCTTACATACCCAAATACGTGAGTCGGTAATGCATATAAATGAGAGGTTGATATCCCTGGGTAAGCGAGTTGTTCAGATATGAATTTCGTAGGACATTCGCCGTGTTGAAATTCAGGGATGAATTCAGTAGCAAGACCTCCACTTTGTCTATTACCAACTCATTTCCTACCTATTACCTTTTGCTACTGGGATGGTTGTTTATATGAGTGTATTTAATGGAATAGTGGTAGCGTGTTTTTATGCAAAATAGATATTATTTATATACATTAGACTGAGCAACAAAAAATTTGAAAAAGTGAAACCAAAAAGCCATACCAATATTTATAGCTTGAATGCTCTGGAACTGCCAAACTATTGAAAATTTTCACTCACAACTTTTGGGTGGAGAATTCAATGAAAGACCTCGAAAAGTTAATGTTGAGGTCTGCAAGTATTTTTCCGACATTCTGAAAAATTATATCAATATACCGATACCTAAAAAAATATTTTGGGCCATTCTAATATACGTATGTATTTATACATAGCTAAAAAGAAAATATATGTGGGTCATTTCATATTTCGCCATTTGCTGGGAGCTCATGTAGGTGCTATTTCTTCCTTATCTTTGCATTCACACTTTTGTTAGTTTCAGCAAGCAGGTTGCAGGGCCTGTGCGTTCGTTTTAAAACCAATTCAAAGATAAAAGCGGTCAATGAACCGGTGTTAATTACGCATTCGGAACGTATATTCATTCATACAGCATCGCCCTCATTCATAAGCCAGCTACATGTAACTTAGGGTGAGAAGTTATCAGCAGTTAGTCCTGGGCAAAGTTTGACAGTTTGTAGCGGAAGCGGTTATACTAATAGCGGCTGAGGGTCGATAGTTGCCACCGCTGCAATTACGTTTACACGGCAACGTGAAGGACAATAACGATGACGTAAAAAAGATGCTGCTGATTGACAGCGGTAGGTATATATGAACATGTGTGTATGGCATTCATATATAAAACGTAAACAAAACTTAGTATAAACATTGGTCACAGAAGAAAGCAGGTTTTGTACAGGATGAGATGGAGTATGGTTGATATTAGTAAGTGTGGCTAATGATTTCGGCTTACAGCAAAACTTACAAATACTTATTACAATTTTATTCTACTGTTGAGAAATACTGAAAAATAGAAGAGTAGATGCTCTACCGTGTTTTCATTCCCGGAAGATTACAGAAACAAAATTAGGGATATTATTCCAATACCATGCTTACCGCACGGTCCCCAATAGTCCAGTGTCTGCACTTTAATAATGGATTCAAGATAATCTGCAGGAGTACAATCATTTCCACCTTTTATTGGACGCCTTAAGCCAATGCCGTTCATTAATAAGATTGTGGTAAATAATCACATCATTCGCCCGTTGCTTTTGTTGTTTGTTGTTGTTATAGCAATGCTTCACTTTACCTAATAAACACAAGGCCCACTACTACAATGTATTTGAGAGTCTACTAAGTTGAGCAGTTAAAAAGATGATCCGTTGAATTAGCTCATAGCTAATCACGTTTCCCTAATAAAAAAGTTTACTAAGGAAAATGTTGATAAAGATTGAAAGCCGTAAGGTGATAAATAACGGATCGGTAGGAAGCTAGGTTTTTAAGATTGATATTAATATAAAAGGCGGAGGCTGTTGTTTTATTAGTACTTCGTTCTGCATAATCAACACGTCCTTTTAATGTAGATCTTTCCGACAGGGTAAAAACTGAATGATTTTGGGCCGCTTTCTGTCATCTCACTTCCTTTTTGGTTTTTGAGACATATCGGTTCCACCGATGTGCCATCCTCAGTGCGAATGGAGAACGATAAATTATCCCTGAGGATGACAAATCGGCGAAGTCGGTTGGTTAAAACCAAAAAGGACGAGGGATAACGGAAAATAATACCAAAATAATGCAATTATTAAGTTATACAAACAGAGACTAGTCAGACACTTTGAATAGTGCCAGGTCGTGCAAATATGACAGCGTACCTGTTTAATATCCGGCAAAGGTCCTCAGCAATACTTCCCTAGTGAGTTGGAAATTTAAAGCGGAAAGCCAGAGCAGCTGGAAGTCTTGAACTATTAGGCAGGTCCTAGAGAGAGAGGCGTGCGACTCCTTCCGGTACAAGTAAAACCATTGTGACGTACAAAATCACGCCCAAGCGATCATTGGCAAATTAATTTATTCATTTATTGAATCCTTGCCGACTAGGGGCTTTTGCGTTGCGTATCAAGTCACGCCAGTCTTTCCTTTTTAGCTACAGCTGAAGCCAATTGATAACACTAAGAGACGTCGGTCATCCACTATCTGCTACCGCATTGGGGTGTCGTTAGGAGAGACTTCTGGGCTGGAGCTCCAACCATCGCAACCTTTGGGATTGACTTCGGTCAATATTATTTAAATGTGTATAGAGCTCGTACAGCTACTACTAAATTACCTTCGTTACTTGCAGTTTCTATCACCAAAAGGATCATAAATATTCAGGAGAACTTTTCTCATGGATACCCCAAACACTACCTCATCTTATTTCGGCACTGTTCATAGTTTCGTATGGCTCCGAACAAGTATGATGAGAGACTTAGCCAAATCAGTCCAAAGAAACACTTGTTGGCAATTCTCGGCTGATATTTGTTTTCGGTGTTAACGCTGGTTTCTGAATATATGAAGTCCCTCACAGTTTCAAATTGCTATCTATCAACCCTGATGTGGCTGCCAAGGCGTCGGTGCGCGGATTCTTCATTTGATGACAGCAAACACTTCGTTTTGTTATACCCGCATTGGGGAATAGTGAGAAGTAAAAAGGATCATATCCCTCTATCAGTCATGGAGAGGTATGATGCTAATAAAGTGCGATTTAAATTCAGAAGCTTTTTCACTTTCCCGTCGATGTGGAGTTTCTGAAACAAAATCGGTTGAGAAAGGTCTAGGCAGCTTCTAATTAGTATCATTTCATTTCAGCCTAAACATCTTTGTAGCTTTTCATATTTAATAAATTGCGTCACAGCGTTATTTCACCAAGAAAATAAAAAGATTCACTCTTAAAGCAAAATAAACTTTCAAACGCCCTTAAAAGTTATTTTTAGAGCTATTTTGGATTGCCCATTTGTAAGCAAAGTTTTCATAGAACTTTTTCCCCATGGAGAGTGTAAAATGGATTTAAACGATTTGTTTGAGTAAGGTATATATTTATGTAAATACACATGAGCTTGCTTCTAAATCCCGCAATCTCGCTGGTAGGCTAAAGAATAAAGAAACCGACCGTAACTTGCATATAGAAGTGTAAGAATATCATCTTTACTTGGAAGTGTAAAACATTTTGTAGTATAAAACGACAGATAAAAGTAGCTATTTTTGGAATTAAAGTGTGCTAAAATTACTACGCAACTCTTAGTAGAAAAGGATCTGTCGCTGTTATTGTCACGAAACGTTAAAGAAATTATGTTAATAACACTGGTCTACAGCCAAAAACCACCAGAGACGCGAATATGAATTTCGTATGTAAAACCACCCCCTGATTCCGAAAATCAACGATTTACCGTTATTTCAAAAAAAAAACAGATGGCTTCACTAATCATGTATATCCCAAGAACAAATTGAGCAATTCCAAAACGGTCGCTATGCCCTGTAGGTTCGAAGATAGTGAACAATCAATACGGATTTTTGTAAAAATATAAAAACATGTGTACTTTGCGAGGAAGGATTTCGGAAACTTTTTTTTTCTAAATATTTTTTTTCCTGTAAGCTCTGTTTCATTACAAAAAAAAAGCTTTCATCCAATAAAATCGATGGACTAAGCATTCAAATAAATATAGCCATATAATACTGAAGTACCCTACACATATTAGCATATGTACATATGAGACGATAACAATGTATGTAAGTTTTGTCTTAACTCTATGATCTTATTTTATACTTGGAAAAGTTATTTGTTTTGTTTTGACGCCTATTTAGATTCGGATCGGTTTCTCTTATGAGAAACCAACAGTAGTCACCCATCATTGTGACATCCCAGAATTCTTGATACCGACTTTCAATTAACTTCATTCGCCGATAAACCCGTTCGCCATGCTGGTCACTTTCGTTACCAAGCTTTGTGGAAAAAAATTTGAATGGGAATGCAGAAATTGAATTTTTAAAGACATATTTATTACTCCTGAAAAGAAAATAAATAAGTAAATTAGATTAATAAGTGACACATTTATGTGTAATTTTCTTAGGCGGATTCATTGCTCAGTTCCGAACAAAGTTTTTTGTTTACATTTTAGTCGTTCTTTTTCCACTTCTCTGATACAGAATGAGAAGAGAACGAGCAAAATGTAAACGAAAAATTTGTTCGGAACTGAGCGATGAATTCAGCTTTAGTGCCATTTTCTCATGTAAACTTAAAAATTTTCATACAAATTTTTTGTTTATCGGGCAGATAGGTTTTAAAGTTTACTTTAGGTAGCGGCCTTAAATATATTTTTTAATTAGCCCATTTTCGCATAGTTCTTGATTAAGTCGTTCACTATCAGCTCTTAGTTAAGACTTTTGCTTTTACCTTTTCAAAATAATCCCACGCTGCTGCCTTCACTGGTGACAATAGTTCTTTGAATTGGTTATTGTTAAGGATCTTTCTTATTTGCGGCCCAACAAAAATGCCTCCCCCTATCTTGGCTTTTGAGATCTCTGGAAAGATGGTTTTTAAATGCCAAAAACTGTATGTACTACTTGCGAAAGTAGTCTTTTGACCTGGCAGAAAGGCGGTACTAAGGCGCTGCCATTTTCTGCGCCTATTACATGGATTGAACCTGAAGATCACAAATCAGATACATGCTATTTCTGCGTAAATTACAAATTTGGTAGAAGCCAAAGGCACTACGCGATAATGACATACGAAGCAACAATAATGAAGGTGTTTCGGTGCCTCAACCGCCTACACATACATTTTCGGCCAATATGACATACGCCAATACAGAAATAACAGCGGCGGTTGAAAACATATCAGATATAAGTTACTTGCCTCTTGATGGTTTAAACATACATATGTCCTAATTTGATAGACCAAGCTTATTTTGAAGATCTTGTAAGAGATTTAGGACTAACAAAAGAGAAAGCTGAAATATTATGTTCCAGATTAAAAAACAGGAATTTGATAAAAGCCGATGTAAAAGTTACATCTCCAAGAAAAAGACACGCCGATCTGGAAAGTTATTTTAAAAAATCAGAAGAACTTGTATACTGTTGCACTATTGAAGAGGTTTTAAAATATCTAAAGCTTCCACTGGAATCTTCCGCTTGGCGACTATTTATAGATAGTTCAAAACACAGCTTAAAAGCAGTTCTACCGCACAATGGAAATCAGCATCCATCAATACCGGTTACGTTTTCCACAAAAAAGGAGGAAACATACGCAAATATTTCAAATCTCTTAAATAAAATTGAATACTATAAAAATAAATGGGAAGTATGCGCAGACTTCAAAATGATTGCAATATTGACTGGAATGCAAACAGGATACACAAAATATATGTGCTTTCTTTGTAAATGGGATTCACGTGCTACCAGCAGCCATTATCATATTAAATATTTCGAAAAACGTGAAAAAAATATTATTGGTGACTTAAATGTAATCCATGAATCCCTTGTCCCAAAAGATAAGGTCATACTTCCACCGCTGCATATTAAGTTGGGCGCGGTGAAAAATTTTATTAAAAGCTTAAATACACAAGGAAATGCTTTCAAACGCATTCAAACAATTTTCCCCAAATTATCTACAGCAAAATTAAAAGAAGGTAAAATACAGTTTTAAGAAATAATTTATTTCATTTAATGTAAATTACCTTTTCTAGGAATGCTCGTTGGACCCGATATAAGAAAATTATTACAAGATGAAGAATTATATGGGCATCTGTCGGATATGCAAAAGACAGCATTTGACTTTATGCAGCTGGTTATATCAGAATTCCTTGGAAACTCAAAAGCACAAAACTATGCAGAAAATATTGAAAGCATGCTAATCGGTTTTAACAATATTGGCGTTAAGATGTCACTAAAGCTGCATTTTCTGCACTCTCATCTCAATTTTTTTAAAGAAAACCTTGGAGCAGTTTCAGATGAACACGTTGAAAGGTTTCAGCAGGATATAAAGGTATTGGAAGAAAGATTTAAAGGGAAATCCCAAAGTGTAATGTTTGCTGAATACGTATGGGGCTTGTACAGAAACCTTGACCCATCGGAACATTCACGTCAACTACTGCTATTTCCCAATTCCCTTTTACTCGAAAATTTGAAGCAAAAAAATAAATATGTACGAGTACATACTATAATAAACCACTATTAAAACAAAATTATATTTTTTTTATAGAAGTTGGCGTGTAATTTTGCCAATTAATCGTAAAGAACTTTATTTACAACAATGGTGTCTTTGGTGACCCCCACTGAAATTTTCCGGCAAACATTTTCGTAGAATATTTTAATCCTTAAATGTCCTTTTTAAAAGGATATTTTTTTATTTTTTCAAAAAAAGGTCAAATTGACCCATAAAGAGACCAGTTAGAGGGTTAAGATCTTCCACAAAAATAATCCTCAAGCAATTCCACAATACAACTCTGACCATAACAATTCTCTCAGACATTAACTTACAGCATTTTTTTCATAAAGTATAATGCTCCCTTCGACCAAAAAATGAAAACTTTGACCTACTGTAAAAAAAAACTCAGACGTGCTGGACCATAAGTTTGTTGTACAAAAATGATCTACTCATCATACAACTTCATAATTATGGGGCAGCTATTCTGTTCCAAAAATGCTGTTGGACAGTGTTATGTTTGACTAGAAGACGCCCCCTCTGTCGTGACAACTACATTAAAACTAAAATGCACTATATAGTCCCATTACAGTTTTTCATACAAACTTTAAGATTCCAAGCTCTTTGTGAATGGATTAGAACGAGTGGGAATATACACAGAAATTCCACAGGACAGTTTTCAAGGACGGATCCAGAATGGTCTGTGGAATAGGGGCTGGAATATTTGCTACACTCACGGCCATGTCCCTATCTATTCGCCTCCCGGACTCAGCGAGTATATTGCAGGGCACTACTATATGCGGTCTTCGGCAGTAATAGAATAGCAATCTTCTCTGACAGCCTCCGGCTCTTTGTTAACTCGGGTCAACAGCGAAAACATCGTGACTGGTTGGTAAGTGCAGAGAGTGAACCATGAACCTGGCAAGTCGACATATCGTTTCTCTAATATAGGTGCCGGGGTACCATATGACTGATGAGCAGGCTCGGCTTTGATGTCTGACAGGCGAAGATGATCATTGCACCTCGGGGACTTATCAGGAGCCGTATCTCTCAGCACAGGCTTAGCAAATATAACAATACTAGGAGTCCTGTACAGTGTATAGGAGCCTGTAGCCCACCTGTGCTAACCCGTCTCAAGATGATTAGAAGTGGCCTATTCAGATTAGTTTCACTGAATTATTAGGGCACATGCAACATGGATGGGCTGCGAGTACAATTTCCCGTGCGGCACACGGCCCTAGCAGAATGAAATTTCTAGGAAAAACCCTGCTTATTATAAAGAAATTCCAAAATGTTTGAACTCAACGGCGTGGATATAGTGGGTCGTGAATCCCGCTATGGTCCCTCAGCTCTTGTCATTTTTTTATAATATTTTTTATTACCTAATTCACAAAATGTGATATCAAAACGACCACTAGCCCTAATTGAGGTAATATGGGACTTGCAGCTCAAACCAACCTACAACGGGAACAAAATATTTCCGTGTACTAAGGAGGGTCATAAACTTTAAGTTGGATGTCTAGCAAAAATTGTATTCAATGCCATGTAATAGTTTGCGAGGAATGCGCGTACAAACTTACTGACGGACAGACAAAATATCTAAAAACTGTTGTTTTGGTTTCTATTACTCTTACAAATGCCACCCGAATGCATTTTTCTTTTATATATTAACGCTTTTTAGAACTGCTTTTTAATATCTTGAAAATGTAGGTAGCGTGTGTAGCTTTCTGGTGTAGCCAATAAGGATTCACTTAGAAATAAATATACGTATCAAATTATTATACAGATGGTAAATACTTGACGAAAAGTCAATGAGTTCAATGATTTCGATTAAGCCGACAAGGTCAATATAATTTATTGCTCTAGTAGATTCTAAGTGGCTAACAGCAATTTTCGATTTATTAACTTCAAGAAGCTGCCTGGAGCACCCGACGGCACCTCTGAGTAAAAGATAAAGTTGTAGCTTACCCACTTCTTCTTAGTTCCTTATAATCGTAATGTAGAAACCTGTAACACAAGCCGAAAATAAGTTCATACCAGTATTCAACTAGGTAGGCAAAGGTAGCCATTTCGTTTCCAGATTAAAAGAGTCAACAAAAACTAGGAACATTCATAAATCTCTTTATATAATAAAATTGTAACAGATGGATATCTGTACATTGCAAATATTTAAATAAAATTTGAAGGGGTGATCATTTATAAGCCAATAGAAGTCACAGCTACAGGTTAAGAAATTTTTGTATGTTTGTCCGTATGTTTGGCCGCGCATCACTCAAAAACTGCTAAATGAAAATGAATGGAACTTCACCGTTTCATTACTAGACGTCTGGTATGTAAGGTATCCCTTATTTCCATAGTTCGAGCAGCTTTAGAGATATTGACTAATATGTGGACCAAGGTGACCCAAAATAAATTTAGTACAAGATAGGTATCAAACGAAAGGTGATAATGAGTACCGCGATAACCGACGTCACAAAGTTCCATATATTATCTGGTATGGGAGATATAATGATTAAAACCGGAATCAGTCTGTTATAAGTTCTGAAAAGCAGCGAGGCGTGGTCCGACTTACTTCTAAACGATACATGTTTCTTGTTTAGTAAAGTATATCCAATCACGAAAACTCAGTGATGGTAAGAAAGAAATCCCGAGTTTTTCCGCGTATAAGAAATCAAGGGATCCCTAGTCGCCGTAGAGAGATAATGAAAGATCCTTGTCAAGTAGTTGCCTGTACTCGCATTAGATTGGATGAAAACACATCAGGAGCTGCTTGTTTAGGATCTGGATGAGTGCTGTGGCTCTGGCGACGCTCTAGCTTATTCCATACATCGCTTTTAATCGTGGTTACCATATTGCTTTGTATTTTGACAGTCAAATCACTTGCCTTTTCCACAAGTTCTTTTGGCTAGTGATTTCATTGGCGCCAAGCCATAATCTCAAAACACTCCCCCATTAAGTTTACGACACTTCCACTCCCGCAATTAAAAAAAAAACCTTGGATTATGACACTGCAAGGGGTAATGGCACTTTTGAAAAAATCAGCTCTGTAAAATCGGAAATATTAAAAGGTTTCTATGATTCTATTAGAAGACTTATTTTTGACCAAAGGTGCTGCTGCACAAAAAAACAGCAGATCGCAAAACTTGAAGTCCAGCGGCTTCCTGATGTTGCGAATGGAGAGGGAGATTGCGGCCCAGAGTGTGTTCCCACCGAGACTCTCCAGTTGGGCAAAGAGAGACATCCTCCTGGTTAGGGAGCTTAGAATATGCCCTACAGCGAAAATCTCGAGTTCTCAACAAGTATGCTTCTAGGGCACTCGGAACAAGTACTGAATATTCTCAAGTTTTGATCTAGTTAGCTTATTATATTATCGATATGCATTAGTTCTGATCCGTTTTGACCGATCTCAATTCCATTGACTTTTTGGGAAATACTTAACAACCTGTTAATTGAGCTGATAAATTTATTTCTATAGTAAATTCATTTTCATGGAATCCTTATTGCTGTGACCTGTCATACGCAGTTCATACGAAATAAAACTTTTTTTACACCAGAGAAATGTATAAGCTACGTAAATTTTCAAGCTGCTTAGAAATCGCTTGTTTGTAATAGGCTTGTAACGTAACAAGCAGATATAAGTTAACCTCTGTAAATGTAATATTTCGATTGAATTTTAGTTATTTTTTGTTTGGCTAGAGATTTCCAGTTCCAACCCGGTGACAATGCAATATTGAAGAAAAAAAGTACGCTAGGTGGCGCATGGATCGATAAACTTAGAACGCTCATATACACCGGCGTGCTTTTCCCATCGAACAAAATTCACAGACAAATAACGACGATATCTTCTGGGAGAAAATTTTCTTTAGATGGCGCACGCATTGTGATATTTTCTAAAATCAAAAAAAAATCGTTTAAAAAATTAGAAATATTGCGATAAATTTTTAAGTAGCTTCCCGTTTGGTTAGAACCGAGTAACAGCGCAGCATTCAAGAAAAAAACTTCCGCTAGATGGCGCGTCTATAGGGATATTGAGAAAGCTCGTGTAAACTGAACGAATTTTGCGATCGGTTTTTAAAAAACTTTCCACTGAGCTAGAGATTTTAGCCCTAGAACAGATTTCACACATGCATGACTGTGAGATATTCTGGAAGAAAAAATGTCAATAAAAAAAAACCTAAAAATTAAACGATGATTTAAAAAAATTATACAAAAGCAAACTAAACTCCTGAGTTGAGTGTTCTTAGCTCCAATAGATATTAGACTTCCATTCAAAGAAATTGATGATGATTCTCAGAGTATTCGTGCCCATTAGGCAGGGCAAAGCACTATTAACGACAACAACAACAGCTTTAATAGAATCACAACGAGACATTCGTGCTGCTCTTAGTGTATAAATGAAAAAACCCGTTAACTTTGCTTAGAGTAAATTGTTTTTTGGTGTTAATTTGAGCGTTGAGCTTGTTGTTTTTGATTGCATCGGCTTGTGCACTTCACTGCTTGGTTCATAGTACATATACGGTAAAGAAAAACAAGTAAGGAAATGGCTGTCTTCGACTGTGCCAAAGACTTAATACCTTTCATGAATACGCATCACAATTAGTACAAGCTCTGCAGAACTTTTAATTTTTAGATACATAGCTCAAACCCCATTTATCGGAAAAATCGATTGTATGGGTGCTATATGTTATGTAGTTCCGATCAAGGTGATTTCCACTGCACACATTACATATATAATATGTACCAAAACTGTAAAATTTTACGTTCCTAACTTTTTAATGGCAACAGTTATAGGAAAACCCCGCTTATCGGAACAATCGATTGTATGGGAGCTATGCGTTGTATTGGTCCGATCTCGTTGATTCCGACCAATGATTAATATATTACAAAACAAACCAAATTTTATCGAGATATCTTTAAAACTGAAGGACTAGTTACCGTGCAAACAGACAGATGGACAGACGGACATAGCTAAATCGACTCAGCTCATCGCCCGCCCCAATCCTTTCGCTATACTCATTGGTGGGTCTATCTCGTCTTCCTCTCATACTTACAAACATCGGACCAAAGTTATAATATCATTTCATGTTCATGAAAGGTATAGTAACATATACACGCATATTGGTACCCACATACATATGAACATACATATGTGTGTATTTTCTTCATATTCATCAAAGCCTTTGAGGTCCTTAACCAGACGCGTCGATTTCGTGTAGGCGCACCAAAAGAGCTTTACACCTTTTTGGGTTTCTTAATTGACTGGTTCGGATAAAATTTCACAAACAAGCAAACAGATACAGTTTCATAGGTAATAAGTAGTACGACTATCATATGCGAATACTCAAATCTATTTGTACGACACACGAGTATGTACATATTTACATTCATTATACAGATACACCGATACACATTTCCTAGCTAAAATTAATTTATTTCGAGCTTCTTTTAAAATTATTAATCATTGTTTTAATTATTGAGTAGATACATTGAGTACAAGTTAAATTGCAGTGTATTTCTGTTATATGATATAATTAAACAATGTTTTTGCTTTATCTATTTTTGCTGCTGTCGTCATTTCGTCAATTAAACAACTAGGGAAATTACATCTTCAACGAAACAAGTGCTATTATAATTAAATCTGATAGTAGTTGTCTATTATTGTCTTCTGCACACAATCGTGCGGACAATCTGGTACAAATGATAGATATTTTTAATCAAATTCATAGACATATGTATGTACATAACTGGGCAACTTCATCAGATTATGTGTAAAGTACCTGGGTGACGAGCTTCATATTAGTAGCATGTCTTGGAATTGTTATCTATTTCCAGAATTTTGTGACCACTTGCAACAAAATCTTAGCACTCGTATGCTAGAGCACAATTGCTTGCTATACCCCCCGGCCGTTAAACCAACGAGTTACCAACTACTTCAAAACTAGTATATGCAGCAAGTCTAAGTAGTCAGCCAACTCTTTTTTTCCATATAAATGATACTAGGTGGACACGTGCGCGCCTTGCGCAAAAAAAAAATGGTTTGAAACCTTTTATTGGACCAGGTCCAGAATTTTTCAAACCTTTTTCTCAAATTATAAAAAAACTTTTTTAAAGCTACACTTGTTGTGAGACCACAAAAAATTATACAAATATGCGCAAACAGCTATTTGAAAGTCCACCACTTACTTATATTACATTCACATTGAGCCATAAACTTGAGTTGATTGACAACATCAATATGAATTAACTCAAAAAATGTCCCTTTAAGTCGAGTTTATGACCCAATGTGAACGCAGGCTTATTCACTTATTTTAGCAATGTTCAAGTGTAGATGGCGCGCTTGCAGTGGGTTGAGCGCTGTGATATTCGCAATGCCTTTAATTATTCTAGCACTGTTCAGTCTTAGTATTCAAATGTAGATGTCGCGAGGCATGTGAATGTCACAGTCACAATAGCCTTGCAGTACAAATTGATTTTTTTGTGTATTCAAAATCGTTTATTTTAAAGAATTAATTTTTATAAAGTACGCTTAAACAAAAGCACTCCGCTAATTAAAACATAGTTTTGCATGTAGAGCTAACCCAAACCTTTAACACGATACCTTATTTATTAATATTGGTTCCAAATGAGAGCAGAAAATTAGGAACTAACACAAAAAGACCTTACCTAAATAATATACTCGTATATGATTTTTAGCATGCCGATGTCCTACTTGCTGTCAGAGGTTAAAGGCAGGTTTCTACCTTGTTGGCCCGAAAACCTGATGTTTTTCTGGAACTTTTTTCACGGAAAGTATAATAGGTAGAACGATAAAATAAACAAACAGTTATCGCAAAAAGTTTAATAAAGCTTCACAAATTTTTTGTTGTTGATCCAAGTAAAGGGAGGGAGGGGGGTACCAAACAATGGCGGCAGGTCGGCTGCCACTCGTCCTCATGGTGGAAGTCCTAGCGTCCGTAAATAAAATCTGAAACGCAAATAAAAAATATTTTCTTCATCTAGACACATTTTCGCATCCGTAGAACTAGAACGAAAAAGAAAACATAAAAAATGCGAAAATCATGAGCTTTTGAAAAAAAAATCGATTTTTAGCTCGCTTTTGTTACTAATTCTTTTTTTTTATGAACAATTTTCAATATTTCTGGAAGCTCCTGATAAACATGTAAAAAAAATCGCGATTGCTCAATTTTTGGGCCCTGCGTAATTTCTTGAAACATGTATCTATCTGAATATACAAAAAAAAAGCAATTTTTTTGATCTCACAAGGTAGAAACATGCCTTAAGTAAAAAGGCTTTACTTTGATTTTTTCAAGCTCTAAACCAGGCCTGTCAAATTTGTTTAGTAATTAGTAATCAATTAATTGAATATTTTAATTGCTTTTCAAAAAAAATCAATTATTACTTGATTACGATTAGAAAATTTCAAAAAAATAATCATGATTTTTTACGATTATTAAGAAAAACAAAAAAATCAAAAATAATCAAAAAAAAGGTGTTTTGATTACTTTTGATTATTTTTTTTTTGATTATTTCTGATTTTTTTCAGTATTGTTGTAGAAGCACGTTAATATATACATGCATGCACATAAATATAGGGATGCATAAAATTCCTTTTGTACATAGCATGTACATGTGCAACAATACTTAAAAAATCTAAAATAATCAAAAAAAATCAAAAAGTAATCAAAACAATTTTTTTGATTATTTTAGATTTTTTTTTTTTTAATAATCGTAAAAAAACATAATTTTTCTAAATTATTTTTTTAATTAATTGGAAAAGAATCGTTAAAAATTGGAAGTACTGTTAATCAATCATTAAATGGATCAATAAGAAAACAATAAATAAAACGGGTAATCATTAATATTAGTAATCATTAGGTCTGCTTTAAACATTTTAACAGTCTGCTAAAAATGTATTTGACTGCCCCAGTTTTAATTTACACACTGAATATGGTCGTTATGGGTGCATAATTAACTGATTAAAAACTTATTTTGTGATTGCAAAATATTTGAAATATAAAGAGTGGGGGCCATCATCCAATTTCCCGATTTCAATTAGCGATGGGAGATGACTGATGAGATATCTCATTCATTACATCAAGCTATGGTGTTCAATTTCTCCGTTTCTCATGAACACATTGATAAACATAAGCATATATCTGGCTGTGGTTTCGAATTGGGTTCGTTTCTCAGGTTTCGGAGTCAGATTCGGTTTCGGCTACAGTTTGGTCTTTGACTTCGGTATCAATTTCGGCTTGTATTAATAGTCCTTTTCGGAACTCGTTGCTGTTTCTATACGGTTTAGTTTGTGGTTTCAGATTCGACTCCGTCGAATTATACGCCGTGGAGAGGATGGCCGATCTACTTTTCTAGCTTTTTAGAATCCTGCTTCTAAAACGGCATCTGGTAAGTCAGAATGAATTTTTGACGAGAAGCTTTTTCGTGGCAGCAATACACTCGGAGAATTATCGACCACTGATGAGGGCAATCCGTTGTGAAAAAAACTTTTGCTATACATTTGATGATCCCTACTATGGGCCTTCTACCACCACACTACTGCTTGGTTTTGGGTTCCACTTTCAATTTTAGCTTCGTTTTCAGTTTTGCTTTCGACTGGCTAAAGGTTTACTTCCAAATTCAGTCAAGGTTTAGCTTTCGTTGGTCCACTTAGATCTTAGTTCTAGTTTTGTATTCAGTTTCGGTTTTGACTACAGCTGTAGTTTTCTTTTTAGTTTCACTTCTGGTTCTGGTTAAGTTAAGGTTTCTTTCCGGTTCCAGTAGCCTTCGGTTTTAGTTGCGAATTCCTTTAGGATTTCGGTTTCGCTCAAGGTTTGGTTCTGGTTTTGGTGTTGGTTTCGTTTTTGATTTCAGTTTCGGTTTCGGCTGTGGTTTTTATTTTTCTTTACCTTAACCCGTTTCAGAGACGCAGCCATGACTGGACGTTCCACTATTTCGGGGTAAAACAACAACAATTCCTACGATTAGCTCCGATTTGTTTTAGTTTCGATTTTCTTGGAAAAACTAGGCAGGGCCTAGATATACATTACTACCCACGCCCTGTTTTAAAAAGCATTAACAAACTGGCTAGGGCCTGCGTATGCTTTCCTGTGCAGACCCATAATTTTAAAAGTTAAAATCTGGCCAGGGCCTAGGTAAAAATTTATCACATTTTCTACCCGGGTTACCTGATCTTTCAAGAAGAGATCGTTGAAAATATGGTAAACTCAAGGGGCTTGTGAATTCTGCTGGGGTCTGTCAAACTGAAAGGTTCTTAGGCAGCGTTTATCCTTAATTATTGTGTTCGGCCAAAACCGTTAAAAGGGAATTTAAGTAAGTAAGTAATTGTGTTAGAGACATGGTAGAAAAATTTAGTATCATCAATTCATCTAACTGGTATCGTCTTAAATAACTAACCTTCGATTAGGAGAGTAGGAGGTGATTGTCATTGGGTGTCTCCCTGCAGAATTCTCGAGATACATTTCAACGTTGAGCTGAGACCTTATAGCGTGGGCGGATCCTTCTGGCCAAGTGTCTAGCTAAGCTTTATGGTTCGCTTAGAGACAGATATCCCTGGTGATTGGTCACCGGCGAGGATATTAAAGCGTGGGAGCTCACAGCACATTAATGATTGCATTCTGCACTGTATAGAGCAGTGTCTATTAAACTTAAGCTGTTCTACTTTCTTAAGGACAACTCGAAAGTAATGAGGATTGTTGTATAACTTCATTTACATTTTCCCACCAAATACTTACTTACAATAGTGCCAAGGCACGTGCCGCTTTGTTGATTAATGATTCTCGCCTTTTCAACCTTCACTCACTTAACTGATCCCAAAATTCAATACTCCGCTGTTATCCATACCAAACACCATGAATATTAATGTCATGCTGCCTATCCTCGACATTTCAATTCATGCTAATCAAAATAATAAAATTCCACCAACGTACACTGAGCTAAGACCAATACACTAAAGTTCCTTGACGTATTAACCAATTATTCTGTAATTTCTTAGTATGTTCTTTGCATTAACCTTAAGAGCAATTTAGCAAGGTGTTTGACTCTTCAGGTGTTTATTTACATACATTTGCATTTATTGAAATATTGCTATGGAGACCAAAAGTGAGGTATCTAAATGCGCTAAATAAAAATAGCTATTTAGCTACATGGTTTTTCAGTTAGCTATACCGTATTTCAATAAGTAAAAGCGTGATAGGGCGGAAGAGTGAACGGTAGAAGAGAAGGAATAGGAAAAGGAAAAGAAAAATTCAACGAAAGAGAAGGGAAAAACTATATAAACTTACGACAGTAAAACAAAACTAAATAAGTATTCAGGAAACAAGCTCAAGGCCAAAAATAATAATTTTTCTCGTTTTGAATTTTTATGAAAATTATTATTGTTTTTTTAGATGACATAAAAACCAGCGTATTGTTAGCTTAATGGTTAGCAATGCGTGCCAAAATTTCTCTGATAAAGAAGCTTAGCAGCTTCCGAAATGGATCTAGAAGAGAAGCTATGGCGGTTGTCCCTAAACGTTTTTCCTACTCTATTCAATCAAAAACTTTTAATAATTATTTAGAAATGATTATTAAGAAATAAAAACAATAATAATTTTCATAAAAATTCAAAAAGTGAAACTTTATTATTCATGGCCTTGAGCTCGCTTCATAAATACTTGAAAATGTACAGGCCGTAAATCAACAAAAATTGTTGGTATAAAAAAGCAATTAAAATAAAAATAAAATAGAATAACATAAAATAAAATCAAGTTATATAAAATAAAATAAAGCAAAATGAAATAAAAGATAATAAAATTTGATATAGTAAAATAAAATTTAATAAACCAAAATAAAATAAAATAAAAATAAAAATAAAATAAAAAAAATAAAATAAAAGTAAGTAAAATAAAACAAAATAAAATAAAACAAATTAAAATAAAATAAAATAAAAAAAAATTCATTTAAATAAAATAAAACGAAATTAAAAAAATATAATAGAATAAAACTCAATAAAATAAAGAAAGTACCATGTATATAAACGAGCTCAAGACCAATAATAACAATTTTTCTTTTTTATATTTTGTTTAGGCTTTTTTGACCATTGTGGTTTTTATGCAAATAAAAGATTCTTATTTTGTCATTTCAACCCGACGTTTCGCTAGTCTCCCTAGCTTCTTCAGGGGTGATCAATTTTTCTTTTTATTTATGAAAATTATTACTGTTTTTATTGTTTTAATAATTATTTTGCATTAATTCTTATAGATCCATTTTGGAAGGTGCTAGACTTCTTCATCGGAGAAATTTTGGCACGCTGTGCTAACCATTAAGGTAACAGAGCGCTGGTTTTTTGTGTCAGCTACAGGCCGTAAAAACAACAAATCAATTCAATTGAATTGTTGGTATACCAAATAAAATAATGCAAAATAAATTAAAATTAAATTAAATAAAACAAAAAAATAAAAATAAAATAAAATAATATTAAATAATACACTTATTTTGGTTTAAGTTGCAGCATTCAATGTATGATTAGAACTAAGTTATTTATTTTAATGCAATAGCTAAATAATATACAAAATATTGCTTGAAAAAAGTTTCAAAAAGAAACTTTTAAAAAGCTTTCTTTAAAATCTTTTTTGTAGGTTTAAATTAATAAGCTTTTTATCAACGTGTAGTTTCAATTACACAACGTTTATTTTCAAACGTTTTATAAACGAAAAATCTGAATTTTGTAAGCTTAATATTTATTTCGGAAAGCTTTTTAAAGATTTCTTTTAAGTTTACTTTGCTTGTTGGGAAGCGATTCATACTGTCATACTTCTTAAATATCTTTATTGCAAGAGCTTCAACCCTCACAGCCTATTTATAACATAAATTCAAATTATATACATAAGACATGCACACCAGTTTATACTACATATGTATGCGATTACAGTTTATATATATTCAACAGTCTACATATATTTGTAAAATAGTTAACGATGATCATTTTATTGAGGATAATCAGGCGCTTCGCCAAATACTCGTACATAGTGCGCATCATTGCCATTCGTTTCTCTTACAATTGGAAAGTTTTTGATTAAATGACGGCTTTTCTCTTTAGCATTTTCAAATCGATTACTACAGCGACGACATTGATCCACAAACCACTTGGCTAAGTATTCACGTATGGGCACCCCAGCTGATTCGGTATGGATTTGTGAGCCGTAAAAGGGATATCTAGAAAACATTTCCATGCAAAACGTCTATAAACTATAAATAATATTGAATTTCAGGTAAGTGTATAAGTTTTAGGAATGCTGTGAGTATTCTCAGAGGTTACGCATTCATTGAACATTCATGCAATCAAAGTTTTATCAAATGCGATCCTGTGGGGAAGTCAGTGAGAATAATTTCTGGTTCAGAACTAGAGATAAAGTGGCTAAAAAGAACTAGTGAGATAGTAACTAGATTTTCACTTGTTCGAAACCGGCAGTTATGTAATCATTAAAATTTAGATTCGTATTTGGAAAAATATTTTGTTCTTGTAACGTTCTTTGAAGAAAGGTTAAAATTTGAAATCATAAATAAAAAAAAATAAAAATTTATCTGTTGGTAGGATTCGAAACAACGCGTCCCGCATCAGAGTCGAGTGCTTCACCCACTCAGCTACGGCGTAAGAAAATGTTACATATGTATATATTATGATAGAATGATTTAAAATGTAGGCCCAAATTATTAGCCGTGCATAAACTAACCGCAATGGTGTGGCGGTAGTGTTGCTGGACTATCACACCGATGGTCCAAGGTTCGAGTCCTGGGAAAGGTAACATCCAAAGTGGTTTGAAAAAGTTTTTCAAAACGGGGGTCGCGACCGTAGGCAGTCATTTGGCTAAAAGTATTCGAGTGTAGTTCTACCATGGAATCCTTCTCCAAATATTTTTTTTAATTCTAAACTAACTATATCCAAACTGCAGAATTTGGAAATAGTTCAGAACTAGAGCAATATTACCAATAAACGAACTACATCCCAACTGCCGAATTTTTAACTAGTTCGGAACTGTCGAAAAGGTAATGCAATGGGGGTCAATTTCCACCGCCTAGGACCCGCCTCAGAAGAGTGTTAATATCACCCTGATTTTGCAAATTTTTTCTGTTTTTTACTGCCCTCAAAGCCCCCTTTAGAAACTAAGATTATCGTAATACCTGCGAATCTGGTTGTCAAATACAAAATGTTTGAATATCGTAAATCCTCTATACCCAGTACTTTTTCTTGGCAGAAAAACGGACTTAGAGCCGAACCTCAATGTCGTTACAAAGCTGGAAGGCAGTGTGATCGATGTGGGTAGTTGTTTTCCTGATATGAATTCGGTAGATTCCGGTAATAGCACTTTCAACTGGCAGAAACCGAGTGCTGCGAGACCGACTTGTATAACCGCTCCGAAACTTCGGTTTTTTTGGTTTTAGTTGTACCCAAACTCGCTGAAGGTAAGCGTTTATAGAGATTTTATTGGTCAGATATACTTAGTCCTATTGTGGAACACAATTCCGTTTCACGTATGTTAAGGTCCACCGGTAACTGGTTAGTGTTTCTGCAGCCCCCCTCAAGGCTGACACTAAACTTGCCCTAGACTAGATCAGATTAGTAGGTCTTTAATAACGGCTTTGAGGTTCCAGTTTCTGCTGACTATTTTCTACACAAGTAGTGGGCTGTGTACAGCTTTACAAGGGATGTTAGGTAGCTTAGATTCCTACTCACAATACTTTAGAGCTTCTGCTTGATGTAGACTTCTAATTCCGATTTCCATTCCATTTTGGAGTTATGAGAGAAGTCGATCAGTCGAAAATATACTTCACTATAAAACTTTGAGATCGTTTACAAAAGCTATTTAATTTGGCTTTACCCAGGTCAATTTCTGCCGATTAGAAAATCCATCGCAAAATGGGCTACTGATTAAAGAAACTGTTCACATCTTATCCGATATCCTTCCATAATTTTTGCATGTACATACATGTATGAGTTGTACTCTGATCCCATTGCCGAATTCGCTTATAATTTGGTTCCAGTTTTGATCAATCAAATTCAAATCATTCAATTATGACTCGGTTTCCTTATACCTTTCTTTCGATTCTGATCTCCTGAATCAGCGTATTCCAGATACGTATACCTCATGAAGAGGGAGACGGAAGTCAAATTGAGAGCTGGAAGTCGAAGCCATGGCATTATGGGTCTTTTAGTGAACAGTATGGTCCGTTTTGTTTGTGTTTGCCTTAAGCTTTTTGGCAAGCACATTCCGACATATGAATCTGCACACGCATATTTCCCAATCGAACTAACCCTTTTAGCTATGTATTAATGTACTCGTACTTATGTACTTATATATATTTGTATAAATAACTTTAGTGATAAATGGGTTAAACTTACTTGCGGTGTTCCATAAACGTTGCAAACTCCTTAACGCCATCCGTGTTCTTTGCCAACACATGCCAATCATCTTTGAAACTTTCGCAGGACTTGGGAGAAAAATTAAAACTTATTTTACTGTTATTAGAAAACTTTACAACTTTTTAACCAACAAAAAATCAAATTAATTTAAGTGAAAAAGGAACTTTCATTTTTTTTACAACATAAATCAGGCTAAGAAACATAATTACAAAATTGTCTGCACCCATAGCTGGCAGGAGAGCAGGGAAAATCCTCTAAAAAAATAATTTCAAATAACATTCCCCATCCATAGTTATTTGTAGCTGTGACCTACGTTACCCACTGAACTAAAAAGTATGCCCCAAACGAATGCTTAGTTCAACATTTCACATACTTCAATGCTCAAGCAATATTTGTGTCTATGTGGGCCAAAGGGTTCAATGCTCATCGCAGATTCCAGTTCACTTGGCAAATTTCGAAACAGACAGGATTCACGAAAATCTGCAAATTAAAAATTTTGTTTTTTTGTTGTTGTAACAAAACAAAAACATGTTACTAACCTGGTGCGAACTCCACTGGCAAATAACAGTTCATATATTCACATCTTTCTCTTGGATCGGTACCATAATCTGTATGGCGCATATTCGTTGTAAAGAGCACTAAAAGTTGGAGGCCCAAACATGTACCCCAAAGAGGCAAGTAGCTGTGTTCTTCGTTTTTTCGTTTTGCTATGTTTACGATGATATCGGTTGCACGTACACAATAATTTGTTAATTCCAAACGAGCTGGGTCGTGTTCATTTACAAATACTGCGCCACCTGGGATTAAAACGCTGCAGGAAGATGGAGAGCAATCAATATACATTTTAATTTAATCGTTTTTGAATTTAGTTAAAGAAATTTTTCAACTGCATTATCATAATTAAATTTAAACAAGAAAGGAAAACTAAGTTCGGGTGGAACCGATTATTATATACTCAGCTGGGCGCTTACGCAACAGAGTGAAAGTTAGTTTTTTATATGAGCCATATAAAATGTATCCGCCAATCTATATATAATATTAAAAGTTCCTTGATCGAATATATATAAAATATTTTAAATCTATTTATTTTGTTGTTGGTTTTATGGTCTCTTCATTTTTACAATCTATTTTGATTGAGTTTCTCTGTGCAGAGCCTAATTACTATATCTTTATATGAAATGTGGGCGTGGCATTCACACCGATATTTCGCACAAACTCGTTATTGTTATACGTGATAGGTGTACCAAATTATGATATGAGATATGGCTACCAAAAAATTAAATTTGGCTTGGTCATTTATTTTATTTTATTATTTTTGCATTTCTTCTTACAAGGGCATTTTGGCAGTGAAATAAAATAAACTTCAAATCCTTTTTCACAGAGATATGGCCTATTTAATTCGTCTATAATACTTTTGGAGACTGTCTATACAAAAGTGGGTGTGGTCGTTAGCCGATTTCGTCCATTTTTCTTCGGCACGATCATTGTAAACGAGCTATTCTTGTATATTTGGATATTTTTATGTTGATAGTATACTACATTCTAAAAACTTTTACATAGGTGTTGCCACATGGGATATTTTTACGTGGTTGACACCTATCTGGAATTTTTTTTTAATGAATTGTGTTATGCCAATATGGGTATCAAACGAAAGGTATTTTCCTGCGCATTTAAAAACACAACATTTCGAGGTATTGTTGCCAACTAAATGTATTATATAAACTTTTTGTTTGGCGAGCTAGTAAACGATAGATGCCGTCATAGGAAGTAAATTGTAGCAACCTCAGTAGCCTGGTAGCAAACAATAACCGTATCCATGTAATGCTGTTGAGATATCAACTGTTCAAATTGAGGAAATCAAATTTTGACATTTAAATGGTGTACGTTAAGCACTAAAATAGTATTGTTATTTGAAAAATTCATAAATTGGTGGTATTTAAGAAAAAAGTAAGGTCTTAAAAGTTTATAGCTAAAAAATGTCTGAAGTTAAAAACATTCCAGCGTAGGTAGTGATGAAACGATATCAGCGCATCGCCCCAAGCGTGCTGCAAAAGTGAGATGTTCGAAAAGTATTTCTAAAATTGTTAGCAAAGAAGTGAGTCACATACTAGTTTGCCAAACCGGCTCAACTTATTCGAGTTCTGTAATTTTTCCATATTAGCAACTGGTATTTTTAATACAGCGATGTCAAACGAGATGGCAATTGTCCTCTTCTTTATCAGCAATATACCAGTTCACATACTAGTCAGTACATACACCGGTATCATACCAGCCGTCATACTACTTAGCCTATGCATCAGTATTATACCAATTACTGTACCACTTTATAGTAGGTTAATTCATTTTGGGTTGAAAAATACACGAAAAGTGCAAAATTACATTACAAACCAATTTATTGAAACTTCAGTCATCAGATATAAAATTTGTGTCTATCAAAATAAATATTACTTCACTATATTGAACAATTTAAACAAATTTGAATAAAAGTAGAGTCGCTATTCAGCAATTTTGCTCTTTTTTCAATTAAATTTTCCTAAAACATTTTATGGAAAATTTAAATATTAATCTCAGATAGAATATAATCCATACTTGTAAAAATATCTTTATATAAAACTAAGGAAATTTAAGGAAATATTAGTTTTTTATGGAGAAAATTATTAGTTTCCGAGTTCTTTGCAAATAACCATGCAGGTAACTCGTGTATGGCATTCTAGTATATACATAATGTGCAAGTTCTTTGTTACTAAATTTCTTTAAAAGTGCTATTTTTAACCACCTTGTTATTGTACATATCTCTGCTCGCCATTTTCGTTTCTGCAGCTTCTAAACAATTCCGTTATTCCTTATTATTTTATTTATGAAAACTGCATCTCACAATCACAATAAGTCAACCCTGAAAAATAAAAACTATTAAATATTTTTTTATGAATTTGTTAAAATCATAATCGTTTTCACCTTTTTTCGTGGTTTCATTGGAGCACTGATTACTCATTTTCAGTGTGACCAGGTGATAGAAAAAAAAGAGCCTGAATCGGCAAAAAAAAAAGGTTAGAAAAGGCTAAAATTAAGAAAATAAGAAGCTAAAAAAAAGTCAGAAATTCTTTTACGAAATCCATTTCAAATTTTTTATTTTCGATTAAACTATTTATATATAAAGGAACTATTCTTGTTTCAACACATATCAGGCATATTTTCCTTCACTAAGATGGGGGAACCCAAAATTTGTGAAACATACCATGACAACTCCTTAAATATCGGCCAAAAATCGTAGAAGCTCTGATAGCTAGTTAACCCATTTGGAACATTAGTCCAGTTAACTGCCAGTAACTTATTCCACTGATTTTTAATTCTTCTCAAAGTTTTTTCATCGCTGATATTTAATTCCAGAAATTGTAAATATTTGGATTCAGGTCCATTTTGTTTTATACTACATTTACACTGCACCAATGCGGCGCATGGGTTTGAAATTTCTTATTTGAATTTTCCAAGTGCGATGCAGTGTAAATGTAGTATTAAACAAATTTTTGGAGAAAAAATCTGAATTTTCTTTAAATTTTTCAAACTTTTTGTCAACCGTTTATCAATTTTTTTGCAAAGTGTTTTTATATATTCAAAAGCTTTCCTCTTAAGGACAATTTCATCACCTTAGCAAATCATTGTCAATATACTTAAAAATTTACTCAAACTTCATAATATTCGGATAGTCGCCATAAAAGTCGCCATCTCCAATTTTCAAAATTTAGTCGCCAAAGTTTGTAAAAAGTCGCCAAGTAAGCCTGGAAGGAAGTGTTGGCTTCGATTTCATTTGTCTTAAATATCTTGCAAAATAAAGCAGAAATCGAAAATTGTTGGTCGATATATCGAACAATATGCGATAAATTTACCAGGGACCCCCGATAATGATTATTTTTATATTTTTAATGAAAAAAATCGAAGGCTTCCCAGTATCGGAGGACAGTTTAAAGTATATGAACGTGCATGTCTCGTCATGCTCAACGGAAATCTGCATTGTTTAAAGAAAATTTAGTGTTCCATCATTATATATCTTTCCTGATGAGTATATAAAGCCAACTAAATTGTACGGGAAAGATCCATTCAATTCTATTAAGCAGTTTTTGAGTGATGCGCTTTACGGGGCTTTAATTAGTTAATATGTAATAAATCTGGTTTCGGTGGTGCCGTTACGCCCTACCATAATGCGAATAAAATCAATTCACTCTGTGAGCTATCCCCAGCTGAGTATAAAAACGGGGTCTTTAGACTAAAACAAAATACAATAAAATAAGCTACCGCAACTAAGTTAGGTTAGACTAAATATAACAAACAAAACTAAATATTACTAAAATTTTGTTTAATGCACTTGCTATTAATTTAACAATTAATTAAATACAATAAGATTAATAAATGCAACTTAGTACGAAGTAATTTAAGTACTTAGAACTAGATGTGAATAGATTCACACTAATAAAAGAAAACTATATTACATGAAATTCAATTAAATACGTTTAGGTTAAATAAAATGAGATTAGTGATATATGTTAAGATGCCTTAGAGTAATATTTAAAAAAAAAATTTGAAAGAATACATTTAAGTTTTAGTAAATTAGACTCCATATAAGAGAAGATCACAAAAAATAAAGCCGTTTGTACCAGTAGGCAAAATGCAGCTCAAGCATTGACCTATGGCATATTTAATCGATCAAAAACTCGAAACAAAAGTTCCTACAATTAGGTAGCTAGGAAGATGACAGAGATAACCTTAAAATGGCACAGAATCGCCGATGAATTGAAGGTGGTCTCGCATTCATAACTTAGCAGGCTGGCAGTGTTATGCCAAAGCATCGCTTTTAATTCCGTCGATACCGAGAAATTATAATATTTTATATATCTCCTGATAATAAAGGGTGTAGCATTGCTACTAAAACAACAACAACAATAGGTATAAAATATGGAGGATAGATGGAAAGTTAGTTAGAAAAAATAATATTTATTTATACAAAATAAGACTTAAACTAAACTTGGATTATAGTAGTGTAAATGAAAAGTAGCAGAATTTAAACAAAGCTAGACTACTTTAATGAATAACTCAAACAATTAAATATCCACTAAAATAACTAATCGATAAGTGATAAACACAATTGAACAAATCCAGCTTACCCATTGACTTTAGTCAATATATACTCATAATACTCTTGGTCTTTATTAATCCTTCACAGATGAAAAAGTTATATAGCAAATTAGAAGGAGACAGTTTTAAAATTGTTACATACATGAATACATATATATATACACATGTCAAAAGTAATAATCTTTTTCTTTGGATATTGAATTAAATTGAATTAAAAAAAATTTTACATACCAGATGGGTACAACTTCAGCGCCTCCAGCTTCCAAGTACTCTACATATTTATTATCAATATAACTTATTTGATCTTTAGCCATTGCGTCTTTCCGATCCATACAAAGTATGCCTATCAAAGGCTTCGACAGCACAGCATTTTCAGTCATCGTCAAAGCGCTAAGAATTGAAGAAAAAGTTTACATAACAAATACTACACATACATACAGTTGTGTTTAATATAATAGTAGTGAAATTAAATTGGATATCGTTCCATAAAATAATAATAAAATAATAAGCTTTGACTTTAATAATTTGCAATTAAAATATAACGAATTCCATAGGAAAAATCACATAAAAAGAAATTTCAAAGTTTACACAAAGTGCAGGAATATTAATTAATCTTTTAAAAAGTTTTGTTAAAATTTCAATATTTTTGGGAAGAGTTTTTAAAAAAAATTTCTGCACGTACTTTTATAACTCATTCAATTTTAGCATAATAATGTGGAAGTACCTTAAAATTTCTCCTGATTTTTTAGAATTATTTTTAGGCATTTCTTTGCATACAAAATTAATTTTTTCTTGCGTTGTATGGAAGGAATCACTTAACACCCTTAACGAAAAAAATTCTGAAAATTCAGGAACATTTTTCAGCTAGTTCTAATTTACACAATTGATTGGTCTACAGAGCTGCGTACTCAAAAATATTTTAGAAATTCTGCTAAAAAATTTATAGATTTTGATGTCCATTTTTTAAGGTTTAATCAACTTTCCTGAAGTTTGTGTAAACTTTGAAATTTTCTTTTTGTGGTTTCTGTTATCGCTATATTTTAAATGAAAATTATTAAAAACGGACTTTAAAAATCTTTAAATTTTTTTTTAATTTAATAAAGTTGATTGCAACAGCTTGATATAAAAACAAATGAATACATCACTGCCAAAAACTGCAGCCTCCCAATAAGCGCAGAGGCAATAGATGGAATTCCCAGGTGGGTCACTTATCGTTGGCGAATCATACATATTTACTTTGTCGAGTCGTTGGAAATTCCAAATTTTAGCTCTTTGGCTATTGAAATATTTTTCCTTGAACAAAAATTAAAATCCCAGAAAGTTCCCACGAGAAAAGCTTCTCTCGCAGTTGAATTCGAGACTATATCAATATCGTTTTTCTGTTTATTGGGCTATCACCGAAAGATTTCACAAAAACCACTAGCTAGCGATTTTTGTGACATTCCATAAACAGTTTCATGTCATTTATTTTCATTTGTTTGCAAGCATCACCTTCTTACTTTGGCACCTACTATGCAATCCACTTTTTATGGAAAATTTATACCAATCAAAAACTTTTTAAAACAAAAGACCAATGCTAGAATATTTTTGTATAATTAGTATATAATTTCAAAATCCGTTATTAATTTCAAGTGCTCGCCTTGTTCATTTTCGATTTTATACTAAAAATGCATAAAGAAATGCAAACAACTGTTTTGCAAAGTTCTGCGCAGAATAGCTTCTGTTCTCTCATTTAGACAAAGCCAAAAATTGCATAAAACTTTTTGTGCAACAACTTAAAGCGATTGTACAGCTGTGATATATAAACATTAATATGCATGTAGATAATATTGTGCATTATAGATATACATTAGACTGGAACAAAACAATTTTTTTTAAATTGTTTTTTTCATTATACTGAAAATTCGAAATACTGTCACAGTTTCAGACCTTAATTTTAATTCAAAGAGATCTATCATTGCGTGGCCATGAATTTTGACGGCATCCAAATTTACCATCAGAATTTACCAGGAATTCGGGCGTAAAAAAAGAAAACAAAAACCTAACCTACCAATGATTAGGTATTCTGAAAATATGTAAATGAATACGTTTTCCAAGAAAAAAAATTTTCGTATACTATCGCCCTGTAAAAACTATATTTAAAATAACGAAAGTTCTTCTGAAGACATTTTTATTTATCAGCCAATCGCGTCATAAATAGGTTTGAATAGGTCGGCCCCTGGTCCACTTTCCGAAAAATAAAATATTCTAAACTTTAACAGAGGCAAAGGTCTATCAAGGTACCGAATTTCAAGCAAATCGCATCATAAATAAGATTGTTTTGAATAGGTCGGTCCCTTGTCCACTCTTCCCGAATCGCATGAATTTGTTACCTATTCTATGCTCCTGAAAATAAGTGTACAAAATTTCGTAGATATCTGTTAAGCAGTTAAAACCTTAAAGACCCACAAACAAACTCACAAACTTACGCATTTATAATATTAGCAAGATAAGATTATAAGTCGGCACCCCTGCCACCTAGAAATATTTTTGTTGAAATACGACGTAAAATACGTTTCGTGTTGTACCCATATGTCACATTAAATTTAAAAAAAAAAATATCAAATAGGTGGCAACCTGGTACCAAAAAGAAGTCGAGCTTCTCTACCAATTTGTGATGTGCTGCTTCTAATTTTTCCTACAAATTGTCGAGACCCAAAGCAGATGAATTTTCGCTGAGAAGCCTTCCATGCCAGACATACACTCGGAGAGTTTGTCAACCCACTGCCGAGGGGGGCCGTTTTGGAAAAAAAATTTCAAACCACTTTCGATGTTACCTGCCCAGTGACTTGAACCTGGGACCTTCGGTGTGGTATGCCAGCAACACTACCTGCACACCACGGCGCCCGCCAGAAAGGAATACATATAGCAATATATATAATACGATTAGGTAGCAATAATAGATGGTAACCCTTCTCTTCTTCTTCTACTTAAATGGCGTTCAACTGTCTAAACTGTTTTCGTTTACTTTGTTTAAGGACAAAAACAATCCCCGCAGGTTTTTGGGGTTTTAGCCGCAGGGTGAACGGTTTTAATCGTCCAATAAAGCGATCCAGCTGATGCACATCGAAAGCAACGTAAATGGATATCCATTTGGTCAATCCTAGTTCCACCTCAATGGAAGTGGTAGTCTAAAGAATACCTTCTCGGGCGGACCATCTTCATTCATTCACAACATGGCCTAGCTAGCTAAGCCGATAAGTTTTATGTGGGTGAACTATGTCACCGCCTGCGTAAAGCTCATAGGGCTTAGCATTAAATCTTTTGGGAAATCGCCTTCGCCAACGCTTATATATCCCTAAACCTTTCGAAGAACCTTTCTGTTATTCTTAGAAAAATGCAAATAGATTGGAACCTTGCTAAATTACTTTCAGTCGCACTACTTAAAATGAAGAAGAATGTACTATGCTATCTACATACCGTATTTCATCCAAATTGGCTAAGCTGCTTCCGAAATAGGAGTGGATATACCAAGATCGCTCATTTAAAGTTATAAGATTAGTATGAAGCAGACGTGTTCAATTAGATTAGTAATTAATAATCAATACATTAGATGGCTTTTACAATTGCTAATGATTATTTTAATTGTTTTTCAGGAAAATGCAATTATTAATTAATTACGATAAGAAAAAATCAAAAATAATAAAAAAAAAGATGTTTTGATTACTTTTGATTATTTTTGATTTTTTCAGTTTTTTATTTGCTTATTTTCTGTTTTTTTTCAGTATTTTTGATGTCTACAGCAATACTGAAAAAAATCAAAAGGAATTAAAACGTTTTTTGATTACTTTTTTTTTTAATAATCGTAAATTTCACGCTTTTTTTTAATTAATTTAATTTAAAAATTCAAAGTAATGGTAATCAATCATTAAATGGATTCTGAAGAAATAAATTATCAAACCGGTAATCATTACGATTAGTGATCATTATTTAACAGGTCTTGCATAAAGGTTCACAATTAACTGTTTTCGTTGAAATAAAAATGAGTGTCGATTTACTGCAAAAAAAAGCTTCAAACATCCCTCTCCATATGAACTTCGCGTTGCTGACTAAGAAGTTAACTTAAAAAAAATTTTTTTTGTGCCCAATCTAATATACAAGTATATTTGTAGGTATTTATAATTTCGAATATACGATGCTAAATTTTAGCCAAATTCTTCCTCAATCGCGTTGCTAGAGATCAACTGTGCTCGCTTACAATTTCCTTTAATTTTTCTCTGTACTATAAACCACCAGAACAGTACCAAATGCAAACATTCTTAATTCATAAAGCATACTTTGGCATCTTAATTATTTCCTCTTAAAGTTGTGTAAGAAATAAAATATGATCAACAGACATCCATCAGTTAACTCTTCCCAAGCATTCAACAGAGTGCATTACTTCACCACTTCCCGGGGCCACACTTCCACCGGAGATAACTGTTTTGAAGAAGTACTTCGGCGTAAAAGCTTTTCCTATTAAAACCAGAAACCTGCTGCCACTGAGCTGAATGAAACATGTGAAGTATGTTGTTTTTGTTGCTCGGTCAACGAATATATGCAATATTTTTTTGAACTTATCTTACAAAAGAATTCCCCTAATATGCCGATAAGCTCCTGAGACGCCAAACCGCACCATGTAAATAAAGAGAAAAGCGTTTAATCGACAAAGAAAACAATAAAATGAAATGCCGATTAAGCTTTGCAAAGAACGGTTATAACAACAACAGTAAGATATTATAAAACTATTTTTATTGTATAAATCAAGTAATTTTTCATAAATACAACTCTTTATACATTTTGTAACCACCAAAAGAGAATCAGTACAGAACCGTAGAAGAAATTTGTAACCAATCACATTCGATTGCAATCACATAATATGCATTGAATTTCAATCTCAAAACTTTATTTTATTTTAATTATTAGCTACTCCTTTCTTGGCTTTCTTTCCCTTCTCTTCTTTGCTGTTCCCTTGCTTTAATATATTTTTATTTTATTAGCTTTTGCCTACTTTCAATAGTATATTTTTAATTTGTTTTATTGTATTATATTTTCGGTTTCTTGCTCCCTTTCTCTTTCTCTTTTCTTTCCCTCCTGTTATCATAGCTCCGTTTAGTTATTTTATTTCACTTAATTTTATTTAATTAATTTTATTATATTTTATGTTATTTTATTTTATTTTATTTTATTTTATTTTATTTTATTTTATGTTATTTTATTTTATTTTATTTTTTTTTTTTATTTTATTTTATTTTATTTTATTTTCGTTTATTTCATGTTGTTTTATTTTATTTTATTTTATTTTATTTTATTTTATTTTATTTTATTTTATTTTATTTTATTTTATGTTATTTTATTTTATTTATTTTATTTTCTTTTATTTCATGTTGTTTTCTTTTATTTTATTTTATGTTATTTTATTTTATTTTATTTTATTTTATTTTATTTTATTTTATTTTATGTTATTTTATTTTATTTATTTTATTTTCTTTTATTTCATGTTGTTTTATTTTATTTTATTTTGTAGTTTTTTTATTTTATTTTATGTTATTTTATTTTATTTTATTTTATTTTATTTTATTTTATTTTATTTTATTTTATTTTATTTTATTTAATTTTATTTTATTTTATTTTATTTTATTTGATTTAATTTTATTTTATTTTATTTTATTTTATTTTATTTTATTTTATTATATTTTATGTTATTTTATTTTATTTTAGTTTATTTTATTTTATTTTATTTAATTTTATTTTATTTTATTTTATTTTATTTTATTTTATTTTATTTTATTTTATGTTATTTTATTTTATTTATTTTATTTTATTTTATTTCATGTTGTTTTATTTTATTTTATTTTATGTTATTTTATTTTATTTATTTTATTTTATTTTATTTTATTTTATTGTATTTTATTTTATTTTATTTTATTTTATTTTATTTTATTTTCTTTTATTTCATGTTGTTTTATTTTATTTTATTTTATTTTATTTTATTTTCTTTTATTTCATGTTGTTTTATTTTATTTTATTTTATTTAATTTTATTTTATTTATTTTATTTTATTTTATTTTATTTTATTTTATTTTATTTTATGTTATTTTATTTTATTTATTTTATTTTATTTTATTTCATGTTGTTTTATTTTATTTTATTTTATGTTATTTTATTTTATTTATTTTATTTTATTTTATTTTATTTTATTTTATTTTATTTTCTTTTATTTCATGTTGTTTTATTTTATTTTATTTTATTTTATTTTATTTTCTTTTATTTCATGTTGTTTTATTTTATTTTATTTTATTTTATTTTATTTTATTTTATGTTATTTTATTTTATTTATTTTATTTTATTTTATTTTATGTTATTTTATTTTATTTATTTTATTTTCTTTTATTTCATGTTGTTTTATTTTATTTTATTTTGTTTTCTTTTATTTTATTTTATGTTATTTTATTTTATTTATTTTATTTTATTTTATTTTATTTTATTTTATTTTATTTTATTTTATTTTATTTTATTTTATTTTATTTTATTTTATTTTATTTTATTTAATGTTATTTTATTTTATTTATTTTATTTTCTTTTATTTCATGTTGTTTTATTTTATTTTATTTTATTTTATTTTATTTTATTTTATTTTGTTTTATTTTATTTTATTTTATACTAGTTAATTTTTTGCTTTTCATTACATAAGTATAACCACAACGATTACACAAACAAAACAAATTAACTACCGTCTTGAGTATTCTGAGCTAAAATAAATTTAACATGCATAATCACTTATTTGGTTTTAGTAAACACTGTGTATATTTATGATGAACATAGTTTCCTTAGTCTTTTTGCCGATTGTTAGCATTCATCGTGTTTAGGCACGATAACCGAATAATAACAATCATAAAAGCTTGCATAACACACACCGCGTATATATAAGCAAAGCAGTCAGACAAAATTTCTATACACAAGAGACAGACAGAAGCGCGATTACAAGCAGAGGCACGATTACAGCAGTGACGTGTAAATTTTCTGGACAACCCCTACCGAGCCCAAAGATGTTTACACATCAAAACTGATTAATCGAAACTAGCCTTGGTGGAAATGTTGACTGTATAAAGATAACTGTGTATTGGGAACATGGCCTAAATAGGTCTATGGCACGTCCACTTATTTAATGCTATTCTGAAAAACTTTTTTGAAAATTTACAAGCCGGTATTTGTGTAGTGATGCAATTTATATCAACAAGATGTGAAACATGTAATGAGGTTTTCAAACAAACCTTGAGTGCAATTAAATGTTGGGGATTTTGGGAAAGAAGGCGTGGCACCGCCCACTTTTCAGTATAGTAATTGTATCAAGATATTACATTTCTCATTTTTGTTCCTCTTATCCCTCGTGTCAAACTATAGGGAGAAGCATCTCAATGTTTTAGACCTTTCAGTGCGTTGCTTAGTAGAAAATATTTAACTCATACACCTCGGTCCCTGTTTTATTATTATCTCATAACTTTAAACGACCTTCTCTTATATATTTGTATATTCAAAATATCTCGAAAATGGCTAAACCGATTTGGATGAAATTTGGTATGTACATAGGGTACGACATTATAAGAATTTTTATCTAGGTGTTGCTCATATTTTCCTGCGTATTAAAAAAGAAAAAGCATTCCTGAGTAGGGTTGCCACTTTCGTTCGAAAACAAAAATCCGGCAAAGAAGTACTAATACCGAGAATCACACTCATCCAAAGGGCCGCATTTGTGTTTGTCAGATTGGAGCTAAATTAATCGATCTTCATGCATGGTATGTTATATGTAGCGTTTTCAAGAGTTAAGCGACCAAATACGTTTAAAATAATGCTTTCGAAAGAAAATCAGAGACGGGAACATGGTATGGAAGGAAGTGTTGACTTAGATTTCATTTGTGTTAAATATGAAAAGTTATGGATAATCTTGAAAAATAAAGAAGAAGTCAAAGAATGTTGACCGATATATGGAGCACTAACCGACAAATATAACCATGTGACCCTATTCTGTCTCGATTATTTGATAACAATCGACAGCTCCCAAACATACAATTTAGCAAGAAATCTTGTAAAGAGTTGTCAAAAATATGGTGAAAACTTTTTTGAGCAGCCACCAAGAAGTAATTATGTATATTCAAACTTTGTTACCAATAAAAAGAAAATATTAAACATACTCGTATTTCTATTATCAAGATTTGTTTTAAAAATCTTTTTTTGAAAAGCTCCACTGCCGGAATGTAAAACTACCAACAAAAAAGCAGAATATCTTTACTGATGAGTTTTTAAATCAAACTAAATTGTATGACAACCTTTGACATTGCCGAGCAAAAGCTCGGTCGCCCAGGTACTTCTTATTATTTATTTAGACTTAAAATAAACTTAATGCCTGACATATAAAAAAACACTAGCTGCTACGGCACGGACCGGTTTTATATGTAATTCAATATCGATATTTTCAAGTTGAATTTTTTTTAGATTTATTAAAAACAAGCAGAGTACCCGGCGTCGCTATTGTGTAGTTACAGCTTTTCTAGAGTTTTATTTAAAATGTGTGGATGGATGGATAAAATCAAAAAATTAAATTCGTAAATTTTTGGTACGCCACTGTGTCTTTACTCGAAAATGATTTTCAATTTAGCTGAAATTGAAAAAGTGATTCAGATGAACTCGAGAACTTTCCCTACGTCACCTTCAGTAATTTTTTCAAAGAAATATTCAATAAACAGACACGAACTTTCTGGAATTTTATTAAAGTATAGATAAATTAGTTCTCTTTAGAGAACCCCAGAGCTGTGTTCTACATCCATTGTTTTTAAATGACAGGGAAAGTATGTCTTATAAGACTAATATAACCTAGATATAGGTTTCAATTGGAAAACTACTACCATTATAGGGATCACAATTTCGGCTTTTTAACATTTTTTAATCCAGCCATCATGATTTTAAAAACACGAAAGTTATGATATGGCGAGGAAAGTCTTCTTCACAAGCATTAAAATGACGAACATTATTCAAAACCTACAGCCTTAGAGCTACAAATTTAGTAGCGGTAACAAAATACAACTTTTACGCCCTAATTCTAGTATGGTAACAACATTCGTTTTCCCGGCAAATAAATAGTTTGAAAACTTTTACATCCTTTTGGTATTCTGCCGGCTTAAGTTTTAGTTCAATTTCGTAACCACCAAAATAGGTGGTAACGTCGCGTAACCGCGAAAACTTACACGTGTTTTGTAAATATTTTTGTGAACAGAAAATACAGCAAAATTTTGTTTACATACTAGTTCACAAGAATTAATAAACAATATAGCACTTTTTTACACAAAGCTTCGTTCGCGTTTGCATATAAATCTCTATCGCGCATTGTTTGTTTTTGACAGCGTTGATATGTACGCTAGAATCGCAGTTACATGAACTGCATTGCCAACGGTTACGATTTTCGGTTAGATAATCTTCCAGGTACAAAATTATCGGTTACGCACAGAATCGACCCGTCATTAAGAAATACTTTTAGGTATCGGATATCGCTAATAACTGATACACAACCTAAACTAACCCTAAGTTAACAGAAATGGTACCAGTTGTAAACTAGCCAAGGCGAAGCTAGCTTAGAACTGTTCGAACTGGAACCGGTTGAGGAAATCGTAGAATTTTTTAATAAGTGTTATAAAAATTAAAGGTGTCCTTTTAATCCCAGACGGAAGCTTGAACAGAACAGAACATTTTTATTTATTCGCAACAAGCTTAGCCAAAGCGACCGCTCAATCTTTATACGAGGTGTGTTCAAAAGGTATCGCGAATTTTGAATTTTCGCTTGTTACGTATATTCGAATTTCGAATTTTTTGTGGCGTTATGTTGGTACTCGTGTCTCTCACTTATGCCGACAAGCTCGGCCATTTTGAATGTTCAGTTAATTGTTGACAGCTGTTTTGCTTGCACGTGTTTTGGATCGTCTTCGATTTTTACGCGAAATTCGTACCAAAATTGCTCAATTGTGACCAAAAACAGCATCGCATGAACATTGCTAATGAGATGTTAAACTCTGTCCGCGACGACCCAAATTTGCTCCAGAGGGTCATAACTGGTGACGAATCGTGGGTTTATGGTTATGACGTGGAAACCAAACCTCAATCATCTCAATGGAAGCTGCCGCACGAACCAAGACCGAAAAAAGCGCGCCAAGTTCGGTCGAATGTGAAAGTTTTGCTGACAGTTTTCTCCGATTGCAGGGGCGTGGTGCATCATGAGTTCTTGCCACAGGGAAGAACGGTCAATAACGAATATAACCTGCAAGTTATGCGCAATTTGCGCGAAGCAATCCGCCAGAAGCGCCCGGATTTGTGGAAGAACAAAAATTGGCTTTTGCACCACGATAACGCCCCTGCTCACGCATCGTTGCTTGTGCGCGACTTTTTGGCCAAAAACAACACACTAATGATGCCGCAGCCACCGTATTCCCCAGATCTGGCCCCTTGTGACTTTTTCTTGTTCCCTAAACTGAAGAGGCCCATGAAAGGACGACGTTACGCTTCTCTTGACGAGATAAAGACGGCATCGAAGGAGAAGCTGAATAAGATACAAAAAAATGATTTTTTGAAGTGCTTCGAAAATTGGAAAAACCGTTGGCACAAGTGTATAATATCTCATGGGGATTACTTTGAAGGGGACAAAATAGATATTCATGAATAAATAAATAATTTTTGAAAAAACACTAGATTCGCGATACTTTTTGAACACACCTCGTACGCTGAAGAAGACTAAAGTGTTCAAGTCAATAGATTTCCTTTAATACTCACCGTCGACAAGGCACAAACTTTAATAAATATTTTATGCGACAGTAACCGTGTCTACGAAATTACTAGGAGTTCACCCTACCAAGGACTGTTAATTCAATACAACCCTGTTTAATTTTCAACCATGGATGGATGACGACTAAAATAACAACAACAAATAAATGTTCCGAAGAGCTTGTCTCTCGAAAATTCAACGGGTTGGTTTGATAAGATACTTATAGATCATGAGTTTTATTAGTCAAAAGAGAACTTTACCTCTCAGTTTTCTACTGTTACGGTCAGTATTGTCAATACCATTAATATAACTAACAATTTGTGAGGGATTAAGTCCTAGCTTTGTTTTTCAATTTAGGATGCATATTGATACATGCCGACCCCGAAAGGCAACCACTAAGGCAAGTGAATTTTTTACTCAGAAGCTTTTTTTTCCATAGACCCCTTTTGATAAATGTTTTTTTAAAGTATTTTCGAGGTTTCATTGCCGATACAAAAAGCTTTGGATGATTTCTGAGCGGCAGCCGAGGTCTAGCGGTCACCCCTCCGGGTTTGACGTTTAGAATATGCCCGAGGTAGGCATACCCGTCGTAAAAGGCACTAAAATGTGCAGCTTAGTGGTTGATCCACGGCCATGATGCATCTTACCTCTCACCAGGTTGAACTGGCACCGCAAGGGAGTACCGAACCGTACCTTTTTTATATGCGACAAAGTACTCCCCAAAACCCGGGGAGAGTTTTTGTCTTCACAAACAACAACAACAACAGGTTTAGTGGTAGTGTACAACTATGGGAACAGGTAACAACAAAAATACTTTGAACAAATTTTTTTAAAACGAGATCCCCGCTCGGCAGTGGTCGGCAACATTCTGAGTGTGCTTTTTCCATGAAAAAGCTCCGCCTTACCAGATGTAGTTCGGAATCATCATAAAACATGCAGGGCCCGTGAATTTGTAGGGAAAATTAGAAGCAACACCACACAAGTTGGCAGAGAAGCCTGCTTTAGTTTTGTTTCTTGAATTAACCTTCCCGGTGTCAAAGTCAGACCTGCTAACTTTGATAAGTAATCAAATAATTAGACGGCTTTTTTAATTGGCAATGAATATTTTAATTGTTTTTCAAGAAAAAGCATTTATTAATTGATTACGATTAGAAAAAATCAAAAAAAGTTGTTTTGATTATTTTAGATTTTTTATTATTTCGGTTTTTTCCGTATTATTGTAGTAGGTAAAAGATCAAATATGATAAAAAAAAAAGTTTTTTTGGATTGTTTTTAATTTTTTATGATTACTTTTGATTATTTTTAATTTTTTTCAGTATTGTTGTAGAAGCACACAAATATGCACAGCAATACTAAAAAAAATCAAAAATAATCATAAAAATCAAAACTAATCAAACCAACTTTTTTTGATAATTTAAATTTTTTTTTTAATTTTTTTTTAAATTTTTTTTTAATAATCGTACAAAATTATGATTTTTTTTTATTATTTTTTTAATTAACTGGAAAATAATTATTAAAATTTTAAAGTAATGGTAATCAATCATTAAATGTATTTTTAAGAAAATGATTAATCAAATCGGTAATTATTACGATTAGTATTCATAATTTAACAGGTCTGGTCAAAGCGAATAAATCCCACTACAACCTCGACCGATCCAACACCGTCTAAGTGACAGTTTTTTTGCCTAATCCACATTTTCGCGTTTAAATCAGAGAAGATTGGTCAATTTGGTATTTAACGGGAAAAGAAAAGGAGTATGTCCTACACTAATGGCCGGGGATGCTCTTTTTTGGGATTTTGTGTTTGGAAAAGGGGTTCAGGGTTTTGAGATTTTCAGAATCCCCCGACTTACCAGATGTGAAGCTACACTGAAAAGCATATTCATTTCGTTGACAATTTCATTCAGTTTTTCGCGCATTCTTCAAAAATATTCTGACAAATTGTGATATTTTACTCAGCCGTTGATATGCAACATAAAAGGGATCTAAATATTATGCTAACGGGGTTCGTCATGGGTAGCATTTTGTAGAAAATTTACTAAACCATTCCCAAAGCAATAGCAGCGTACACGTACTTACTTGAGTAAAAACTTACTTTATATATTTGTCAGCTCTCATTTAACAAAAAAGTGTACACAATAATTTACTGAGTTGCATGAAAATGTCAAAGGTTTCAAATACGTTTACATTCTCTTTATTTAAATGGCGCTTGACAGTCTAAACGATTTTGGTTGTCCAACATAGCTCGCCTGTCGTTTCTTCTTTCTGTCAAGTGGCCCAGCGGTTTAGGGTAACTAAAATCAACAACACGTAGGTTTGTCGGAATCAAACAAATCGATGTAGCGGCAGTCGGGCTATACCAGAAGCTCGAGTACCGGATACATATGCGAGAAACGAGTGCTCGAGTAGTTTAGTCGCTACTGAAACAAAAAACGAAAAATGGCTAATCGCCGAAACCTGTTTGTATCCAAACCAAATTTGACAAGGGATGACGAAAAATCGTTCCAATATACATCAAATAAATTGCCTTTGTTGTTGCTGGGAAATCTTACTGCATAAAGACACTTTCCCTGTGAGACACACTTGATAATTACCAACACTCTTTTGTTTACCCGTAGGAATTACCACATTATTTTGATAAAAAGAAAAAAGCATGACCATTATTGAGCAAATTTTTGTACGTTTTTTACTTATTTTTCACACTTACAAATTACGAATAAAAGAATTTATGGCCATTTTTGGAACACAATTTTTCATAAAATAATTTTTTAAAACTGATAGAAATACTACTAATTTTATAGCATTTAAGTCAAAGATGAATAGTTAAAATATAATAATTTTTTAGTTTAAAGCAAAACTTTTAGTTGGCACATCCATAACAGTGCAATAAATTTATATAATTCGTTTGGGTAACTTATTTGTTTAGATATTTATTTTAGACGTTTGTTTATTTTAGTGCTAGATTTAGAGAAAATAGTTTTAAATAATTTTATATTATAATATAACGATTAAACAATAAAATATAAAAGATACATATGTCACATCCGTTATGGCAGAGTGAGCTAAAGTCAGAACTATTTAAAATGCATTTTGAGATAGTTTTCGTAGTAGCATTTGTTCGACTTTCCTATAAAGCAGATAATCAAATATATTTTTGGCGTATGTAATACAGTTAAGTGTATGTATGAATGAATAGAATTAAAATAAAATTTTAATTTAGGCAATCACTCTACATTGTATCGAGGTATGAATGTATTTATGCTAATTTACATTAACCACCAAATTCATAAAAATAAAATAGAGTTATATAAAACTCGTAACTTAAAATTTTTATGGAAGCTTCACTATTTCATTTTTTATGAATTTGAAAGTAAATGTTAGTTGTTATCATATATGTATTACTTCTATATTGCTAGAAAATACTCAGTACACTCGCCAACATCTGAGTGCAGATATACAGTGGCGGTCTTAAGTGTACATACAGTCGTTTTCTGCGATTTTCACAAATGTTGGCCTTAATAAAATTATTTTAGCAAAGCTTGAGTAAAAACATATGTTAAGGTTTAATACAATAACTATAAATTTTGTTTTAAAAATGTACACGGAATTAGTGGAAATTTAAAGATATTTTATTAAAGTTTTGAATTTTTTTCGAAGAAGTTCTAGCAAAATTTTCAACTTTGTTCATAGAATTTTCGGAATTTTCTAGTGTATGCATTTTTGTAGCCCATTCAATTTTAGTATAATAAGGTGTTAATCTTAAGTTCGTGACACCTTTCTCTGATTTTTGACAATTTTTTTTCTTGAAGGCTACTGCATTTTCCTTCATACAAGTTTATGAACGGAATTTTTTTTTGTATAAAAGAAAATACTTTAGCTCGTCGGAAAAAAAATTGCCAAAAATCAGCAAAACTTAAGATTAACACATTATTATACTAAAATTTAATGGCCTGGAAAACTTCATACTCTAAAAAATTCTATGAAAAAAGTTGAAAATTTTGCTAAAACTTCTTGGAATTTTTGAGACAAAATTTATAGTTCTTGCAATAGACACTGGCACATGCTTTTATATAGTCTTTGTTGAAACAATTTTATTAAGACCAAAATTGGTGAAAATCGCAGAAAACGGCTGTATGTACACTTATGTCCGCCACTGTATAGGAAACGAACGTACCAAAATGACACCTCTCGTTTGGATAAATCCATGAGCGTATTTTACTTTTATTGAAAAATATATTTGGATAAGATACAAAATTGTAATCTTGTAGTAGATTTGTATAAACTTAAAATAACGCAAGCCTAGCATCAGATTCTAGTTGATAGATGGGGTAAGCTAAAAAATATTTCCCACCATGGGCTGATATTTGAGCATAATTATTGAAAGTAACCTTGCTAACCATTATTCCATGTTTCATCAACTCCGATATTAGTTCTTATTGCCACTGATTACTGTGGCAGTTTGTGTAATACAAATTTCTATTGCCATTTTTCAGCAATTTTTTTTCCAACATCGGCCATGGTATGGGGGAGTGTCTAAAGATGCTGAGTGCCATTGCAGGGCTACAGCTCTTCCAAGCGGGGTCGCCACTCTTATAGTGTTTTTTTACCATAGAGGGATACTATCGAAATTCCATCTGGCTTAGCAGCGACCGTTCGGAGGTAAAACTTGTGGACCTACATTTTATTTTTAGAAAAGAATTAGAAACATCAAATACAATCAAACCTCAATTGGAGAAAAAAATGCACATCTTTAATTTTCTCCGAGGTATATTGCGCCAAATTACTACTATTTTCTACAATATCGTCAAAGCGACGTGAAGCGGGGGGTTCTCAGTGCAAAATTTCGATAAAAAAAGATAGGGGTTTTTCATAAAATTCTTGAATCTATTTATATAAGCTTGAACCTTTCCTGTAACAATTTGACTTTTCAGTACATTTCATAGCTGACAAAATACACGTATACAATCCAATCTCAAAAATTGAGTTTCGCTGTCTCCCTTTGATCTTGATTTCAAAACACACTGCGGGCATAGCATGCTAGCAATATAGAAGTATTACATATATGGTTGTTATATTTTATTTATTTGTATATAGAGCATAAGTATGCAGGGACCTAAGAAAATATTACCCTTTTTTAGTTTCATATCAAAAAATATAAAAATGTCACTGAAACATTAAATCTGAGTTTGACTAAAACAATTTAAAATTAAAAGTAATTTTTTTTTTTTACTAAAAACCATAACAGCTACGGTCCCTGCATGCTTGTACTAAATGCAAGTTAAGGCATGCGTCAATTTAAAGCAGCCATTGTTAGAATTTCCTTTAGGAACTTTTGTAGAGTAGGCGCCAGTCAATAAGAAAAAAACAAATGGCAAAAGAATACAAACTGTATCAAGCTTTGGTATCGATATCTACGAATTATTAATGTCGGCGCTATGACATCACATACACTCATTTACGATATTAAATCAAATAATGCAATTAATAACAACAAAGCACTTAATGTCGTTACTTCCACTCCCATACTGGCTGCGCTACCATTTTGTGCTTTAAACAAATATTCTTGCGCAAATGATGAGCCCCGGGCACCTGTGTAAACTGGATGATAATTGTAGATGAGCGTATTTATCTCTTCATGAAGATCGTTGAATTTTTGTTGATTTTTACGCGCTTCATTCATGAAGAAATTGCCAAAATATTGTGAGACAAGAATGGCGTTTGTGGTGTGAGTTATATTGCGATTTGGTACGAATTCGTAAAGATTCTTTTCGGGATGAAATTGTACGCCATAAAAGGGATATCTAAAATACAAAAAAATGGAAATAATAAGATTTGCTTGGCTAATTAAAGTGGATGGGTGTACGTACTTTACATGTTCTATTGACGATATAAACTCTAAACCGTTCCAATCATGATTGAGACTCATCACTTTCCAGATTTTGTCGTAGCCGCGAAGAGCAAATGTCTTAAAATAAACAAGCAAAATTGTTAGCAATTATCTAATATTAGGTGTATCCATATACATATATATAAGTGCAGTTTACATTTTGTACACATCAAATCATGATTATAATAAAAAACCGCGAAATCCCAGCAGTGAAACAGCAACTAGTCCGATAAAAGACTACTTAGAAACTAGAATTTACTGACTGAAAGGAAATACTTTTAGAAGTTGAGTTGAGAATATGTTAGGACCAACTACGCGTACAATTTGGTGTTATTTTGAGGGTTTTTCGGGGTATGAAAAAAAAAACAAAAAGCAAAATTATTTATGCTTTTATATATCTACAGTTGTGTTCAATATAATAGCAGTAAAATTAAATTGGATATAGTTCGACGAAATAAAAAGAACCTATGATTTTATTAATTTTCATTTAAAGTATTCATGAAACGAGCTCAAGGCCAAGAATAATAATTTTTCACTTTTTGAATTTTTTTTTATGAAAATTATTATTGTTTTTACTTATTGTTAGAGCATACCTATTAAATACCCTGTATATGTATATATATATAAGCAACTCAACTACATAACAGTTCTATTCCAAATGTTCTCTCATTATAAGTACCACTATGTCACATTACTTGTTATTGACTTATTATGTACCTATGATTTGATCTATTATTCATTACATTAAACTCGCTTAAACTAAACGGACGTGTGTTTTATTTCCTCGAACCTTCTTCTGCTAATATTGGTTATGGGCCCAGATTAAGGCTTCATCATAACACACGTGGTTGTTCGGAAAGTTTTGTAAATTAAAAAGTTTAATTATATTTGTATTTATCGTTGGTCGATATGGCGAGTGCAATTTCGCAAGTAGAAAAATTGAGTGGCGAAAATTATGCAGTTTGGTCCGTCCAGATGAAAAGTTTGTTGGTGACATTAGATTATTGGTACGTCATCGAAAACGTTTGCAGCACAACAGCAACTGCCGAGCAGAAAGCAGCATGGATGTCGGATGACAAAAAGGCGCTGGCGACTATAACACTTTGCGTCAAACCGTCGGAGTTATTAGCATTAAAAACTTGTGTGTCAGCTAAAGGTGCGTGGCTCAAATTGTCCGAAATTTATAGAGCAAAGGGACCTGCACGAAAAGTGAATTTATTTAAGAGGTTGGTCCGGTTTCAATTTCAACATAACCAAAGTTACAGTAGTCAAGTGAATAACTTTTGTACAATCGCTGAAAGCCTCAAGGAGATAGACGTTTCTATTCCTGACGATATTCTGAGCATAATGCTACTTTGCAGTCTTCCACAAGACATGGACAATTTTGTCGTAGCGATCGAAAGTCGTGATGACCTACCCAAGGTCGAAAGTTTGAAAATGAAAATATTTGAAGAAGAAGAACGCCGGAAAGGAAAGGTCAGTGAAGGTGAGCAAGTTGTGTACGCATTAGACAACAAAAAATTCAAGAGACAATCAACACGAAAGTATTGGGATAAAAAGAACAACAACAACATAAAGTGCTATGGATGTGGTAAGCGCGGACATGTGCGAGCGCAATGTAAAAATTCCTCAAATAATTCAGCAAGTTCAGAAGTTGTGTTCAGTTCATATGGTAGCAAATCTTCAAGCAACAGAAAGCAGTGGATTCTAGACAGTGGAGCATCGTCGCATATTTGCAACAACAAAGGTGAATTTTCGTCGTACAGAGAGCAGCCGCAGAAGGTGATACTAGCATCTGGAGAAAGCGTCTTAGCAAAAGGTATAGGTAATGTACGTATTAAATCAGCTCATGCTGACATTATACTAACCGAAGTACTCTTTGTGCCCGAGTTAACTTCTAATTTTTTGTCAGTGGGCAAAATCATTTGTAATGGAAACTCAGTTAAATTCACTGAGAATAAAGCTTTTGCTTATACGAAGCGCGGTAATTTGATTTTTGTAGCTGAAAAAAGCTATGGTATATTTGTTGCTAATTTTAATCAAAATGAATATGCGTATATGAACTGTGAAAAATCGAATGATTTTGATTTATGGCATCGACGATATGGTCATTTGAATGCGCGCGATTTATGTGCATTGTCAAGTAATGAAATGGTTCGTGGTTTAGAGGTTAAAATGCCTAAAGATTTTTCTTGTATAACTTGCGCTTTATGCAAAATTTCATGCAAACCTTTTTGTTCATACCGCACAGTTCTTAGTAAAAGTAAATTAGAGATAATCCATACGGATATTTGTGGTCCGATGCGAAATGTTTCGCAGGGTGGATCTGTGTACTTTATTACTTTTATCGATGATTATACACGTTATATGAGTACGTATTTTTTGAAGCAAAAATCAGAAGCGCTAAATGTATTTAAAGAATTTAAATTAAAAGCTGAAAATGAAACAGGTTGTAAAATTAAAATTTTGCGTAGCGATAATGGTAGGGAATACCTAAGCTCTGAGTTTAACATATTTTTAAAAGAAAATGGAATAGTCCACCAAACTACCGTAGCATACACGCCTGAACAAAATGGGATTGCCGAAAGGGCAAATAGAACGTTAGTCGAAATGGGTCGTTGTATGTTAGAAGAGTCAAAATTGCCCAAAAGTTTATGGTCTGAAGCGGTGAATACGGCCACTTATTTGAGAAATCGCGCTCCTACGAAAGTTTTGCAAGGCAAAACGCCATATGAATGTTGGTTCGGTTGGAAACCATCGGTTTCACATTTGAGAGCGTTTGGGTGTAACGTAGTAGCTTTACAAAAGCAGCAAAATTTGTCGAAGTTTATGCCAAAAGGGCGTAAGTTGATATTTGTTGGTTATTCGAACCAAAGTAAGGCATACAGGCTTTACGATAGTCAGCGTAGAGCAATTGTCATTTCACGCGATGTTAAGTTTTTTGAAAATTCTCTCACAGAGAAGAGTTCGTCTCAAAGTACCCCAACGTTAGCTTCTAATAATGAATTCTTTACTACACCTGTTGTTGTTAGTGACGATGTGCATGCACAAGAGCAAAGCCAAGACGTTGTTAGTGTAGATTTAAATCAAAATAGCCAAGCGAAGTACATTGAAAGCGAAAGCAATGCAATGCTGCCTAGCGTGGAGGGCGTGGGAGGCGCGGTAAATGATGAATGCGCGGAACATATTGACAATGATACTAATGTGAGTACATCAGAAGAAGCAGAGGAACCAAACGTTGTGGGGAAACGAAAAAGAGGTAGGCCAAAAGTAAATAGAACTGGAAATGTTGGTAGGCCGAGAAAAGTGTACGTGATTGAAGACAGTACTGTACCCGAAGTTTTAAATTCAATCGTTTCTGATCCAATTTCAGTTAGAGAGGCAATTGAAAGTGCAAATAAAGAGAAATGGTGGGAAGCCATGAAATCAGAATACGATTCGCTAATTAAAAATGAAACATGGGATTTAGTGGATAAGCCTGATGGAAAAAATATTATTGGAAATAAATGGGTTTTTTCAACGAAGCGGAGGTGTGATGGTAGCGTTGAAAAATATAAAGCGCGGTTAGTTGCGCAAGGTTGTTTTCAAAAGCGTAATATAGACTACCATGAAACGTATGCACCTGTAGTTAGACATTCCACTATTAGGTTAATTTTAGCTATTGCGGTTCAGTACAAGTTGTTAGTAAACCATATTGATATTGTATCTGCTTATTTAAATGATACTCTTAACGAAGAGATTTACATGTACCAGCCAGAAATGTTTGTGCAAAAAGACCAACAAAATAAAGTTTGCAAATTGAAAAAGTCTCTGTATGGGCTGAAGCAAGCAGGCAGAGAATGGAATAAGAAGTTTAATGAGATTTTATGTGGTATTGGTTTTCGTAAATGTTTGTCAGACAATTGTGTTTATATTATGAAAAAGAATGAAGAATTTATTATTGTGGCTTTGTATGTAGACGACTTAATGTTAGCATGTTCAAATCAATCAACAATGAGCGAAATTATAGAGCAATTAAAATGTTTTGTTGATGTTGTGGACCGTGGTCCAATTTCATTCTATCTAGGAATGGAAATAGAGAGAGATGGTTTGAGAGGCCCAATTACTGTTCATCAAAGAAAATATACAGCTGAACTTCTAACAGCATGGAATATGACAGAGTGCAAACCAAGTTCAACTCCTCTTCCCAGTGGAACTGAGCTAGAGAAATGTCCAAATGAAAATTGTAAAGAGGTTTATGATGTAAAAACATACCAGTCGCTTATTGGTGGTTTGATGTACCTGGCGGTTATATCAAGACCAGATATTCTTCATACATTATCAAAGTTGTCACAATTTAATAATCATCCACATAAGCAGCATTTTATAGCTGCAAAGCACATTTTGCGTTACCTTAAGTATACGGCTAATGCGAACTTTACATACAGCAGAATGGAAAAAACACTTTCTTGCTTTACTGATTCTGACTGGGGCTCCAATATTGTTGACCGAAAATCTTATAGCGGTTATATTGTTTTTCTAGCTGGCGGCCCGATTGCTTGGGAATCAAAAAAGCAAAATAGTGTTTCACTTAGTTCAACAGAGGCTGAGTATGTTGCGATGTGCGAGGGAGCTAAAGAAATTATTTTTTATCGTCATCTGTTAACAGAGCTTAGGTTAACAGAGTACTGCAAAGTTGCAACTGTTATTAACAGTGACAACCAGGGTGCAGAATTTTTAGTTCGTAATCCAGTTACTAAGAAAAGAAGTAAACATATTGATATAAAATATCACTATTTAAGAGAAAAATATGAATCAAATGATATTGATATTATATATGTACCATCGGCAGAAAATGCTGCCGACTTATTAACAAAATGTTTACCTAAAAGCAAGCATATGAATTGTTGTAAATTGATTGAACTTAATTTGTAATTTGAAAATATTTTTGTTCAATGTTTACTATATGTATCCAGTATGTATTTGAGTTGAGTGGGAGATTGTTAGAGCATACCTATTAAATACCCTGTATATGTATATATATATAAGCAACTCAACTACATAACAGTTCTATTCCAAATGTTCTCTCATTATAAGTACCACTATGTCACATTACTTGTTATTGACTTATTATGTACCTATGATTTGATCTATTATTCATTACATTAAACTCGCTTAAACTAAACGGACGTGTGTTTTATTTCCTCGAACCTTCTTCTGCTAATACTTATTAATAATCATTTTTAATTAATTATTAAAAGTTTTTTGATTGAATAGAGTAGGAAAAATGTTTAGAGACAACTGCCATAGCTTTTCTTATAGATCCATAGCTCCAGCGTATTGTTAGCTTAATGGTTAGCAATGCGTGCCAAAATTTCTCTGATGAGTGAAGTCTAGCAGCTTCCGAAATGGATCTATAAGAAAACCTATGGCAGTTGTCTCTAAACATTTTTCCTACTCTATTCAATCAAAAAACTTTTAATAATTAATTAAAAATGATTATTAATAAGTAAAAACAATAATAATTTTCATAAAAAAAATTCAAAAAGTGAAAAATTATTATTCTTGGCCTTGAGCTCGTTTCATGAATACTTGAAAATGTACAGGCCGTAAATCAACAAAATTGTTGGTATAAAAAATCAATTTTCATTTAAAATATAGCGAATTCCATAACAGAAACCACATTAAGGAGAATTTTAGAGTTTACGCAAAGTGCAGGAAAGTTCATTAAACTCTTAAAAATTTACATAAAAATTTCAATACTTTTGGGCAGAATTTTGAGAACAATTTTGAGAACAATTTTGAGTACGCAGTTATATAGCTCATTCAATTTTAGCATAATAATGTGCAAGTTATAGGTACTTAAAAATATCCCCTTTTTTGTCAAGGATGTTGGGTATATTTTTCCACACAAAATTAATTTTTCTTCATGCGTTGGATGGAAGAAATCACTCAACCCCCTCGACGAAAAAAATTCTAAAAATTCTGGGAAAAATGGTAATTTTTTAAATTTTTATTAACTTTCCTGAACTTTGTGTGAACTTTGAAATTCCTTTTTATGTGGTTTCTGTTATGGAATTCGCTATATTTTAAATGAAAATTAATAAAATCACAGTTTCTTTTTATTTCGTCGAACGATATTCATTTTAATTTCACTACTATTATATTGAACACAGCTGTATATCTTTATAGGGCTTGGCCCAGCAAAAAAATACCGAAATGGTACCGAGTAAAAAAATATTTATCTATCTTTAAACCATCCCGAACTGTTCCCGAATCGATCAGTAACTGGTAATGAAATTTTCCGAATTTGATGAACAACATTACGAGTATACCGAAAAGATCAGGGGCCGAATTACGACATCCGTTCCGTGATCGTAAACAGTTTTTTAAGTCAACATAACTTTGAAACGTTCCAATTTTTAACAAAAGTAATAATGCATAATTGAACCTACTGGTACTTCAAGCCAATTGCTCAAGTATGACGTCATTCCGAGTTATAGGTTTAAAGTCTAAGCGATTTAAAAATTCGTATCACGTAATTCGGCCCCAGGACATGACACCGATATTATAACAAGGGCTTTCTTAATCAGTTCAGTTCAACTGAAGATACCGTCTTATTTTCTCTTTTTTTTGAGATTGACAAAGCATAAAAATAAGAAGCCACTTCTGACTTAAAGTTTTTCCGGCCGAAGTAGAAGTAATTACCCAAATGCAAAGTACAGTTAGTACAACAAACTAACTCAAGAAGTTGCTTCCTCGAAAACATTCGATTTGGATGAAAAGCTCGAGAAAAATAGATGTTAGACCAAATTTTTTCGAATAGATTATTCTTTTATTGGATAATGACTTGTTTGACTGACTCGAATTAGCAAAAATTCGTGATTTAGTTAATGAAAAGTATCGGACGACAATTACGTCTATTTAAAGCCAGGAGGGCAAGATATCCTTAAGTTCGAAGAGGTTCGCGAAAAAGCCAATTTCCGACGAATGCCATTTTACTTCGGCGTTGTGCTAGAAAGTGCTTGGTGACGCCCCCTGGTTAGCAAATAGTTTAGATTGAAAAACATAGATATGGGAAAGTATGACAAATTGAGGTACCTGCTTATCAGGTCATTTTCGGCTCATCCATGAAAACTGAAGGATAGAATCCAAGAGCCCGCTGACCATTGTCGCTTTTTATACCTTCCAGGTGTTGTACATTTCTCTTGGGATGTAGAAGATTTCTCTCTAGAGTCTCAACTCTCTTTGATGAAAGTTTGATCGATTTACATACATCCCTTTAGATCTAACATTTTGCCTAAACAGAGCGACATATGAGTGTTGTGATAAGTAAGTACTTGGCTAGCTTGAAACATACATAGATGTACAGGCTTGCAATTTTCTTTGTTACATGGTGTACCATATTTTTTTTTTTAGTTGGAATATTTCTGATCAATTATTGACAATTGCTGTCTGTGAGGATATACTCATGTTAAAATTTTTTGTTGTAGTTAGTACACACTTAGTTGATTTGACTGCTGGGATTAAATGCAAAGGTTTAGTATGCATACATTGAACAAGTTGGTTGGTAAGTCCAAATGGAGCCTAAAAATAGGCAAAAATTATTCGGATACCCACAAACGCCATTTACACATGTACCCAGTGAGCATTTGGAAGACTATTCGTGCATTTGGTACACTCGGATCGCTTGTGAGTGGTATAGCAGAGCAATGGAAAGTACAAGACAAAAATCTGAGTTATTTCTAAATCAATAAAACGATAGGAAAGGCTTGTTTTAAAATCCGTTTACCGATCTTCCTTCACCGAACTTATTCTTGCTGGACATTATTTTCATCGCCTTCCCGACTATTATACCTAATATACTTTAGTATTACTTACAAAAAACTCACCTCTTTTGTATAACAGAAAATGTGAAAATTTGCCGTCACATTGAACGTACTCAAGAAATACAATATTTCATCACTCGCTGGCGCAAATAATCTACTATCCTTGTAACCCTTCTCGAACTCCAATGGCATAGCTTGAGCCAACGACGAGCATTTAGTACGCGATTCCGAGACATCTAATGAGACATAAACTAATAATTCAAAGCCTAAGCAAGTACCCCAAATTGGCATATGTATGCCGCGTTCATTCATTTCAATGGCAATATCGTAAATATATCTGCCGGCCTCAGCATAACCGCCCGATTGATTGAAATATGTTGCGCCGCCCGGTAATAGCACGCTGTATTATGTGAGATGATGCGAAAAGATAAGAAAAGAAAATACTTTATATTGTATATACATATAAGCATGTGTGTACACCTCAAACATTTTCGCGACGCTTATAACTATGAGTCCAAAAGGAGTCCTAAATATGTGAGAAATATGAGTCTCAGAAAATGTAATCATAAAAGACTCTTTTATGACTCCTATATGATGGAAATTATGCGCCGTATGCCAAGAGTATATGCTTAACAAAATAACTTCGGAACACAAATTCATAGTTTTTCTTGGATTTTTTTAAATTTAAATGTAAACAACTTGTTTTACACATTGTCTTTTGAAAAACTCACAGTTATGGCATATTACTGATTTGTCTCGTGCGAGCGTAGAAAAATGTTGCTGTTGGATTGCCATTACTAACTCTTTGGTATGTCCTCTTTATTCAGAAGTTTTCGAGCTTGTATTTTGCTATCGGACGACCATCGCCAGCCGGGAATACCCTCATTTCGGACTCATAAAGAGCGTAAACGCTCCCATTTAGGACTCCTTTTTGATTCATTCATGACTCTGATGGTTTGCTGGGTATATGCTTTAAATAATGTGTGTATGGGTGTATATTATAGTAGCTCTTAGCCATTTGGGAATTTGTATATGCCAAAATTGTTCATGAAAAGAAGTGAGTCTTTGAGTGAAATTTAATAGGCATTGGTGTCTTAGTATACCCAAACTAAGCCCTAAAAGACGTTGCTAAGTAAATTGGCAAAACTTCTAACGCATTTACACAATCTTTATGAGACTCAAATGCATTAACAAATACCTGAGCAGTTTATAAGGGTGAATATAACGATTCCTTAATGAAAAACAGCCACAACTCAAGAGAAGATTTTAGTTTTGAAGAAAATAATATTATGAATTGGTTGGAGATCTTTCTATTAAGAGATTAAGGCGAAGAAAGATGCCTAATCATGAGCTCCAAGGAAACGCCGTAAAGGCATACCAGCATTAAAGTAGCAATATAATAGGAAAGTTTGAAAGCTTAGCTTAGATTTGAGATATCCAAGCTCGTGCAATGTTGATATGAAGGAATGAAGCTGTCAATAGATATTTGTTATCTTGTGCTAAGTCCCCTTTTTGATAAAATGAGCAATTCTTTGCTTAACTGCTGCATTTTAGCTTCACTCATTTCCTGGATAGAACGTTTCCTTGTAGGAAATTTGTGTAGGAAATCAGGATTTCAAGTCAAAAAATTGTTGTTATAATATGGAGATGTGGATGGTTGTTAGGAAGCGAAAGTGAGTTTAACGGAACTGGAAACGAAACCGGATGTTTCAAATTTTATTTACTGGAACCAGAATCGGGACTGGAATCAGTATTTGAAGCAGCCTACAAAGCTCACCTGTAGATTTGGCAGAAATATATGCATTTATACAGCAACTATTTGGATTTCAATGAAGCCTGATCCCCTTTTAGCTGCTTAGTGAGTCACATGGTAGGTGAGATTTACATTTAGTAGAATTAGAGAAATAAATAAAATTAACAAAATATATATCATCGCTGGATAAAAGCTAGGTCCGAATCAAGAAAATAACAACTGCACCAGATTAAGGGTTCTAAATCAATGAAATCTAATCAAAACTTACATCCGTTATACAGATTTGATTATAATTTACGGAATGGTCTGGTCTTGGCTGTGCAAGTCAGTTGTAAAAAGGATATGGATAGGAATACGTAAGTCAAAGAAGGATGAAACAATAGTATTTCTCAAAAAATCATAGACTAATATCGTTGTAAGAGTTACACACCTTACCATTATCCTATTGCCATTAAACTTCAATAATTACTTGAAAATATCTGTGAGGTACCAAAAAAATATACAAATTTGAGAGTAGCAGGAACTCTGCTTAATTTAAAAAATTTACACTAACAAAATGAATAATTACATAAATATTTAATAGATGTAAACTTACCCATTAATTTTAGACATAATGTCCTCATAATATTCCTTGGTTTGGCCAATCCTTGAAATGGGAAATTAATAAAGGATTGATTAAAATTTTAGAGCAAGAAAGAATTTTGTTTAACTCAAAAGATTATATACATTTATAGAGGGATCATTTCGTGACTTTTTTGGGATCATTTCGAATAGTTCCGAAAACAAAAAAAAGAGAACATAAAAAATCTCTAAAGAGGGTACAGAAACGGTTTCGAAAAATACCCGAGATCATTCCTAAAACAAGCAGAAAATTGTTACCTGAAATAGTTCCACAAAGGTGCCTACATGGGTCCGAATAAAACCAGCTAGTCTCGCCAAAAAGCCCGCTTTCTTCCAGCAATGACCATGAAATTCTATTCGTTATTCAAAACTTTTTGAATACACAATTACTGACGTTAATTGCTGTAAAAGAAAGTTTCGCAACGATTCATATCGAAGCGAGCTTTTTTAATTCATCCCTCATCTGCGCCTAGTCTTCCTCGTACGAAAAATATATATACAGCCTTGTAGTCACCTTGATTTTAGCCTTTATTTAAAAGATTTATTGGAACAACCTATATGTGTTACTAACACATAAATCTCTCTCTATCTCTATGGCGCGATATACAACAGGTATATCATCATAAACCTCCTAAGAGATTTTTGCGCGAAGCTTCTCTTCCAATTTGTGGTGTGCCGATTTGAATTTTTCCTACAAATTGGTGGGACCTACAGTTTTTTGCCGACTCCGAACGGCATCTACAAAGGAGACGAATTTTTGCTGAGAAGCCTGTCATGGCAGAAATACACTCGAAGAGTTTGCCAAACCACTGCCGAGGGGCGACCCCGTTTTGAAAAACTTTTTTCAAATCACTTTTGATGTTACCTGTACCAGGGCTCGAACCATGGACCTTCGGTGTGGTAGGCCGGCAACACTACCTTCACACCACGGCGGCCGCCTAATAAATAATACAGCAAAATAAGGAAAACATTCGCTGTTTAGATTTTGGAAAATTTGCCATTAATTCATTATATAATAACATCCAACTGTTTTCGTAATAATTTATACAATCATTACAATTGCTGTTTTATGAGGTACTGAAAAGTCTGAAAACAGATGCGCCATGAAACTGAACATAATTTAGCTAGCATGTACATATGTATGTACCCAGTTTCCAAAGCAAAGAGTTGTGCGATATTTTTGCGCTTTTTCAGTATTTTCTGAAGTGATATGACCTAGATCTCTTAAATAAATGTTGTAACCTCAACCTTATACTCAAACTCTCCCTCCCTTTAGGAAATGATTGTTCTACAAAAAAAATGTGTGCATAATAGAACTTTATTCAGCAGATTTCTGAGACTTAGCGTTTTTGAAAAAATAATCTCAGTTTACTGAACCCAACTGAGTATTGAAAGTTGGTTGTTTCGCAAAAATGGGGGCAACTTAAACCATACTATAATCTTTCTCAGTTTTTAGTAAATAAATAAGTATATCTACATATAAATATAATAAAATACAATTCGTTTTGCGAGTCATTATTATTGTTTGGTTAGTTGTTGTATCTATCATATTGAAGCGTAATATCTTAAAGAGCAACTGCCTTCAAAAACATATTTAATGTGAAATAACTCGGTAGAACCAGGTAAATCGTTTTATTAGTCCCGGAGTACTCCCTTTTATATTACCATATAACTTTATATACTCCCTTTTATCATTGCAAGTCCTAGGAGAGCGAGTAATAGAAAAACTCCCTTGCCCCGCCCAAAAAGTAATGGATTTTTTGTTATTACTTTTTTATGCCTCACAATAGAGTAATGGGGGAATTTTGGAGAAATTTAGAAAACCTAGGAGAGTAATGAGGGCAACATTTCACATTCCTCCTGAACGACCAATGAAAGATATTTGAGGCAGCCTTCTATGGAAACAAATAAGGAGTACTTTTTTAAAACTCACAGCAATGGAAGAGAACTCCTAAATACCTCACATATCAGCAATAAGGGCATACATGGCATTAAAAAACAAAAATTAAACGGACCACTTAGCTGACCAAATATGGTATCGGGGCTGAATTATATGTATTTCTACAATTTCTGCTTTTTATTTTGTTAAAAATTGTTTCCCATTTCTGGAAATTTTGTTTCTTTTGTCGGCAGAGAAATTTTGCTTACTCAAAAATCTGTTAACTGGGCGTAGAAATTGGGGAAATATTTTATTTAATAACTTGATTAAAAGGATTAGTAAAATCGGAGCACAGAGTGTAGAAATCACTGTTATTGATCCGAAAGGATGTTAAAAGGAGTACACTCTTATTCATCGCTTGGGGATATCTCTCATTTTCCTCCACAAGGAGTAGCATAAGAGTTGATTAAAAATATCTTCTGTTGTTCCAAAAGGATGTAAAAGAGAGTACTCTCTTATTCATCGCTTGGGGTGATCTCGCTTCAAGTTCTACTGGAAAAAAATATAAGTTTCTAGTGACCTCTGCAAATATTTAATTGATACACTTACAAATGTACATTTATGCTTAGAATAGGTATGGCAATATTTTGGATCTTACCAGTCCCGGTATTTTCGGCAATTTTTACTTTTACAGTTCCGGGATTCGGAAAGTCGCTACTCGCCAAGAGTTTAGGTTGAAAAAGCAAAGAAATTGTTTGAGAAACTAGCTAACATTAAAATATATAAAAAAAATAATTGGATTTTTTCTTAATTTTTATTATTTAAAACAAAAGTTATTATAAAGCAAAATGAAATAAGTTTCCAGATCATATTTTTCAAAAGGTTCGAATTTTTCAAGCAAATTCTTCGAATTGTTAAGGGATGTTTTTATACAATTGTATCTTCATCAATCATCTTGAAAAACACGGGCTTTGTGTTTTTGGATTTTCCGGAAAAAAATGTGGTTTCAACCTTAAAATCCGAGTTAACTAATTTATGGTTATTTCCACAAAATAGATTGAATACTTTCAATACATGAACTTTTTGTTTCAAATAATTTTTATAAATAAATCAAACATATTTATTTTTTAGTAATATATATCCAATTCCAGAAACCCCGAGATTGTGAGAGAAAAAATCCCGCTATTTCGACACCTAAAAAAGCACGGATCTCGTATACTCATAGCAGTCAATGAACCTTTCTGCATAAGCTTCATAAATATTTGGGACGATAATAAATGTTTTATTAAATGTTAAGTTTTTTATGATTACATGTTCATATGTTTGTGATGCTGAACAGGTGGCATAAAACAGGTTGATTGATATGAACTTAGCTTCACTTTTTGGTAAAAGATATTTATGTTCTTACACGGCTAAAAATTTGAGCTCAAATTTTAAACCATTCGTCGGTGTAAGCAATTTTTTAAACATATTTGTAATAAATTCCAAATCTTTGACTTACCTACACCAATTTTAAATTTCTTGTGGCTTAGATTTAAAACTGAACTGAAAAAAACGTCAAAATTTTTATTCATTTATTTTTGAAAGTTTGTTAAGTCATTGAATTTTTCTCATTACAGTTTTGTGTGCGCCGTAGCTCAGTGGGTAGACCAGACGACTCTGATGCGGGGACAGTCGGTTCGAATCCTGCTAACTGATGCAAATGTTTTTATGTTTTTTTAATAGTTACGACATTTTTGGTTTAAAATTTAAATTCTTTTCCTCACGCTCATTTTCTCGCAAACTGGCATAATTTAAAATCTCAACTAAATTTGGTTTGGACATATATGTAGCCCAAAAAAGTTTTAAATTTGAGCAAAAATTTCGGTGACCACAAATCACAATAAATTATTTAATTACCTAGTATTGAATACCAAAAATTTACTTTGCTGATATTTTCTTTTTGCTAATTGACATTTTGTGTCGGTGAAGTCGCGAAGCTGCACAATGAGTGAATTACATTTGCTCATCTGATTGGTAAGATAATTCTGATTTAAATATTTTATCCAAATTTGGTAGTGCATTTATAACCGGGCATTCATCAAATTTGGGTGGCAGCCGTGGTGTGGTCCGAAGGCCCAAGGTTCGAGCCCTGTGGTAGGTAACATCAAAAGTGGTTTGCTAAAATCTTCTTCAAAACGAGGTCGTCCCTCGGCACATGTTTGGCAAACTCTCCGAGTGTATTTCTGCCATGGAAGGCGTGTCAGCAAAAATTCATCTGCTTTGCAAATGCCGTACGGAATCGGCGAAACACAGTAGGTCTCACCAATTGTAGGAAAAATTTTAAGCAGCACACCACAAATTGGTAGAGAAGCTAGGCCTTAATCTCCTCGGAGGTATATATCATGTCAATTATTTATTTTTAATTTTTTTATTCATCAAATTTATCTGTGTTGGCATTTAAACATTTTTCTACCTAACACATTTATTGGCGTAAAATCTTACTTTTAATGATCCATTCATCATTTTGCAAACTATTTTATTTAACTCATTTAAGCTTTTATCTATTCTTAATATTTCTCGGTTGTATAATAAATGTGATGACTTTGCAAAATAAAGTTCATTAGATGATATTTTCTCGTCTCCTCCTTATTTTTGGCATTACAATTTATACAAACATTTTTTATTTGATTTTTATTTTGTTGCTAGAGTGTGAGTTTAGCACAAATCATCAACATTAGCTGGCGCTTATCTTCAAAGCCATACATTTATTTATGCGGCTCGAATTACATTATTAGCTACAAGAAACTACGGCCACGCTTCGCTGGACACAGAACTTATAATAGGCTAAGTTCGACTTTAATCATTATATCTTAGAAACCAGATTAATCACATCGCTTATTGCAGCACTCAGTACCTTTCGTTTGCTACCCATATTGTACTTATTTTTATTTGGTCACCCTGGTCTACATATTGGTCGAAAACCGGTAGAGCTATCGAAATAAGGGGCATCTTAAATTTTAAGTTGGACGTCTGGTAACGTACGCTGCAAGTTGCATTTAATTATATTCAGCCATTTTTGAGTGATGCGCGCTCAAACATACAGACAAACAGACAAAAATTCCAAAACCTATTGCTTTCGATTCTATTGGCTCAATAATGATCCCTCCTATAAATGTTTCCTGCAATGTACAGACATCGAGCTATTACAATTTTATACAAGGTGGCGCAAAAGTAATCCTCCTATCAGAAAATGCTATAAATTTTGCGATTGGCCCCTAAAGTCAGTTCTGTTTTGACATTTGTGTAGTAAACACATGCGAAATACACGTTAATAAACAATGTTACGCTACACTGCTCCAGAACGCGGAATATTGCTGACTATTTATTTGACCAATAATCGGTCGGGGCCAAACGGTTACTGTGAATGGTGAGCGCTACAGAGCAATGATCAACGAGTTCTTTTTCCCGCAACTTGATGAATTGGGATTGGAAAACATGTGGTTCCAACAAGACGGTGCAACAGCACACACTGCACGTGCCACAACCGATATGCTGAACATCGGAAGCTTGCTTTTGCGCCACCTTGTATATGTAGATACCGGTTTTACAATGCGAAGTGGTTTCCACATTTTCTCATGTTGAGCCTAATATCTATAAAAACCTTTTTTTTTTTGAAATTGCAATTCAAAATTTCGATAATTCTTTCTAATTTTTTCTATAAAAATTATAACACCTCGACCCCTGCTCAGTATAAGCGATATAAATAATCGCTTTGTTCTAAACACATCAGACAGCTCTTTTCATGGCACTGCATTTATTTACATACCTACATATTTGTTATCATTACATCGTTATCAGTTGTTAATACATACGTATAAAATTACATATTGGGTGCACAAAAAAGTTTGACCACAGTTTTTTAAATTTTGAAACTTGCGACAGGTTGTATTTAGTATTTGATCGAAGTTTTCCCCTTCTAGATTATTTAATTGCAGATGTGTAATTTTTCACTTTTAAACAATACAGTAAAAAGCCATCGTTGCTCTATAAAAGGTGCTGAGATAAACCGAATTTCCATTTTCCAATTTCCAACATTGATTTTTAACTTAAGATCAATTGGAGAAACAACCCATTCTCCAGTAAAAGAGGAAATTTTTTATATGAAAATATTCTTATTTCTCCACTTGAAAAAATATTGGATTCCAGCTTGAATTCCACAAATATTTTTCCACCAAAATCACACTACACGTTTTACTTTTTTGTTAGGCATTTCACTAATTATTAAAACACAATGCGTAATATAATATATAAAATATCACAAATACTAACTTTTGTCACACAAATATACGATATAGCTTTTTATTTCTTTCCTTTTTTATTGTTTTGGCAAAAATGTTGGCAATTTCTCGCTTTGATTGATTTTTGTTGTCAGTATTACAGAAAATACGAGTCCTACCCTGTTCAAAAATTGCAGGTGCCCTTTCAAAATAAACTCCAATGGTTTTTAGCAAACCGGTTTCGGCGTTGCGCCATCCTCAGTGTCTAGATTTATAAACACTGAGGATGGCGGAACGCCGAAATCGGTTTGTTACAAAACCAAGTTTGACAAGGGATGACGGAAAACCGTTCCAATATACATCAACTATCAACAAAACAAAATAAATCAATGGTTTGTGTTTAACCACAAATCCAGAAACATCCTGGAAATCATTTCTCAAATATCGAAATAAAGCTGGATTTATGCATATTGTGAATGCTCTACAAAAGGTCAGCTCTAAAGCGATTCGAATCTCCAATGATGGCATTGTGAATAAATATTGCGCTAACTGGAAAACGGTTACTTACTCTGCTATCATAAAGTGCTATTTTAATTGTAGGGAGAGTTCACTTTATACAACTATGCTATGCATCGAAAACTTTTTCAGCTTGATTTTTATAAAAATATAAATAGTTCTTTCATAGAAATCTTCCTGGAAATTTATAAAAAAAAAAACGAGTTTGTAATTTTTTTTATTTGAGTCCTTAATTTCAAAATGATTTCAGATTATGCAGTTTTGTCTCCTACCAAATTCTAATCCCATAAAGCGCAAGAGTCGAGATTCTTAAAAATGTATATCCATTAAATAATATAGCATTCAAAATGCCCACTAGGAGTGTATTTAGGACTGACTTTTCTGGAACTCTTTCTGAGTTTTCACACCGCCTTTTGTTGTCTATATCTATATTTTTTTATATGCGTGTCAGTGAGCGGTTTTAGTAATGAGATATAGATAGATCAGGCCTAAGGAAATACAGAAACATTGTCCTTCAAAAAGTTCGAAGTTGATTTTGTGGGCACAAGCCGATTTTTTGAACCAATAGCGTAGAAAATTTTAAATTTGAGATGACATATTTTGCTGGCACGCTAAATGCTAAATCTTTTTACACTTTTATTTTTTCATCCTTCTAGCATCTTTTTCGGATTTTAAAACGAAAACGAGCTTTCATTTTCTGCTAGATTGAGATTACATAATACTTTGAATAAGAAGTAGAAGTTCGAAAAATTAATAACTTTGATTTGAGTGTGGTTTGTAATGGTCCCACCAGCCAGTCCCACTTGACCTTGCGTGTAGTGTTGACTCAGTATTATAAAATATGGTAACAGCTCCTGGTTTATATTCCATTAGGCGCTTTTTTAGAATTCTTTCAATTTTATGACTTTTATCCGGAAATTTTTTTTCAACAAATCTATGACCAAAATGATCACGATAAGTAAGCAATTATCACTAGCGGCTTCCACTGTCTCCAAATATTTGAAAAGTGCAATTGTTTTTTACTCTCTAATTAATTTATCAGATTTGCTTTGACTAACAAGATATCGGTATTACAATTTTTGTACACCCAATATGCATGACATGCACTTCATGTAAGTATCTACTAATAAAACAAAAGAACAAAATATGTACTCACCAAATTGGCACTACACGTCCACCGGTGCCTTCCACAAATTTCACATAAGATGCAGCAATATAACTCTGGTAGTTCTCATGCGGATAGCTGCGTAATACAAATTTCGACACTTCCTGTGACAGAATGCCAATAATTGGGCGCGTATTCTCACCATAAACATTTACCGAGGGATCATCATTAATATCTTTATACGCATATTTCCTCAAGTGGTGGTACTTATTGACGTCAACATATGAAAATGCATTGGAGCCATTCAAAATGCATAAAATACTGAAAAGTGTGAGCAGAGCTGCAGCAAATGATCTTACTGCTGCATTGTTGTTATTATTAGTAGAAAGTAATTTCACTGCCATATTAACGATATTTAACGGTATCGCTGGAGGACGACTTGTACGACTTATGAAACAGTTTTGTGCGTTTGTTGCATATGTTTTTCTATTTGTATGCAAATTCAATTTTTTATCAATTTAATCGCAAATAAAGAAGCAAAATATTTGCTTGTGCACGTTTATTTAGCTACCTGCTATGGAAGCTCACTTTCCGCGCTCGACTGTGACAATGAAATGTGATTTTTTGAATATTTACAGGTAAGCTAGCGGCTTTATGTGGTGCGAGGTAGGCGAAGCAGCGGTAAATAAATACTCTCACACACACTCACACACCCTCCCTGCTAGCCATACATGTGAGTCAAGTTTGAATTTTTAATTGGGCGCAAATGTCGATTATTGAATTGTGTTAGCTTGCAGTCGGGTATTTAAGGTATGTGTGGGCAGACATATGTATTTAGGTATGTAACTAAAACAAAACAAAAGCAAACAAAAAGGTGTTAAATTCGATATAAACAATTAAAATAAAAAAATTGATAAAAATATCATTGTGATGAGTGAAATGATAACAATAATTAAAACATTTTTAAATTATGAGTTATTCCATCTTAAATCGTTTGATAACACTGTACGCCAGTGAAATAATACTTTTTGCGAGATGTACGTGAAACATACAAAAATGGCATACTTAGTATTTCCAATACGCCCTCAAATAAGTTAGGGGTCAAGAGCCCCTTTCTCATAGGAGAAAGTATATACATATTACCTAATAACTGTATTTTTGGTTAGTCATTTAAAAAAACGCTTTTTGTCGATTTTATCAATGCTATTTATCATTTTATTTCTTTCTGTTTTGTTTAAAATTTCAGAAAAACACAAAATATGCCAAAAATTTCAATGTATGAAAACAATTATAATGTTGGCTTTTACCTGTTTTGTTATCGACGGCTGAGTGGAAGATCACCATATTAAAAAACATTTCTAAATAACGACCAATCTCATAATTTGTTTGAAGAACTATCGTTGGTCCTACCAAAAAACGTAGAACATAAAGACGGTTCAACGCGACGAATAGTGGGAAACAGTAAACCCCGGATTCGCGGGTATGTCGCTCACCACTGCAGAAATTCGCTTGTAAGTCGCGGATTTTAAAGCTATTTACACAATTACTTTTATACACGGCTAAAAATTTAAGACTAAATTTTAAACCTTTCGTCGGTTTAAGCAATTTTTTAAACTTTTTCGTAATAAATTCCAAACTTTAAATAACCTACACCAATTTTGAATTTATTGCGGGTTAGATTTAAAACTGAACTGAAAAACAAGTCTAAATTTGTTTAATTTTTTTTTTATTTACTTCTGAAAGCTTTTTCAAGTCTTTGAATTTTTGTTGTTACAGTTTTGTGTTTTGTTACAGTTTTGTGTGAGCCCTAACTCAGTGCGTAGAGCAGTCTTCTCTGATGCGGAAGCGTCGGTTCGAATCCTGCCAACTGATACAAATGTTTTTTATGTTTTTTAATTTTTAAGGCATTTCTGGTTTAAAATTTAAACTCTTTTCTTCACGGTAATTTTTTCGAAAACTGTTTAAATTCGAAACCAAATTTGGTTTGGACATATACGAGGTGTGTTCAAAAAGTATCGCGAATTTTGTGTTTTTTCAAAAATTATTTATTTATTCATGAATATCTATTTTGTCCCCTTCAAAGTAATCCCCATTATACACTTGTGCCAACGGTTTTTCCAATCTTCGAAGCACTTCAAAATACATTTTTTTGTATCTTGTTCAGCTCCTCCTTCGATGCCGCCTTTATCTCGTCAAGAGAAGCGTAACGTCGTCCTTTCATGGGCCTCTTCAGTTTAGGGAACAAGAAAAAGTCACAGGGGGCCAGATCTGGCGAATACGGTGGCTGCGGCATCATTAGTGTTTTGTTTTTGGTCAAAAAGTCGCGCACAAGCAACGATGCGTGAGCAGGGGCGTTATCGTGGTGCAAAAGCCAATTTTTGTTCTTCTTTGCACATCTTCTCGGCCTTCTGAGAACATTTTGTACCACCGATAAACGTTGCTTCTGTCCAAGGTAGCTTCTCCGTATGCCACAGTCAACATTCGGAATGCATCCGCGCACTTAATTTCGTTTTTCACACAAAATTTGATACAGGTTCTTTGATCCATTTTTTTGAATAGGTAAAAATCGAAGACGATCCAAAACACGTACAAGCAAAGCAGCTGTCAACAATTAACTGAACATTCAAAATGGCCGAGCTTGTCGGCATAAGTGAGAGACATGAGTACCAACATAACGCCACAAAAAATTCGAAATTCGAATATACGTAACCAGCGAAAATTCAAAATTCGCGATACGTTTTGAACACACTTCGTATGTAGCCCAAAAAGTTTAAAATTAGGTTAAAATTTGTAACCGTGTATAATATTCACAATGAAACGTTTTTGTAGCCCTAACTATTTAAGATAAACGCATTGAGTTTGAGCATTATACGGGCAGGTAGAATGGTGAACTACCTACCATCGATTTAACGGCGGCCACTTGCATTCGCTGTTGAACCTTATTGTTCTACGTTCTTTGGTATTGCGAATTTTTTGTTTTCAATAGCCTTTCCATTTACGCCAGAATCACTGTTACATGAACTGCATTACCGACTCTGTCTAGTTTCAGTAAAATAATCCTCTTGGTACAATTAAGGTAGACCGAGTGGTCTGGTCAACAGGGATAGAATTCCTATATAATGTAGTAACCGTGTTTAAGAGATCCTGGATGATGGTAAAACGGGAGCTGGAATCTGAACTGCTGAAAATGGATATCAATGGTAACTTCAAAGGTTTATTCTCGAGGACTTATAAACAACAATATTGTAAAAGAAAACTTTGCAGGTCGATTTCATATGGAATTGCCCAAACAAAATTTTATTTATATTTTTATAACGCCACTATTAATTCTCTGCGAGATATATGCAAAGTAGTACATGACTCACAGACATCTGAGCATATTTACGATAATCATACATTTATAGAACAACATTAGCGTGCGCTCTGCGCTTCAGAGGAAAATAAATATTATCGCAGTCTTAGCAGAAGAATCTCAAGAAGAATTAAGATATAAAACAGAAACAACCTATAAATCTTTAAATATATTTCCCAATGAATTAAAAATTTATAATTTTAATTTGTTTAGTCTTCATATGGTAGTCTGAACTTTGACTCCCATGCGACAGCCCTTAACTGTTTCCCATCGTGATCAAAACTCATAAAATTTATTGGGATATCTTAGTATAGACGTGGAGGTGGACGCTAGGAAACTCTCTTGTGAACATTTTCAAGCTATATTTAAGGAACACCCTAATATTCATATTGAGCAATTAGTACTTTTGTGTACTTTTTCCAGACACTGATTTTTTGTGAATTGAATTAAAAAAGATAAAATTTATAAGCGGAGCTGGGTGATAAGGATTATATAGTCGATAAAAGTGCAATGCCGCCTGATTAAAACGCTGGGAATTGCACCAACGATTGCAATGTTTTCCACAAAGACCATAGCTCAATTGATAGCAGTAAATAAGGTGATGCACTTTTTCAAATTTTGACATTTACCATCTTTGTAGGGCGAACTGCTTATTCGAATTAATATTGCCTATTACACTATTGTTTAATCAGACGTCACAGCTTTTATGTTTCATTGTGGCCGAGAGCGCTGTGAACATCCCCGTTTTGGGATTACAGCCATAAACTATGCCTTTATAATATTTCATAACCTGATCGCGAATTAAATAAACTAAAGAAAGTTACAGAAATTTCCACGCTTCAACAATACGACCGTCTACCACCTGAAAATTTCGCAATGATTAAGCTTGCTGCAGTTGAAAGATTATTTCTTTTTTTTTCTGGAAATTGGTGCGGTGTGATTTGGCATTTAGCTTGCGAGTTTCAAAAACAGAAACATGGAAAAAGGAAGTATGTGAGTACTATGGATGTCGCCGTGCATCCTCCTCTGTGCATTCGCCTTAGTTAAAACATAGATAAAATTACAATTACTGTAATCGTAACTATCCCACACTATCGATGGTAGCCTAGATTATCTATAACTAAAGTAAAATGCACACGACCTCAGGAGAAAAACTCCCTACTTAAGTTGTCGGCCGAAATTTTTATATATCGGCAACTAAGATAACCTTTTTCATCGTCCACTAGATTCTGAAACTCGTAGCCACGATAACATCATTTTAGTGTTAACATTTTTTTTTCAAATTTCTTAAGCGCTAAAAGTTGTTGACAATCCTCGCATTGCCCCTTGTTCGTATATGCAGTATATGCAGTGTTGCAAATTGCAACCAAGTCCCTTATTCCCAAGTTATAATTTATGTAAACGTGTGATTTGCGCAGATACAATACATTATCCAAATGGAATTTGGTTGTGAAATTAGGACCTTCTATCTTACTTATTTGAGAAATAGGAGACAATTCCTTTTCTGCAATACTACGCATACTGCATTCACGAACAAAGGTTAAGCTTTGTATTTAGCTTCCTTACTCCGGCGGAGAAGTTGTAGATCCTTATATGCTCTTCCTCGAGTATTTGGAGTTTTTTTTCCAAAACAACAAGAACGACTCGACTAGAATAAGTGGGAAAATTCAGCTTTTCTATTTAAATGAATTAAGCAAGCGATAGGAGGGTTATGGTCTTACCGAACTTCCATTCCTAATATATTAAGTCTGTCCCTTCAGAACACCAGAGTTGCTCGCTGTGAAGTTAGCATTGGTTGCCAGTTAATAATTACAGCGGTAGCATTCTCATTCACCAGCAAGAGAGAGATAAGGGGAAGATTTTCCTGTTGCATTCAATGAACTAAAGCTGGGACGCAACACACAAAAAATGCTTTCGTGAAACCCATTGTACAGGTCTACAAGTAAGTTATCAATCAGCTGTTCACACCTGATGGGAATCACTCAATTCAGAGCCGATTCAGCGCAGAGTCTTACTCATTGGTATTAAAAAAAGTGCTAGCTGATATAGAAAACTATATAAAAACTAGATAAATAAAAGAAAATATATGCTAAAAATTGCTTTTTGTAGAATGTTATTGATACTAGAATAGTTTAAGCAAAAGTTTCAATAGGTTTTTGATAATTTTATGGAATTTTGTAAAACATCATAAAATGTATGTGATACTCAACAAAGCAACCGTGATGTCATGTCATTTCTCTTTTTTACAATAAAATGGCCAGCAGTAAGTTTTTTTTTCTTCATTAAATATTTCGTTATAATGACGTGTGGTTTGCAGTTTTCGCAAAAAAATAAGGCGCTGCGTCCACCATTTTCTCGAAGAGTATTTGGGAAAACCCAACTCTATGGCAAGTGGAATCAAAATTATCCGAATAAATTTTTTCGGTAATTCACATCTATCTCTATCTATCTCTATGGCGCGATATACAACAGGTATATCATCATAAACCTCCTAAGAGATTTTTGAGACCTTGAAGTGTTTGCCAGCAGGTGTCCCTGACCAGGCTACAGGCTTCCTGAAAAGTGCTGGTCGAAATTGAGTCCCCCCAAGGCATCAGGCAACATTTCGCAATTGCCTTTATCGACACACCTAGTGTACCCTATGCCCCAGGCTTCTCTGAAGAGGTATGTGAAACGTTGCGGAGTTATTTTTAAATCAAAAGATCCGCCTCTTCAAATATGTCCAATAAAGTTTTCTATTTTATCCTGGCATGATTTTCGGGTCATTAAATGTTTGAATCCCTTGCCTGTACAGAATCGCCACATATGTCGTAAACTATTAATATTAAGGAGCAAGCCTTTAATAAAACTAAAGGTATTCGTGGCGTCACGACCGTCTTTATCATGTACTTTCAAAGAATTAAGAAATCGTTCGGCTTCCTCAAGGAATTCTAATTGTTGTGGTGAAAGGTTGCTTGAAGTTTCCAGTTGCTTCAAAAACCAGACCATTAAATATATTAAATAGTTTATCAAAGAAAAGGACAAACTCTGCTGTATTGAAAAATGAAGGAGACGATGAAGTATTCAAAAGTAAGGAGCTCGTACTCGAAACATGGAAATCTACAAACAAAAAACATTCGACGGTAGAATAATAAACGAACAGACAAACGCTGTTTCCGACACAATATTCGAACCTTTAAAATTGGTTTACAAAAAACAAAGCAACTACTCAGGTACAACAAACTCACCCGCACCGACACATAAACACAAAACAGCAAAAGATCAAAAACAACAAACAAGCAAAAAAGGTCAAACAACAAAAATCACCAACTTTTACCTGCCTCAGTCAACCACACAAAAACCGATCGATGCAAACCACCCCCGTTTCTGAATGTACACACACAACACATGCACACACGTACGCAAACAGACACCCATGCTGACGTTACCTGCTACCTACTATAAATACAAGACAAAGGACAACAACAGATCAGAACGAAAATCGACACTGATGATGGCACAACGCCGAAACCGGTTTGTCTCAAAACCAAATTTGACAAGGGATGACGAAAAATCGTTCCAATATACATCAATTATTCTCCCTGTCGGAAAAACAACAAAACAAAATAAAAGGAATAATAATAAAGTATATGAACAAAAACATCGTTCGGTAGGGAAATTCCTACAACCTATTGCTTCGAATTTTCAATGCAAATGACGATTGACGCTTTCTGATTGTGCGTTGCCGGGCAAGCCACAATCACCCGATACTAGGACGGGGCGGGGCTCGTTGAAGCTCGTCTCTAAAAGCGTTTCCATGTACGCCAGAACACTGATTACATGAACTGCACTACCGATGGTTACGATTTTTTGTTACACAATTTTTCAGGTACAAAATTGCCCTGCTATCCTTAGATTCGACCGGAAAATTTCAAATAACTTGCCAATTTAAGAAAAATAGATCGGGATTATTAAAAAAACGGATTGAAAATGGTACAAGGTGGCGCAAAAGTAAGCTTCCGATGTTCAGCATATCGGTTGTGGCACGTGCAGTGTGTGCTGTTGCACCGTCTTGTTGGAACCACATGTTTTCCAATCCCAATTCATCAAGTTGCGGCAAAAAGAAATCGTTGATCATTGCTCTGTAGCGCTCACCATTCACAGTAACCGTTTGGCCCCGACAGATTATTGGTCAAATAAATAGTAAGCAATATTCCGCGTTCTGGAGCAGTGTAGCGTAACATTGTTTATTAACGTGTATTTCGCATGTGTTTACTACACAAATGTCAAAACAGAACTGACTTTAAGGGCAAATCGCAAAATTTATAGCATTTTCTGATAGGAGGATTACTTTTGCGCCACCTTGTATTATTCCTTACATATGTATGTGGTTTTCAAATTGTGAAAGAACCCTAGCACTGTTTGAAAAAAATGTTTAACCTGTGCCAAAATAACAAAAGTAAACGAAATATCAGAAGACAATTTAAAAACTTTTTTCAAATAATAGATATATTTACGTTTTGAATAACCTGCTTTAGCTGTAACCATTGCGTAAATATTTAATTTGGAAACAAATTTCTTCAAAATAGTCCCACTGTGCGCCGCAAACCACTGCAGCTGCTAAAGAACCAGTTATTTAGATTTAATGTTTATTTCTCTCAAATAACGGGGAAGTCCGCATTGATGAAATGCTTGTTTGTACTGATTTGTGGTTCTTTGTTTGTTTAACAATAACAAAACATGTTTAAGATAAAAACTAGTATGAACCCAGTTGCGAGTTCTAAAAACTGTTTAACACCAGGATTTTCGATTCTCCTTTTACTTTACGTTTTTGATTTGAAGTGAAGTGAAAAAAGTTAACGCCAATATAAATTTAGTGTAACGGGTCAGTTCTGTGCGTAACCGGTAATTTTGTACCTGGAAGATTATCTAACCAAAATCGTAACCGTTGGCAATGCAGTTCATGTAACTGCGATTCTAGCGTACATGGCAACGCTGTCAAAAACAAACAATGCGCAATAGAGATTAAAATGCAAACGCGAACTAAGCTTTGTGTAAAAAAGTGCTTACATTGTTTATTAATTCTTGTGAACTAGTATGTGTACAAAATTTGCGGTATTTTCTGTCCACAAAAATATTTACAAAACAAATGAAATCTTTCGCGGTTACGCGACGTTACCACCTATTTTGGTTGTTACAATATTGAACTGCAACTTAAGCCTAAACTTAAAGTTAGACATATAGCAATAATTCGGTGAAAATTGCAATTATTTCCATGTCACAGTTTGGGAGTGATGAGCGTACAAACATAAAGACAGACACACGAAATCTCTAAAAGCTGTTGGTTGCGTTTCTGTTGCTCTAAAAAAGGCCCAACGTATGCCTTTTCTTTGATATCGGTAATGTACAGGGGTCCCGTTGCAATTTTGTTATATGTAGGGATAAGCGCCTAATTTATTATGTTTTTGCATATCAAATAAGAATCGGTGTATGCTTGTATCAGACCGTCCTAGGTTAGGTTAGGTTGCCAGGCCGGACAGAGTACCTGGACTCTGCCCGACACTTAGGCCACTAAGTAGGCCTATTGTGATACCCTATACGGTCTCTACCCACCTCTATGCCCCAGAGATGCGAGCAAGTCATCCCCGACGCCGACAGCAGCTCAGCCGTTTTACAGTCAGCCGATCCAACAACCCTAGAGTAATCGAGTTCAATGATCTCCAAAAGGCTGAAAAGGACCAGTCGACTCACACGGTCGCGCTACCGTCGACGCCAGGGGAAACCAACTCACACCCAACGCAGGGGATCGAACCACTTCGTGGAGTCAATAAATTTAGATAACGCTTTTATTTCTATTTTTGATACCTCAGCGAGGTTATTGAGAAACGGTGGGCCCAGGATAGCTAACCGTCGCCTGCTAAGTGCAGGGCATTGACACATCAGATGCTGAACACTTTCCTCCCCCTCAATACATCTGCAGCTGCGACAGTAATCATTAGACATTGCGCCCATTCTGGCGCCGTGAGTGCCTATTAAACAGTGCCCTGTTAGAACCCTTACCAGGGATGAAATGCCCGATTTATTAAGGGACAGCAGGGAATTTGTACGTCTTTTGTTGTAAGAAGGCCAGGTTAGCCTGGATATCTCACACGTCGAGAGCCCTGACCAGAGCATATTTGCTATTTTCATTGTGTTTGTGCTGATACTAAATTTAAAGGAGGCCATGGGTATGCCTACCGAACTATTTCCTGGGAGGAGATGGGTGGTGGTACCTCGTCTGGGTGGAGGTACCTCGTCTGAGCGTCCTAAAATGGCAATAAATATTTTATCATCCTAAAAAGGTGCTTTACACTATGTAATCTTTGAAGGTTAAAGTATGTCTGTACATTTGAAGATAATTATTACATCCTACATCAGATATGGACATTCGTAGTTACTTTTTGATTTTTTAACCGAAAATTTGTGCATGTTTTATGGTGTTAAAACAACAACTGCACGTACGTCCACGAAGTCTTCTTCAAAAGGTTAAATATATACTTTATGACTTGACATTGGTATGAATAACATTCAAGTCCACCCTATTTAAAAATCCGTAAATACGGTCATACTTAAATCAGACAAACTAAACTACTTGGAAACCAAGGGCTTTACCTAAATAAGGCGTATTCGCTTAGACTGAAACCACATTAAAATCTACCAACATAAACTTACACCAAATGAACGCAGATCATTGTTTACCCGTACTAGTTTGGCATCTTCTTTTGCGAATCGGAGTGGAAGGCAGTGGATGAATGTACTCCGAGAGAGTGTAATGAAGGAAATCGCGTTCAGAGTTGTTTTAAAGTAAAAACTACAACTAAAAATTTCAATTTAAACTGAAACTTATATTCTGTAGGAACTGATAAGATTTTATAAGTGCTTTATATTCAATAATTTGGGTGTTTTAAGTCTTCACGTTCAATATTGCAGTATTTAAATTAGATTATTTTATTATTGCATACAACGCACCCTGTGTGGTTCGTGTGTGTGTGCAGATTCGGAGTAAGTTGCGCTACTAGTAGACATATACAGGGTGGCTGATGAATTTTGCTACATTAAGAAACTCAAATAATTTTTTTTCAGTGTATGGAATTCATTTTTCTTTTATTCATGTTAAAGCTCATTACATTTTATTACATATAGCTTAATTAGTTTTAAAAATAATGGAATTTAAATGCCCCCCCTGCTCGTCGATGCATGTGCGGCATCTTACCAAAAAGTTGTTCATTACTGCTTGGAGAATTGAGACAGGAATAGCCGCAGCTGTTTCTCGAATGGATTGCCTTAGTTCATTCAAATTTGTTGGTTTTGCTTTGAAGACTTCCTGTTTGCAATAACCCCACAAGAAAAAGTCAGGTGCAGTAAGGTCAGGCGACCTGGGTGGCCAACGGAATGTGGAGTTTCTGGATATCAGCTTATTGGGAAATTTTCGTCGCAATTCTGTCATAACAGGTTGGGCTATATGAGGAGCTGCACCATCTTGCTGAAACCACACAGAGTTGAAAGAAATTCTCATTCGGCGTAATTCTGGATAGAAAAACTCTCTCAACATGCTCAAGTAACGGTCTCCAGTAACCGTAACGGTGTGACCGTTTTCTTCGAAGAAGTAGGGCCCGACAATGCAGCGTGATGAAACTGCACACCACACTGTGACACGAAGTGGATGCAATTCCGTCTCATGGAGTATCTGTGGGTTGGAAGCACTCCATATTCGACAATTTTGTTTGTTTATGTTGCCGTTTAAATCGAAATGGGCCTCGTCAGACATGAAAAGACAGTTCAACATGTTTCCATCCTCTTCCACCATTTGAAGCATCTTCTGGAAAAATTCCAAGCAAGTCTGCAGCGTTCAGTTTGTTGGTCATTTGAATTTTATATGGGAATAAGTCCAAATCTTTGTGCATAATTGACTGTAATGACTGTCTGCTTACACCCATTTGAGCAGATAAGCTTCTTGTCGAAACACGTGGATTGTTTTGTATGGCAGCAGCTACAGCAGCGATTGTTTCCTCCGTTCGAACTGAAGGGTTTCGATGGTAAGGTCTTCTGTTGACTGTCCCATGCTCGGCAAAATTGTTTACAAGTCTTATTATGGTCCATCTGCTCGGAGGATTGCCGCCAAACGTGCGCCTATACTCTCTTTGAACCGAAACTACGGACTCCAGTGCGTGATAGCGGCGGACAATCCAAATTCTTGTTTCAGTGTCCCAGTTATCCATTTTTGTTAAATGTAAAAGTCAATCTGCAAAATAAAAAAAAAATTAACCAGATTCATTAAACAGAAAAAAAGTTATTTAATTTTTTTTTTTTGGTAGCGGCTTTCATTAACCACCCTGTACTATGACGCAGGTCAATGCTCATACCGCCATTGTTTCCCCCTACTAGTTTGGCATCTTCTTTTGCGAATCGGAGTGGAAGGTAGTGGATGAAGTTACTTCAAAGTATTAATTACAACTAAAAACTTGAATATAAACAGAAATTTACATTTTATAGTAAATGATAAGGTGTTAGAACCGCTTTATATTCACTAATTGGTAAGTCTTATGTCTTCACGTTCAGTATTGCAGTATTTTAATTTGATTGTTTTGCTATTGCATACAACGCACTCTGTGTGGTTTGTGTGTGTATGCAGATTCGGAGTAACCCTGTAAAAAACGATGGAGCATCAGAGTACTCCAACACTTATCCTCATTCATATAACCACCTTCCAATTTACATAGCGATCTCCGGTGATTGGAGCACCTAATCCTACTCGGAGTACCATTTACTTTACTTCCGAATAGTCTATAGAGCACCTACGTTGGAGTACTTTGAAAATGCTGCCAAACGATTACTCTATATAGTATTCTAGACGAAAGCGAGTATGTGTTCTTTTGAGGACCACCTACTCCCACTCTCGCTTTGCTGTTGAATACTCCATAGAGTAATCCCATGGTAGTATTTTGAGAGTACTCTCACGTAGGTGGGCTATAGAGTATTCAAAAGCAAAGAAACGGAGTACTCCGAGATGGATTAGGTGATCCAATCACCGGACATTGCCATGTAAATTGGACCACCTTTTTTATATGAATGAGGATATGTGTTGGAGTACTCTGATACTCCTTTAGGAGTATTCTTTGGAGTATGAAACGGAGTATTCCCGTTTTTTGAAGGGAAGTTGCGCTACTAGTAGACATACTCGTATACTATGGTCACGTCGTATTCAATGAATGGACAAAGTTCTGCAAGCATACAATTTACACAGAATAGGCCTGATTACATTCAAGACGGCGACTGCAACCGCCATCTGTCATATTATTTTTACACACGTTCTTATGTAAAGCATTATTTTAAGCGCGTCATATCTACATGGCTACAAACCACGAATGCCGCTGCCGCCAGATTAAATCTATTTCTATTTTTACAAGCGACAGATCGTGGCGTTGTTTTCTTCTTGTCAATAAAAACGAAAGGAAGAGTGAATAACTTGTAATATAAGTTTCATTTATTAATGTATATGTATCTTTCACTTTTTCCATAGTTCTTTGCTACTTTTTAAGATAATTCACACTTGTCGCTGCTGCTTTCATTGTAATCAAGTTGTCAATGCTTGACTACAGTTGTCTAATAGATTTGTTTTATTATAGCTATGGTTGGTAGCCACCGTTTTCAATGTGTTCGGCCCTAATAGCGTTCGGCGACATAAAACACTTGCAGGGAGGGAGCGTATTGTGACGAATTCGATGATTCCTTGATTATTAATCCTGGGTTCGATCACTATAAAGTCAAATAAACCCACGCACAGATAATGTAACTAATACAAGGTGGCGCAAAAGTAAGCTTCCGATGTTCAGCATATCGGTTGTGGCACGTGCAGTGTGTGCTGTTGCACCGTCTTTTTGGAACCACATGTTTTCCAATCCCAATTCATCAAGTTGCGGCAAAAAGAACTCGTTGATCATTGCTCTGTAGCGCTCACCATTCACAGTAACCGTTTGGCCCCGACCGATTATTGGTCAAATAAATAGTCAGCAATATTCCGCGTTCTGGAGCAGTGTAGCGTAACCATGGTACAATAACAAGGTAAAATCAACTCTACAGCAACAACATACTGGCGTAAAGATTGTCAAGAGCAACGGGCTGGTGTTAGCGAATGAACCGAACAGAAAATAGAGAAATATTCATTTGTGAGAAATTATATGTTGCAAGCGTGGCTGAAAGTGATTATTATTGAATAATATCGCAATATTTGCAATTTTTTTTAGCAGGAGCACTAGAAAAAAACACAAAATAGCAAATGCAAATCACGCATGTTTACGTTTTCCTCTTAACATTCTGCTATTTTACATTTCCTTCTGACAATATATACGCCAGTGTGTTCAAATAAATTGAATCAGCTGATGAAATGATACAACCTTATTATTGAACCATGAGCGTAACATTGTTTATTAACGTGTATTTCGCATGTGTTTACTACACAAATGTCAAAACAGAACTGACTTTAGGGGCCAATCGCAAAATTTATAGCATTTTCTGATAGGAGGATTACTTTTGCGCCACCCTGTAGCTAGTTTTATTTACTAGTAATAAACGCAAAACAATTTTAAGAGTTTGTAAATTTACAGTAATTCACTGAACAACACTTGAAGGGTCGGTGTTCACAATGCGACTCTCCGCTACAATCTCTTCTCTTCCTGGCTATTTGTTTTCCTTGTTGTTGTTGTTAACAGTGCTTCGCCCTGCCCCAGATTGGACAGGGTTACACTGAAATAACAGCCCTTGGCCGGGTGAAAAAACCCGGGTCATTCCGGTGCGATAGAACCGGCTGTTGTGGGAATGATTTGTTTTCCTTCAGCCCTTCTAACACACATGCCAAATCTGGATCTTCCTCCTGGCCTTGCCGAATCTTCTGCAAGAGGCACGTGCCCATGAAAGATAATGGTCGAGGAGCAAACTCTGCCTTACGAGGCTCCTTCCGCTTCATCTTCAAGACTACTTCCTTGGTGCTATAGCCACTATTGTATCCAAAGATCAGAGGTACGTATTGGCCATTGTAAATTATAACCCTATTCCTTACGTTGATGTGAATGTCTCAAATCAACGCCAATGATGACTTCGTCGCCAATATTCGCTACCAACAAGTAGCCACATTCGCAATCACAACCTTGCATGTCACTTCTCCCAGGACTTGCTTGCTTTCACCAGTTACTGTCCACAACTTAGCTTTCTTCAATCGTCTCACCTTCACGCTGACCAAGTCACTCCGCATGATGGAATGTAAGGCTCAAGCTGCAATGGCGGATTCACAGGCTACAATGGTGAATGCGATAAAAACATTTCGCGAAGGCATGCAAGCCCTTACAGATGCCATTTATAATTTGACCAGAGCCCTGGAGTTGCAAGGTGCACGTGGGCATAAAAAACCGTTAGCCCAATAGTGGGCTATTGCCTTAAGGTGCTAGTAGGCGAGCGTGCTTTATCTGAAGTAAAGGAATATAGTTATTATTTCTTTGTGAAATTTAGCTAGGAAATTGGTGAATTTAACATAAAAAAATAGCGGTAGTGTACCCTGTCCTGCACTCACTGACGGATTTCAAAATTTCCATGAATGCCACTTCATTTAAGCATGAGAAATCCGATCTTTAAACTCTTATTTCACAAAGGGATAATTAATTACCTTTCTATACATACGGTTATATGGCAACACTTTTACACTTTAACAATTCTTGTACATTGTCTACTGCGGCAATTTGTTTTTGGTATTTTTGTTTATCAATCTAAATTCTTATCAGAATTGTTTTTACCTTCCTATCATTTAAGACGCTCACTGTACACACCAGAATTATACCTTTTTTATTAAAAACTGAATGTTACACAAACTTTTTATAAGGTGTTACACCATCGGAACAACAAAACACAGCTGCTTAATTACACTAGTGAAGAAATGCAGCAGACAAACAGCTGATAGAACTAAGGGTGTGTAACGCTGCGCGGCTTCACCGAATTGCGCTGACGTTGGCGTCACTGGCGCTGATACCTGTTTTTGTGATTCCGTAATGCCATGACGCCAGTAGCGCCAGAGCTATTCAAATGGCAGTGTATTAGGTACGTCTCATTCCATAATAAACATGAGCCAACTTTTGACCTTTTGCGTTTCAAGAGAGTTTTACGTCATTCTCTCTTTACTGACAAATTTTGTTTTTGTTGTTGTTGTTTTAGCGACAAAACCATCCCTCGAAGTTTGTAGGGGGAGGGGGGTTGAACCTTGTACGTTACGATACTCCCTTGCTGTACATGCCCTACTGTCGTGGGAGCGATTTGGTTTGATCACTGAAACCTTCTATGTCATCTTACTCCGTCCTTCCGTAAGGAAGAAGAAGGTTGGTAATCAGAGGTTAGTAGCATCATATTCATAGATTTTAGTCGTCTTTTAAGACCAGCATACCTACCTCGGGCATATTCTAACCCCCAACCCGCAGGGGTGTTGTAGGTTTTGTCACCGAACACACCTATTTTCTATGCGCATTTAACAAGGTTCTTACCATATAGGCTTATAAAAATTCGCAGCGCATGTGCCACCTTGTACATTGTGTTAAATCGTTTACTTAATGGATTCTAATCTCGAATTTTTCGAAGATTGCAGGGTTAATTTCATGCGAAAATAAAGTTGAATTTTGGTTTCAAAATCTGTATGGTAAGTGTTAAAATAAGTGTTGCATTTTGAAAATGCCGGCTCAGTATGAACATCCTATAATGTGCTGTTCGTGCTGAACCTGCATTTTGCATTTACCTCACATTTTAGCATTTAGCCCAAAATGCAGCATTTATTTTCGCCTAAATGCAAGTTTATTTTTGCATTAGCATTATAAATGCTTAAATCAACCATGCAATCTTCGAAGAAAATCGCGATTCGAATTCAAAAGAGTGGCAATATTAGCGGTTTTTTTCTTGACATTCTCTCATTTTTTTTCTTACGTAAACATTTAGCAAAATTTATACTGATTTTTAAATTGTAATTTAGCGCGCGTGTACGAAAATGCAAAATGCTGCATTTTAAATTCAGCATGAACAGAACATTAGGCTTGCAAGTGAAAAACAGTTGTTTGTAGATATTTTCGGCGACAATGCTTGTAAAGAACTGTCAGTTAAGAGAGAATGACGGTAAACACCCTCGAAACGAGAAAAGCGAAAAGTTTCCGCCGAACAGGAAGAAAACTCGCACACCCCTAATAATTTTCAAATTCTTGAAAAGTGGCATCCACGTGAAAACCAAATGTTAGGCCAGTGGTGGAATTCACTAACTTCTATAACGATATTTATAAGGATATCGGTATTCACTAATCGATATTCGTTTATTCACGATCAGCTGTGTCGTTAAGTAAACAACACACAATTTGGGGTTATCTGTGTCGTTAAATAAACAACACATAATTTCAAGTTCTTAGCGAAAATTAAAATAATATTACTATTATATCAATATTATTATTAAAAAAATGGCATTTGAGTATTTTGTGTACGTTCTATAGCGAGATGAGGAACCTTACTACTGATTAGGCATACGAAAAGCTCAAAAAGGAATTCAAAAACAGCTTTGAAGTTGTTCGCGGCAAAAGTATGAAAACTTATAGTCCAATTACCCACCGACGCACGTACGTAGTACGTGTCAGCTGACACGACCTGTCTTATGAGAGTGCCATGTAAACGAACACTCACCGACGTTCAATTTTTCCGTATACGTAGTACGTGTCAGCTGACACGACCTCTCTTATGAGAGTGCCATGTAAACGAACACTCACCGACGTTAAATTTTTCCGTATACGTAGTACGTAGCGTAGAAATCAAAGAAATTTAGATTTTTCGGTAAGAACGTGTCAGCTGATTGATCTCGCATATGACAGTGTTGCCTATACATACGTGTGTATGCTGGTTATGGATCGTTTGCAGTTGCTTTACAAAAGTACCTCAAAATACCTTTTAAATGTTCGTAATAATGTTGAAATAACCTGAAATTACGATATTAAGTTGTTGCTTTTAAATAAATTGACTGGCTATAATTATTAATTATTAATTTCAGACACTCATAAAATGAAAAATAATTGTTTCAAAAGTACACGTTTGCGTTAGCATGCATGAAAACTGATCAATGGCAACATTGTATTGAATGTAAACAACAGAAATTGCTGATTTCTCCTTTGGCGCCACGGGCATAAGATTCCCTCAAACGTACGCACGTACGGGATACGTAAACGTACGTTACACACGTCGGTGGGTAATTGGACTATTAATCCAGTAGCGCGTTTCACAACTTTTTTAACACAATTTGTCAACGATAAATTAACTTAACAACCATTTTAACAAACTATGCTATTCACTAACTTTTTGTCTACTTTAAATTCGATAATTTATCGTTGTCAATTGGTAAATTGTTATTTTATCACAGATTCTTTTTGTGCTGTTAAAGTTTTGTTTACTAAAATACAGTAAATGGTAATTGTTTCCTTTAGGAGACAACTGCTAAAACAAGTCCGAAATTATCGGGAAAGGTATTAAAAGACGCGTCTTGACCTCGGTAACAATAATCCCGAAGCGCATTTTTTAGTTTTGGTTTCAGTGAGGAGATATTTGCAACCAAAGTTGAGAATTTTTTGTCATTTTCATGTGGTTGTTGTAATCACAATAAATGGCAATTGTTTCCTTTAGGGGACAACTGCTAAAATACGTCCGAAATTATCGGGAAAGGTATCAAACGACGGGTTTTAACCTTCGTATTAATAATCCGGACCGCGCAACCGGTATTGGACCGGCTAAGGGTTATTTTTTTGAAGCTTGGCCGAAGGCAACCTACGCAGAAAGGTGTTGTGCACATAAATACCTTGGATCAGGGGGCTTGGGATCGGCCCTAGGCCATTTTTGGGTATTTTGCTAATAACTTTTCACTGAAACAAATTATTTAATTTCCGCTTTCGGATTATTGATACAGAGATCAAAACGCGTCTTTCCCGAGATTTTTGGACGTATATTAGCAGTTACGTGCTGTCGTATAGAATTACTATACCTTGGATCAAGCCCCTTATTTGGGATCGGACCTGGGTCATTTTTGGGTTTTTTGCGAATAACTTTTCACTGAAACAAAAAATTGATAATCCGCTTTCGGATTGTTGATACCGAAGTCAAAACGTGTTGATTGATGCCTCTCCCGATATTTTTGGGCATGTTTTAGCGGTTGTCCTACTTCCCTTTGCTGCAATATCTGCACAAAAAATCGGTGCGAACAATTATTTTTGTTCTATTCCTCTTTGAACTTTTCGTAAATTTTGACATTTCAGTATCAGTGATGCCACTTTTTCTCAAATTGAAAACGTTGATAACAAGTGTGGTTAAATCTGAGATAGTGAATCGCACAATCGTTAATGAAAGCAATATACGTTTACGGTAAAAATCTCGATTGCCGAAACGTTAAAAGTTAGTGAATCGCGCTACAGGTAGCAAAGCTGTATTTTTAGCAGTGTGACCAGGTTAGCCTTTTTGAGGCTAGATTTAGCCTCTTTTTTTTGTCCTTTAGCCTCAAAATTTTGGTTGTAGCTTAGTGGCGTTTTCCAAACCTTTTCTGGTCCCTTCTGCGAGAAATATATAAAATTAAAGTTGAATAAAGGTAGTATTGATGACGAAATACAGAAAATTAGTCGTAAAAATTGTCAACCATTTTTAATGGAGTTGATAACTCAATTGCGACATCGCCTACCTGATAATATGAACTCCTTACAACAGATACATTTTTTTCAGTTGATAATTCTTTGAAAGTTACAAAGCCAGATGTATTTTCTCACTTTCAAAAAGAAAAGTCTAGGTATTCTCCAAGTCAAGTAGCACTGATTGAAATGCAGTGGCCAAATCTTATAACCGTACAGTGGACTTCTGTGACCTCTGCCATTGAATTTTGTGGCGAAGTCCGAAAACATAAAAATTCATTAAACAAACCCCCTTTTTTAGAACTGGTCGAATTCGTATTTAACTTTTTGGTATTACCTTTCAGTAATGGGAAGGTTGAAAGAATTCTTAGTGCCATGAACATTTTAAACACTAAGTTAAGAAACAGATTAAATATTAAAATGTTTAACTCGCTGCTTAATATTAGATGTTTGTTAAAACGCTTATCCAAATGTTGCACTAATTTTGAAATTACCGTGATCTAATCTCTAAGATAAATACCCAAACTTTGTAAGCAGACTCAAGCTCTTCTGATTTATCAGACGAAGTAAATATTATAAAATTAATTAGTTTGTACTGGTTTGTCTATAATATGTGTTTCTTTGAAACAATTCCTAGTCAAGGAAAATGTGGCTGATATGTGTTAAAACAAGAATAGTTCCTTTAAGTTATATCTTCCCCCAATAAAGTCTCTATTTTTTTCTAACATCTGGTCACACTGATTTTTAGTTTGATTCCTTTATATAAAGGGTGTTTTTTTAGGGGTATAGAACTTCGAATTGAAATAAACCACAAGAAAATCGTTTTAAGGTCCATCAATTTGGCTTTATTGGAAGGATAATTTTATGCCATTAATGTTTAAATATAATTTCGGGCATGTGGCCGCCGCGGCTGGCTCGAATAAAGCCAATTCTACAGGTCCAATTTTCAACCACTTTTTCGAGCATATGGGGCCGTATGTCGGCAATAACGCCACGAATGTTGGCTTCCAATTCCCCTAACGTTTCTGGTTTGTTGGTGTAGACGAGCGACTTCACATATCCCCAAAGAAAATAATCCAATGGTGTCAAATCACACGACCTTGGTGGCCAATTGACAGGTCCATTCCGCGAAATTATGCGCTCATCGAATGTTTCCTTCAATAAATCGATTGTGACGTGCGCTGTGTGGCATGTAGCGCCGTCTTGTTGGAACCACAACTCATCCACATTCATGCCATCCAATTCGGGAACGAAATAGTCGGTTATCATGGCTCTATACCGGTCTCCATTAACGGTAGCTGCCTCTCCAGCATTATTGCGGAAGAAGTATGGCCCAATGACTCCACCAGCCCATAGAGCACACCAAACAGTCAGTTTTTGTGGATGTAATGGCGTTTCAAGGGTCTCATGTGGATTCTCTTCACTCCAAATGCGGCAATTTTGCTTGTTGACGTAGCCATTGAACCAAAAATGAGCCTCATCACTGAACAAAATTTTGCGATGAAAATCAGCATCGAAATCAATCTCATTTTCGGCCCATACACCAAAATCACGACGCATTGCATGGTCTCGCGGCTTTAATTCTTGCACAAGCTGGATCTTGTAAGGTCGCAAGCCAAGATCTTTGCGCAAAATCTTCCATAAAGTTGATGGACAAAGCTCCAATTGCTGTGCACGGTGGCGAATCGATTCATTCGGGTCCTCTTCAACACTTTGCTCTACAGCGGCAATTGTTTCTTCGGTGCGCACTGTTCGACGTCTCTGCGGATGCGTATTATCACATAGAGTAAACGTAGTGCGAAAACGATCCATGGTTAACCGAATTAATTGCTCTGATGGACGATTATGTCGACCATAAAATGGACGGAGCTCACGGTAAACTTCGCGAACTGAACCATTATTTTCGAAATAAATTTGCACGATTTGCAAGCGTTGTTCTTTTGTCAACCTGTTCATGATGAAATGGCAAACCAAACTGAACATAAATGACATTAGAGTTGCCAGATTTGACCACAAAATGCCAGTTTTATCTCTATTCGAAAAACAAACCTGTAAAAAAAACACCCTGTATATATAGCAATTTTTACTCAGTTTCAAAATGGCACCAGCGAAAGCTACATTTAAAGCAAAGAGGAGGAGCGCTTCAACTGAGCAGTTGCTGGGAATGATAGACTTTTTCCAGGAGCACCCGGGGCTGTTGGAGGTGGACCAAAAGTGGCAGGAGATGAGCATCCGTTTAAATGGTATGGAGGGAGTGCAGAAAACTAGCAAACAATGGCGCATGGTAAGTAGTAATAGTTTTGGAATAGCTTACGACCGCCACCGAGTCCTAACTCACCTTCAAAAACGGCGGGAGATGTATCAAAAGACGCGTATCGATCCCAGGAGTTATAATCTGGTTCCGCAGAACAATTATTGGTAATTCAGTACGTAACTGCTAATATACGTCCAATAATATCGGGAAAGCTATCAAACGACGCATTTTGACCTCTGTATCAATAATCTGAAAGTGGAGATTCGATATTTTATGTCTGCCCAGAGAAATTTGCAATTAAAGTTGAAAATTTTCTGTCATTTTCATATGGTTGTTGTAATCACAGATTAGGGTGTACCGAAAAGTGCAGAAGTGTGTTCTGCGCAAAAATACCGAGGACTGCTAAAACACGTCCAAAATTATAGGGAAAGGTATCAAAAGACGCGCTTTGACCTCGGTATCAATAATCCGAAAGCGGAAACTCTATTATATATTTCTACAAAGAGATATTTGCAATCAAAGTTGAACATTTTCTATCATTTTCATGTGGTTGTTGTAATTACACATATTGGGCGTTCCGAAATGTGCAAAAGTGATTTTTTGCAGAAATACTGGGGATCGCGTAGCCGGTGTTGGACCGGCTAAGAGCCCCCCGTTTAGAATCGGACCTAGGCCATTTTTTTGGTTTTTTGCAAATAACTTCATTTTTAACAACCATATCGCCGTTTTTGGACGAATATTACCACTCGGTGGCGGTCGTGAACAATTACCGACAATAAAGAAACATTTTATATTCAAATAGATATATGTAAATATCAAATTTCTCATATTTTAATTCAAATAAATACTTCCATTATTAATTACATTTGTTCTTTTTACATACAGCTCTGGCGCGATTTGAAAACTAGCACCAGGAACAGAGTGCAATACCATGAAAGGCAGCGGGCAAGAACCGGCAACGGCCGTATCGATCAGGCTCCATTAACAGAGTTGGAGCAGAGGGTAGTTGCCCTTATCGGGCCTGAGTCTATAGAAGACAATGAAGAGCTATATGAAAATGAAATGCAAAAGCAGTGGAAGACATACCAGGATGACATAGAAGCAACATTTTTGAAAATTGCTCAGGCGCAGGCAGATACAATGAAGGCAAACAGATTTTTTTAAATGTGGATTTCTATAAAAACATTATTCTGTCTTAGATACTCGCCGAAAGCTCCACGAAGCAAGCAGAGGCTCAGGCTGCAATGGTGGATTCACAGGCTACATTGGTGGATTCACAGGCTATAATTGCGGATTCACAGGCTACAATGCTGAATGCGATAAAAACATTTCGCGAAGGCATGCAAGCCCTCACAGATGCCATTTATAGTTTGACCAGAGCCCTTGAGTTGCAAGGTCCACGTGGTCATATAAAACCGTTAGCACAATAGTGGGATATTGCCTTAAGATGCTGGTACGCGAGCGTGCTTTATCTGAAGTAAAGAAATATATAGTTATTATTTCTTTGTGAAATTTAGCTAGGAAATTGGTGGCTGCGGCAATTTGTTTTTGGTATTTTTTTTTTATCAATCTAAATTCTTATTACAATTGTTTTTTACTTCCTATCATTTAAGACGCTCACTGTACACACCAGAATTATATCTTTTTTATTAAAAACTGAACGTTACACAAACTTTTTATTAAGTGTTACACCATCGGAACAACAAAACACAGCTGGCTAATTACACTAGTGAAGAAATGCAGCAGACAAACAGCTGATTGAACTATTATTGTTATTGTTTGTATAACTATTTCTGTTTTGCACTTTTGTATACCTAGTTGTGCTCTCACTCAGTATCGTATATAGCTTTGTGTGCACCTAAGATAGATAAGTATTGAAAATAGAAGCAATCGGACTGACACTTAATATTCCGTTAGCTTTAACCTTCTCCATTGCTCTTGTAAACCCTTAGCATAATTTGTTACAAGCCAAACTATTCAAATGGCTTTGTATTAGGTACGTCTCATTCCATAATAAATCGCAACTACATATGTATACTTCTGTTCTTCAATATGTATTGATAGCAGCTATGTAAATGTTCAGCAACAAAGTGCGCAGTTTGTTGCCCTTGCCGGACTTGAATATAGATTCCACTATAGTGAATATGAAGCTTTCATGATTTTAATAATAAATTCAATTATGACTTTAACGTATGTTTTCTACCACCAATCTTGCATAGAACTGCACTATTTACTAAGGTTTTTTGTGTGTTGTATGTACATAGATATGTTTACTTAATCATATTTATCAAAAAGTACCTCACTTCGCTTTTAGACGTCGTTGTGTAGAGTCGGCAAACATATCCCTGCATCTCAACCAAATTAAGAAAACGGACTACTTTTGGTTGAGATGAAGTTTTTGGACCTGATGGATATTTTTTGCTTTCTCCAAAAAGTATTTTCGCTTATAATCACGTTTCAAGTTAAATAGCTCACTTAAAATATCAAATTAATCCTATATAATTAAATAAAATTTCGACTTAAATAAAAATAAATAAAACTGTATATCTGAGATAACGGATCTCAGCAAAAACGGGAATCTTCAAACGGAAAATAAATAATATGGGGTGATCGTCTCCATAACCACGTGAAAGATATATAACCAAATAATTTTGGTGTCGTTTTACATGAAAGAGCGTTTTAATGTAAATAGTGAATTATTTATAATACTTTGAAAATAACATGTGTACAGTGAAACAATTACCATTATATACATGGAAATTTAATCCAATAATTAAAATTTAATCACATGAAAAATAGGCAAAATCTTAATAAAATAAAAAATAAATAAATAAAATTCCGAATATAACCTGGCTATGCCATAACTGTTATCACGCGTAATTTGGTAAAAACCAATTTTATTATTTGAGCATAACCTGGCACATATAGGCTTTTCAACCTATGCCATAATTTTTATCTAAAATATGATATACAACATATATACATAAATTGGAAACAACCCACTTGGAACATAACCTGGCTTTATGAGGTTCCTTCAGGAACCCTGGCCATTCAAACCAAAACCCAAAAAAAAAAATAATATTTATAGTTAAATTATTTCTTAAAGCGAAAATATGGCAAAAGCTGTTGTATTCATATTTAAACTAACCATCATGCTACATTAAAGATAACTTTTACTTAAAGACCTCAAACGCCCATTAGGCTTTGCAACTTAGATTTGATACTTTTTTGTACGCTGAGTAAATATTTCATTTTAACTAAGAGATTTTTCGCTTCCTCCAGTGCATTCATTTCAAATTTCTCGCTTAGTTCAACTATGCTTGCGTTTAGCTCTTGTATCAGGACATCATTTAGAAGTTCCAAATCTTTGCTCGTATTTGCTTCTTCGACTTGTTCAATGCGTTCCATCATATCCATAAGAAATTCTTTATCTAAAGCGCTATTATCCTGTGGCATTTGCTGCCCCTGAAGTTTCAATATATATTGACCACGTTCTATAGGAGCAGATAATGTTTTGTAAGCTTTGTTGATTAGTGCACTCCAATCGGCCGAATTATTTTGTTCACGTGTAGTTCTAAAAAATATTGCAGTGTTATTTCGTCAATCAAATTACATCCTTTCTTAGTTGATAACTTACTTATTACTGAATTTATCTGGATGCACTAGCGTTTGCAGCTGTCGAAAGCGCCGTGTCAGCTCCTGTTGTTCCAATGAAAAATTGCTTGGAAAATTTAGCAAATCGAAATAGTTCTGCAAAGCAAGAAGCATTAATTTACAAGAAACCCTAACCGTATAACTAACTTATACTTACTATTTCTCCATTTACATCCTGCAAGTAACCACAAGAAGAGCATAGCATATGATTTTTCCGGTCGGTTCCTTTGCAATTCCAACAGGCGCTGTCGGCGACTGTTGTGCCAGTAGAAGGCGCATATTTTCGTACTTGTTGTGCAATGATACGCCCCAACACGCCTGCTTTAGCGGCCCTTTTAATAGCCGATGTGACAGTAGTTTCCTCCCTCCCGCCAGGAGCATTTGGTAAGAGGCAAATGTTAGCCAAACTAGGTAGCCGCGCACAGTCATCACTATTATTCAACTGCAAACGAATGGTATGCAAATTCCTTGAAATGCGCCGCATTTTCTTCCAACGTTTTATTAAGTTAATTATCTTCGTATGACTTTTGATAAAAATTCTTACGGTCTCTTATCTAATTTTTTGTGTTTTGTTTTGGTAATTTTTTTTTTTTTTTTGGTATTTAATTCACAGCTGAATTATAATTCAGCTGCTTATGGCTTTGGTCACAGACCATATTGCCAGGTACAAAAACACATGGTCTATCTCTCAGTCAAATCACATCACATTTATCGTTCCGTTATTCGATATGTTCCGTTATCTTCACAGTTCCGTTATTTTCACATATTTTTTTAATATTGTGGCGATTATTCTCAAGCATGTACCATCCCTAAGTCAATAACACTCCCACCACTAGTTAACACAACTGAGATAACGATGGCTACGCTTATGCATGCAAGCGTATAACTAGGAAGAGGAAGAGAGATGGCGCGAGTGTTTGCGAATACGATGCAAAGAGGAGATGCCAATAAATAAACCGACCCTTCCAGAACACGAAAAGCGAACAACCAAGAAAGTTCTCGGTGCGTAGGCAAGCACCCTGTTGGACTATATAAGGCGGTGACCAAGCAAGACAGGTTGATCAGTTTATTTTCAAGCGTTGTTCAGTGAACTACTGTAAAGTTACCAAACTCTTAAAATTGTTTTGCGTTTATTACTAGTAAATAAAACTAGCTATTACTTACATTATTTGTGCGTGTGTTTATTCGACTTTATAGTGATCGAACCCAGGATTGATAATTAAGGAATCATCGAATTCGTCACAATTGGTGTCAGAAGTGATATTGTTAAATAAATCCGAGCTACAGTCACGATTGCGAGAGGCTATGGAAGCTGAAGGAATTAACGTTGACGATCATGTGTTTCATCTTGTGGAAGAAGCATCGACAAAAATGGAAGAGAAGGAGTCTACAATTCCAGCCGCAAGTGTGGACACTAACGCGTTGTTGACTGTATTGACACAGATGTCATCTAGCATTTCAGCTCAGTTGGGATAACAAAGGCATGGCAAAGTTGAATGAGCTGAAGATCCAGCAACTCAAAAATGAGCTGCAACAGCGTGGATTGAATATAGCAGTAGCAATTCAGGTGGACGAAAACGCAAAGCTGAAGGAGATGAGCAAACCTCCCAACCAAATCAGTCGTTAAACTAAATCGAGCCAGCCGAAAGGGGCGTGGACTGGCTCCCGCAACTGAATGCCCCATAATCTCTGTCTCACAGATCGGAAGGAAAGCTAGTAATGTTACTGTTGTTGCATATGTGGATGGAAAAGAGCACTTACTAACTGTGGATACAGGCGCATCGCATTCCATAATTCGATCTGATTTAGTCAACAAGGAGGTGAGACCATTGCATGGAGCAAAGTTACGTACGGCCACTGGTGAGGACACCCATGTCCTAGGAGAAGTAACATGTGAAATCGTAATTGGGAACGTGGCCGTTCTACACAGTTTTATAGTAGCAGATATTGTTGACGAAATCATAGTTGGTGTGGACTTCTTAAGCGAGCAAGGCATCAAGATCGACATGCAAAACAGGATTATGAATTACCAGAACATGGATGTGCCATTAAATTATGGTTACGAAAACAAATACGTTAGTAAGCGAGTGCTTGTGGAGGAGAGCCAACAAATTCCACCGAAGTCGGAAGCAATCATATGGGCAAAGATTGATGGAGATTATGGGACAAACAAATTGTGGGTTGTCGAGGCAGCAAACAAATCAAGGACGAACATATTAGTAGGAAAAACCCTGGCCATGACAAAACAAGATGGACATGTACCGGTAAGAGTACTTAATGAGTTCAAATCGCCGATTAAACTTTCTAAAGGAGCAATATTGGGACAATGCCAAGAGGTCGAGGTAGTTATCAATTGTGAACAGCTTCAGGAAAATGATTCTACCATCAAGATTAATCTTTCAGATGATATCACGTCGTGGACGGCAGGCCTCGAAAAAGATCATCAGAAAAAGGCAAAGGAACTTCTATCAAAGTACTCGAGCATATTTGACAAGGATGGTTCTAAACCAGGTCGGACCAAAGTTGTGAAGCATCAAATTGATACTGGTGATGCAAGGCCCATCCGCCAAGCTCCTCGTAGTATTCCATTGGCCAAACGCCAAGTAGTAAGAGAAATTATACAGGAAATGAGTGACAGCGGCGTGATCGAACCATCAGCTAGTCCATGGAGCTCACCGGTAGTACTAGTGAAAAAGAAAGATGGACAAATGAGGTTCTGTGTGGATTACCGGAAATTGAACGACGTAACGAAGAAGGATAGTTATCCATTGCCAAGAATCGACGATACTCTGGACTCGTTATCTGGCACGAAATGGTTTTCCACACTGGATTTGAAAAGCGGCTACTGGCAAGTGGAGGTAAAGGATGAAGATAAAGAGAAGACGGCTTTCAGCGTTGGAGAAGGGCTTTGGCAATTTACGGTAATGCCCTTCGGGCTATGCAATGCTCCAGCTACTTTTGAGAGACTCATGGACCAGATACTAAAAGGTTTGCACTGGCAAACATGTTTGGTGTACCTCGACGACATCATCGTGTTGGGAAAAAGCTTTGAGGAACACCTAAAGAACTTGGAGGAAGTTTTCCAAAGAATAGCTGGTGCTGGTCTGAAACTAAGTCCCAAGAAGTGTTCCTTGTTTAAAAAGGAAGTAAGTTATTTGGGTCACAAAGTAACTACGGAGGGAATCTGCACTGCTAAGGAAAAGATCGAAGCCGTAAAAGATTGGCCAAGACCGAGAAATTTGCATGAGTTACGGAGCTTCCTGGGGCTGTGCACGTATTATCGGCGATTTGTACCAAATTTTGCCAGCGTAGCTAGTAGTCTCCACGACCTTACAAAGAAGAATATGAGTTTTGAATGGAAGAAGGAACAGGAGGTGGCTTTTCAAACATTGAAGGAACGACTATGCACTGCCCCGATGTTAGCATATCCAATTCCAGGTTCAAAGTTTATTCTGGATACAGATGCGAGTGGTTATGCTATAGGAGGTGTTTTGTCCCAGGTTGTTGATGAACAGGAGAAGGTAGTTGCATACTATAGCCGAACAATTGGGAAGCCTGAAAGGAACTATTGTGTAACCCGGAGAGAACTGTTGGCATTGGTAGAGTGCGTTAAGCATTTCCACAAGTATCTCTATGGGCAGCGATTCCACGTCAGGACAGATCATGCAGCGTTGAAATGGCTCTTACAGTTCCGTAATCCGGAAGGTCAATTGGCACGGTGGATAGAGCGACTGCAAAATTATGACTTTTCCATAGAGCATCGCAAAGGTAGCACCCACGGAAATGCTGATGCAATGTCACGAAGACCATGTAACTTGGAATGCAAGCATTGTTCCAAAGCTGAAACCAAGGAAGACATTATAGATGTGCGGCTCATGACTATAACATCTTCGGACGAATGGGACATGGATCAATTAAGGAGGTGTCAGCACGAAGATCCAGATCTTAAACGTGTGATGCAAGGAATCGAACGAAACGAGCGACCATCAAGAGAGGAGATGTCAGCAGAAAGTCCTGTTGCCAAGTCATATTGGGCACAGTGGAATAGTTTGCAATTAGAATCAGGTTGTTTGCATCGAATATGGGAGAGTGAGGATGGTCAATGTGTTCGAAAGCTGATAGTCGTCCCAAGGAAGAAAATCCCTGATGTACTCAATGAATTACATAACGGTCCAAGCGGAGGTCACCTTGGAGTCACCAAGACCTTGGAGAAAGTCAAGCAAAGATTCTATTGGGTTGGTTGCCGTCAATCGGTCGCGGAGTGGATTGCCAACTGTGAAGTATGTATCAAAGCTAAAGGACCGAAATCAAGGAGCCATGGCCAAATGAAACAGTATAACTCAGGTGCGCCATTTGAGAGGATAGCCATGGATGTAGCTGGTCCATTTCCTACTAGCAAACTCGGAAACAAATATGTACTAGTGGTTATGGACTATTTCAGCAAATGGCCAGAAGTGTACCCTATTCCAAATCAAGAGGCAGAAACAATAGCAGAGGTGTTTACTAACAATTGGGTAGCTCGGTTTGGTGCACCGATGGAGATACATTCTGACCAAGGCAGAAATTTCGAATCAGCTGTGTTCCAGGAAATGTGCAAGACATTGGGCATTCGGAAAACTCGAACAACTGCACTACATCCTCAGTCAGATGGCATGGTGGAACGATTCAATAGAACCTTGGAAGAGCACCTGAGGAAAGTAGTGGATAAGTTCCAGAAGGATTGGGATACTCACATCTCCTTATTCCTAATGGCATATCGCTCTGCAGTACATGAAACAACTGGTCAGACTCCTGCAAAGGTAATTTTCGGGAATGATCTTCGATTGCCAGCTGACTTGAAGTTTGGGATAAACGCTGATGCAGGAGTAAATGCTCGGAAATCTACTAGCGTTTTGGAAGAAGAAATGAGAGAAATTCACGACCTTGTGAGACAACGGACTAAGATCATGAGCGATAAGATGAAGGCCAGGTACGACAAAGCAATAAATTCGGAAGGTTTTATAGAAGGAGATTTAGTGCTGCTATACAACCCACAGCGTAAGAAAGGTTTGTCCCCAAAACTACAATGTAACTGGGAAGGCCCATACAAAGTCATAAAACGGATCAACGATGTGGTATATCGCATACAAACTATGGGAAGGCCAAGGAGTAAGATGAAGGTGGTCCATTTGGAAAGGCTAGCTGCGTTTGGTTCCGGCAATGTGTCTGATCGGGACGATCAGACTTAGGTGGAGGGCAGTGTGGCGATTATTCTCAAGCATGTACCATCCCTAAGTCAATAACACTCCCACCACTAGTTAACACAACTGAGATAACGATGGCTACGCTTATGCATGCAAGCGTATAACTAGGAAGAGGAAGAGAGATGGCGCGAGTGTTTGCGAATACGATGCAAAGAGGAGATGCCAATAAATAAACCGACCCTTCCAGAACACGAAAAGCGAACAACCAAGAAAGTTCTCGGTGCGTAGGCAAGCACCCTGTTGGACTATATAAGGCGGTGACCAAGCAAGACAGGTTGATCAGTTTATTTTCAAGCGTTGTTCAGTGAACTACTGTAAAGTTACCAAACTCTTAAAATTGTTTTGCGTTTATTACTAGTAAATAAAACTAGCTATTACTTACATTATTTGTGCGTGTGTTTATTCGACTTTATAGTGATCGAACCCAGGATTGATAATTAAGGAATCATCGAATTCGTCACAATATTCCTTTTTTCCACAAGCTCAAGTTTTTCGATCACATTTATCGTTTCGTTATCTTCATAGTTCCGTTATTTTCACATATTTTCAATATTCGATTTTTTTTTCACAAACTCAAATTTTTTGCTTTCAAATTTATGGTAATTTTTTTCTATTCTCGTGGTTCCTTTGTGGGGAGCACAAAAGCTGTGCTTGATACTAGCTCAAGCAAGCATTGTACTTCCCAAAGTTGACGAAAAAGGCGTGCAAGAGCTGACCAAGTCCGTTTCTGAGGTCCAACCAACACCAAGTCTATTTATAAAAATTGTCTGGACCTTTCAACCTTTCACGTCCTTTTCCGCCAACGCTACAAACGGAACTGTGTTTTGGTAATCGAAATATAGTGGTCAACTGTAACCAAAGCTGCCAGATGTGTCCAATCGGAAAAGGGAAAATGCAGAAAAATAAAGATATATGGTAGTGTTCACTCTTCTACCATATTTTTAAAGGCACGATGTGTTTTTGTCATATGTATATGTCAACATTTTAAGTATGAAAAGCATAATAAAGTGTAAGCGCAAATTTAATTTGGTATCCAACGCCACCTGTAAAAACTGCACTAAAAATGTCGATATTGGTACCCAGAGACGCGTTTCGGTCCCAGGAACCCTAATCCGGTGGTGGAAACCCATCATTTTTAGTAATTTAAAAGTTATTGGCAAAAAACCAATTGACCCAGTTTCGATCCCAAAGGGGGGGCCTCTTCCATAGTATTTATAGGAAGCAAACCTTTCTGCGTAGGCGGCCTTCGACTTTGATATCAATAATCCGAAAGCGCTTTTCCGATTTTTATATATCTGTTAGGATATAATTGCAATAAAAGGGAAAGATTTTTTGTTGTTGTAGACATAGATACAGGGTGTACCGAAAAGTGCAAAGGTGTGGCACACAAACTCTTGGGATCGCGTAACCGGTGTTGGGCCAGGTAAAGGTTATTTTGTAAATCACGGCCGAAGGCACATAAACACCATCGGAGGGTTCGATCAAGTCAGAGCAGGGACAGCAACCTCTTAATAATGATCCCTCCTATAAATTTTTCTTAAATATCTGCAATATGCAGATTTATTATATGTTACAATTTTATTATATGATGATGTGTAAAAGGAAGCAGATAAATTGAACTGTTGGAAGTGTTGAAAGTCATACGACATTACGAGGGTATGGACAAAATTGTGGGGTCCAATAAAACCAACTGAAATAAAGACAATTTGGTTTTATTTCCATTTTTGTTAGCTTGGTAAAATAGCTTTTAGTAAACCCTGTTCATTCCTGCGATACGCGGTTCTATGTAATGGAATGGCCAAATTTCCCAGCCACGGGCTACCATTTTAGTTTTTCTTGAACGTTAGATCTCTTATTTTCTGAGCGGTCGTCAATCGTCTGAAACCAGACGTCTACGTCGGTTGCATCAGGCTACCAGGCGTATCCCCAAATTCTTACTTCAACCGCGACTGCCACCAACGTACAAATCCGCAACAAATTTCTGGCTGAGAGTACCTGCGGAATGATATATGATGTTGTTGTTGTTGTTGCTGTTGTTAACAGTGCTTCGCCCTGCCCAATGGGCTCGATGACTCTAAATTGTCATCAGGCTCTTCTAACGGAAGTCCGAGGAAACGCGCAGTTTCCACAGGTTTGGACCAGAGTGATGTAGGTGTTAGAAGAGTGGGTTCGACAGAACAGGAGAAGAGATGTTTGGTATCATGAGGGGCCATACTACATACAGGGCATGTGTTTGGTATGTTCGGGTTCAGTCTGGATAAGTAAGAGTTTAACCATTAAGGGCCACTTTCATAAAGGCCGGTTAAGCCTAATCGTCGATTAATTTGACAGCTAACCGTACAAAATACGTCAATTAAACTACGGTTAGCAGTTACCGGCTTTTATGAAAGCGGCCCTAAGAGGCGCAGCGTAGTCAATAACCGGTCGGCCAATAGGCTTATATGTAGCACGCAATGTTTCTTTGTCTTTCCCCCAAGTACTGCCGGCCAGTGACTTGAGGATCTTATTGCAGCTCTGTACCTTTGAAGCTATTGCGGTGGAATGACCAGCGAAGGTGAGGCCGTTGTCAAATGCCACACCCAAAATTTTCGGGTGGTTGACAGTAGGTAGAGGTACTCCGTCTACATGGACATTTACCTATCGAAATATAGAAATTAAACAAAAGGGGAGAGAGGACACCACCTTGCGGCACCCCTTGTTTTATTCTTCGTGGCCTAGATTTCTTGTTCCTGAATTTGACTGATGCCTGTCGACCATTGAGGTAATTAGCGGTCCACCTCTTAAGGGCGGCAGGGAGCGGTGTCTCTTCAAGGTCTCGAAGGAGTGTGGCGTGGTTGACCGTATCAAATGCATTTGATAGGTCAAGTGCCACGAGAACCGTCCTATGGTTTGGTGGGTGTTGATTCAAACCATGATTTATCTGATTCAGATTTACAATAAAGTAAGGGGGCAGAATAGTCTCTAGTAATTTCGCAACCGGCGAAAGGAGGGATATCGGACGATAAGAATTTCCTTGGTTCGCCGGCTTCCCTGGTTTTAGTAGGGGAACTACAATCGCCTGTTTCCATATCTCAGGTATGACGAAAGTAGTTATAGAGAGGTTGGAAAGAGCCGCTAAATAACTCTCCCTCGTGGCTTAGGTTTTTAATCATCTTCATGGCGATTCCGTCGGGTCCGATGGATTTTTAGGGTTTGGCCTTCATTATGGCTTCCTTGACCTCTGCGTCTGAGACGGCAATAGGCGCAGTGGAGTGTTTTTGTGACTCTTCTCTTAGTCCTATCCGCAGGTGGATGCATTATAAACAGCCGGCAAAAGTAGCTCGCGCATATCTTGGCGTCCGATTTGACGCTGTCGCCGAATGCAATGGCAACCCTTTCATTGTATTTGGTCGGATTGGATGGGGCCTTGACAGTCGACCATAATTTGCCGACTTCGCCGGAGAGGTTGCATGCCTCAAGGTGTTGTTTCCACTTGGTCAGTTTGTATTCGTTGACTATCGAATTTCCGCATTGAAATTTTTGATTCTGGGATCTGCGGGATTGACGAGTCTTACTTGGTCACGTTCTCTTGCCATCACCGCAGCTTCTGCCGGAAAACTCGAACGAATTTCTGGTATTATACCAGCAGAAATAAAGAGGCATGAGGCTGAATCAATGACCTTGCGAAACTATCTTTCACCTTTGCGTACGTCTTTGGAGTGGGTAAGGCAGCGAAGAAGTGCTCTGTATAGTCCGTAAAGCGGTCCCAGTCCGCTTTGGTGAAGTTGATGTATGTTAGTTTATCAGTCGTTATGAAGTCGCTCGGTCGTTCAACGGAGAGTAAGATGGGTAGGTGGTCTGAAGCTAATGTAAGCATCGGTCGCCAGATGACAAAGTTAATTAGGCCCGCGTTCGTTATGGAGATGTCTGGCGAACTGTGGCAGTTACGTGCCACCCTGGTGGGGGCATCTCCATTGACTGTACTGAGTTGTCTATTTGGTCTGCAATTGCGTGCCCTCTGCCCTCTGCTGTCTGCTGGCAAGTAGGAGTGCCAGAGATCATGATGTGCGTTTAAGTCGTTTAGGATTAGACGGTTATCACCCCTTAGCAACGCACTAATGTCGGGATGATAATCTCTGGGACAACACGTGGCAGGGGGAAAGTAGATGTTTATAATTTGCAGGTCGACGTCGCCTGACCGGACTACTATGCCTTGGCATTCTATGGCAGAGTCCCTGGGGTCGACGTCAGGGTAAAATAGATTATATTGTACAGAGTGATGTGTAATGAACGCAAGGCCACCCCCATGACCGCTGGGACGGTCTTTTCGATGTACATTACACCCATCACAAGTTCGTAAGTCCGGTATTGTGTTGAATTTTGTCTCTTGTATCGAGGCGATTTTGATGGTGTGCGACTTCATAACGCCAGTTATCTCCACGATCTAGCTAATCCGTTACAGTTCAGCTGTTAAATTTTCAAGCGTGTAGGAGGGGAGAAGGGGACATGCTAGGCCATTGTTAACTGGCGTGGAAGGCGACTGTGTACTGCAACAGGGGGCTATGAACGTATCCGTCCAAAGGTTACCGTTTGCGAGCCTAGAGCACATAAGGGTGTGACACAGGCCAAGGCAATTGTTGCACTTGACCGATGTCGCAGGCGTATATAATCTTTGCCGACAAACGGCGCACGTAGTGAAAGGTACGAGGAGGTGGTGGTCCTGGCCCACGTGTAAGCTGGAAGCAGGAGGCGACATTGGGGACAGAGAAAGAGGGGACTGACTATCGGCGATGCTCGTATCTGGTCTATTCCGGAGGAGATAGGAGTGTTGAGCGGCCGTCCGAGATGGAGACACTGGTGAGCGACAGTCGTTAGGGGCGGTAGGGGAGCGCCAGAGCGACGTGTACCGCGGGACGCCCTTAGGCGTGTACAGCATGGTGCCTCGAAAGTTCTAAAGAAAGTACGGGGTCTGTGAATGGCAGGGTTAAGCCCTGAGCATCCAGATTTATGTAGCCATCTCTTACACTTGGCGCATTGAACCGAATGCGACCGTTTAATATAAGTTTTCTTCCAACAAACGCAGCAGATACAATCTCGTGGTCCAGGGTTGGGTTCGACCCCAGGCCGTAACAAGAGACAATGGAGCAACCCAGCTGCCAGGGTTTGCTCCGAGAATGACAATTTACACACAATTGGACAGGGTTACACTGAAATAACAGCCTTTGGCTGGGTTAAAAAAACCCGGGTCATTCCGGTACGATAGAACCGGCTGTTGTGGAAATGTCCTTAATATGATATACTAGCTTATATCCGTGGGCTTCACCCCACATTTCTATTAAAGAAATTCCAGTTGTAAGAGAGGTGCCCCTTACCAAATTTCAGTGGTCTAACGAAAATACTTCCAGAGATACGGACTATGAAAAATTCCATTACGCCTTCTATGTATACGTTTAGGACACAAGTCGGTCTATAGATATATACATAATTTGAATTTAATATCTATAGATTTTCTTAATTACCTTTTTCATTTTTACTACGTCGTATTAAACGTGTATAAACATCGGAGTTATTTCAAAATATAAATAGAGTAGCAACACTACTCATTATTTGTCACTTTTCAGCGTTAATAACTTTTCAATAACAAAATATATGATATTTTCATAATAATGTTTCCCAAATTAGGTAAACAATCTATACAATCTTTGAGGGGATTCAGTTAACCTTAAAAATTCCTTATAAAGCGTGTAAACTCATAAGTTTATCAAGTATATGTCATGACATATATTGCACTTTTCATCCAAGTTTACTAGCTTTATATGGTTTATAAACTTTACGGGGATTTTATAGCCTTATATGAATCTCCCTTTTATATTGGCTTATAAGCAAGATTTTTGAAGTAAAATGTTTCAACAAAAACTACAAATTTGTAAAAGTTTTTCTGCAAATATTTTAAAAATGTTTGTTCTTGTAGTGCCGCGAATATATTAGGGACATTGAAATTAATAGTGCCGGATTTCCTGTTACAACTATTTATTTCTGTAAAACAAATGAGCATTTTTAGTTACATTTACAATGGTTATTTTAAAGTTAATGCACTTACCGCATTTTGCGCCCTTCTTTGGCTGAATTTCACGACACTAATGATTTGTTAGTGATGCGAAACCATACAAGGCAAGCACACAAAATCCGATAAGTTAATCGATTGTATGTGATGAGTTCGAGATGGGCGTTTTGCCACAGTTCTATAAAGGTGGTTTCTGAGTTCAAGTATTCAAAAGCTTCTTTAGATGCCCATATCATCACTGTGCCCTTATCTTAGCAATCGGATGCTAAAGAAAGCGGTTGATCGAATTTTTCTTAGTTGTTACTAGAATAGACGAAAATCGCCCAGGCAGAATGCTGATAACATGCATATTACAGAAATCATCGCATGAAGCCGTCTTATAAAATAACGAATTAAGTGACAGAAGCCTGGCGCTGGCAACTCTGTAGACGCCGTTGTCACGTTGTTCTTTTTTTTATACAAAAACATAATACCACGATCCAACTACAACAGGTCGTAGAAGCTCGACAAACATACAAACACACAAAAATTTTCCATGTATTTTGTTTTTGTAATTTGTCAGTTTAACGTCAAAATCGTACTGAGAAATTACTGTAATGTCAAAATTCGAGCCAAAAGTAAAAATCGGCTGGTCTATTAACACGACCTGTATTGTTGGATCATGCATAATAATTTGACGAATTCGATGATTCCTTAATTATCAATCCTGGGTTCGATCACTATAAAGTCAAATGAACACACGCCAGATATTGTAACTAATAGCTAGTTTTATTTACTAGTAATGAACGCAATACAAACTTAAGAGTTTGGTAACTTCGCAGTAGTTCACTAAACAACACTTGAAAATAAACTGATCAACCTGCCTTGCTTAGTCACTTCTCTGTGTCACAACTCGTACGGAAAGCGAGTAATGTTACTGTTGAAGACTACGTGGACGGGAAAGAGCGCTTGCTGACTGGATACTGGTGCATCACATTCCATCATTCGGGGTGACTTGGTCAGCGGAAAGGTGAGACCATTACGGAAAGCTGAATTGTGGACAGTAACTGGTGACAGCAAGCAAGTCCTTGGAGAACTGACATGCAAGGTTATGATTGGGAATGTGGCTACGTATCACAACTTCTTGGTAGCGAATATTGTCGACGAAGTCATCATTGGCGTCGATTTCTTGGCTGAGAGAGACATTCACATCAACGTAAGGAACAGGGTTATGACTTACAATGGCCAATAAGTTCCTCTGGTCTTTGGACACAATAGTGGCTATACCACCAAGGGAGTGATCTTGAAGATGAAGCAACAGAAGCCTCTTAAGGCAGCGGTAGCTCCTCGACCAAAGGCTTTCATGGACAGGTGCCTCCTGAAAAAGATTCGGCAAGGCCAGTAGGAAGATCCAGATTTGGCACGTGTATTTGAATGACTGAAGGAAAACAATCAGCCAAGACGGGAGGAGATGGTCGCAGAGAGTCGCATTGCAAAAGCATACTGGGCACAATGGAGTAGTTTGAAGCTAATATCTGGTTGTTTGCATCGGATAGGGGAAAGTGAAGATGGCCGGAATCATCGAGCACTTATTGTTGTTCCCAAGGCAAGAACTCCAGATGTCATCAAAGCGTCACAAAGTTGCCCAGATGGAAGGCACATGGGAATAAAGAAAACATCGCAAGAGGTAAAGCGACGGTTCTGTTGGATTGGTTGCAGACAATTTGTAAGAGAATGGATTAATAAGTGTGCAAAGTGTGCTGAGGATAAGAGACGAACATCTGGTGGTCATGGTCCGAGGAAGCAACGCAACTTAGTGGATAAAGTGAAACAGTGCTCTGGGCATGAGAGAAAGGAAAGGAATCCTGAAGAAGTGAGTTGCAGGAATACTTGCCAAGTACCACTGGGCACGAAAGTGAAGGCACAAATCTATGCGGGGCCAGATAAAATGGTTGGAATATGTGACAGTGTAATGCATTGTGGGAATCTCTGCAGGAGAGAATTGATGTCGGAGTTTCAATCCCTGGAGAAAATGAGGTTTAATAAAGCAGTGCCAACCATTGAGTGTCTAGCAGATGTTGGTTCGGGAAATGTGTCTGATCGGGTGGAGGGCAGTGTGGCGATTATTCTCAAGCATGTACCATCCCTAACTCAATAACACTCCCACCACTAGTTAAACACAACCGCGATAACGATGGCTACGCTTATGCATGCAAGCGCGTAACTAGGAAGAAGAAGAGAGATGGCGCAAGTGTTTGCGAATACGATGCAAAGAGGAGATGCCAATAAATAACACCGACCCACCGAACAACCAAGAAAGTTCTCGGTGCGTAGGCAAGCACCCTTTTGGATTATATAAGGCGGTGACAAAGCAAGGCAGGTTGATCAGTTTATTTTCAAGTGTTCAATAGTGAACTACTGTAAACTTACCAAACTCTTAAAATTGTTTTGCGTTTATTACAAGTAAATAAAACTAGCTATTAGTTACAATATCTGTGCGTGTGTTTATTTGACTTTATAGTGATCGAACCCAGGATTGATAATCAAGGAATCATCGAATTCGTCACAGTAGCCATCGTCATCTCTGTTGTGTTTAACTAGTGGTGGGAGTGTTATTGCGTTAGGGATGGTACATGCTTGAGAATAATCGCCACACTGCCCTTCACCTAAGGGCCACTTTGATAACGGCCGGTTAAGCCTAATCGGCGATTAATTTGACAGCTAGCCGTACAAAATACGTCAATTAAACTCCGGCTAGCAGTTACCGGCTTTTATGAAAGCTGCCCTAAGTCTCGATCAGACACATTGCCGGAACCAAATGCAGCTAGCCTTTCCAAATGGACCACCTTCATCTTATTCCTTGGCCTTCCCATAGTTTGTATGCGATATACCACATCGTTGATCCATTTTATGACTTTGTATGGGCCTTCAGAGTTACATTGTAGTTTTGGGGACAAACCTCTCCTACGCTGTGGGTTGTATAGCAGCACTAAATCTCCTTCTATAAAACCTTCCGAATTTAGTGCTTTGTCGTACATGGCCTTCATCTTATCGCTCATGATCTTAGTCCGTTGCCTCACAAGGTCGTGAATTTCTCTCATTTTTTGTTCCAATACGCTAGTAGATGCTCTTGCAAGGTTCTATTGAATCGTTTCATCATGCCATCTGACTGAGGATGCAGTGCAGTTGTTCGAGTTTTCCGAATGCCCAATATCTTGCACATTTCCTGGAACACAGCTGATTCGAAATTTCTGCCTTCTCAGTGCACCACACCTACAGGGTGGCTAATGAAAGCCGCTACCAAAAAAAAATTAAATAACTTTTTTTCTATTTAATGAATCTGGTTAATTTTTTTTTTATTTTGCAGATTGACTTTTACATTTAACAAAAATGGATAACTAGGACACTGAAACAAGAATTTTGATTGTCCGCCGCTATCACGCACTGGAGTCCGTAGTTTCGGTTCAAAGAGAGTATAGGCGCACGTTTGGCGGCAGTCCTCCGAGCAGATGGACCATAATAAGACTTGTAAACAATTTTGCCGAGCATGGGACAGTCAACAGAAGACCTTACCATCGAAACCCTTCAGTTCGAACGGAGGAAACAATCGCTGCTGTAGCTGCTGCCATACAAAACAATCCACGTGTTTCGACAAGAAGTTTATCTGCTCAAATGGGTGTAAGCAGACAGTCATTACAGTCAATTATGCACAAAGATTTGGACTTATTCCCATATAAAATTCAAATGGCCAACAAACTGAACGCTGCAGACTTGCCGATTCGCTTGGAATTTTGCCAGAAGATGCTTCAAATGGTGGAAGAGGATGGAAACATGTTGAACTGTCTTTTTATGTCTGACGAGGCCCAATTGACCTTCCGGATTACGGAACTGTAAGAGCCATTTCAACGCTGCATGGTCTGTCCTGACGTGGAATCGCTGCCCATAGAGATACTTGTGGAAATGCTTAACGCACTCTACCAATGCCAACAGTTCTCTCCGGGTTACACAATAGTTCCTTTCAGGCTTCCCAATTGTTCCGCTATAGTATGCAACTCCCTTCTCCTGCCCATCAACAATCTGGGACAAAACACCTCCTATAGCATAACCACTCGCATCTGTATCCAGAATAAACTTTGAACCTGGAATTGGATATGCTAATATCGGGGAAGAGCATAGTTGTTCCTTCAATGTTTGAAAAGCCACCTCCTGTTCCTTCTTCCATTCAAAACTCATATTCTTCCTGGTAAGGTCATGGAGACTACTAGCTACGCTGTCAAAATTCGGTACAAATCGGCGATAATACGTGCACGGCCCAAGGAAGCTCCGTAACTCATGCAAATTTCTCGGTCTTGGCCAATCCTTACTTCCTTTTTAAACCAGGAACACTTCTTGGGGCTTAGTTTCAGACCAGCACCAGCTATTCTTTGGGAACCTTCCTCGAAGTTCTTTAGGTGTTCCTCAAAGATTTTTCCCAGTACGATGATGTCGTCGAGGTAAACCAAACATGTTTGCCAGTGCAATCCTTTTAGTATCTGGTCTATGAGTCTCTCAAAAGTAGCTGGATCATTGCATAGCCCGAAGGACATTACCGTAAATTGTCAAACTTCTTCTCCAACGCTGACGGCAGTCTTCTCTTTATCTTCATCCTTTACCTCCACTTGCCAGTAGCCGCTTTTCAAGTCCAATGTGGAAAACCATTTCGTGCCAGATAACGAGCCCAGAGTATCGTCGATTATTGCCAATGGATAACTGTCCTTCTTCGTTACGTCGTTCAATTTCGTTACGTCGGTAATATACAGACCTCATTTTTCCATCCTTCTTTTTCACTAGTACTACCGGTGAGCTTCATGGACTAGCTGATGGTTCGGTCACGCCGCTGCCACTCATTTCCTGTATAATTTCTCTTACTACTTGGCGTTTGGCCAATGGAATACTACGAGGAGCTTGGCGGATTGGCCTTACATCACCAGTATCAATTTGATGCTTCACAACTTTGGCCCGACATTCGGTTTGGAACCATCCTTGTCAAATATGCTCGAGTACTTTGGTAGAAGTTCCTTTGCCTTTTTCTAATGATCTTTGTCGAGGCCTGCCGTCCACGACGTGGTATCATCTGAAAGATTAATCTTGATGGTAGAATGATTTAACTGAAGCTGTTTACAAATGATAACTACCTCGACCTCTTGGCATTGGCCCAATGCTGCTCCTTTGGAAAGTTTAATCGGCGATTTGAACTCATTAAGTACTCTGACCGGTACACGTCCATCTCGTTTTATTCATGGCCAGGGGTTTTCCTACTAATATGTTCGTCCTTGATCTGTTTGCTGCCTCGACAACCCACAATTTGTTTGTCCCATAATCTCCATCAATCTTTGCCCATATGATAGCTTCCGACTTCGGTGGAATTCGTTGGCTCTCCTCCACAAGCACTCGCTTACTAACGTATTTGTTTTCGTAACCAAAATTTAGTGCCACATCCATGTTCTGGTAATTCATAATCCTGTTTTGCATGTCGATCTTCATGCCTTGCTCGCTTAAGAAGTCCACACCAACTATGACTTCGTCAACAATATCTGCTACTATAAAACTGTGTAGAACGGTCACGTTCCCAATTGCGATTTCACATGTTACTTCTCCTAGGACATGGGTGTCCTCACCAGAGGCCGTACGTAACTTTGCCCCATGCAATGGCCTCACCTCCTTGTTGACTAAATCAGATCGAATTATGGAACGCGATGCGCCTGTATCCACAGTTAGTAAGTGCTCTTTTCCATCCACATATGCAACAACAGTAACATTACTAGCTTTCTTTCCGATCTGTGAGACAGAGATTATGGGGCATTCAGTTGCGGGAGCCAGTCCACGCCCCTTTCGGCTGGCTCGATTTAGTTTAACGATTGATTTGGTTGGGAGATGTGCTCATCTCCTTCAGCTTTGCGTTTTCGTCCACCTGAATTGCTGGGGTTACTGGAGCCAGTGCCGCAATAACGTGCTATGTGACCTGGTTTTTCGCACTCTGTACTCCGTTCAACCATTCCAAAATTTTGTCTTCCCAAGCCGGAGTTTCCACTTCTACTTTACAAAAAGCGAGTCAGGGCATGCAATACCGTTTCAGAAAATGTTCGTTTGGGGTTTGCATATGTTGCCCGCTTCGTCTCCACATCCCGTATTCCATTTATAAAACTTTGGATTTTTACCCTCTCAATGTACTCCACGGGTGCGTCCGCATTTGCTAGATGGGCCAACCTCTCGATGTCCGATGCAAATTCCTGCAAAGTCTCATTTGGTTTCTGGGATCGATTCTGTTTTTATTTATGCTATTTGGTATATCTGTAGGTCGATTCTGTAACTATTTTAATGCCAGGTGTTAGCGTTTACTTCGCTTAGCGCCATTTTTAACGCTTTTCTCTATTCACTAACTTTAGTGTTAGCTAACACTTTTCGTGTGGTTAGCTGTCGCGAATTATTTTCGAGGTGTTAACAATAGCGTTAATATATTTGCAAGTGTTTTAGCGTTTGGAAAAAGTAAAAAAATTAGTTTTGAGTTTTTTGCACGTAATTCAGTGCAAAATACGGCGAAAGAGAAGTACTGCCATATTTTATCACGTCAAAAGTCAGCTGTTTAGCGGCGTTAAAGGAGAGTTACAGAATCGCATTTTCGTTAAGAACAAACGCCAAAATTTGGCGATAACCTTAACGCTCGGCGCGTGGTTAAAAGTTAGAGAATCGGGCTACTGCTTTCGATGTTCGCTACCATAGCGTCTCTCAGCTGGACCCATCAATGCATCATAACTGTTCCTTTCGGACTCGGGAATAGTCTGTAAGATTTCTGCTGCAGGTCCTTTCAATGCCACGAATAGTGCTGCAACTTTATCTTCAGTGCACCAATTATTCACCGCAGCCGTCTTCTCAAATTGCAGCTTAAATACCTGGAATGGAACAGAACCATCAAAGGTAGGTGATTTTACCTTGGGAGTATTCGCTAAGGCAGATAGACGATTTAGTTGCAATTCCTGGATACGACCTCTCAGTGCATCTACCTCAGCTTATAGTTTAGATAACACCCTAGCCTCCTGTGCTTCCAACTGCGAAGAGATATATGCCTTCTGTAGCCCGATTCTGTAACTTTTAACCACGCGCCGAGCGTTAAGCTTATCGCCAAATTTTGGCGTTTGTTTTTAACGAAAATGCGATTCCGTAACTCTTCTTTAACGCCGCTAAACAGCCGACTCTTGATGGTGATAAAATATGGCAATACTTCTCTTTTCGCCGTATTTTGCACTAAATTACATGCAAAAAACTCAAAACTATTTTTTTTACTTTCTCCAAACGCTAAAACACTTGTAAATATATTAACGCGATTGTTAACACCTCGAAAATAATTCGCGACAGCTAACCACACGAAAAGTGTTAAAAGTTAGTGAATAGAGAAAAGCGTTAAAAAGCGTTACAGAATCGGGCTGCTGGTCTTCCATTTGAGATCTAATGTATGCCTTCTGTAGCCCGTTTCTGTAACCTTTCGATAAGAATTTTAACGCAAAGTGCAACCGTGTTATGTAATTATCGCTGAATAGTATTTGTATAAGTGTGGTAAAAATGTATTTTCGTTATGGATTTCGATAAAAAATAACGATGCCTATAATGGCAGTGATAACAAGTGTAAAATCCAAACTAATTGCATTTTGTGGAAATTTTTAATGTTATTAATATTTATTAAAAAGTAATTGTTATAAAAAAATAAGAACAAAAATAAAATGTAAGAAAAAGTTGAAAAAAAATAAAAATTTTGCCACGATTCGAACTCGATTCTTCCACTAGTTAGGCCCTGTGCCAATCGGTTGAAAATTATAAATTTTGACAGAGCGAAAGAAAATTCTGACATTTATCGCGGTGAGTATGAACGTCAGAATTTACCCTAGCCCATGGGGCTAGGTAAAATTTTAACAACAACGAATGTGTACACACATATGCATTCGGTATTGCCAATCATATTATTTCAAATGAATTTATATGCCAACACGTTATTAAACGATAAAATATAATTTAACGCAAAAAATACGAAATATAATGGCAAAAAAAAGTACATTTCAAATTTATTCACAGACTATTTGCTTTCGCACGTGATATTTTCAGATGTTAAAATTTACAACTGTCAAAATTTACCATTTCATTTGGCACAACGAAATGAAAAATATTTTTACACAATAGAAAATTTATTCACCTCATTTTTCCTCTGAATAAAATGTTTCCGATTATCACACGGCCTTAGAGCAATATCTTATCTACTAGGCTATTGAGACCATTCTGCTGTGTGCGTCAAATGTTTTATTTGTCACCTAGGCCTTTTTGCCTATCATTTTCTCATTTTTACATAACACACCACGAACATATCGCAAGGTGAATTTTTCTCCTACAGAAACGCTTTTCATAATGAAATCGTTACAAGCCATGCGATACATACTCATTCGTTATTATAACGTAAATGTTCTTCAAGCTTAGATGCCATGTGTGTCTTCTGTTCTTCCAGCTGAGATGCCATGTGTGTCTTTTGTTCTTCCAGCTGTGTTGAAATGCTTGACGACATCTGAGTCAATACAGCCAACAACGCGTTTGTATTCACACTTGCCACTGGAATCGGCGGCTCCTTTTTCTCTTCCATTTTCGTCGATGCCTCCTCCACAAGATGGAAAACATAATCATCAACGGTGATTCCTTCCGCTTCCATTGCCTTCCGTAGTCGTGATTGTAGCTCGTATTTATTGCCTGGGGTGTTTCATCCGCGTTGTTCCAACTCAGTTTTGAGGTGCCGAATCTTTAATTCATTCAACTTAGCCATGCCCTTGTTATGCTTGCAACCACTGGTATTTATTTAACAATACCGCTTCAGACACCAATTGTGACGAATTCGATGATTCCTTGATTATCAATCCTGGGTTCGATCACAATAAAGTCAAATGAACACACGCCAGATATTGTAACTAATAGATAGTTTTATTTACTAGTAATGAACGCAATACAAACTTAAGAGTTTGGTAACTTCGCAGTAGTTCACTAAACAACACTTGAAAATAAACTGATCAACCTGCCTTGTTTGGTCACTTCCTTATATAGTCCGACAGGGTGCTTGCCTACGTACCGAGAACTTTCTTGGTTGTTCACTCTTCGTGTTCTCGAAGGGTCGGTGTTATTTATTGAGATCTCATATCTTGTTGTTGTTGTGGTAACGACAAAAACACTCCCCGAAGGTGTTGGGGAGTGTTGTCGAATTAACAGTCCTTGGTCGGATTTGAGCCCGGTACTCCCTTGCGGTACTGCCCGACTGTCGTGGTAGCGATTTATGACCAGTGAAACCTTCTAGGTCATGGCACCCCTCCTTCCGTGAGGAAGGATAAGATGGGTAATGAGAGGCATCATATCCGTAGATCAACCATCGAGTTGCACGTCATTACGCATATTAGTCGCCTCACTCTTGCTCTTCTTAGGTACACGCTTGCATGCATAAGAGTAGCCATCGTCATGTTTGTTGTGTTTAACTATTGTTGCGAGTGTTATTGAGTTAGGGATGGTAGATGCTTGATAATAATCGCCACAATACAAACAAATTTTGCTCAAATGAATGCTAAAATCCACTAAAATTGTGAGAGCTTATTAAAAAACAAAAAATTAATACAGTGGACAGAGTAAGTTTAATGATTATTGATATTATTAAACAATGTCTTTCGAGGCATATGTGATAATCTCTTTCCGGCAAAGTGAGACAATCTACGCACTACGCCATATGCCATATTACAGGAAGAAATGCGCAATTTTCGACCAATTCTATATATTTATAATACAAAGATCATGCTTGGAGTTATTTTATCAATTTCCTTAAGATTGTATTTATGAAAAGATGGGTAATTGTTTACGACAGCCACCGAGGGCTAATATTTATCCAAAAATGGCTATCAAAAAACGCGTTTCGGTCCCAGTAATAAGAATCTGCCTCCGGAGAACAATTACCAAAACATGTTGAAGGATGAAGATTTACAGATTGGAAAGCGAAGATATATTAGAAGTTAGGGAACAATTGCAGAATACAGACTCTTCACCCCGAAAAAAACGAAAAATTGGGAATGGTTCGTATTTTGCTCCTGATTATAACGGTATGCTTCTTTTTTGGGGCAAATGAAAATTGTAGGAGTTAGAGGGGGGGAAGTTGGAAATCATGCATTTAAAATCGCATATATATCCCAAACTACTGAATCGATTTTCAAATTTCTTTTTGCGTTGGATAGGTAATTGAATAACCTTTCATTTGAGGTACCATTGCTTTGGGTGCAAAACCGCGTATGTGCAAAATTTTAAAAAATTTTCAAATCAATAGAAAAACCAAACCAGCTACGCGAACTACAGTTATTCTGTACAAAAGACCTTTCTGCATAGGCGGCCTTCGGCCGCGCTTATTTAAATAACCCTGGGCTACGCCATGCCAAGTCCAGGTGGTTGCCCTGATCGGTGGCAACATGCCACCGATCCGACTCTTTTGCGCGTTTTTAAGTACAGCCTAATAATATACAACAACCACATGAAAACTTGCGACAAAACAAATAAAATATATACATATGTAAAATATATACATAGGAACCCTAATCCGGTGGGGGGAACCCATTATTTTTATTAATTTAAAAGTTATTAGCAAAAAATCAAATTATAACCAAGGGGAGCCTGTTCCATGGTATTTATGGGCAGAACAATTTTCTGCGTAGGCGCTATGGGAAGGCCATATTATTAAATTACAGTTGCCTGTGCAAGAAACGTCTGGGAAAATGTGTCTCAATAAGCAACGAAATTGTTGGTTCAGGTAGTAAATAGACGTGTCGTTCGTGCTGGGCGAACTAAAGTCAGAAGCTGCCGAACTTGAGTAGCTACAAGCATACTCCCTCAAGATTCAACAGTCCTTCGCCTTATATACATTTTGTAGTTTTAGACAACAGCACCTTCAGACTACGGGAATTAGGTGCACACCTAAATTAAAATAAACTTGGGATATATAAGAACTTTCAAGACATGCCACGAAGAGATCATAGGCCTTAACAAAGACACCTTTAGAACAGGTAAGCGCAAAACGTAGTTTTATTGGGTCGTGACTAAAATTGTACGCATAATATTCCACATGCAATACCATCTCTAAGTAAGCTTCCTCAAGCGAAGGATTGTATTCAACTTCGTAAAGGAGCTCAGGATAAAGTTTTTCAAGCGAGATGAGGCTGCAGACTCATGCGGGTTAGGGGTTTAGAATATGCTGGAGGTAGGCATACCGGTCGTAATTGCGACTAAAATAAACCAAGGTACTGACTTGCAACTCGATGGTTGATCTACGGGTATGATGCCTCTCACCTCTCATTACCAACATTCTTGTTCCTTACGGAAGGAGGGGGTGAGATGACCAGTAGGTTCCAATGTTCATACCAAATCCCTACCACGACAGTCCGGGCAGTACCGCAAGGGAGTACCGAAGCGTACCGGGTTCATATCCGGACAAGGACTGTCAATTCGACCAAAACCTTCGAGGAGTGTTTTTGTGGTTACAAACAACAACAGATGAGGCTGCAAAAGTTCCATGGTACCGCAAATTCATCTATTTATAACTCAAGAATAAAGCTGGTAAAAAAAAGTTGTGGTTGTTATTAACAGTGCTTCGCCCTGCATAATGGGCACAATCACTCTGAGAATTGTCATCATGCTCTTCTAACGGAAGTCCAAGGAAACTCCCATTATAACAGGGTTGGGCCAGAGTGATATTGTTAGAAGAGTAGGTTCAATTGCACAAGAAAAGAGATGTTTAGTATCATGGGGAACATACCATATGCAGGGCAAGTATTTGGTATGGAGGGGTTCATTCTGGATAAGTAAGAGTTGTGTGTAGAGAGAGAGGGTACTGACGCTCGGCAGTGCTCATGTCTGACCTATGAGTGCAAGATGGAAACGAATGGTTGAGGCGGGCATTGAAGCAGTGCTGCTAGTCGTGGAGACTGGGCCACCATTGTCTCCGCTTGAAGATGGTAGGGGCGGTGGGGGTGCGCTACAGCGACGTGTACCGTGGGACGCCCTAAGGCGTGAGCAATAGGGTGCTTCGAAGTATCAGCCCGTAACAAGAGAAAAAGGAGGAAATCCGAGGATGGCAATTTGAGGGTGGGGCGCTACAAATTAGACAGGATTACATGGAAATAACAGCCCTTGGCCTGGTGAAAATACCCGAGTCATTCCGGTACATAGAACCCGCCGTTGTGGGCATGTACATATTGTTCTTATTTGATAGTCGAATTTTTGTTTCTATACATTGGCAAAGCTGTGCTAATTAAAGTGTGTGAATTATTTATTTCATAGATGGCGCGTCTGCCGACGTCATTACCAGTGACCACAAAACCTGTTAACGAAAAATCTAACGACGTCGATGGAAAAAGTGGCAGCTTGAAATGTACCATATGCTCGCAACAATTTGAACAGTTAAAAGATTGCTTAAGACACGAACTCTTAAATCATAACAATAAAAAGGCAGCAAATGGACCACAAAAATCTTTACGCAACAAAGTTAACGCTATCATTAACAATTTAAAAACAGATGATCAGCAAACATTACACACCAGTTTAAGCAATGCGCTGCAAATATGTGAACCAGGACAAGAACTTGCAAGTATATTCAAATTTCACCGTATGAATGATGAAAACCTCTGTATGGTTTATGAACGTATCAGTAGTTCGTTGAGAAAGGATCTGCACACTCTGAAAACTATAAATATATATCCTTTTGGATCATTCGTCACGGGACTAGCCTTGCGCGGTGAGTGATATGAACAAGTATTTGAATGTTGATAAAATTATATAAACTTGTTTATAATATATTTTCAGATAGCGATATCGATTTGTACATTAATCACCCAGATGTCAATCAAACTGGGCAATCAACATATTGGCTTCATCTAAGCACCTCACAACGTAAAATCTTTAATCTTATAAACGATACATTACATCGCAGTAAATGTTTTACTGATGTTATCGCTATACGGCAGGCCCGTGTACCTATAATCAAATGTAAACACACATCTACCGGATTTAGTATGGACATAAATTTATCATGTCCTAGTAGTGTACACAATACAAATTTTCTACGTGATCTCTTGAAGTTGGATAAAAGACTATATGAATTGATGGTTTTTCTTAAAGTATGGGCTAAACAATTGCAGTTGATCGGACGTGGAAATATGAATAGCTACTGCCTTATTACTTTGGTAATATTTTATTTGCAACAATCACTGCCAGATCGTCCTGCAATATTGCCCTCAGTTGAAAAATTACAACAGCATATACCTCCTCAATATGTAGTGGGCGTAAATTACGCTTATAAGTTTCCAAACAATGTGCCGGCATTGTCACACAAACTGACCACCTCTAGCCTAATTCAAGGATTCTTTGACTTTTATTCCAGTTTTAAGTTTGAAAATTTTTTAATTGCACCTTGTATAGGTAAAGCTATACCAATAGAGAAATTTAAAAATGGTACATATAAATATGCAGCTTATCACAATCAATTGCTACTCATAAGCAAAATGTTTAAAAAGCCGGTAGATCCGTTCCAGGTAAGAAATATATATCGCACAACTAGATCTAAACGGGTATTAGCTAAAAACTGGATTTTTAGTAAACAATAATTGATGTTTTTAAGAACCACTCCGTTTTCGGTTTTGAGTAGGCTATAAAGCTCGGTATAAATGAAAAATTCCTAATTTTAGATCTAGTTGTGAGATGTGCTTAATATTCAATTGACAAATAAATCAACTAAATTTCGCGCTTTATAGATTGGACGTTGTTTTCATCTACAGGATCCGTTTGCACTCAATCACAATATTGGGAAAGCAATTGCTGCACCTAATTTAGAATATTTTCGTAATTGTCTACAACAAGCTTGTAGCATCTACAATGATACAAACATATCAACCGATGCGCAACGCTATGAAGCTTTACTTTACGGTATTGTAGAACGCATTGCACAAGAAGCGAGAGTCCCTTGTGGTGAAGAGACGATAACAAGTACTCATAATGGCACTGTAAGCGGCAATAACCCACAAATTGTATTAAGCTTACGTTTAACACCCTCACGAGCAGAACAGCGGGCAATTGTCAATAGTATTGATGGTAGCAAAGGCATACAAAATACTATCAATCAATTATGGGTTGAACATTATCTCGAAATTATACCTGAAATTATCACAGATATTTATTGCTTAGATTTACAATCAGCCACACCCACTCATAGTGATAAGCAGCAGCGTTTAGAGAATAACAATCGGACTATCACTTGGCAGGTGAGTGGCTCTGTGGATCAATGGACGGGACGTTTGCATCAGCGTTATAATAGTAAAACATTTATGCAAATACAATTGGAGCAAACTCAGAAATTTTCCAAAGAACGCCGTCAAAATGCAGCATATGCTGTACAGTTAAATGGCGTTATAACGATGAATATATTGAATGATTGCTCTGCAATTGAATTGATTATAGCGCCACGGAATAGAAAAGGCGGTTTAACTAAGAAAGATCCATTGCATAAATTTTTCAATATGTTTAAATGTAGCATGCAAAACTTTAACTTAAAAGAGAGGCTAGATATGAGAGCAACCAAAAAAATATAGTTACTCTTAATGCGGAATTTGTTAGTTTGTATTTGACAAAAAAAATTATAATTTGCTTATTTATTTACATATACCTTTATGTATCATGGTATTTATTTAAGACGAAATATTAATTCGGTAAAAACAATTATTTTATGTAAAAATATACACATCACATTAGGGCCCAGTTTTTCAAATTTTAAGCTGAACTAATTAATCTCGCCACTTTAGTCATTTGGCATACAATTTTAATTAAGTTCTGCTTTAAACTGGCACATGCTTTGGCATTAACATACAAGTAATTTGTGAATTAATTATTTTTTAAACTTTATTTGTAGTATAACGTATGTACACTGTATGTTAAAAATTTTAATGGATTAAAGGAAGATAATTTTAGATCTACTGTGTAAACCGGCCGTCTTATTAGGCTTACCAGCTTAGAACATACTCACGGTAAGATATTCCTGTTGTACATTACTACTAAAATCTAAGACCGAATTTTATAGGGTAAAACAAGTCCTAAGCACAACAGTATGGCTAATAACAGGTGCTAGTGGCGGAGCGTTTCGGATCAATTCCACCAAAGGACCCCACATATCAATAAAATGTATAGCTTGGGATAAATATTTTCTATCTTCTTTAGCCTTCTAATAAATAGAAGTACTTACCTGCATACTACTAGGGGTGTTCAAAATGAAACCTTCCTCATACAATTTTTTATCATTATTCGTAGAAAATATTTAAGTATTTATTGATTTATCTTAGTTTAATGTATTGACTATAAATCACAGTATTTTAGCATTTTTGAAGTTATACTTGTATACATATGTATGTTACATGCTATAATATGAAGTACATATGCATAGAGCATATTTATTGTATTGTTACATTTAAAATAAAATAACATTTAGCTTTGGCAAGCGTATATAGTCGTAATGTATTCGATTTTTAAAAATACCGTACAATTCAAAAACTACGATAAATCTAATTTGGGATGAGCCATAAAAGAGCATGTGACTAATGCCAGTTTTAATCTGTTTATTGGGTAGGCTTATTCTTTTTGTTCGAGCATGCCCTATAAAGAGACTAATTGTACTCCTTTTATAACTGAACGGGTACGGTCGGACGTCTACTTTCCACCCCTCTAAGTATGCTAAGCAACCTGAATTTTTTTTTGTGCATAACGGACTACTCGTTTAGGGCATAAAAAATGTAAACAAATTGGCCCACTTTAATACTCAAATATTATCTTCATTCAAATGAACTGTTTAAATTTAAGTCTAGAGTTTTAATATTAGAACCTCCATACATGGCTTGATAGAGAATTGAATTTTCTACAAAAAAAAAACCTCAAATAAATTTTTGATAAATCTTTTCATTACAAATATATAGAAACTCAAATTAAAGGCAGACTTGCGTCACTCTTTATTACACAATTTCCACCTCTTTTTAAATTTCACCCCCCAAACTAAATAACGCATCTTAAAGCCAGAAATCTAATTTCAATAACTTAGATTAAAATGATTATTTTAAAGCCCCGCAAGCTCCACGAAAATATAAAAATAGTCATCCGATACAAGCTCTTAATAATACCTAGTTTCGTTCTGGTCTGTGTCTATCCGCTGCGTTGTTTTTATAGTCCGTGGGTGCTGTGGCAGGTAATGTCAATCTATGTGTTCGTGGTAGGTAACGTTAATATGCGTGTGTGTGTGCGCGGTATTGATACGTCCGAATTGTTATCTGTCCCAAGGGTTGTTTTTGTAGGTATGTAGACATACCGCTTGTTAGCTAAGCGGTAGGTTGAGGTAGGTAGAAATCGGTGATTTTTGCAGTTTGGTTCATATTTCGTTTTTGCTTGCTCATTGTTACGTGTTTGGTTGCTGTACCTGCTGGCTTGTGCTGTTTTTTGTAAACTAATTTTAAGGGTTCAAATATTTCGTCAGAGATAGTGTTGGTTTGTTCGTTTATGATCCTGCCGTCAAATGTTTTTAATTTGTATATCTCCATGTTCTCAAGTACATTAAGCCGCCTGCCTTTTCCTTGTACGTGAAGTATTCGAGCCGTTTTTTATGTTAGCTGGGGTGCAGTTGTTCTCGAACATGTGGTTCGCGAAATTAGATTCTGGTATTATGGTGGGGTTTCGTGTTTTTTTGTTGTAGTCCCTGATATGCTCTCGGAATCGTGTGCTTATTTTTCTTCCTGTTTGTCCTATGTAGCTGTATTGACATTCACAAGTAAGCCTATACACTCCGTGTCTGTTGAATGGGTCATCAGAATTAGTGTCGGTTCTTAGTTTTTGTCCGACGTTGTTAGAGGTTCTGAATGCTGTGTTGATGTTATATCTTTTAAAGAAGTTTGCTAATTTGTACGTCGTTTTTCCAGTGTATGTCATTGCCGTCCAAACCATTGGATTTTCCTCTACGTTTACTCTTTTTTGTGTTCCATGGCTACTTCTGAGTTTATCCACAAGTGCTTTCTTGTATCCATTATTTGCCGCTATGTTATATATTGTATTAAGCTCTCTCCAGTATGCTTCCTGTGTGAGCGGCGTTCTCTGAAGCCTATCCACTAAGTGCCTCAATGCTGCATTTTTGTGCTGTTGCGGATGGTTTGATGTAGAGTGTATTATGGTGTCCGTGGCAGTCGGTTTTCTATAAATGCCGTAGTTGAACCTATTTGTTATTTTGTCAATCCCTATAGTTAGGTCCAGGTAGTTCATTATTCCATCTTTTTCTACTTCCATTGTGAACTCTATGTTGCTATGTTGCCTGTTGAGGAACTCTAGTATTTGCTCTTCGTTATCGTCATTTAGGATGAAGATGATGTCATCCACGTATCTAGCGTAGAATGCCACGCCTAACTTGGTTTTTAACTCCTGTATATATTTTCCTTCCAAGTTTTGCATGAATGTTTCCATGAGAATGGCCGATGTTGGGTTACCCATTCCTAGTCCGTTTGTCTGTCTATATATTTTGTTGTTGAACCGGAAATAGTTTTGCCGCAGCGTTGTTCTTAGCGCGTTGGTAATTTGCGCAGTTTTTACCTTATCTTCAGTTTTGTCCAGTAGTGTTTTGTTGACTATATCCATTGTATCTGTTAGTGGTATTGACGGGTATAAGTCCTTTATGTCAAAGGATACGAGTTTACTGCTCCTTGTGAGTTTAACGGTCTCAAGTGTTTGTAGTAGTTCTATCGTATTGCTTATTGTGTATTCGTTCCCTAGTTTCAGAGTGTCCTTTAAATCCGGCGCGGACTTAAAATTAATTATAGGTCTCATCGGCGTATCCTGCTTGTGGATTTTAGGTAACGCAATGAGTGGAGGAGCAGATGGACATATTAACGTTACCTACCACGAACACATAGATTGACATTACCTGCCACAGCACCCACGGACTATAAAAACAACGCAGCGGATAGACACAGACCAGAACGAAACTAGGCATTGAAAATGGCAGAACGCCGAAACCGGTTTGTCACAAAACCAAACTTGACAAGGGATGACGGAAAATCGTTCCAACAAAAATCAGCTTACTACCCTGTCGGAAGATCAACACAACAAAATAAATCTCTTAATAATACATTTTTAACATAAAAGGTACATTTCTGAACTTTTAGAAGAAAATCTTTTTTTAGCAAACGACTTAATTCAAACCATATTAATTTTTATCCAAAACTTGACGGTATTTCAGAGCTTTACCGTGACTTTTAACTAGAGAATAAACGGGCTTCTACTTTTTTCAATTTTCAATTTCACTCACAAGATTTCGTTTGAGTTTCGGTAAAACTATAACGAGCCTATCTTTAACATTTCATCTTTTTCTTGACACAATTTTTGCGTTTCAGGGAAGCCATTTTTTCGGTATTGAGTTTTAAATAATAATGAATACCCAGAAAGCAGAGAAAGTGTAATATTTTTAGTGGTGTTCATAGAACAGTGTTGATACTTTTTGTAATACTTTTTTTTTTCTTTTCAATTTACTAATTTTTAATATGGTTCAATCGTCTGACATTTTTTTTCGCCCTAGGGAATAGATCGCTGCTCTATTCGGTTATACTTTTCTTTATATCTTGTTATTCTGGCATTCTCTACTTGTAACTGTAAAACTCTAAAAAATGCGCAGATATTAGAAAAGTAGAAAGTTTAAATATTAATGTAAAAGAAATAATTAGTTTGCTATATATTCCTATACATATACGCTTGTTAGTATTAACTTAGATACGTAAAAAATTCATACTAACGCTAGTCTAAAGACTTGAGGTTTCTATAAAAAAAATATACTTTCAATTTAAAGGCCTAATGCCCGGTTTCACACCTCATACTTAAGTTATTAACGCAACCAGACTTCAACTTAATTAATAAAGCTAAATGATAGTACCTTTACAAAACAAAAAGTTGATCGCAAACGATTTTTCTTTCACCTTCCGCGTTGGAAGGCAGTCCACAAAGATCGCTTGGGCTTTCGTGTAGTTGTACAATTTTTTGATGTCAATACTTTTCGCTAGGCACATGAACAATATTTCTTCACGAAACTATCCGCTATACAATGTGAATCTTTTGCATACGAATTCAAGCGACTGATTTCGCCAGTAAACTCAACAGCTTCAGTCTTTGGATTATAACGTAAAGTCACCTCGAAATCCGCATTATTCGGCTTCGTGACCAATTGCAGACGATACACATCCAAGACGGCGCCATTGTGCTGATTTTTGGGTCGAAAAGCGTCATTTGCACGATACGCGCTCACCACATTACTAAGATGTATATTACGACAAAGCTTTTTTAAAGTACCATTTTTAAAATCCATTACTAACTTATTTATATAGTTAACAGTTATATTGCCTAACTTTTGTACAATATTAATTTTTTTGTTAACCTTACTATAGGGTATACATGTACACCAGTGTTCGGCGATTGCTGCCTCGTCACAAGACCTTTCCAAAGGCAATGGCTCCAACAACGATTGACAATTTTCGCAAGCCTCTGCGCGGCTTAAAACTCGTCCAGGGTCTTTCTTAGGAACGCGCTCCGATAAATTGAGAAAATGTTTAAGCGTCATGTGCAGATCGTAGGGTGTGCTTAAACGATTTTTATTAACACTTAAAGCATTTACAAAACTGGGATATTTTTGTTTGAGATATTGTGGTAGCCATATAAAAATGAATGGCAAACGTTCTTCCAGGTGGCCCGAAGGCGTTGCACGTGCGGGTCCAAAACGTAAACCGTGATCGCTAAACAATACGACAATCATGCGATCGAGTATGCCTGTTATTAATAAACGTTCCAAGTAGCTGAGAATAACAACGTCCATCGATGATGCGTCACTCAAATCATTATGACTAAACGAATTCGCCCAAAAGAGACCAAAGAGTGGATCATCTTTGAAACGTGTTGCAAATTCAATGGCATAATCGAGTACAAATTGCGATGATTGTTGATAGCCAAGACAGAATGTGAGCCCAGATTTTAATGTTTTCGCTAATTTATGTTCCGCAGCGAGTTGGAATGGTCGTAGATAGTAGTCGACAGGTGGTTTAGTGAAACCAACTTTAAAATAGTTAAATGTACTAATTTCAGCTGCATCTTCACCATAACCCGTCACATAGCCGTGTTCACGAAATGCATTCCAGATTAAACTGCAGTTATCTAAGGCACCCATAACTTTAGGAGGGCATTTCTTAAAGGTAATACTGTTATTGTAACCAGCAAGTAAAGCCATTAAATTTGGAAATGTATTGTCGTCTATCTGAAAGAGAGCAGAACATTTTATTTTTAGAGATTGGATTTTTATGCAAAACCGTACGCCTAAAAATATGTTGGTTTTATACCTTTCCTGAACATGAAATGGTATTATAACTTTGGTCCGATGTTTGTAAGTATGAGAAGAAGTAACAGTGCTTCGCCCTGCCCAATGGGCTCGATCACTCTAAATTGTCATCAGGCTCTTCTAACGGAAGTCCGAGGAAACGCGCAGTTTCCACAGGGTTGGACCAGAGTGATGTAGGTGTTAGAAGAGTGGGTTCAACTGAACAGGAGAAGAGATGCATGGTATCATGAGGGGTCATACCACATGCAGGGCATGTATTTGGTATGTTGGGGTTCAGTCTGGATAAGTAAGAGTTTAACCTGTTACAATATCCAGAACGAAGTTGAGCCAGTATGACTCTAGTCTCCCTCGGAAGTACACGTTCCTCCTCAGCCAATTCAGGTGGTTGAGTATTAATAACGGGATTCACAGGCCGAGATCTGAGAGATCTGTCTACCGACTCGGTGTGGAGGTCATTTAGAGCCCGTCTATGGTTCCGCAGATCAAACGGCAAAGAGATATGATGCCGGATCTCATCGTAATGCTTACGGAGATGTCTCCTTATGTCTCTGGGGGGCGGTGCTACATCCAAAAGATGTCGGTTTGGATGACTAGGTTTATGACAGTTCAGAAGGAACTGTCTACTCAAGAGTTCCGCGTGCTCTTGAACATTGAGCAATTTTGCCTCTTGATGGAGGTGAGACTCAGATGACATAAGCAGGCATCCCGTAGCAGTTCTGATGGCGGTGTTTTGGCAGACTTGCAATTTCCTCCAGTTGCTGTCAGAAAGATTGGGCGACCATATAGGCGCAGCATAGTCAATAACCGCCCGCCAATAGCCTTATATGTAGCAAGCAATGTTTCTTTGTTTTTTCCTCAAGTACTGCCGGCCAGTGACTTGAGGATGTTATTGCGGCTCTGTACCTTTGAGGCTATTGCGGTGGCATGACCAGCGAAGGTGAGGCCGTTGTCAAATGTCACACCCAAGATTTTTGGGTGGTTGACAGTAGGTAGAGGTACTCCATCTACGTGGACATTTAACTCTTGCCCCATCTGCGCATTCCATGTAGTAAACAGGGTCGCCGTAGATTTAGTCGGAGACAGGGTCAGATTACGCTCGGTGAAGAAGCTGGAAAGGTCATGGAGGTAACTGTTGATTCTAATACAGAGTTCATCAATGGAGGGACCCTTGCCCGAGGCCATTATCGTGCAGTCGTCAGCGTAGGAAACAATGGAGACTCCCTCTGGTGGGGGGGGGAAGTCTCGAAATATAGAAATTAAACAAGAGGGGAGAGAGAACACATTTTGAACATTTTGTTTTATTCTTCGTGGTCTAGGTTTCTTGTTCCTAAATTTGACTGTTGCCTGTCGACCATTGAGGTAATTAGTGGTCCACCTCTTAAGGCCGGCAGGGAGCGGTGTCTCATCCAGATCTCGGAGGAGTGTGGCGTGATTGACCGTGTCAAATGCATTTGACAAGTCAAGTGCCACGAGAACCGTTCTATGGTTTGGTGGATGTTGATTCAAACCGTTGTTAATCTGCGTTGTAATGGCGTTCAAAGCAGATGTGCTATGATTTTTGCGGAAACCATGTTGATGATCGGCCAATTTTAGAAGATAACGATAACGATATTACAACAACGATAACGATAACGACAATTTTAGATAACGAAGTAAGGAAGCAGAATGGACTCTAGTAATTTCACTACCGGCGAAAGGAGGGATATCGGACGATAAGACTCTCCTAGGTTCGCCGGCTTCCACACAATCGCTTGTTTCCATATCTCAGGTATAACGAAGGTAGTGAAAGATTAAAGAGTGCCGCTAAATAACTCTGTCCTTCGTGGCCAAGGTGTTTGATCATCTTCATGGCGATTCCGTCGGGTCCGATGGATTTTGAGGGTTTGGCCTTCATTATGGCTTCCTTAACCTCTGCGACTGAGACGGCAATGGGCGCAGTAGAGTGTTTGTGTTTGCGCGCACGTCGGAAGGCTCTTCTCTTAGTCCTATCCGCAGGTGGATGCATTATAAACAGCCGGCAAAAGGAGCTCGCGCATTTCCTGGATCAGGGCGATGAGCTGAGTCAATTTAGCCATGGCCATGTGTCCGCCTGTCTGTTTGTACGCAAACTAGTCCCTCAGTTTTATATCTTGATGAAATTTGGTATGGGGCCGCCTTTTTGCATGAGATTAATAATTTGTCGGAGCAATACAACGCATAGCTCCCATACATTTGCAATTAAAAAGCTAGGAACGTAAAATTTTGCAGGTTTGGTACATATTATATATGTTATGTGTGTATTGAAAATCAGCCAGATCGGACCAACATAACATATAGCTCCCATACAATCGATTGTTCCGATAAATGGGATTTGGGCTATGTATCTTTAAATGATCAGTTTTGTAGAGTTTGTACTTATTGTAAGTAGAGATCGGACACTTAAAACCGTGGTGCGCATTCATAAAAGGTATAAAGTCTTCGGCACAGTCGAAGATAGCCCTTTTCTTACTTGTTTTTTTGTAAGTTTATTCGGTGGCGTTTACGGGGTCGATATACAAAATTTGCAGAATTTTCTGTCCACAAAAATATTTACAAAACACGTGCAATTTTTCGCGGTTACGTGACGTAACCACCTATTTTGGTGGTTACGAAATTGAACTGCAACTTAAGCCGCCAGAATACCAAAAGGGTGCAAAAGTTTCCAAATTATTTATTTCCCGGTCAAACGAATGTTGTTACCACACTAGAATTAGGGCGTTAAAGTAATTTTCATTTATTAAGGGGAAAAGGGAGCATGGAGCCTCCCATACGAATGGAATTTTTCACAGTTGTTGGTGGTCCCAAAGGGATCCGTACAATAAGTCGAAAAAAAGTCGAATCTCAAAAGACCGAAATGTTAAAAGCTTCATTATACAGAACACATTTTTGTTCGAACTAGAAAAATGTCGAAAAAAGGGAAATGACCGAAAATGTCGAAATTCGTCGAAATTATTGTAATAAATATTTCAGTTTTATTTATAAATCATGCTATAAAGAGCCACAATTTCAAATAATAAGTAAATTAAACGTATTTCAAAGTTATATTTAAAGGAAAGATTAGTATAAGTATCATATGATTTTTAAATACGACGCAAGAAATAGCATAACGCAGTAGAATATGCTAAATTTCTTAAAACTCCAATCATTGAATATTCCTCTTTTTTATTGAGGATATGTTCAATGTGCTTCCTTCTTTTTTGGTATGCCTTTTTAGGCTTGGTTGGCTCGTCAGAACTAACAAAATTAATTTTATTTTTAACAATATACTCATCTTTTAAATGAGATACTATACACCCACGTGAGACGTATCATTTAATATTTGTAACCTTCTGTGACATGCCTTTACTGAATTCTGAGTTGTTGGAAAATTAGTGTTCATTTGTTCAGATATTAAACAAAACGAAGGAGGATAGGGTACATTACTTAATGCGTTTACACCACTTGATTTTCGTTTTCTCGAGGTTCCAAAAAGATAATTTTTTTCGAACCATCTTAAAATTTCAGAGCAGTCATTATCCATGTGGGGTTTGAGTTCATTATAGTATTCCAATATTTCGTCTGTTGAAGGGAAAACGTTTCATTTTTACCGTATTTCGAAGCAAGTCTCTCGTTTTAGATCTTACAAAATTTGCCCAAAGTGGAAGAAACATCCTTTATAAGCAACATCAGGAAAGTATGATTTTGTAACCGATATAATCGCTTTTTCGAAATCGCTAATGATAATGTCAGGGTTGAGATTTAATCGTTCGAGATCGTTGTAACACTTTTTTGTCTTGCTGCTCATTAAACAATAAATGACAGAGACAACTTGTTCATTTATAAATGCATGGATGGTAAAAAGCTGTCGCATTATTGTCGGTACCACTTTAAATGTACCGTTCATAAGCCATACGCGTGATTTTTCTAGTATTTTTAAGTTTGATATACTCCGAAAGAGTAAAATCTTCTTATTTTGAAAGCTTTTATCGCATAACAAAAAATGTTCACCTTCAACATTTTTAAGCGTTTCTGGAACATTTATTTCATTCAAACTTTTAGGTTCCTTTAATAAATTATTTGTCACCCTTTTTATCTTCTGCAAACAATTTTTATGCTTTGGCAAATATGCTCGACTCTCTTGCTTACACCACACTATTGTGGAGTTTATTATGTGAAATGGTTTATCATGGGATTTTGCAGCATGAAGTTTAAGATTTCCGTTTGTTTCGTAAACATGGCGCTCAAAAGCAAGAGAGAGATGAGAGTGATTAAAAGAAAACTTTTCGATTGGTGCATGATCAAATAATTTATATGGTCGTTTCACATGACATGGCGTCTTCTTCTTCCTCATCCACACCTTATGTCAAACTAACATATCTTTGTTTTTTGTTCCCTCTCACATGTCCATTTTGACATAAGAATTCACCGACGTCAAACGGTAATTTCGTGTTGTTGGCCGATTGCGGCGACCATATAGATTATTGGATCATGGATTGGTGATTGTTGTCACATATCTCTGTAGTTACTCGTGCTTTACATTGTAATTTTCTATTTTTTTTTACACCTCCAGTAAAAAACACCTTCATATTCTTTTTCCAAATGATAAATATAACCGTCAATCATTAGCTTATTTTTCCCCTTATTAAAGGTAACAACAGCAATATTTTGTGACATTTCGAACTAAAAACTATTTAGTGAATGAAAATGTTTTAAAAAAATTTTGACAATTTAATATGAACATAACTTAAACATTTATATACTAGATGATAACAAACAAGTACTTCAAGTCTCCAGTACATCACCCCCACTAGAATTAAAGTTCTTCACACAAAATTTGTTTAGACATTAGATGAATTGTGCAAGTGCTTTTGTAAGGACATCTGCATCCTTTTCTTCAGTGCTTACATGTTTAATTCTTCTGACATCTTTAAAGCACACATTAATTTCAGATAGTTTGTTTGTTATTGCATATTTACTAAGAAAACTTAGTGCAAAATAGAAAGAAAAATAATTCTCAACATCAATATATAACATGTAGAAACAATGCTTGTCCAATAAATTGCCACAACTTCTAATAGCTGTTTGGACATATTTTTGCGGTATTCTCGTTGAGCTTCATCTGCTCAACCAGCAAAGCGAACTGCTCTCGGTTTGCGGGGGCGACTTCTGTTGGAAAATATAATTAGCGCATATAATTTTATTCAAAAACAAATAATTTGCCTATTAAATTCATTCTAAATTTATTTTAATTCATAATTTTAAAAAATTTATGTCGAATCCGCATCAGATATCACTGGATCACAAATTCCAACTTTTTTTCTGCACCAGAGACGCCATAGTGAAATTCCTATGTAAAATCACCTCCTAATTCCGAAAATCAAGGTTATTTTTACTTGAATGGTACCGTTTTTGAGATATTTACGATTTACCGTTATTTCAAAAAACAAAAAAGATGGCTCCACTTAATCGTGTATATCTCAAGAACAAACTGAGCTCTTCCAAGACGGTTTGAAAAATTTGAAAGCTTATAAAATTTACTATAATCAGTACATACAACACTTTTTGCTAGGTCCTGCAGATTCAAACATATTGAACAATCATTACGGATTTTTTAAATTTTTTTTGTAAAAATATAAAAAAAATTGTACTTTGCGAGGAAGCATCTCGAAAACTTTTTGTTTTTTTGCAGATATTTTTTCCCCCCTCTAAGCTCTGTTTTATTACAAAAAAAATAAGCTATCAGTGAACAAAATCGATGAACTAATACAAAAGTTATAAGCATTCAAGTAAATATATCCATTTAATACTTAAGTACCCTACAAATAATAGCATATGTACATATGGTTCTGTCTTAACTCTATGATCTTATTTTATAATTGAAAAAGTTATGTGTCTTGTTTTGACGCTTATTTAGATTAGGATCGGTTTCTCTTATGAGAAACCAACAGTAGTCGCCCATCATAGCGACATCCCAGAATCCTTGATACCGACTTTCAATCACTTTCATTTGCTGGTGAAACCTTTCGCCATGCTCGTCACTTTCGTCGCCAAGATTTTGCGGGAAAAAATTTAAGTGGGAGTGTAAGAAATGAATTTTTAAAGACATATTTACTCCTGAAAGAAAATAAAAAAGTAAATTAGATAAATACATAAGTGACACATTAGTATATAATTTTCTTAGGCTGGATTTATCTTTCAATTCAGAACAAATTTTTTGTTTATATTTTTCCCGTTCTTGTTTGTTCGGAACTGGACGATGAATTCAGATTTATGGCTATATATTCTCATGTAAATTTATGTAATATATAATTTATTATAATATGTTTTTTTATTTACCCATTTCCGCATAGTTTTTGATGAAGTCGTTCACTATCATCTCGTAGTTAGGACTTTTGTGTTTGCCTAAAAAAGAAGTAACGACCTTTTCAAAAGAATCCCACGCTGCTGCCTCCACTGGTGACAATAGTTCTTTGAAATGGTTATTGGTCATCATTTTCCTTATTTGCGGTCCCACAAAAATCCCTTCCTTTATTTTTGCTTCTGAAATCTCTGGGAAGATTGTCTTCAAATGATGAAAAGCTTCGCCTTCTTTGTCCAAAGCCTTCACAAAGTTTTTGATAAGGCCGAGCTTGATGTGGAGCGGAGGTAGAATTATTTTTTCCTTCTTTATAAGTGGAGAGTATTTTATGTTATCTACCCTAACTTGAAACTCGATTCGTTCTGGCCAATCCTTTATGATGTAGTGGTCTTGACGAGCTCGGCTATCCCATTTGCATAGAAAGCAACAGTATTTTGTGTATCCACTTTGTAGACCACATAGCATTCCAACGACTTTAAGATCGGCACATATTTTCCAATCATGTTCTTCGTATTTGATTCTCTCTATCTCTATGGCGCGATATACAACAGGTATATCATCATAAACCTCCTAAGAGATTTTTGCGCCAAGCTTCTCTTCCAATTTGTGGTGTGCCGATTTGAATTTTCCCTACAAATTGGTGGGACCTACAGTTTTTTGCCGACTCCGAACGGCATCTACAAAGGAGACGAATTTTTGCTGAGAAGCCTGTCATGGCAGAAATACACTCGGAGAGTTTGCCAAACCACTGCCGAGGGGCGACCCCGTTTTGAAAAACTTTTTTCAAATCACTTTTGATGTTACCTGTACCAGGGCTCGAACCATGGACCTTCGGTGTGGTAGGCCGGCAACACTACCTTCACACCACGGCGGCCGCGTATTTGATTAACTTGAGCAATTTTTGCATTATCTCATATGTTTCCTTCGTATTTACTGCATGCGCGATCGGGATAGATGGCTTTTGGTTGCCAATATGCAATAATACGGCCTTTAAACTTAATTTATTGCCGTCTATGAACAATCGCCACTCTTTTGAATCATATGGTTCACCAAATTGTTTGAATAGACCAGCAATGTCTTTGCAGTAACAAACACTGTCCTCCTTCGTATAGTACTTGGAAAATTCTTCGTGACGAGTTCTATAATATGTTACCTTAACATCGGATGAAACAAATTTAAATTGTTGCATTCGAGAGGCGTGTAGTTCGGCCTTTTCCTTTGACAATTCCAAATCCCTTATCCAATCATTGAGTTGTGCTTGTGACAAAGAATTTCTTTCGTTTTCCGTTTGAAATTCAGTACAACATGATGCCGCGTAATCAGATACTACTGTTGACAATGAAACTGGAGCCGGAACTAAAGTTAAATTTGATTCTGGCAATGTCGCTTCTGTTGAAATTAGTTCTGGTAATGACACTGTAGATACGCTCGCATAGGTTACTTTTCTGGACTTTCCAACCCCAAGTACTTTTGTAGTACAAATATAGCAGTCCGTTGAATGGCAAGTTGGTTCCCTCCACTTCATTGCTGTAATAAATTTCACACGTCGCCTAAATAGATACTTTCAGGAATTAGTCAGCTATGCATTAAAAGGGAACAAATTCCTAATTTTTACAACGTACCTTTTTGTTCCGGTTTCCGAAGAAATCAATTCGACTCGGCATGTGGTGCACACAGTGTTCGGTGTCCATGGTTTTTAGGCTCAATTCCAAAACACTTATAGTATGTAACTTTCAAAGGATTTGAAAACACACGTCTCATACTTTTAACAATAAATTGACCGCAGATGAAACAGAACATATCTGGATCATTTGTACACTCAAACTCTCGCGCCCTTTTATTCATTTTTTATTTTAAGTAAATGACGGGTTATAAACTGCAATTATAAACTGAACAGTATCCGGCGAGCCTTGCAGATATTATGAAGGAACAAGGCGCATGTACTCTTATTTATACTTAGATCCAGTAAAAATTCAAGCCTACCTAAACAAAAAGGTTCCCTAGTTCTACAAATAAAACACTACCTGCCTCAAAAATAAGCTCTTGTTTAAAGTGTACCTAGGTTTGAGAAAACGACACTAACAGCTTTTTGTATCTAATAACTTTTCGAAAATCTACCTGCTAACTAACTGATATACGAATACTAACACATATGTACCAGTAGGGTACTTAAGCATTAAATGGATATATTTACTTGAATGCTTATAACTTTTGTATTAGTTCATCGATTTTGTTCACTGATAGCTTATTTTTTTTGTAATAAAACAGAGCTTAGAGGGGGGAAAAAATATCTGCAAAAAAACAAAAAGTTTTCGAGATGCTTCCTCGCAAAGTACAAATTTTTTTATATTTTTACAAAAAAAATTTAAAAAATCCGTAATGATTGTTCAATATGTTTGAATCTGCAGGACCTAGCAAAAAGTGTTGTATGTACTGATTATAGTAAATTTTGTAAGCTTTCAAATTTTTCAAACCGTTTTGGAAGAGCTCAGTTTGTTCTTGAGATATACACGATTAAGTGGAGCCATCTTTTTTGTTTTTTGAAATAACGGTAAATCGTAAATATCTCAAAAACGGTACCATTCAAGTAAAAATAACCTTGGTTTTCGGAATTAGGAGGTGATTTTACATAGGAATTTCACTATGGCGTCTCTGGTGCATTTTGGCTGTAAACCAGTGTATTCAGCGTATCACAGTTAGAACAAATGACCGCTCTTGCGATACGATTGCGGTTAACGGGTCAATTCTGTGCGTAACCGGTAATTTTGTACCTGGAAGATTATCTAACCGAAAATCGTAACCGTTGGCAATGCAGTTCATGTAACCGCGATTCTAGCGTACATGGCAACGCTGTCAAAGACAAACAATGCGCAATAGAGAATAAAATGCAAACGCGAACGAAACCTCGTGTAAAACAGTGCTAATAATGTTTATTAATTCTTGTGAACTAGTATGTTTACAAAAATTAGAGGTATTTTCTGTCCACACAAATATTTACAAAACACGTGCAATTTTTCGCGGTTACGCGACGTAACCATCTATTTTGCTGGTTACAAAGTTTAACTGCAACTTAAGCCGGCAGAATACCAAAAGGGTGTAAAAGTTTCCAAACAATTTGTTTGCCCGTAAAACGAATGTTGTTACCACACTAGAATTAGGGCGTAAGAGAATGCAGTGAATCCACGAACTGCGTTATCCACGTATTACTATTCGGGAACTGCTTTGCTGATCGGTTATGAGAATAGCAGTTATTCTCTATTCGATTCGCATTCCCTGCGAAAGGCATCCGCCGGATTTAGTTATGAACTCACGTCAATATTCAAACATGAAGTTCTAATACCATCCTAAATCTCTTGTCTATGGACTTTGCGTTGTACCAGTCGGCGTCCATTTTTTAGATCTTAGTTTTCGGAAGTCGTCTTTCTTGGAGCGAGGACTAAAAGGAATGTGGATATTTCTCAAAAAATCTCACACAAAACCTCCTTGAGGATAGCTAATTTTCTGACTGACTTCGAGGCTAAAGTTTCGGCCATAACGAAAACTGCTATACTTGCAGGTGAATCGTAATCTCTGGAACTTTTTGGATTGTAAGGGTGTTCATACAAATATTGAGACGATACTTGTTTTTTTGTTGTAACGTGGATGTCGTGGAGCCAAGAGAACGATTAGTATGATAGGAAGTAGTGCTTCCGAAAGACTTGTCAATGTGTACAAATGCAAAACCTTGTCTGAAAGTGAAAACGGAAGCTGAGTGACTGGAATATTAACAAAACTTATACAAAAAGTTATAAAACAAGAAATATTTTCTTTCGAGAGAGCAGATGAAGATATCACGAAAACATCTGTTCGGAAGCTATACTGAGATGACGTCAATACCTTTGAATCGTATCACAATTATGCAGCCATCTTGTCTACCCTTGAATACACTGGGTCCTGGCAGTAAGATGTGCGAGACTGGCGCTATAAATCGATACATTATAACGACTATTGACACAGATTAAAACCCTTTACGGCTTAGGGGGTTAGAATATGCCCGTGGGAAGCATACCTGTCGTAAGAGGCGACTTAAATCCACATATAGTAATGACGTGCAACTCGATGGTGGATCTATGGATATGATGCCTCTTACCTTTCCTTACTCATCTTGTGCTTCCTTACGGAAGAAGGGGGTGACATGACCAGGTTGCACTGGTCATACCAAATCGCTCTCGCGACAGTCTGGTAGCTACCGCAAGGGAGTACCGAAGCGCACTCACCAAAACCTTTGTGGAGTGTTATCTCGTTAAAACCACGACAACAAACAACGTAGATTACACGGGGTTTAGGAGAGGGTAGTTAAGATTTTCTTGTACATACCTTATTATAGCCAGTTAACTCAAACCAATCATTGTCATATAGGTGCTGTGCTGTCTTTGGCATAGATCGGATCAAATTAACGCGCGATATACTATCAATACCGATCATAAGGATGCTTGGAGGTTTCGGGCGTACCAGTTCGTCATCTTTTTGCTTCCAACTACTTAAACGTTCCGTCACGTCAGCATGTTCGGTTATTAAAGGATGCCCATTTTTATAAACATTGCGCTTGTTGGATTCACATTGCACTAAAATGTTCTCAATTTGCGACGGTAGAGAAATACTTTTCTTGAAAGGAACACATTTGTCAAGTCTGCAAAATAATGAAAGATATACAGTAGAATAAGAAATTATATAGAAAACAAGTATACAGTATTTGGCTTTATTCTTTCATGTGACTGAAAAGCTTCGTAAAAGACGATGCAAAGTTTTCCTGTCATTAGAGTATACTAAAATCGTCTACAAGAAGATTCGACGGGGTGAAACAACTATAGAGCTTTGAGTAGGCTGCCTTTCAACAAGACAAGGAGTAAATTACCTTCGGATTGGGAGTTTTACAAAGAGTGGTAGGTTTTATATTAATCAAAAAGCTGGATTCCTGTAAACACTTATGCGAAAACTTAGAAGGTTGTAGATGAGTTAGACAGGGTTAACATCGAAATAACAGCCCTTGCTCAGGAAGGTTGTAACGAATTCAAAAGGCTCATAAAAATCGTCAAAGCAAATACTGCTCAGACGATTAATGAAGATTGAAGTCAAGGGATTTCAGGGTACTTGTTGCAGCTGCTTCTATGAAAATATCGTTTCTCTTTAATACGTTGGAACGTCTTATCTCAACTTACGAAACACGAATTATCGATTGTGAAATTGCCAGAGGGGTAACTCAATTAAAAAGACTACGTTTTTTGGCGTCTGCCTTGACACCGAAAGAGGTTTTAAAAATGTTTAATAAGTGAGGAAGGCGTTGCAACTCTGGTTAAATTTATATACAGACAGCTCAGTTGCGAAACTGTCAAATCGAAGTTGTAAAGAGCTGAGACCCCTTGACTATGGTCATGATATTAAACAACCTGCAATGCATGGCATACCTATACAGGTAATATTATCGCAACAGCTGATTCGATTTTTTTTCATTTTAATTTCCTCTAAACTGTCAAATTTGCTTTCAATCGGTTTGTTTATATTTTAACATGTTCTGTGCTGTTTTGACATTTAGAAAAGCGATTTCCAACATGGCCGCCGTGCTGTTACCTGTTTTACTATGCCATGCTTCAATGTATGTGCGGCGAAGTTGTGACATATGATAAATACCTGACAACGCTTGTCGGAAAATAATTTTAAATACATAGATGATAGGTTTGGAGAAGTGAAATATAAAAACCGTAAGTGTACTTAACACAAGCAGTTGCTAAAGTTAAAATCAATGGGAAATAGTTTTGAGCTTTTGGACTAATTTGGAATACTACTACATTTTCGATTATGTACTCCCAACGAAATGGAGGGTAGTTACATTATTTTTAAGATTATTTCAGAGATCCAGTCCGATAGTGTCAATTATATTTACAGAAAAACCGCCCTAATGATGAACACTACTGGTAGATGATGTTTTGCAGGAGTCATAAGATGTTGAGAACCTAAACTTATACAAAAAACAAACATTATAAAGATGGCGTAATCTAAAGCGGGTTAGAGGGGTTTCTTTTGAATAGCGATATTGACTTTAGAAAACTTAACTTTTTCAAAGAGTACTTACAGGTAATCGACATCAGCCTTTTCTCCAGTTCCATTACGAATTATAGACTGATAACAACATTGTATACGTCCCGATTTACTATATGTTTTTATGAGATTCTCTTCAATTTGTAGCACATATTCGCGCGTAGTCTGATTGAAGGCAACTGTTGTTAGAGGTTTCTTATTCGAGCATGGTTTAAATTTTTCACGTTTAAAGTATTTCATAATATCTGGTGAGTGTACGTCGATGTCCGGAATACGGCAAGAATCACTCCAGACAAGATAACCTGCGGGTGGTTGTGTTACATTATTTTTCTCACTATTTAAAGTATTGTTAGTGTAAAAATCGTTTAAAGATTTTTCAGTGTTTTCTGTCTTTGAATCAACGTTTGACTTCTTAGTGGTGTTAAGAACCGGCGCAATTGAGGGCGGCAAATGTGACGCAGAAGCGGCTGCTGACGTCAGTTTGTGATCCATCAATTTTTCAAGATCTACTTTGGTCCATACATATTTACATACATATGCATGTAGATATGTATACCAATTTTGGAAGTTTATCGTTATATACATTCACGGACGAGTTGGACAGCAAGCAAGAAGACAAGTCGCAAGTGGTGGCACGTTGCATGGCGCATTAGTTCAAGCAAAACAATAACAAAACGATACAGAGAGTTTTGACGAAGTGTCGTTTTAATTGTTGGTTGTTTCATGCAAATTAAATAGAAAAAAAAAAAAAACAAGAATAAGAAACACAAAACTAATTAAATACGAAACATAAATTATTAGTTGAAATAAACTAAAGATAATTCAACAATATAAATAACATGGTAAATGCAAAGTGATTCGTTTTTAAAAATTATAATTTACGATAATCTTAAAAAAACACATAACTAAATCAAAGCTAATGCTAAAGTATAATGACACTAAATTAGCAGCGATATAATAATTTTGCTTACATTAAATATGTACATTAGAGTGGGTTAATTTGTAAAAACATGCTTTTTATTCTTATCAGGCTCGGATTCTACATGGAATGCTAAGGGAAAAAGTCCCATGGAATATGGATATACGACCGTTGACAGTTGTAAACTTTTTAATAACATTTTTTTTTGTGCACCAACAATTCAATTGAATTGAATTGTTGCTTTTACGGCCTGGCGGTCAATTCTGGTTTACGTTGTCTTGAAGTGAAAAAAATCTTTTTACTTTGGTTGACTTGACATTTTCCTTCCTTCACTTCACTGAACTCTAAAACTCGATTCTCATATGTTACTGAAGAACATTTTGAATTCTCTTGGCACAAGTTTTCCTTGCTAAATAATAGTTTAAATTGGAATTGTGATAGTGCAAGTAATTTTTATCACTTAAAACCTTTAAATTTGTAAAAAATGCCATGTATGTATTTTTTTGAAATTTTACCGTAACACTAAATTTATATTGGTGTTAAGTTTTTTAACTTCACTTTAAAGTGAAACAAGAATCGAATTGAAGTATTTTCTTACACTTCACGATAACGCAAACCCAGAATTGACCCCCTGTACATTTTTAAGGTATTCATGACTATAAATGAGCCCAAAAATAATAGTTTTTTATGAAAATTGTTTTATTTTTTTTTAATGATTTAAATAGTTACTTTAGAAAATAGAATAGAAAATCTAAATTTTAGAGACAACCGCCATAGCTTTTCTTATAGATCCATTTCGGAACTGCTAGACTTCTTCATCAGAGAAATTTTGGCACGCTCTGCTAAACATTAATTTCCTTTTCTATTCAACTAAAAACTTTTAATAATCAATTAAATTATAAAAAATAAAGCTATACAAATTTTCATAAAAATATTATTATTCTTGGCCTTGAGTTCATTTATAGTCATGTATACTTTTCCTTTTTTTTTGCAAAATTTTCGAAAGCCTTAACTATTCTGTGGTGAAATTCCTGCATTATCGATTATGCTTTTCACTAACTTAGCAAGAACTATTCGGGGTTAAGATTCCTCATCCCGCTATAAAACGCCATTTTTTTGATAATAATATTGATATAATAGTAATATTATTTTAATTTTCCCCATGGTATAAAAAAGAAGGTAGTTCCATTGTCGGAAATTGGTTGCAATCTTATTTCATTTTTGATTAAAAAAGAGACGTTCTTTTGGAGTAAAGATTTAGCATAGCGTTGCCCAATCGGATATACAGTAAAGGGAAATTTTTAACCATATATTGGGGATTTTGCCAAATTGTTGTTTGTGGAAGCTTATATAATAAAGATTTTCATTAAACAATACAAACAATATACAATTTTTATTTGAACCTCTAAAAGAGGGGTGTGAAAGATTAAGGCTAATAGAAGTGTATTTCTGGGTTTTAAAATTTGTTTTTATTCATTTAAAAATAATATATGGGTGTAAGCCTTAGAATATTTACTGGATATGCTGTGGCTCCTTATTGACTCTCTTGCTGTAACAATAGTCCGCGCGGCTTAGTCTCATGTCACCACGAAATGGGAAGTTTTAAACAAGGTTAAAAGGTTAATATAACCAAGTAATTTCGGTGCATTGTTGTGTTTGTCGAGAAATAACACTATATATTTGCTTAGGGACAGGATTTTTGTGCAATAAACGGCGATGGTTAGTTGTAATGTAACTTCTTCGGGTGGTGTCTGACGAATTGGTGGGAGAACGTTGAAGGTTTCTGTCACTCGCAACGCGCTACCGAAACCAAGATGCACCAGGGTCTAGTGGTTCGGGATTTCAAATGAACAGGTGATGGTTAAGAGGGATGGAAGGGAGAATATTTCAAGAGTCTTTCTTGTCTTGATTATATGTTAGGGAGTCCTTTGGCTATGCCACTGCTGGAGGCGAACAAATAATATCGAAACGTTCAATAAGCTGACTACGAGCTGGGCCTCAATATTACAGAGGGAGATGTTGGACTATATGGTTTACCTTCTTTAGCAGGTCTTCCCTGGTTTGAATTGTGGAGCAGCTCTATCCGATTTTCATGCATTATTAGAATCATGGGTAATATATCAAAAATGTATTCCTTGAGGGTCAGATCAATATAAGAATGTTCTTCCCGATGACTATTTGTTTGGGTAATTGTTTCCTTTAGGAGACAACTGCTAAAACATGTCGGAAATTATCGGGAAAGGTATCAAAAGACGCGTCTTAAGTGAAGAGATATTTGCCATCAAAGTTAAAAACTTTCTGTCATTTTCATGTGGTTGTTGTAATCACAGATTAGGGTGGATCGAAAAGTGCAAAAAGTGTGTTCTGCGCAGAAATACTGTGGACCGCGTAGCCGGTGTTGGACCGGCTAAGGGTTATTTTTTTGAAGCGCGGCCGAAGGCCGCCTACGCAGAAAGGTGTTGTGCACATAGATACCTTGGATCAAGCCCCCTATTTGGGATCGGACCCGGGTCATTTTTCGGTTTTTTGCGAAGAACTTTTCACTGAAACAAAAAAATTGAAAATCCGCTTTCGGATTGTTGATACCGAAGTCAAAACGCGTTGTTTGATACCTCTCCCGATATTTTTGGACGTGTTTTAGCAGTTGTCTCCTAAAGGAAACAATTACCTTAGTTTGTTATTAAATTAACATCTCATATACTCTATTTCCATAGCAAAAAGCAAAGATTTTCAGCCTACACAAAACTTTTCAATAATTTAACAAACAATTTTTTGATTTGTAAACAAACTAAACGACCCAGACAAGATTTTTTAATGGAACTGGTAGCACAAAGTGTCATAATCTCTTTAATTGTCAGGTAGCTAACATGGCGACCAAAAATTGACAATGGAACTACCTCCTTTTTTCTGCCATGTTTTCCCTAAAAACTTGAAATTATGTGTTGTTTATTTAACGACACAGATAACAACCCCAAATTGTGTGTTTTTTACTTAACGACACAGCTGATCGCAAATAAACGAATATCGATTAAAAATAGTTAGCGAATACCGATATCGTTATAAATATCGTTACGACAAAATGTCGATTGCGAATGTCGTTATAGAAGTTAGTGGATTAACCTGGCATATACGTTATTTCTATCCAAATGCAATGTTAAAATAATCTTCGACCGGGTTTCACCGTCCAGTTAGCATAACCAATTTTATAGATTAAGTTTATGTATGCAAAGTCAAGAAATGCGCAATTCGACAGCTGAGTGGAAGATAACCCGTTTTATGAATTTGTTTGAAGAACGTCCCATCTCAGAATTTTGCTCAATAATGCCCTGTATGAACTAAAATTCAATATATACTTATCTGAGATTAGACGAAAATAAGGGAAAAAATCTCAAGCAGGGTGGTTTTGAACAATACTTAGCCGTCTAATTTTTTCCCGTCCTTTCTCGTGGTATTTAGTTAATTTTTGTATAGGATACATGCTTTTGTAGCTAATATCGGTGCCTTTGGGCTATACGATAACATCAGGAATGGGCACATTTAGGACTTAAAAATTTTAATGTAAGACTGAGCGGGATAGGCAACATTGTCAGTTTCTTGAACTCCTTCAACGAGTTTTCAAAAGATACTAAACTCGACTTCATGAATAAAACACTTGCATATTTGCTATTATCAAGAAAACAAAAGCGAGTTTGTATAACAAATAAAAAACTAATAATAATCTAATACATGTTTACTTTCCGGAACACTTAAGTAACTAAACATGTTAATGTAGACTTAGATCAATATTAGCTTTCGAGTTCAGTAGCTTAACCGCGATATTTTACGATACCTAGTAACACAACAAAGAGCAGGTAAGACCTGATCCAGCCGTTTACCAGTACTGCGAGGGAAACCCTTATCTCTTCAGTTTTCTAATAGATATACCTTATGAATCACCCTTTCTGCTCAGCAAAAAACTCTTCACACAAAAGCACTGTGCCCCAATCCAGTTGAATTTACAAGTTAACTATAATTAGATAGAGATTTGGTCATCTGTTTTTTTATATTCTATATTGGTCTTATCCTGCATCTCTTTCTATTATTCATTAGAAGATAGGAGTTCGCTGTGTACAGGATGCGCCGCCATATTAAAGTGCCTTAGATGAAAACAATGACTCAATGTTGATTTGCCTTTGGTAGATTGTTTTGATATACAATGGTAAATGTGATGGCATCAATTAAATTATTCAAGTAATGGTCACGATTATAAAGGTTACAAACATGCAATAACAACAAAGATTAACAATATAATACGTGAGTTCTAAGTACTTCTGAAGTTAGATGCGTAAAACTTGTTGCATGCGATTCAAATACTGTCACAGTCATTGCAATGGTTCCGGTCATTGTGCTGTTTATGTCAGGGGTATATTCACTAGATTTTTCTCTTTTTATGGGTAACTGCCGCAATTTTACCCGTTATTAAATTTTGATAGTAGATTCGAATTCCGCATTTAATACCCTTTAAGAATTTTTGTTTATCTTTTTTTCTAAATTTTTATTTTATTTTTATAAACTTCCTAAAAAGACTTTGCAAATCTCATTCACAAATTCACGCATTCAAACCAAATCACTAAGCAAATGCGATGCATTCATGAAATTTTTTTTCGGACGTGTCGAAATTGCTTGATTGATACTTCATAACAAAGGAACGAACGCATTCAAGGCCTATATAAACACATTCCAATTACTGACATTTTAGATCAGTATAGAAGGGTTAAAATATTAAATGAATTTTCCATGTATCTCGATTTGTGCGCTACCTAGCGGATTTTTTGCATTGCACTGTTAACTTCATGGTCCAACTAACAGGTCATGTCAGTAGACCAGCTGATTTCTACTTTTTTCTCTAATTTTGACAGTGCATCTATTTCTCAGTGCGATTTTGACATTAAACTTATGAATTACGAAAACAAAATAAATGGAAAATGTATGTGTGTTTGTATGTTTTTCGAGCTGTTATGACCTGGTGGACCATGGGTTACTTTTACTCTTCTTTTTCGTTTTACCTCACTTCGATTCGCTTTTCCGTTTCCTTTTCGTTTTTCTTTTGTTTTGTTTTTTCCCTCTTTCTCCCTTTTTCGTATTGTTCTGTCCGATTTCATTGTCCCTGATTTGATTCATGTCCACACCTTCAGTCTTTCTTTTGGCGCCTTAGTGCGGTCATATAAACTCAAGAACGTATTCCCCATAACGTTTAAAAATATATAAAAACTATGACTTCAAAAAAAAAAAAATAATTTAAGTACATATGTATACATAGTACACATACCAGTAGGTCGATTCTGTAACTATTTTAACGCCAGGTGTTAGCGTTAACTTCGCTTAACACCATTTTTAACGCTTTTCCCTATTCGCTAACTTTTAACCACACGACAAGTGTTAGCTAACACTCGCGAATTATTTTCGAGGTGTTAACGATCGTGTTAATATATTTACAAGTGTTTTAGCGTTTGGAAAAAGTAAAAAAGTTAGTTTTGAGTGTTTTAATTTAGGGCTAAATACGTCTGAACACCAGTATTTCCATATTTTATCATTATCAAGAGTCAGCTGTTTAGCGGCGTTAAAGGAGAGTTACAGAATCGCATTTTCGTTAAGAACAAACGCCAAAATTTGGCGATAAGCTTAACGCTTAAAAGTTACAGAATCGGGCTACAGGAGAGTATACCATTTTTTGCAGCACTTTCAGTTTTGTTATGTAGTGATGTTATATTAGTATCTACTGGTTTTATTATATCGAAAATCTGAACCACCTGTGCGTATACGTACCCTTCATGCCTGGCACATGTGAGTAGTGTAACACGGGAATGTGATCATCCGAATAGTCGTTGGTGCGCATCGTGCAACTCAAGTATAATACGAACATGACAAAAACGAACAAAAATAGTAGTTGTTTACGTCGTAACAATCGATATGGCCAATTCATGAGTTTTGACGTTGGTTTATCCGGTTTTCGTGCGTTGTTGACGTGCTGCATAGTTTGTTGTAAGCAAGTTGAAATTACACTCCGCAATGGATTCTGCCATGCCGCAACTAATGTTGGTGGTGGAATACTCGCACCTGTTGTGGTCGATGTGGCGTGTTCTACAGAAATAAATAAAAATTTTTTTTTTTGTAAACAGCAATATGGAAAGCTTTGTAGATTTAGATAATTGTATGTTGGGTTGGTGTCGAAATTCTGTATGTACAAAATTCTAAAAACAAAATTCTGCTTTTTAAAATTCTGCTTTTTTAAAATTCTGCTTTTTTAAAATTCTGCTTTCTAAAATTCTGCTTTCAATGTTCTGTATTGCAAAATTCTGTATCAAAATATAATGTTAACAATGTTAAAGAGGTAATGTAATTATTTTGAAAAAGTGCGCAGCTACGCGAACTACAGTTATTCTGTACAAAAGACCTTTCTGCATAGGCGGCCTTCGGCCGCGCTTATTTAAATAACCCTGGGCTACGCCATGCCAAGTCCAGGTGGTTGCCCTGATCGGTGGCAACATGCCACCGATCCGACTCTTTTGCGCGTTTTTAAGTACAGCCTAATAATTTACAACAACCACATGAAAACTTGCGACAAAACAAATAAAATATATACATATGTACATGTGCGCACTTTTTCAAAATAATTACATTACCTCTTTAACATTGTTAACATTATATTTGAATACAGAATTTTGTAATACAGAACATTGAAAGCAGAATTTCAGAAAGCAGAATTTTAAAAAAGCAGAATTTTAAAAAGCAGAATTTTAAAAAAGCAGAATTTTGTTCAAGCAGAATTTTTTTGCAATTTACAGAATTTTGTCACACAGAATTTTGTAATACAGAATAATGACACGCTCCCTTGTATGTTAGTATGCATATTAGACTGACTTTTAAACATAAATTTCGTAGCGCCACTCATATTTTTGCCAATGGTATGAACAAAATTGAATGTTCGTAAAGATTTCAAAACAAGGTATTGAAAAACTTTTTTGAAAAATTTAATTTCTCCTTTTCTTTTTCTTTGTACAATAAACAATGCTTCTGACAGAGATTTTGACGTTAACTTCTTGGGCGGCAATGATTGAGTGTGAAATTGACAAAAGAAAGTCTTAGCACCTTCAGGTACCAGGTACTGACGTCTATGCTTATTTGGAAATAAATACATGAAAAATGTGTATGTATTGGTGCTTTAAGTCATTAACCCATTTGAACCGGCCGATACAAAAGTACACAGAACATTTTTTATATCAGTTTTAAAGCAAAAGGCCGCTTTAAATGATTGTTTTTAAGTAGTTATTGGATGATGCTTGTCACCTTTGATAGCATAAAAATGACAAGTATTCGTATATCCGGACTCTTAGGAATATCCAAATACGCATATATTGTATTCGCATACATATGTACATATATGCATCTAGGGATATGCAACAGAGAGCAAATAGAAAAGTAGATACTTCCAAATGTTTTTCGATACTATTCGGCAGTTAGGAAAAAAATCATTTTATTATATCAATCGGTATTTGGATTCTCAACCCTGCCTTATAAATATAAATCGATCTTACTCTGTTTGTGTTTGAGCGTTGCTTTTTGTGTCTTGTCCTGAATGCATTTTGAATAAGCGTTTCCACTTCGCGCTTGGTTTAAAACTTTTTTCACAAATAAAGGGTGTTTTTTTTACAGGTTTGTTTTTCGAATAGAGATAAAACTGGCATTTTGTGGTCAAATCTGGCAACTCTATCGTCATTTATGTTCAGTTTGGTTTGCCATTTCATCATGAACAGGTTGACAAAAGAACAACGCTTGCAAATCGTGCAAATTTATTTCGAAAATAATGGTTCAGTTCGCGAAGTTTACCGTGAGCTCCGTCCATTTTATGGTCGACATAATCGTCCATCAGAGCAATTAATTCGGTTAACCATGGATCGTTTTCGCACTACGTTTACTCTATGTGATAATACGCATCCGCAGAGACGTCGAACAGTGCGCACCGAAGAAACAATTGCCGCTGTAGAGCAAAGTGTTGAAGAGGACCCGAATGAATCGATTCGCCACCGTGCACAGCAATTGGAGCTTTGTCCATCAACTTTATGGAAGATTTTGCGCAAAGATTTTGGCTTGCGACCTTACAAGATCCAGCTTGTGCAAGAATTAAAGCCGCGAGACCATGCAATGCGTCGTGATTTTGGTGTATGGGCCGAAAATGAGATTGATTTCGATGCTGATTTTCATCGCAAAATTTTGTTCAGTGATGAGGCTCATTTTTGGTTGAATGGCTACGTCAACAAGCAAAATTGCCGCATTTGGAGTGAAGAGAATCCACATGAGACCCTTGAAACGCCATTACATCCACAAAAACTGACTGTTTGGTGTGCTCTATGGGCTGGTGGAGTCATTGGGCCATACTTCTTCCGCAATAATGCTGGAGAGGCAGCTACCGTTAATGGAGACCGGTATAGAGCCATGATAACCGACTATTTTGTTCCCGAATTGGATGGCATGAATGTGGATGAGTTGTGGTTCCAACAAGACGGCCCTACATGCCACACAGCGCACGTCACAATCGATTTATTGAAGGAAACATTCGATGAGCGCATAATTTCGCGGAATGGACCTGTCAATTGGCCACCAAGGTCGTGTGATTTGACACCATTGGATTATTTTCTTTGGGGATATGTGAAGTCGCTCGTCTACACCAACAAACCAGAAACGTTAGGGGAATTGGAAGCCAACATTCGTGGCGTTATTGCCGACATACGGCCCCATATGCTCGAAAAAGTGGTTGAAAATTGGACCTGTAGAATTGGCTTTATTCGAGCCAGCCGCGGCGGCCACATGCCCGAAATCATATTTAAACATTAATGGCATAAAATTATCCTTCCAATAAAGCCAAATTGATGGACCTTAAAACGATTTTCTTGTGTTTTATTTCAATTCAAAGTTCTATACCCCTAAAAAAAACACCCTTTATGTGATGATGGTGGCAATGATGCTCTTCATGTAACTTCCCACTGGTTTTTCATATATTCGTCTTGCGGTACACCAATAACAGACCCAGAGCATTTAGCATTCTTATACAAGAAATACGAATTATTTGGCATTTGTATTTTCTCTATACTATTTTATCGGGAAGCCATTGAAAGTTTATAACATTCACAAAAAGTTCATAAAAATTTATTTATTTTGGGTTAAGCAAAATGAAAAATTTTACACAGAAATTAAACACATTTGTTAAATAAGCATATTTACATTTTTTTGTTTTGCTTATCTGGTCTACTGTATACTGTGCTAGCTTAGACCGCGCTAGTAATAAGATGTTGTCAGCCTGAATATTTTTACCCCATGGCTCAAAATATTTTAAAACTTAATCATATGTATTTAGGTCAATAGGGATATCAAACTAAACATATTCCAGGGCAGAAAAAAGGAGGTAGTTCTATTGTCAATTTTTGGTCGCTATGTTAGCTACCTGCCAATTAAAGAGATTATGACATTTTGTGCTACCAGTTCCATTAAAAAATCTTGTTTGGGTCGTTTTGTTTGTTTACAAATCAAAAAATTTGTTGAAAAATTATTGAAAAGTTTTGTGTAGGCGAAAGTCTTTGCTTTTTGCAATGGAAAGAGAAGTATCAAATAGAAAATATGAGATGTTAATTTAATTACAAAATAAATATCTATGCAATATGAAAATAGTCATCGGGAAGCACATTCTGATATTGATCTGATCCTCAAGGAATACATTTTTGATATATTACCCATGATTCTAATGATACATTAAAATCGGATAGAGCTGCTTTACAATTCAAACCTGGGAAGACTTGCTAAAGAAGGTAAATCATATAGACCAACAACTGTAATATTGAGGCCCAGTTTGTAATCAGCTTATTACTTGTTCGCAGTCAGCAGTGACATAGCAAAGGACTCCCCGAGATACAGGGTGGCTAATGAAAGCCGCTACCAAAAAAAAATTAAATAACTTTTTTTCTATTTAATGAATCTGGTTAATTTTTTTCTTATTTTGCAGATTGACTTTTACATTTAACAAAAATGGATAACTGGGACACTGAAACAAGAATTTGGATTGTCCGCCGCTATCACGCACTGGAGTCCGTAGTTTCGGTTCAAAGAGAGTATAGGCGCACGTTTGGCGGCAATCCTCCGAGCAGATGGACCATAATAAGACTTGTAAACAATTTTGCCGAGCATGGGACAGTCAACAGAAGACCTTACCATCGAAACCCTTCAGTTCGAACGGAGGAAACAATCGCTGCTGTAGCTGCTGCCATACAAAACAATCCACGTGTTTCGACAAGAAGCTTATCTGCTCAAATGGGTGCAAGCAGACAGTCATTATAGTCAATTATGCACAAAGATTTGGACTTATTCCCATATAAAATTCAAATGGCCAACAAACTGAACGCTGCAGACTTGCCGATTCGCTTGGAATTTTGCCAGAAGATGCTTCAAATGGTGGAAGAGGATGGAAACATGTTGAACTGTCTTTTCATGTCTGACGAGGCCCATTTCGATTTAAACGGCAACATAAACAAACAAAATTGTCGAATATGGAGTGCTTCCAACCCACAGATACTCCATGAGACGGAATTGCATCCACTTCGTGTCACAGTGTGGTGTGCAGTTTCATCACGCTGCATTGTCGGGCCCTACTTCTTCGAAGAAAACGGTCACACCGTTACGGTTACTGGAGACCGTTACTTGAGCATGTTGAGAGAGTTTTTCTATCCAGAATTACGCCGAATGAGAATTTCTTTCAACTCTGTGTGGTTTCAGCAAGATGGTGCAGCTCCTCATATAGCCCAACCTGTTATGACAGAATTGCGACGAAAATTTCCCAATAAGCTGATATCCAGAAACTCCACATTCCGTTGGCCACCCAGGTCGCCTGACTTTACTGCACCTGACTTTTTCTTGTGGGGTTATTGCAAACAGGAAGTCTTCAAAGCAAAACCATCAAATTTGAATGAACTAAGGCAATCCATTCGAGAAACAATTGCGGCTATTCCTGTCTCAACTCTCCAAGCAGTAATGAACAACTTTTTGGTAAGATGCCGCACATGCATCGACGAGCAGGGGGGGCATTTAAATTCCATTATTTTTAAAACTATTAAGCTATATTTAATAAAATTTAATGAGCTTTAACATGAATAAAAGAAAAATGAATTCCATACACTGAAAAAAAAAATTATTTGAGTTTCTTAATGTAGCAAAATTCATCAGCCACCCTGTATAATCAAGACAAGAGCTCAGCTGGACCGTGAAATATTCTTCTTTCTATCCATCTTAACTATGACATTTTCATTTGAAATCCCGAAGCACTAGACCCTGGTGCATCTTGGCTTAGGTAGCGCGTTGCGATAAAGCCCATTACTTCAGTGACAGAAACCTTCAACTTTCTCCCACCAATTCATCTGACACACTCTTTGTCACCACACCTGCAGAAGTTTCATTACAACTGACCATAGCCGTTGACAATGACAGTAAACAAAGATTTAGTGCTATTTCTCGACAAACACAACCTAGCACCTAATTAACTTAAATTACTTGGTTTAATCCTGCCAAGGGGCTTTGTTTATAACCTTGTTTAAAACGTCCTATTTCGTGGTGCCATGCGACTAAGCCGCGCGGACTATTGTTACAACAAGAGAGTCAATAAGGGGCCACAACATGTCCAGTAAATATTTTAAGGGTTTTACCCATAAATATTTTTGGATTGAATAAAAAACAAATTTTAAAACACAGAAATACAGTTCTATTAGTACTGATCTTTCACATCCCTCTTTAAGAGGTTCAAATAAAAAATGTACATTTGTATCGTTAAATGAAAGTTTTTACTATACAAGCTTCCTCGAATAACAATTTGACAAAATCCCCAATATATGGTTAAAAATTTCCCTTTACCGTATATCCGATTGGGCAACGCTATGTTAAATTTTGATACCAAAAGAACGTCAATAATCTCTTTTTTAACATGGCATACTTATAAGTTAATATAAACTCAACAGCTGATTATACTTTTTTCATTTTGATTTAAACTGTCAAACTTTGTTTACCTTTTCCTTTCACTCGGTTTGTTTAAATTTTTTCACGTGCTGTGTAGTGCGTAAATAAAAATTAAATATATATTTTCAGCGATTATGTGTGAAAAGTTTGTGAAAATAAAGAAATAAATAGGTGTATTTTGTGTGGTAAACTAAAAATTAAGGGCAGTGGTTTATTTTTTAAAGTGCCACAGGATCCCCACAGGATAGAACGTTGGAGGAGATCATGCGGCATTGTAAGTATATGTTGAGTCTGTAGACTCCTGTTCTTCAATGTTTGTTCATTTATAACTGAGTTATCGATCAGAATGTGGTTGCCCAAAAACCCATGAATTTTCATATAATATTGGTATCAAACGAATGGGGAAGGCCACAGTATTCTTTTGGACCCTGCAATATTTCGATAACTTTATCGATAACTGAGTTATCGGTCAGAATGTGGTTGCTCCAAAACCCCTGAATTTGCATGCAATATGGGTATCAAACAAAAGGGGAAGGTACCAGGATTCTTTTGGACTCTGCAATATTTCAATCAATTAATCGATAAAAGAGTTATCGGTCATAGTGTGGTTGCTACAAAACCCCTGAATTTGCATACAATATGGGTATCAAACGAAAGGGGAAGGTCACAGGATTCTTTTGGACTCTGCAATATTTCGATCAATTATTCGATAGCTGATTTATCGGCCAGAATGTGGTTACCCTAAAACCTCTGAATTTGCATACAATATGGGTATCAAACGAAAGGGGAAGGTCACAGGATTCTTTAGGATTCTGCAATATTTCGATCAATTAATCGATAAAAGAGTTATCGGTCATAGTGTGGTTGCTCCAAAACCCCTGAATTTGCATACAATATGGGTATCAAACGAAAGGGGAAGGTCACAGGATTCTTTTGGACTCTGCAATATTTCGATCAATTAATCGATAAAAGAGTTATGGGTCATAGTGTGGTTGCTACAAAACCCCTGAATTTGCATACAATATGGGTATCAAACGAAAGGGGAAGGTCACAGGATTCTTTTGGACTCTGCAATATTTCGATCAATTAGTAGATAGCTGATTTATCGGCCAGAATGTGGTTACCCTAAAACCTCTGAATTTGCATACAATATGGGTATCAAACGAAAGGGGAAGGTCACAGGATTCTTTTGGACTCTGCAATATTTCAATCAATTCATCGATAACTGAGTTATCGGTCAGTTTGTGGTTGCTCCAAAACGCCTAAATTTGCATACAATATGGGTATCAAACGAAAGGGGAAGGTCACAGGATTCTTTTGGACTCTGCAATATTTCGATCAATTAGTCGATAGCTGATTTATCGGCCAGAATGTGGTTACCCTAAAACCCCTGAATTTGCATACAATATGGGTATCAAACGAAAGGGGAAGGCCACAGGATTCTTTGGGACTCTGCAATATTTCGATCAATTAATCGATAAAAGAGTTATCGGTCATAGTGTGGTTGCTCCAAAACCCCTGAATTTGCATACAATATGGGTCTCAAACGAAAGGGGAAGGTCACAGGATTCTTTTGGACTCTGCAATATTTCGATCAATTAGTCCATAGCTGATTTATCGGCCAGAATGTGGTTACCCTAAAACCCCTGAATTTGCATACAATATGGGTATCAAACGAAAGGGGAAGGTCACAGGATTCTTTTGGACTCTGCAATATTTCGATCAATTAGTCGATAGCTGATTTATCGGCCAGAATATGGTTACCCTAAAACCTCTGAATTTGCATACAATATGGGTATCAAACGAAAGGGGAAGGTCACAGGATTCTTTTGGACTCTGCAATATTTCGATCAATTAATCGATAAAAGAGTTATGGGTCATAGTGTGGTTGCTACAAAACCCCTGAATTTGCATACAATATGGGTATCAAACGAAAGGGGAAGGTCACAGGATTCTTTTGGACTCTGCAATATTTCGATCAATTAATCGATAAAAGAGTTATGGGTCATAGTGTGGTTGCTACAAAACCCCTGAATTTGCATACAATATGGGTATCAAACGAAAGGGGAAGGTCACAGGATTCTTTTGGACTCTGCAATATTTCGATCAATTAGGCGATAGCTGATTTATCGGCCAGAATGTGGTTACCCTAAAACCTCTGAATTTGCATACAATATGGGTATCAAACGAAAGGGGAAAGTCACAGGATTCTTTTGGACTCTGCAATATTTCGATCAATTAATCGATAAAAGAGTTATGGGTCATAGTGTGGTTGCTACAAAACCCCTGAATTTGCATAAAATATGGGTATCAAACGAAAGGGGAAGGTCACAGGATTCTTTTGGACTCTGCAATATTTCGATCAATTAGTCGATAGCTGATTTATCGGCCAGAATGTGGTTACCCTAAAACCTCTGAATTTGCATACAATATGGGTATCAAACGAAAGGGGAAGGCCACAGGTTTCGTTTGGACATTGAAATATTTCGATAAATTAATCGATAACTGAGCTATCGGTCAAAATGTAAAAGCCCTGAAACCTCTAAACTTGCATTAGGTATGGATATGACACGAAACGGAAAGGCTAAAGATTCATATGGACTTCTCGATATTTCAGTAAACTAACCGATACTGCTATGTTTCGTTATATAAGTTAATCGATAACTGAGTTTTCGGTCAAAACGTGCCTAAACAATTCATCGCCATATCTATAAAAATACTTTTAAAAACTAATTGCTATGATTTTATTAAGTTTAGTTACTATACATCAAGGCGAATTCATATAAGGTGAGAGCAAGGCGAATTTAGCATGTTCAGAAATGTCAGATCAAAAGAAAATAACGTTCATGTAATGAATTTGCCTTGCTATACATACAATACCAATTTTATTTTGCGTTTTCGGTACTTTTTCTGTCATTTAGGGAAAACAGATTCAAGACGACAACGACGGTGCGGCATCTGTCAAATTATTTTCTTATATGGAGGAATTTTTTGGGCACGACACGACAAAGCGGCAATCAATCACGAATGCCGCTGTCGCCAGATTAGATCTATTTCTAATATGACAGCGACGGTCGTGGCGTCCTTTTTTCTTTTTGTGAATTAAATCGAAAATATATGCAAATTGCTTTAAATATGTGTTGAAATTGATTAGTTTTATGTTTTTTTTACACATGCAATACTTTTTTCTAAATTTTTTTGCTGTTGTTTGAGCTAATGCCGTCGTTTTGAATGTGGGCTATTGTCGGCTTTAATAAATATGAGTAAATCGTCACCTGTTAAACATCAAATCAAATATTTTGAATGAATTTTTTGTAACGTTTGAGCAAAACAGTTGTGCCTTTTAAAGATATTGATATCGTTTCTGCGGAAAATATCCTTTTTAGCAACTTTAGCAATTCTTCATATTTTGGTTGCTTCGCTGTTTCGTAAAAATTAAACTTTTATGAGTGTTTATATAATAATACAATTTATGAAGCTCTTACGGTTTGTCCGGTATGTATCTCTTCTTCAATTTGATCCGAAAAATAATTAATTGCTTTCGCTTTTGTTTAGAATCCTGCATTAGAAGTTGGTGATCTGTGTGAATTTAATTGTTTACAAGTGCTGCTAAGAAATTTTTAATATTTGGTGTGTCACCTGATTATTTAAGGTTTTTTGTATATCATTATTTTTTTAAGGAACATGTGAGCTTTAAAACTTATCTGTTTGATAAATAAAAATATTTTCAAAAGAAGCGTACTTATTTTGCTTATTTCTTTGATGCGAGCGGAGCTGCGGGTGAATGCTAGTATATATATATTTGAGTTATTTATTCTGATATTGTTTTCTTTAATATAATAATATTTCTTAATACATAACTTTTTTTATAACTTAAAGGAACGATTTGGACTTCAGCTGGAGAAGCAGAATAAGATTTTGGATGATATGAATGTGCTCATGTCACAAGTGATAATTCCTGGGAAAAGTAGTATACAGCAGTTCCAAAAAGGCGTAATAGTAACCAACCAAAGTTTGAAGTTGTTGTACGAATATGTTGTGGAAAGGTACAATTTCGAGTACATCGCTACGCGTCGGCTGAACCAAGATGTCCTGGAACACTTCTTTGGAAATATACGAAGTAAGGGCGGATTATATGATCACCGGAGTCCTAAGGAGTTCAAATTCAGACTCCGGAAGTATATTTTAGGTAAATTTCATTCTTTAATATGAACTTACTAACTGACCCGACAGACGTTGTTCTGCCCAAAGATAATATCCATATATATTTTATTTTTAGCTAGAAATGCTGCAAAATACGGGCAACGTCGAATATGATTCCACTGAGTGGCTGAATTCATCAAACCCACAGATGTTGAGTGACCAAGGCGTAGCGAAAGAGCCTGCGGTAGAATTCGAAGATGTTGAGGTAGAATACGAAGTTGCTATTGATGCTTTGAGCGACACAAGCATGGAGATTTTAAATAGAGAGTCGGACATTATGGAGAATGCTGCGGTTGAGTATTTTGCAGGATATATCATTCGGAAACAGAATCTCACTGAATATGAGGACACCAGCAACACAAATTTTACCTGGGTACATCAAGTATCAAAGGGCTTTCTGAAGAAGCCTTCAACACGGTTCGTCGAAGGCATTAGGCTATTGGAAAATGCATTCCACGCAGTCAAACTGACTCAAATTGTTCACTGCAGAAATATCAAGCAACGATTACTGGACAAATCAGCTCAAGTCAACCTTCCTGATGATGTCAAGCGCTTCTTTTACAAATGCCGCATATTTTTCCGAATACGACATTTAAACAAGCAGCTTAAAATAAAAAAAGCAAAAGCTAAGGTATTGGCCTCCAAAAAACTTGCTAAAGTAACACAGTAATGTAACATAAATTGTTGTGTGCGATAGCAGATTTCAAATTAAAACTAAAAACACAGTTTTTATAGTACGCGGATTTAAGCTATACTTTTAAAAACTTTGTATTTATTTTAAGTCTTGATGAACTGCGGTGCAATACAATACAATGACAAACTATAAACTCTGTACATTGTCAATATATGTTAATATTTTAGAGCCTAGCAGCTGATGTAGGATTTGCTTAATTTACGTTTTTGTACTTGTACATACGTTTGTATAAATTGTTGTTGTATAAATATTATGAAAGCTAGTTCATAAAATAATATAATGCATGAAAAAATATGATTTATTTACAATTCTTTTATTTTTATGTACAATAAATAAAACTGGAATTGTTAACATTCTTCACACAATTCTTTGTGTTTGTTTGTATGTTGTTGTTGTACAATGCCAACGATTTTGCATTGAGCTGCATATGTGGTTTAATGTAAAAAACTAAACCTTCGTCAAAAAGCGCAATTAAATATTTCTGTAATTATTTACTTTAGGAGACAACTACTAAAATACGTCGGGAGAGGTATCAAACGAAGTATTTTGACCTCGGTATCAATAATCCGAAAGCGAAAAAGAAAAAATTTGTTTCAGTGAAAAGTTATTGACAATAAACCAAAGAATTACCCACTAACTTTTCACTGAAAAAAAAAATTTCTTTTCCGTTTTCGGATTATTGATACCGAGGTCAAAATGCGTCGTTTGATACCTCTCCATACATGTTTGGACGTGTTTAAGCAGTTGTCTCCTAAAGGAAACAATTACCAATATTTCTAAAAGTTTACGAGAGATATTCTCTTGACGATTTATATCTATGTATATATTAAATTGCACGTAATGCTTGCTACACCTACATATATTTCCCTTAATTAAATGCCACATATGTATGTAGGTTTGTATTGATTTTAATGCCCATATATGAGCAAAATGCAAAGGCGCCGAATAGCACAATAATAATAACTAGCATTGCCTCCCAGGCAGGTATTGTACCTGGAATATATCGTAGGTGAAAGAAACATCAATAAATATTACTATGCTAGAATAGTTATCAAGAATAACTTACGCCTTTGCTGCAGACTACGGATCATCTGTATTGGGTAAGAATTGTAAGCCCGTCACGAACCATGAGTGAGCATTGGGAATGTGTAGAACACACTGTAATGAATATAAAAATTAAATGATTCTTTCAATAACAATTTCTATACATATTTAATGCGTGTCTTACCTGCAAACTGAAGGCAATATAAAGTGAAACGCTACCCGAAAACATAGTACTTATCGCTTTAAAACGCCCATCATCACACACAGCCAAAGATGCTAAACTCTCATCGATTTGTGCTGCCTGACGCAGCTGACCACTAAAGCTATCCCATTGTTGTAGGAAGCCACGTTGTTTATCCACTTTCCCTAACGGATTGGCAATTAAAAATAAACGATATTTATCACTTCAATAGTGCCATAAAGACAACGTTAATATAAATATTTTGCACTCTTTTGAAATTGTAACCACATATTTGGAGTCGGGACTAAAATCCATATCCTCAATTTATTTAGTGTGTGAACTGTAACTATGCAACAAAGTTATTCAATGCGACTCTTGTCCAGCGCATAGATATGCCATCGTTGCACCAGTTCATGGCACATGGCGTTTCATTGCTCTCCCTACTAGACGGACCTTACCACACTCACTAATACATGCAAGCGAAAATTGTAAATTACTAACACACACAAAGCCTTCTGTCAAGGTTTTGTTTTTATTTGTGTATCTTCTTCTTTGGTATTGTGAGCGAAATGTTAGTACATAGCACAGACCATATAAAGCATACAATAACTGCATACTCAAAATTTCCACAACCCCTCCCCCCCAAAATCTGGAATTAGGGGCAAAATACCCCTTTAAAGTTCAAAAACACCTATAAAAATTTTGAGTATGCAGTTATTGTATGCTTTTTTAGACAAAAAATTAAAAAAAAACGCGTCGACAATGTCTTGCTTTTTAGCTCCTGAACAATACCCCGTTTAAATTTTAAAAATCGGTTAAGTTTTGTGGCCTCTAGGGGTTTTGAACCAAATATGCCCTTTTGCGACCACTGTGCGGCGGCCGCCAACAAACATATACAGGCTATAGTTACCGACCTATTTCAAAAACAGCCACGATTTTTCGTCATACTAATTCGTTAGTTCTTGGGTATTTCAGAAATTCTGCGGCGAATCGTATTTTGCTTGTATGTTGCTGCTTAAATCAACTTTTCCTTTATTTCTCTTTTTTTGTCTGCCAGGAAGTGAACAAGATTTTTTCGACATTCAGTCTATATATAAGTCATATATGCTGGAAATCGGTGCTGTTTTAGAAATAATACTATAACTATAGCCTGTATATGTTGTTTTTTTTTTTAATATAACTGATAAAAATCCAGAGTATAGGGAATTTGCTTCTATGAATCTTAGCAACAAAAACCATAGCTGAATGTAAAATTCATAGATTCATGTTGATACAATAACACCAGATTGTGCGAAATCACTTCTGTAGGTAAAAATAAAAATGTAAACATAAATAGAGAAGGGAATGTCAGATGGTCCAGTGATAGTGAGCGACGCGAAAAGTTCGTTGATAATTGAAGTATGGTAGCTTCCAAAATAGATCTATTTGAATAGCTTTGGTGATGGTTTCTAATTTTTTTCGCATCCAATTAAAATTAAAGAAAACTTGAGCGAATTTGCTGTACATATTAGTGAGCTAGGTTTATCCATAGATTATAGCAGGGACACACATTGTAGTATAGTATCAATACCACGATCCATACCACTTATGTATCACCATACCACGAGTAATTGTAGACTGGTTGTAGTATACTCTAAACTACAGTATCGATACTATAGTATCTATACCACATGTGTATCATGGGTATTAGATGTCTTTTCGGGCCTTCCGTTCTGTAGCTCAGAAACGGTTGGAAGTATAAATCAGCAAGTGAAACATGATTTGTAAGGAATCTTAGGATGTGCGAAGCAAAGAATAAAATCTTCGAACTGAACTAGTTCGTTCAGTAAAGTGAACTGAACTTTTCTGCGGCAACTTTGTGAAAATGTATTCGAGTTAATTTAAAACATAGAAAACCGGCGAAGCAGCTAATCGAATTTTTGCAAAATCGTATCATACATCTCACGATTAGTAATTTATTTGCAAATAGTAAGTGCTTGAATTGTGGTTTTGTTAATAAAGGCTTGCATACATACTCAGGCAGCAAATTTTTGAAAATTTTGAACAAAAAGTATTCCAAAATAATTCTACAGATGATTAAAAACGATCAAATTGAAAAACATTTTCCAATCGAATATTAATGTCCCGTCGGGAGAAAATATGACTATCCATTAATTAACATTTCATCGTCATATTTGATATCATTGGAAGATCGTATTTAATTTTTTTGTGATAAAATTTGACTGCTTTTCGCAATAATTTTGTGTTAATTTTTAATTTGATTTCAGAAATATAATTGATTATTTGTTATGAATACTTTATAATTATTTTCTGATTATATTTGATACAACTTTATAACTAAACTTAATGCACTTTTATGATATCATCGCCTCCTTTTTGTAAAATTTTTTAAAATCATATTTGATATAATTTTGCAATGACAATAAATTAATTTTATGACACATTTTTAGACTATTTTCTACTACTATTTCAAAAGAAGTTAAATGTACTTTGGTACGAAAGATGGTCATGGTTATAACATATCTAAATGGTTATCTTAAAAATATGGAAATTGTTTAGAAGCAGTGAAGAAGCTAATATATTGACATTTTCTATGAGCAGATTGTTCAACAGAATTTCAATAAATTTTTTATATTTTAATTTTTCTGAATTTAATGATAAAGAAAAACGTGTTGAAATGGAGAAAAATAAAAATTTTATTGTAAAGTATAATTTTATAAGGCACAAAATACATTGTTAGCAGTTTTTGATCATCAAAATATATTTCATATTTCATTATACATTTTATTCAATTTTATTTCACAAGTATTTCGACGGCTGAGTGGAAGATCACCCTATTTTCAAATATTTTTCAAAAACGCCCTATCTCAAATTTTTTTGAAAGAACGCCCAACCTCAAAATTGTTTTCAATAACGCCCTATTTAAAAATTTGGTTTAAGAACGCCTTATCTCAGAATGAGTTTCAAAAACGCCCTATCTGAACGAAAAAGCAATACATTTTTAGCTGAGATAGAGCGTTTTTGAATCAAATTCTCAGATAGGGCGTTGTTGAAAAAAAATCTGAGATAGGGCGTTTTTGAATCAAACAAATTCTGATATAGGGCCTTTTTGAAATATATTTCGAAATAGGGTGATGTTCCACTCAGCAGTCAATTTAGTCTGTAGAAATAATCAAATATAATTCGAAAAGGTGATAGAAAAATTATTTTCAGTTTTCTATCTTTAAAAGTGTACATATTTTGTTATTCCGCCTGTTCAATTTTATGGTAACTCCGAATTTTATCATAAGAATTGCTCAAAATTAATTGTGAAAACTGATTTCAAGATGATGATAAGTTTTTAATCATCCAAAGGAATCATATTTCATTATACCACATGTTTATTGAACATTGTTCAATTTAATTAAAACTCAGTATTTCTTCTTCTTCTTTAAATGGTCATCTAATCGCCTGGGCGATTTTGACCGTCCAACATAGCTCGCCAGTCGTTTCTTCGTTGCGCCAACTGGCGCCAATTGAAAACACCGCGGGATCGCATCCATCGGAGTGGTGGTCTCCCTCTTCCTCTGCTTCCACCGCCGGGTGCCGATAAGAATACCTTCTGGGCTGGAGCATCTTCGCTCATTCGCACTACGTGGCCTAGCCAGCGAAGCCGCTGTGTTTTACTTCGCTGAACTATGTCGGCGTCTGCGTAAAGTTCATACAGCTCATCATTAAATCTTCTTCGGTACTCGCCGTCGCCAACGCGTAGAGGTCTACAAATCTTTCGAAGAACCTTTCTCTCGAATACTCCCAAAGCCGCCTCATCAGATGTCGTTAGTGTCCACGCTTCTGCACCATATAGCAGGACGTGTGCGATGAGTGACTTGTAGAGTGTTATTTTCGTTCGTCGAGAGAGGACTTTACTTTTCAATTGCCTACTCAGTCCGAAGTAGCATTTGTTTGCAAGAGTAATTCTTCGTCGGATTTCTAAGCTAACATTATTGTTGGTGTTAATGCTGGTTCCCAGGTAAACGAAGTCCTTTACTATTTCGAAATTATTGCTGCCAACAGTGGCTTGGTTGCCAAGGCGCGAATGCGCTGACTCTTTGCATGATGACAGAAGGTACTTCGTTTTGCCCTCGTTCACCACCAATCCCATTTTCTCCGCTTATTTTTCTAATTTGGAGTAAGCAGAAGTTACGGCGCGGTTGTTAAGGCCAATGATATCAATATCGTCAGCATATGCCAACAGTTGCACGCTTTTATAAAATATTGTTCCAGCGCGGTTAAGTTCTGCAGCTTGCATTATTTTCTCCAGCATTAAATTAAAGAAATCGCACGATAGGGGGTCACCCTGTCTGAAACCTCGTTTAGTTTCGAACGGCTCGGAGAGGTACTTCCCAATTCTGACCGAGCTGGCGGTGTTGCTCAAGGTCATTTTGCATAACCGTATAAGTTTTGCGGGGAAACCAAATTCAGACATAGCGGCATATAGGCAGCTCCTTTTCGTGCTATCGAAAGCGGCTTTAAAATCAACAAAGAGATGATGTGTGTCGATTCCCTTTTCACGGGTTTTTTCCAAGATTTGGCGTATTGTAAAAATTTGGTCGATGGTAGATTTACCAGGTCTGAAGCCACACTGATAAGATCCAATCCGTCTATTCACATCAGGCTTCAGTCTTTCGCACTATACGCTTGATAGGACCTTATATGCGATATTCAAAAGGCTGATTCCGCGATAGTTGGCGCAGTTTGCAGGATCGCCCTTCTTGTGGATTGGGCAGAGAACACTTAGATTCCAATCTTCAGGCATGCATTCATCCGACCAAATTCTGCATAGAAGCTGATGCATGCGCCTTACCAGCTCCTCGCCTCCGTGTTTGAATAGCTCAGCAGGCAAACCATCAGCGCCAGCTGCTTTATTGTTTTTCAATCGGGATATTGCTATTCGCACCTCATTATAGTCAGGTTGTGGAACCTCAATTCCATCATCTTCGATTGTGGGCTCGGGTTCGGCATCTTCTCTGGTTTCTTGCTCAGTTTCTCCATTTAAAAGGGCAGAGAAGTGATCCCTCCATATTCTGAGTGCTCTCTGAACATCGGTCACCAGGTCGCCGTTCTCATTCTTACAGGAGTTTGCCCCGGGTTTGAAACCTTCTGTCATTCGCCGAATTTTTTGATAGAATTTTCGGGCATTATTCCCGTTGGCCAGCATCTCAAGCTGCTTTATTTCACGCTTTTCTGCCTCTCTTTTTTTCGCCCGGAAAAGCCGCCTCGCTTCCCTATTCAACTCGCGGTAGTGTTCACACACACTCCTCGTTGCATTCGATCTCAGCGTTGCCTTGTAGGCTTTGTCCTTTCTTTTCGTTGCAGCGCGGCACTCTTCATCATCATACCAGTTGTTTCTTAGCGTTCGCCGGAATCCAATTACTTCTTCGGCTGCGGTACGGAGTGCTCCTGAGATATGATCCCACTGCTCATGCATTCCACTAGGTTGAATTATGCTCTCGGAGAGCAGGTGTGAGAGGCGATCTGCGAAATAATTGGCGGTCTGTTGCGATTGCAGCTTTTCGACGTCGAGCTTTCCCTGCGTTTTTTGTTGCACCTGTTTTGTCGTACAGAGGCGGGTAAGAATCTTGGCTGCTACTAGGTAGTGATCAGAGTCGATGTTAGGTCCTCGTATTGTGCGAACATCTAAAACGCTGGAAGCATGCCGTCCGTCTATCACAACGTGGTCGATCTGGTTGCGTGTTTTTCGATCGGGGGACAGCCATGTAGCTTGATGGATCTTCTTGTGCATAAACCTAGTGCTGGATATGGCCATGTTTCGGGCACCGGCGAAGTCGATCAGCCTGAATCCATTTGGCGCAGTCTGATCGTGGAGACTGAACTTCCCGACAGTGGGGCCGAATACACCCTCCTTACCCACCCTGGCGTTAAAGTCGCCAAGCACGACTTTGATATCATGACGGGGGCAGCGCTCGTATGCTTCTTCCAGGCGCTCGTAGAATGCATCCTTTTCCACGTCGTTCTTCTCTTCCGTCGGTGCATGAGCGCAGATAAACGATATGGTGAAAAATCGTACTTTAATGCGGATTGCAGCGAGACGCTCGTTCATGGGTGTGAACGACAGTACTCGGTGACCGAGTCTCTCTCCCACCACAAATCCCACGCCGAATCTGCGCTTGTCTTCATGCCCACTCCAGTAGATGTTACAAGGTGTTCTGATCGTATTTTCTCGCCCCGTCCATCGCATCTCTTGTATGGCGGTGATGTCAGCTTTTTCTTTCCTCAGGACCTCAACCAGACGGGCAGCGGCACCTTCCCCATTAAGGGACCGGACATTCCAGGTACATGCCCTTATCTCATAATCCTTATTTCGTTTGCGGGTGTTGTCATTTAAAAAAGGGGTTCTCATATCCGAGGCTTTGTTGTTGAATTTCATTGGAACGTTGTTTTATGTGGTGGGTCCCAAACCCAACGCACAACCCGTTTCACGGGAAGTTGAATTCTATTACACGTTTGTATAGCGAGCCGCTTGATCCAAGACAGACGCCCGCTTGCAGCCGCACCACATGGTGATCAGACGCTGCTGTTTGAACCCCCCCAGCAAGCCCTTAAACCGATTATGTCGGAGTGGCCTTACCAGGTTGTCGCCTTCTCACGTTTAGCTCACCACCAAACGGGTGTTCGGTGGTTACCCAGAGGATACTTGGGCGCAAAGCCCGGAAGTAGTGAGCTGCTTGAACCGCATGCAAAAGAATCGCTCTGGCCATTCCCAGGTGAATGACGATCAGAAACTTTCCCCACTTGTGTGGACTTCTGCACACGGACTCAGTATTTAGTCTTTAAAAATAATCAAAATACAACCAAGTGCCGATATTTTCAAAACTTATTCATCCAAGTGCTGTGTGGGTATGTACACATTAGACTGGGGGAAGTAAAAAAAATATAATTGTTTAAATTATATTCAGAATGGCGAAAAAGAAATACTGTAAAAGTTACAGACCTTAATATTAAGTTCCAGCTGTCTTCCATTACTAGCTTCGATTTTGTACGACTGATCTCAATTAAGGTGTAATACAGTTTTGTGGGAAATTGATTTCACCACAAAACGTTCTGATATACAACAGGTATATCATCATAAACCTCCTAAGAGATTTTTGCGCCAAGCTTCTCTTCCAATTTGTGGTGTGCCGATTTGAATTTTCCCTACAAATTGGTGGGACCTACAGTTTTTTGCCGACTCCGAACGGCATCTACAAAGGAGACGAATTTTTGCTGAGAAGCCTGATTGAATTGCAGTGGAGATATTTTTATTCGTATTGTATCTCCGGTTACATATTTTGTTATATTAATAATAATATATTTACACTGCTCCAAATGAGTCATTTTGGCCGAAAAAATCCAAATGTGTCGCATTCCCCCATACAAATCGCATTTCCCAAATGACTGACTTCAGCGCTTTCCATCGCATTTGGGCCGCTACAACATGACATTTTTTTTCGAACGCATTGCGTTTGAAGTTTCGCATAAAGGAAATGTCAAGCAAAATGCAAATGCGCTTATGTAAATGGGTTTGAAATTTCTCAATTGAATTTTCCAAATGCGGTGCAGTGTAAATGTAACATCCCTCTATAATTTAACTTTAAATGAAATGCTAGAACTTACCTTCTTGTCCACTCGGGACATTTTTCGGCGTTGACATGTGTTGAGTTCGAGTTCCATTCGCAACCAATTGTGGTTTATTCGTTGCTGTATTTTTATTAGTTTTTATTGTGTTGGCAGACATATTTTTTTGTTTCCGTGATATATTACCTCCAGTAATTATGGTGTGCATTCCAGCTTCTCACATTCTTATTAATTTAAAGTCTGAAAATCGATAACGGATTTTATGAAAGATATCTAGGTAAATGTGTATAAGGGATGACAATTTTTTAGATTTTTACAAATCCTGGAATTTTAGGGATTTGATATTATAATCTCAGGATCCTGGGATGGGAGAATTCGCTATACATTAACAGTTAAAAAAAAGTGATGAAACTCTATAACCTAAAAATATTTAATAAATAATTGGATTTACAATATTTTTTCTATAATAACGAAACTACTATTTCAGGTGCAGTTGCACAGATAATGGACTAAGCAGGTTTTACTCAAAATTTCCACTTTATACCTTATACCTTATATATGAAATAAGAAAATTGTATTAATTGTACTCCAAATTTTCATTTTACGCCTTATACATATATGTATGTATAACAAAAATTTTATCATTTGAAACAATGTCACTGACATTAGTTCCGTTGACATTATGACACGCCCCCTCACAGTGAAACAGTGAGCCAGCCGCTGACAACATGCTTATCTGACAATATGTATGTGAAATAATTCGTATGTGCCAGTAATTTGTTTTCATTAACCCTTTGAAAACAACTAAACGAAAAGTTCACAAAAGCTCCAGTTACTATTTCACATACCTTTCGTATGCTGGCATAAGGAATATATATGTATGTATGTATATATATTTTTATATATAGTGTGGTTCCCCCATTTCTGCGCAAATATTGATTAGGTAATGGCTCTGTTAAAGGAGCTTAAACATTTTATAAAATTATTCTGAATTGTGTTCGGGGACACATGAAACTTGTAGGGACAGAACGTATTTTGACATTTAATTGGGAAAAGCTGAGGAAGCTGCAAGTTCCTGTTGGGGAGATTTCAGTAGTAAGATTTTCAAGTGAAAAAAGCTGATCGATCGTCAGTAAGCAAAACAGCAATAAAAACTTCAAACTTTGTTATTAACGCATGAAAACAGCAGCAGCTATTTTGCTTGGAAGTGTTTACAAATTCCTTTTTAATTTTTGCGGTTTCGAGAGAGCTTGACTCAATTCTTTCTTTACTTAGGCCTCGTGCTAATCGGCAGGGCCATAAAACTCTTGCAAGCTTTCTCGCCGAACACACCTAACGTTGGTGGAATTCTACTGGTAGGAGTATGTCATTTTCTGTATAAAGGACTAGATGATTGCAGATGATATGCATTCAAAGTTGAATTATTAGATTCCCATATCTTTAGTAGTAATAAAACTACTATTGCGAAAATTTCCGATCCCTGTAACAATTAGCAATAAAAACATATTGCGCACCATGTATTTTAATATTCTTTTTCCAAATTGGAATTAAATTCAAAGAAAAAAAGCAAAATAAAATTTATTCGGGTTAAAACAAACGACATTCCCGTGAACTTCTGCTTACTCCAAATTAGAAAAAGAAGCGGAGAAAATGGGATTGGTGGTGAACGAGCGTAAAACGAAGTACCTTCTGTCATCATGCAAAGAGTCAGCGCATTCGCGCCTTGGCAACCAAGCCACTGTTGGCAGCAATAATTTTGAAATAGTAAAGGACTTCGTTTACCTGGGAACCAGCATTAACACCAACAATAATGTTAGCCTAGAAATCCGACGAAGAATTACTCTTGCAAACAAATGCTACTTCGGACTGAGTAGGCAATTGAAAAGTAAAGTCCTCTCTCGACGAACGAAAATAACACTCTACAAGTCACTCATCGCACCCGTCCTGCTATATGGTGCAGAAGCGTGGACACTAACAACATCTGATGAGGCGGCTCTGGGAGTATTCGAGAGAAAGGTTCTTCGAAAGATTTGTGGACCTCTACGCGTTGGCAACGGCGAGTACCGAAGAAGATTTAATGATGAGCTGTATGAACTTTACGCAGACGCCGACATAGTTCAGCGAATTAAAACACAGCGGCTTCGCTGGCTAGGCCACGTAGTGCGAATGAGCGAAGATGCTCCAGCCCAGAAGGTATTATTATCGGCACCCGCCGGTGGAAGCAGAGGAAGAGGGAGACCACCACTCCGATGGAAGGACCAAGTGGAGACCGATTTGCGATCCCGCGGTGTTTCCAATTGGCGCCAGTTGGCGCAACGAAGAAACGACTGGCGAGCTATGTTGGACGGTCAAAATCGCCCAGGCGGTTAGATGACCATTTAAAGAAGAAGAAGAAAACAAACGACATTTGATGAAAATTCAAGCGAATTGTCAAATAAGCATGTTTACTTTTTTTATTTTGGCTACTTGGCTCACTGTTACACTGTGCGTCCCCTAAGATATGCGAAGAGTTTAATTGTCTTTATATTCTTATATTGATGGTTAAAAATTGTGCAGCCTGTCTTCATTTTGCTCCTAACCGATGTATGAATACAAATATTACCGACGTATGTATGAAAAACTAATGCTATTTCATCCATGCAGAATAAGTGACTTTGTATGTATAAATCATGTGTATGCACTAGTATTTCCGTATGCTTTCAGAAATAATACAGATACATACATGCATATAAAAGTAGTACAAGGTGGCGCAAAAGTAATCCTCCTATCAGAAAATGCTATAAATTTTGCGATTGGCCCCTAAAGTCAGTTCTGTTTTGACATTTGTGTAGTAAACACATGCGAAATACACGTTAATAAACAATGTTACGCTACACTGCTCCAGAACGCGGAATATTGCTGACTATTTATTTGACCAATAATCGGTCGGGGGCAAACGGTTACTGTGAATGGTGAGCGCTACAGAGCAATGATCAACGAGTTCTTTTTGCCGCAACTTGATGAATTGGGATTGGAAAACATGTGGTTCCAACAAGACGGTGCAACAGCACACACTGCACGTGCCACAACCGATATGCTGAACATCGGAAGCTTTCTTTTGCGCCACCTTGTACAAAAGAAGGATTAGAGTATATATGCTCCCTGGGAAACAATAAGTGTAAAATGGAAATGAGAAGCTTCAATAAATGACTGAAATACTGATGCCGCATGCATATCGAGTAGTATTCGTTTCAAAAAATTCGAATAGTATTTAGTATCCGTTTATTCGAATAGTATTATTCGAATAGATGTATTGAAATGGAGAGATGTCGAAAACGAAATTCACTGTCTTCATCGCTTGTAGCTATGAGCATGCATTCACGATTTGTATGTATGTATGTATGTTTGCGTGTAAAAATGTGTGCATAAGCTGCAGTGAGGTTTGTTTAACTATTCGGATACCTAATATGCGAATAATTGTCATTTATTCGAATAAAAGTATAAATTATTCGAATAAATGTTAATCGAATTTTGTATAGCCTTCGAATAAATGGATTTTTTATTCGAATAATTTTTATTCGAATAGTCCCATGCCTAGTATCGAGCCCTAACCTCAATAAAATTCTAGAAATCCGTATTTTGACAGATATCGATAATTCTGTTTATTTTAAACCATCTCACAAAATATTACAACTCTTGTATGTACCATGAAAAAAATAAAGCAAATACAATTATGATGTAAGTAATATTTTGCTTTAAAATTTTCTATATTTGTAAATTAAAAAATTTAATTTTTGTTGGTTACAATAAAATAGCTGTTAGGGCTCGATATATTTCCAACTGGGAATTAAACACCCACAAAAAATCAAAATAACTTCCACAAATAAGTCACACGAATTTTGTTTTTAATAATATTCATATCTAAAGTCCCTAAACTCCCTTGATTGTAAGAAAAAGGTTCCGGGATTTTCAGCGTCTAAAATGCACGGGATAGGCATCTCTAACGTTTATGGACCTATGTATTTTATTAGAAGTGTTTTCAACGCACAGATGTGAGTTTTCACACGGTCCTACCCATTATATATTAAACTGCTGATAAAAGTTTTCCTTGGTCTTTCCCAGTCTGGAAAGGGTTTAGGTATGTCGCTCGCTACCAGTAAACTCTTAATGAATGAGGAATATCTTCCGTATCTGCAATCAAACGAAACTGGTATGACCAGAGATTATCGCTAGTAGATAGGAAGACTTGCTTACAATTAACAAAAAGGGCTCTCGTTACTTGTGGGTGTTCTCACAGACACGCCGAAAGGTAGGGCCTTTTTTCAATGATTTTTGCAGAAGCTGCAGAGATAAAGAGGAGCCTGAAACATTGAATCATCTTCTTTGTGAATGTGGGGTAAAAGACTAAAATATAAGAGCTCCGGATATTTTAATCACCACGGCGAATTATCTAGGATAAATGCATATGACATTCACCGTTCTGCGGTATTCACAGGATGGTTTCAATAGGGGGTTATTAGGCCGATGTGGTATCACAACGAAACCTTTGAGGCTAAAGTGTGCTGGTGTGAAAGTTTGGGGTTCCTAAACTTAATAATATAATAATAGGACATTGGAATTTTGTTAAAAAATAAAACGCTTTATAATCGATTCGGTTGTTAATTATTTTTTCCCTGATATATCTTTATCGGGTCGACAAGTCAGAGCTATGCCAACTAAATAATCTTTGCAGAGAAGGTCGCCGACTTTAAGAAAATAGTGGCACTGCGTTTTTGGCATTAACGCCTCTTTACAGTTGACAACAAGAATCAGTCAAACGTATTTGATTTATTCAGGGATATTTATTAGAGATGCTTAGAGTATGGTAGGACGGTTTTAGTTTTATGGCTACGGTTTCGATTTTGAAAAATGAATGAAAAATGAGAGATAAAGTGGTTTCCAATGGTTACGCTTCAGTTTCAGTTTTGAAAAAATAAACGGGCTTAAACATTTATGGCTACGATTTAAAACGGCCGGGGTTCCGCTCTCGGGTTTAGAACATGAAAGTGCATGGATAAGGTTTTGGGTGTGGAAAAGGAAATATTTCAAAATTCAATGTTTACGGTTTCGGGTTCAAAAATTAAGCGGTTCCAAAGAGCTATGGCTGCACTTTAGTTGTGAAAAATTAAACGGTTTCAAACTGCTCCGTAAACGGTTTCAAACGTTACTGTTTCAGTTAAGGTCTGCTTCCTTCATGTACAGTTGTGTTCAATATAATAGTAGTGAAATTAAATTGGATATCGTTCATTTAAAATATAGCGAACTTCATAACGGAAACATCATAAAACGAAATTTCAAAGGTTACACAAAGTTCAGGAAAGTTAATTACACTTTTAAAAATTTAAATATTTTTGGGGAGAATATTTAGACACCTTTTGTCTACGAAGTTTTATAGCTTATTCAATTTTAGCACAATAATGTGCAAGTCAGACGTGCCTCAAAATTTTTCCTGAATTTTTAGAATTTTTCATATCAAGTATGTTGGGTTGATTTTTCCATACAAAATTTATTTTTCTTCGTGCGTTGTATGGAATAAATCACTCAACACCCTTGACGAGCAAAATTCTGAAAATTATTGGAAATTTTTTGATTTCTAACTTGCATAGGTTGCAATTAAATTGTTTTCTCTAGAAAACTGCATACTCAAAAATTATCTAGAAATTCTGCCAAAAAATGTGAAGATTTTGGCGGCCATTTTTTAAAGTTTAATTAATTTTCCTGGACTTTGTGTAAACTTGGAAATTTCTTTTATGTGATTTCTGTTATGCAATTCGCTATATTTTAAATGAAAATTATTAAAATCAAAATTGCTTTTTATTTCGCCGAATGATACCCATTTTAAATTCACTACTGTTATATTGAACGCAGCTGTATAAGTCGTATTTGGTGAGGTGACATTTATAAGTGTGTGCTAGGACGATTGAGCCATCATGTGATTAGTTAGCTTTGCTTGCTCTGAACTGCTATCAACACATAGTGTTTGTTCAATTTACAGCTGGTGAATTTTGCACTTTAAATAAATTTTTCGTTTCTAACTTGTTCATATAATTAGACATGTACTGTGTAATGAAACAACAACTGGGTATAGGAACATAATTACATTACATAGTTTGGCCTCTATTGCTTACAAAGGTTGAACAGTGAATTGAAATTTTTGTTAAAATGATTTAGCAACAAATCTGTATTCTCTAATACATAAAAATCACAAAACAATTAAATATATTTAGTTGTCTACTAAACTCTCAGCTGGCTCGGTATAGCAAGTCATTAAATAACATGCCCAAACCCATTCATTGCTTTAGCCTTGAGATGTCTTCTTTTCTTTTTTGCGTTATTTCAAAACAAAAGCTTTTGTGCTCTTTAAAATTTTTTTTTTGTTTTTTATTCTTGAATTCAGTTAGCTTTCAGCGCTATATCTGCTTAATGACGCTAGCATAAAAGGCAGCTCAATAAATGTATATGTTGATTCGAAAACAATTACTTATCTTATGTTGCGTTCACGCTAGTTAATTAATTAATTTTTAATAACTATGTGCAATTATTTTGTTTTGTTTTTTCAGCAACCAGTAAGTGAGAGATACTTGCCTCACGCTATATGCTAATTACTAAAAATCTATTTGTTTATTATTATTTATGGATGAGTTTTAGCATTATACCTTTGTGTGGTAGTAGATTTGCCAAAGAAGATTGTTATTTATTTTTTTGATTTTGAGGAAGCTATCCTTGTTTGTATGTTAACTTAAGTAGGGTTATAGGGTCTGTCCGCAAAGCCTCCATATAGGTATAGAGATAGATACGGTGTTCTATATATCACAGTTCTTAGTATAAATAGCGAAACAGATTGAGCCTGTCTGCCCATGCTAGGGATGCCAATTTTTTTAATCTTTACAAATAAAGATAATTTTCATAAATCCATTACATACATTCCTGTTTTAGTAAAATATTTCTAATCCTGAAAATCCCAAGATAGAAAAATACCAAAAACGTCCCTGGTTTTCAGTGCCTAAAAATGCCCGGGATCCCAGTACCCCAAGCATTCCTAGAGAACACGATGCGTTGAGTATCATGTGAAGTATATGCAAGGGGGTTTTTTACAGCGAAAATGAGGAGGCCAGTAACACGCTAATACCTTAGAGCCACAAGTGCTCGCCCACAATTAATACATATGTAAAAGGTGTAACAGGAGTCCCGCACCCGGCGTTTAATAAGAGCAAATAACTTAAATAAAAAATACTAATAATTTAAAATAAAACATTACTCTAAGGTTGCCCCCATACAAAATAATAAAATAATTTACAAACATTCACTTGAAAAAAAAAAACTACTCGGCCTCTATAGAGAGTGAAGTTAGTGAGGCAAACCAAAAAAAATAAAAAATTTTTTTTAAAATTTTAAAATATGCCACTGAATTACGGATAATTTATTGCAAATTCCTGTTCAAGAATTATTTTCGTAATTTTTCTCTGAACAAGTTTTTTGGAGTTTGCCCCGCTAACTTCATGTGAAATACAGCCGCAAATGTTTTGTTTCACGGATAATTTACGGCAAATTACCCAATACTTAATTTATTGCTGCGTGAAAGCTGTCTTGCCAAGTTCAGAGAGGTGCCAGAATGCCGAAACCGGTTTGTCGCAAAACCAAATTTGGCCAGTAATGATGAAAGCCGCTACCAAAAAAAAATTAAATAACTTTTTTTCTATTTAATGAATCTGGTTAATTTTTTTTTTATTTTGCAGATTGACTTTTACATTTAACAAAAATGGATAGCTGGGACACTGAAACAAGAATTTGGATTGTCCGCCGCTATCACGCACTGGAGTCCGTAGTTTCGGTTCAAAGAGAGTATAGGCGCACGTTTGGCGGCAATCCTCCGAGCAGATGGACCATAATAAGACTTGTAAACAATTTTGCCGAGCATGGGACAGTCAACAGAAGACCTTACCATCGAAACCCTTCAGTTTGAACTCAGGAAACAATCGCTGCTGTAGCTGCTGCCATACAAAACAATCCACGTGTTTCGACAAGAAGCTTATCTGCTCAAATGGGTGTAAGCAGACAGTCATTACAGTCAATTATGCACAAAGATTTGGACTTATTCCCATATAAAATTCAAATGGCCAACAAACTGAACGCTGCAGACTTGCCGATTCGCTTGGAATTTTGCCAGAAGATGCTTCAAATGGTGGAAGAGGATGGAAACATGTTGAACTGTCTTTTCATGTCTGACGAGGCCCATTTCGATTTAAACGGCAACATAAACAAACAAAATTGTCGAATATGGAGTGCTTCCAACCCACAGATACTCCATGAGACGGAATTGCATCCACTTCGTGTCACAGTGTGGTGTGCAGTTTCATCACGCTGCATTGTCGGGCCCTACTTCTTCGAAGAAAACGGTCACACCGTTACGGTTACTGGAGACCGTTACTTGAGCATGTTGAGAGAGTTTTTCTATCCAGAATTACGCCGAATGAGAATTTCTTTCAACTCTGTGTGGTTTCAGCAAGATGGTGCAGCTTCTCATATAGCCCAACCTGTTATGACAGAATTGCGACGAAAATTTCCCAATAAGCTGATATCCAGAAACTCCATATTCCGTTGGCCACCCAGGTCGCCTGACCTTACTGCACCTGACTTTTTCTTGTGGGGTTATTGCAAACAGGAAGTCTTCAAAGCAAAACCAACAAATTTGAATGAACTAAGGCAATCCATTCGAGAAACAATTGCGGCTATTCCTGTCTCAACTCTCCAAGCAGTAATGAACAACTTTTTGGTAAGATGCCGCACATGCATCGACGAGCAGGGGGGGCATTTAAATTCCATTATTTTTAAAACTAATTAAGCTATATTTAATAAAATTTAATGAGCTTTAACATGAATAAAAGAAAAATGAATTCCATACACTGAAAAAAAAAATTATTTGAGTTTCTTAATGTAGCAAAATTCGACTTTCGTTTTACGTGTTCCTCTCCTTATTTCGTTTCCCCTTTCATCGCCTAATTTTTACCCTTTTCTCTATCATTTTTCTTAATCTTATTGATTTTTACCTTTTTTACCCATTTCTTTTTCAAACCCTTTGCCTTTTTCTTCCATTTGCAACCTGTATTCTTACCTTTTTTGTTGTTTTTCTTCATTTTTTATACGTCTACTCTTGAGTGTCTCTCTCGCTGTCCATCGTAAATATAGATTACATTAAAAATAGTATGTATGTACACTGTTCCTCAAAAGAAAAAATTGTTTATAACAAACTAAAAAGAAATATAATTCTCCTTTGTTTATGTTTCTAACGACATTTCTTATCACATTTCCGTTTGTTATGTTTCAAGGCTATCTAACTTGTGCATGCATGAGCAGATGTAAAAGTACCCAGAAGTAGCCCATCAATTCCTGCAGCGGAGAGGAATAGTACTGAACTACTGAATTCACCAGCTCTTGGGAGTATATAAGTGGTAAATCGCTACTCCACCGTCCCCTACGTAATTTTATAATATTATACGTGGAACTAAATACCCTATATAGGAACAGCTTTGCCCTGAGTACCACTTGAAGTAGTACAGTAGGTAGTATGAAATCGACCATGGCCACCCGACCGCTGCAGGGATTTTACTTGTTCACAATGTTTGGGGGAAAATACACGATATCCAAATGCATTACAAAAATATTGAATTGTAAGATTGTGCATATGTCCATGTACACTTACATATATAAATGTATATATATATAAAATTAAATTGATAAAAATTTCATAAAGTGCCAACTTTGTCGATGACTTGCCATTATGCACATAGTACTCACATACATATAGATACATACATATGTATATGCAGTGAGTGTATTTATATCCACTTTTATATATAGTATCTAAGTGTTCAAATACGAACCGCAAGTAGAACTACTTTCGTCAATACAATCAGAAAGCACGATTAGACATTAATCCACCTACCTAATAGGGATATTAATCCCGGAATCCCGTGATCCGGTATGTTTTAGGTCCCGAAAATTCGGCAATTTTAGGAAAGATTTGTAATATGTTACTAAAGACTAACCCCCAAATTCATAAAAATTTATTAGGTTTAAAAAAGCTCTTATAATTGAAAATATGTAAGAAAATTTGTTTACTCCCTTTTTTGATTCTTATAAATTTGGGTTACAATATGTGTGATTTACCTGTGAAAAAATATCTTAATTTTTGATGTATATTGGAACGATTTTCCGTCATGCCTTGTCAAATTTGGTTTTGTAACATGTTACAAAACCAAATTTGAGCAGGGATGACGGAAAATCGTTCCATTATACATCAACTTTCCACCCTATCGGAAAATCAACAAAACATAATAAATCTTAATTTTGTGTAATAATTTTGAATACTTTAGTTTTCTTTGTTGATAGTATTACCGGAGTCGAAAGCTGTGGGTCTGCTATCTACAGTTTTCCTTTTATTTATTTCATAGCGGAAAATTCTTTATTTATTTAATGTAAATTTTTTTGTATACATTTTTATTTAATTGGTTTAAATGTTCCATAACAAAAACAAAATTTTAATAATGTTTTTTTCTGCATGTATGTATGCTTAACTTATCACACCCGTCTCAAAGTGTTGTCACTCCCGTCCGAGTTGATTTTGGAGTATATAAGTTATACGTTATATAGAAATGTTCGGTTTATGTTAAGATTGTTTATATAGCTATATCAAAATACATATTATAAACCTTAAACAGATGACACACTTAGCAGAATAATTTGAGACAAGTTGGTAGTAACAAACTTTGCTTGCGTACTCGTCGCACCCTTTCCAGTGCTTAGAGTTTATATAACTCAATTGGATCAACTCATTTCGCAATTTTTTTTTATGACTCTCCTCGATCTTTATTACGCTAACATAAATTAGTCGTTGTGAAGAATTTTCTATTATAGTTTAAGAGTAAGATCATATAATATATGATGAAATGTCACACCCGTCTCAGCGGATTAAGTCTTAAAAAAAGTTCTTCATCTTTTTTTTTTCAAGTTAAACTACAGGAGAATAATAAATACACAAATCCCGATACTTATCCCGGAATTTCAAATCAGATATTAAAAATCGCGGCATCATAAAATTCGAAAAATTGGCAGCACTACTATACATACATACATTGCGTCGCATAACTATAGCACTTTCTTTTATAGAATAAAAAAAATATACAACTTTGTCGCGCAAATACTCAAAGTCGGCATCCTTATTCGATTCAAGGCATGAATGAATGAAACCACTTTACAGTGTTCGTTTTGGTTTCTATTTTCAAAGAGTTGCATTAACTCAGGGGTTATGATTCTTGGATTAAACTAGAAGCTGTATCACTGTTGGCTGAATGTTGATGCGCATGGTTAAAGCAGGTAAGGGGCTTCGTACAATACCTACTCTATCCGTAGCGGTGGCCATTCGCAAGGATGCCAGGCATAGCTACAAAACAACTACCTTCAACTAATCTAGCTGTTATTTCCATCACTTATTAATAATTTGGTGCGATGTACCTTCGAAGAGATTTAGGCCGAGTTTCTCTTCCAATTCGTAGTGTGCGGCTTCTAATATATCCGTACAAATTGGAGGACCAACATGTTTTATGGCGACACCGAACGACTTCTCTTAAGGCAGATGCATTTTTGCTGTTAAGCTTTTTATGGCAGAAATATACATAAAGGGTTGACGAGTATTGTCGATGAAAGACCCTGTTTTATTTTTTTTAAGAAGCGTTTTCAAACCACTTTTGATGCTGCCACGGCGGTCATCACTTACATACTTTCTAAATAAACTAGTACAAGAGCAGCAACCAAAAAGTTTGCTTTACTTTGTTTTCATTATACGAGGCCTAGTTTAAAAGGTATCTGAGAACACTTTCTTCACAATGTGAGAAAAATAAAAACTGAGAGTAGATGGCGCTATGCGAGATATTTCACAAGCACATCATGTGTTATACATTTATAATATTTAATTTTTTTCCTGCAGCATTCTATATATTTATTTTGCACAAAGTGATTAAAAAGCTGAGGCATTTCTATCCAAACGTAAGATTAATGCTATAGTTATGCCGCTCACTGTATAGTAGTGTTTATTTATTTGATTACTATCGGTAGGTGACGCTCAAAAGGGACGTCATATGTTGGTACGTTTTGGCACAGCAATGTGCATCTGCGATTCTATTTATTTATTTATTTAAGTATTAGGTAATATAGTATTTATGTGTTTTTATATGGATAGCCATCCACAGTTGTACGACTTGCCCATATAGTGGAGTGAATTAAAATACAATAAGGGATGCCAACGGTTGCGCAACCTATAAAAATTATATGGAACAGCAACATTGAAATGTGTCCAATATTTGAGAACTGACTTACAGCAAAGCATTGGTGATAACAGCAATTAATTCAAAGCTGTAGTCAACTTTACATATGTAAGTATGGAAACCGCTGAATAAATTCCCTTTGTTATGATTTTGTTTTGTATTAAAATCGCACTATTTCATTCACACTCATAGGAGTAGCAATAGCGAAAAAAGAGAACGATTTTTGTTTGGTAAATATATTCCATAAAAATGCGTTGGAGGAGAAAAAAAATAGGCATGATGAGTTCGATAGGAAATTGACAAAAAATGGATAGCCATGGTTGGTAGATTTTTTTTAATTTCCAAAAAATAAAATAAACTTTAGCTGTACATAAATGGATAGAAAAGAGAAAATAGAACACCTTTAATTCGTAAGTAATAAGTTATGGGATAAAATTGAATTTATTTGTAAAATCTTTACATGCTTTGTTGGCAGGAGGCCGCTCGAACAGGGCCAGAAGTACAAAAAAAGTGATTACTTTTTAAATTAATTTTTGAAATATGTCAATCGTTTTTTTGCTAACCAATTTTTGTTCATTTACTTTTATGTTAAATTTTTAAAGTATTTACTGGAAAATTAAATGAACAAACCTTATATAAATTCGAAATAATAAAAAATGTAAAATTCACACGCAATTTCAAATAAAATGCTCGCCGTGTACTGTCGATATTTCATGAAATCATGTTTATAAAATAATTTTTGTTTTAAATAAAAAAAAAAAAAAATACGAGTATAGCAACAAAATAATGGTGATGGCGCTTTCACTACCTTATTTGTTTCGTTATTATTTACGTAATGCCAATTTTATGCTCACAGATGTAAAAATATCAATAGAAATTCTGAGGTAGGGCGTTTTCAAACCGCCAGCAGAGATAATACGACCTTCCCACATTTCTCAAGGGACCGTTTTCTTCACGATATTAATGATTTCACGAAGCTGGCTACCTAGCGACCCAACCCTATTAAATCCGTAACTTCAACACCAGAACATGGAAGTAAAATTTGAATACCCATTTTAGACTTGCTCCGTTATGGTCTCTGAATGAAAACGAGCTTATTCGATATATTCGTAGGCTTGGTGACCACTGCCGTGGACACACCCCGCTCTGAAATCACTTTTTCTAAAGACTTTGATCTTCCCTGTCCCGTTACTAGAACTAGAACTAGCTTGAAAAAAAGCGTACCTTGCTTATTTTGTCACAGCGACAGTTTATATATTCAGTAGGACACTTGCAGATAGCAATACCAAAAAGACTTTTGCTGGATTTTTAAAACATATTGAGTGATTTTTGAAAATATTAAAAATTTGAGTAAGTCTAATTTTTTCTTATAATATTGTTTAACCAAAAATACAAGCCTTGCTCTCGAAACAATTGGAATTTAGACCCTTTTTCAAATATCTTTAGTCAGCTCTGCTACGGTTATGAATGCTTGAAAGATGATACAACTTTTGATTTTTGTTGGAACGATTTTCCGTCATCCCTTGTCAAGTTTGGTTTTGTGACAAACCGGTTTCGGCGTTCTGCCATTTTCAATGCCTAGTTTCGTTCTGGTCTGTGTCTATCCGCTGCGTTGTTTTTATAGTCCGTGGGTGCTGTGGCAGGTAATGTCAATCTGTGTGTTCGTGGTAGGTAACGTTAATATGCGTGTGTGTGTGCGCGGTATTGATACGTCCGAATTGTTATCTGTCCCAAGGGTTGTTTTTGTAGGTATGTAGACATACCGCTTGTTAGCTAAGCGGTAGGTTGAGGTAGATAGAAATCGGTGATTTTTGCAGTTTGGTTCATATTTCGTTTTTGCTTGTTCATTGTTACGTGTTTCGTTGCTGTACCTGCTGGCTTGTGCTGTTTTTTGTAAACTAATTTTAAGGGTTCAAATATTTCGTCAGAGATAGTGTTGGTTTGTTCGTTTATGATCCTGCCGTCAAATGTTTTTAACTTGTATATCTCCATGTTCTCAAGTACATTAAGCCGCCGGCCTTTTCCTTGTACGTGAAGTATTCGAGCCGTTGTTTTTATGTTAGCTGGGGCGCAGTTGTTCTCGAACATGTGGTTCGCGAAATTAGATTCTGGTATTATGGTGGGTTTTCGTGTTTTTTTGTTGTAGTCCCTGATATGCTCTCGGAATCGTGTGCTTATTTTTCTTCCTGTTTGTCCTATGTAGCTGTATTGACATTCACAAGTAAGCCTATACACTCCGTGTCTGTTGAATGGGTCATCAGAATTAGTGTCGGTTCTTAGTTTTTGTCCGACGTTGTTAGATGTTCTGAATGCTGTGTTGATGTTATATCTTTTAAAGAAGTTTGCTAATTTGTGCGTCGTTTTTCCAGTGTATGTCATTGCCGTCCAAACCTTTGGATTTTCCTCTACGTTTACTCTTTTTTGTGTTCCATGGCTACTTCTGAGTTTATCCACAAGTGCTTTCTTGTATCCATTATTTGCCGCTATGTTATATATTGTATTAAGCTCTCTCCAGTATGCTTCCTGTGTGAGCGGCGTTCTCTGAAGCCTATCCACTAAGTGCCTCAATGCTGCATTTTTGTGCTGTTGCGGATGGTTGGATGTAGAGTGTATTATGGTGTCCGTGGCAGTCGGTTTTCTATAAATGCCGTAGTTGAACCTATTTGTTATTTTGTCAATCCCTATAGTTAGGTCCAGATAGTTCATTATTCCATCTTTTTCTACTTCCATTGTGAACTCTATGTTGCTATGTTGCCTGTTGAGGAACTCTAGTATTTGCTCTTCGTTATCGTCATTTAGGATGCAGATGATGTCATCCACGTATCTAGCGTAGAATGCCACGCCTAACTTGGTTTTTAACTCCTGTATATATTTTCCTTCCAAGTTTTGCATGAATGTTTCCATGAGAATGGCCGATGTTGGGTTACCCATTCCTAGTCCGTTTGTCTGTCTATATATTTTGTTGTTGAACCGGAAATAGTTTTGCCGCAGCGTTGTTCTTAGCGCGTTGGTAATTTGCGCAGTTTTTACCTTATCTTCAGTTTTGTCCAGTAGTGTTTTGTTGACTATATCCATTGTATCTGTTAGTGGTATTGACGGGTATAACTCCTTTATGTCAAAGGATACGAGTTTACTGCTCCTTGTGAGTTTAACGGTCTCAAGTCTTTGTAGTAGTTCTATCGTATTGCTTATTGTGTATTCGTGCCCTAGTTTCAGAGTGTCCTTTAAAATCGTTTTTAGATGTTTCGACAGTTTATAACCCGGCGCGGACTTAAAATTAATTATAGGTCTCATCGGCGTATCCTGCTTGTGGATTTTAGGTAACGCAATGAGTGGAGGAGCAGATGGATTCATTTGTGTTAGGGTATATGCCATCCTCTCGTCTATTATTTTGGTAGCATTTTTTATAACCTCTTTAACTTCGGTCTGGTATTTATCCGTGGGGTTATCCCTAATAATGCGGCATTTCATTTTCTCGATGAGCTTCTCTGTCTTTGCTATATATTCATCCTTACTGATTAGCACCGTTGTGTTTCCTTTGTCTGCCTTCGTTGTGACGATGTTGTTATTTTTTAGCTTTCGTTGTACCACGAACACACAGATTGACCTACCACGAACACACAGATTGACATTACCTGCCACAGCACCCACGGACTATAAAAACAACGCAGCGGATAGACACAGACCAGAACGAAACTAGGCATTGAAAATGGCAGAACGCCGAAACCGGTTTGTCACAAAACCAAACTTGACAAGGGATGACGGAAAATCGTTCCAACAAAAATCAACTTACTACCCTGTCGGAAGATCAACACAACAAAATAAATCACTTACCGCCTGTCAGGCTTTTAATTTAAACACGGATGGACTACTAACGAAATACGAACGGAAACTGCGAAAAATGCATACGACTAAGGCAAATATTTGGTTCAACAAGCAATGTTTAGAATTGAATGTTACACCGAAATTTGCGCGAATAAAAATAAAAACCAACACCCAAGCAAGTAGGAGAACGACCAGGAAGGCGGAAAAGGACTTTTTAAAGTTCGAATTACAAAGCCTATACGCTAAGAAAGACAAGATAAACACCGAACTACTGAGGATACATCTGCAATTGTCCGGATTCTTGCCCACGACTGCATTGATGGACTGCTTCGACCACATAGAGATGGGAATCAAACGCGGACTGCAACGCAAATATGAAAAACTGAACCGAAAATTGGACCAGTTAACGGGCCGACGCGATCACAGTAACAGTCAACAAACACACGAATTTAACAAAAGGTTCGTAAACCTAACAACAGTAGCCATTAGCAACGAAGAAGCGCAACTTCTGGGGAAGGGCCTGAAGCACAACATCGCGGATAGCAATGAAGCAAAAAGAACTGAGCAAGCGATAGTAGACGCAGAGGTTGCAATATCGCTTCTTCCATATGAGGAACAGGAGCACGCAAGGCACATGTGCAGAGAAATCATAAGCAAGGAAGTAAGAGCCCAGGAAGCACAAAAAGGAAATAAGGAGCTGAAAATATTGAAAAGGCTACAACGAAAGCTAAAAAATAACAACATCGTCACAACGAAGGCAGACAAAGGAAACACAACGGTGCTAATCAGTAAGGATGAATATATAGCAAAGACAGAGAAGCTCATCGAGAAAATGAAATGCCGCATTATTAGGGATAACCCCACGGATAAATACCAGACCGAAGTTAAAGAGGTTATAAAAAATGCTACCAAAATAATAGACGAGAGGATGGCATATACCCTAACACAAATGAATCCATCTGCTCCTCCACTCATTGCGTTACCTAAAATCCACAAGCAGGATACGCCGATGAGACCTATAATTAATTTTAAGTCCGCGCCGGGTTATAAACTGTCGAAACATCTAAAAACGATTTTAAAGGACACTCTGAAACTAGGGCACGAATACACAATAAGCAATACGATAGAACTACTACAAAGACTTGAGACCGTTAAACTCACAAGGAGCAGTAAACTCGTATCCTTTGACATAAAGGAGTTATACCCGTCAATACCACTAACAGATACAATGGATATAGTCAACAAAACACTACTGGACAAAACTGAAGATAAGGTAAAAACTGCGCAAATTACCAACGCGCTAAGAACAACGCTGCGGCAAAACTATTTCCGGTTCAACAACAAAATATATAGACAGACAAACGGACTAGGAATGGGTAACCCAACATCGGCCATTCTCATGGAAACATTCATGCAAAACTTGGAAGGAAAATATATACAGGAGTTAAAAACCAAGTTAGGCGTGGCATTCTACGCTAGATACGTGGATGACATCATCTGCATCCTAAATGACGATAACGAAGAGCAAATACTAGAGTTCCTCAACAGGCAACATAGCAACATAGAGTTCACAATGGAAGTAGAAAAAGATGGAATAATGAACTATCTGGACCTAACTATAGGGATTGACAAAATAACAAATAGGTTCAACTACGGCATTTATAGAAAACCGACTGCCACGGACACCATAATACACTCTACATCCAACCATCCGCAACAGCACAAAAATGCAGCATTGAGGCACTTAGTGGATAGGCTTCAGAGAACGCCGCTCACACAGGAAGCATACTGGAGAGAGCTTAATACAATATATAACATAGCGGCAAATAATGGATACAAGAAAGCACTTGTGGATAAACTCAGAAGTAGCCATGGAACACAAAAAAGAGTAAACGTAGAGGAAAATCCAAAGGTTTGGACGGCAATGACATACACTGGAAAAACGACGCACAAATTAGCAAACTTCTTTAAAAGATATAACATCAACACAGCATTCAGAACATCTAACAACGTCGGACAAAAACTAAGAACCGACACTAATTCTGATGACCCATTCAACAGACACGGAGTGTATAGGCTTACTTGTGAATGTCAATACAGCTACATAGGACAAACAGGAAGAAAAATAAGCACACGATTCCGAGAGCATATCAGGGACTACAACAAAAAAACACGAAAACCCACCATAATACCAGAATCTAATTTCGCGAACCACATGTTCGAGAACAACTGCGCCCCAGCTAACATAAAAACAACGGCTCGAATACTTCACGTACAAGGAAAAGGCCGGCGGCTTAATGTACTTGAGAACATGGAGATATACAAGTTAAAAACATTTGACGGCAGGATCATAAACGAACAAACCAACACTATCTCTGACGAAATATTTGAACCCTTAAAATTAGTTTACAAAAAACAGCACAAGCCAGCAGGTACAGCAACGAAACACGTAACAATGAACAAGCAAAAACGAAATATGAACCAAACTGCAAAAATCACCGATTTCTATCTACCTCAACCTACCGCTTAGCTAACAAGCGGTATGTCTACATACCTACAAAAACAACCCTTGGGACAGATAACAATTCGGACGTATCAATACCGCGCACACACACACGCATATTAACGTTACCTACCACGAACACACAGATTGACATTACCTGCCACAGCACCCACGGACTATAAAAACAACGCAGCGGATAGACACAGACCAGAACGAAACTAGGCATTGAAAATGGCAGAACGCCGAAACCGGTTTGTCACAAAACCAAACTTGACAAGGGATGACGGAAAATCGTTCCAACAAAAATCAACTTACTACCCTGTCGGAAGATCAACACAACAAAATAAATCAGATACAACTTTTATTAACTTTCTGTTTCACTGAATTATTTTGAGCAAAAATTAATAAAGAGTGTTTATTCAATACTTCACACAATGATGCTTGTTGGCAGCATTTTACGTTAAAGTTGTTTTTGGTATTCAAAAAATCGGGCATGTTCTTACTGAGCTAGACATTAGTTGTGTTCGGTGATGATACAATTTTTTTAAATTTTATAAAATTCAAGTATTCATGAAACGAGCTCAAGGCCAAGAATAATAATTTTTCACTTTTTGAGTTTTTTATGGAAATTATTATTGTTTTTATTTTTTAATAATCATTTTTTAATTAATTATTAAAAGTTTTTTTATTGAATAGAGTAGAAAAAATGTTTAGAGACAACTGCCATAGCTTTTTCTTATAGATCCATTTCGGAAGCTGCTAGACTTCACTCATCAGAGAAATTTTGGCACGCATTTTATAAAATTTTTACTGGAAAGTGTTCGGTGACACAAAACATTTTTAGCGAGAGAGCGCATTTTGACATATCATTGGGGGAGAGAGTTGCAAGTTTCTGCTAGAGGAATTTCACTGTGTAAAACTTGTAAGTGAAAAACAGCTGATCGTGGCATAGGAAAGTAACAACAAAAACATAAAAATTTGAACTATTAACCAATAAAAAAAGCAACAGCTGTTTTGATGGCAAGTTTTTACTGACTCCTGTTCGGCGAAAACTTTCTACTTTTGACGTTTCGAGAGAGCTTTACGTCATTCTCACTTTACTGACACTTCTTTGCAAGTTTTTTTACCGAACACAGCTATTTTTTAGCTAACTCGTGTAGACTGAAATAAAACAAACGTCAAATAGCAGTCTGAATTTTTTTACTGTATTGATAATTTTAGCTGCGAAACTTTTAATGGGATTGCGGGAGTGGAAAAACTCTTCAGAAAAAATATTAAAACACCTATTTTTTTCTTGCAATAAATCCCAACTTTGGGAGCATATTAGACTTTCATAATCCAATATTAAAGAAAATGCATACATTATTGGAGTAATAGAAGCCAACACAGAGTTTTTATATATTTTTTTTTGTCTGTATGTATGTTTGTTTGCGCATCACTCACAAATACAATTTTCACACATGTACTATCTAATAGCTGTACAACTTTTAGTTTTGGATTTATTTTACAGCCAGAAAATATTTTGTTTTTGTTTTAAACTGTGGTGTCAATAAGAGTTGGCTCAATATATTCTTCATACATGTAGTAAAATTGAGCAGGTCTTTACCTTAAAGATACTACGTAGAAATGCATATGAGTTGTTTCACTTAGCTCAACAACAGCCAGAACAACAGTTTCTTACATTTCTGCGTACATAGGTATGTATGTTTGAACGCACATCAATAAATATCTACTACTTAAATTTGCATGATTTCTACACCGATGTATTGCTGGAGGTCTATCTTGAAGTATAGCAGACATTTTTTCTTTGGTGCTGTATATACATGTATAATAGTGTGCGTAGGGAAACCTCGTACGCTCGTGGCTATCTACTTCATTATAAATATTAATTGTTTTAGTAGTTTTTTACTTGCTCATTTGAAAGTAATAACTTACAGTAGAATAACTCTATGACCACAACGAATATTGTAATACGAACACCCCTAATGTTAACATTTAAACAAATTGCACTGCTCTATGACTTCAAGCTTGTTTAAAATTATTAACAAATTCACTTAACATACTTTTGCATCATGTGTGTTGCGTGTAACAATTTTATAATTTTTTTTTTTCAAAGTAATCAATTTTTTGTTTTATTGATAACGTTCACAGAAACCATTTTTTCATGATAACACTATGAATTCAAATGAATTTTGCGCGCCAATAATCTATATCAAATGCAGTTTATTTTTCAATGAAGCCTTCTTATTTCTTAGTCCGCACGAATAAAAATATAATTATTAGATGCCGCGTCTGTGACCGTATCACGGAAGAGACTGAATGCTATAAAATAGAATTAGCTATTGGATAGCCATTTTAACAGCGCTGATAGTCGTCTCTGTATGAATGCTACAATGTCTTGAGAGCGTGCAGATTGAAATAATAATATATATGTAGGTGTATGTATGCATGTGGATATAAGTAATCGAGCATTTTACATTAAAATAATGGTTTAATTTGTAATTAGAAATGTTTTATTTGAAACTAATAGTTGTGATGTAATAAAAAGGTGGGGCAAAGGTAATTTAACTAATTCAATTTCCCATTGCTCTCTGCTTATTACCGAAAATCTTATTGTAATACTTCCATCGATTGCAATCTATTACCGAATATTCACAACTGTGTATACAACATCGATTACAAATTGAGAATCCTAAGGGGTTATGGGAGTTATTTGGGAACCACAATTTGACAGCATATGGGTCTTTCCATATCATTTTTACAACTAAAAAATAGATTGGCCCGAAACAATTTTTTTATATAAAATGGATGTAAAATAAATCGATAGGTATTTTTTTATCTCTGCATAATATAAAAAATTTGCACGTAATAATTTTTCAAACTTTTGAAATATGAATAAATACGAAAATTTTGAGATATTTCAAGCATTGTGGTTCTTCAACGAATTCTAAGAAAAAATCGAAACTCACAGGTTAGGTTAATAATCGTTCATACTCTTTCAGCAAAAAAAAATTTTTTTTATTATTAATAATCGGATTTTTCTGAGGAATTCTCACTGTTTAAAAAATGGTTGTTATTTTTTTTTGATGTGTTTTCTATACATTTGCCACTGGAACAACCCCTAGAACTCATGATCTAACTACAATAGGTCGTAGCAGCTCGAAAAACATACAGACACACAAAAATTGTACATGTATTTTGTTTTTATAATTTGTGAGTTAAACGTCAAAATCGTACTGAGAAATGAGTGTGATGTCAAAATTCGAGACAAAAGTAAAAATCAGCTGGTCTATTAACACGACCTGTATTATTGGATCATGCTAGAACTCCTTTAGATAAAAGAAAAGAATAATAACAAATATGTATGTGTTAATACAATAATACCCTCCCTGCCAACCAGCAATGGATAAAAATCTGAATAAACATTGTGTGTGAGTGCATACTTTTAGGCACTTGTTTTTCATCCAAATTGGAAATGTTTTTGGAATTTGTATGGAAAACAACAAGTGCCTAAAAGTATGCACTCACACGTACACGGAACAACATTTTCAACATACGCGACTCCTGTTTATCCAGATTTTTATCCACTGCTGGTTGACAGGGTACACGATAAGCAAATCTAAGTTTGGTTGAAATCGAACATTAAATACCAGTGTGTTGTTGTGATTAGTTTCAAAAAAAAAAAAAAATTATATAAAAGTGGTGTTCACCAATGCCATACCCTGTAAAAAACGATGGAGCATCAGAGTACTCCAACACTTATCCTCATTCATATAAAAAAGGTAGTCCAATTTACATAGCGATGTCCGGTGATTGGATCACCTAATCCTTCTCGAAGTACCATTTACTTTGCTTCCGAATAGCCTATAGAGCACCTACGTTGGAGTACTTTGAAAATGCTGCCAAAAGATTACTCTATAGAGTATTCTAGATAAAAGCGAGAAGGGAGTATGTCTTCTTTTGAGGACCACCTACTCCCACTCTCGCTTTGCTGTTGAATACTCCATAGAGTAATCCCAAAACGGAAGTACTCCATTTCATACTCCAAAGACTACTCCTAAAGGAGTATCAGAGCACTCCAAAACATATCCTCATTCATATTAAAAAGGTGGTCCAATTTACATGGCAATGTCCGATGATTGGATCACGTAATCCATCTCGGAGTACTCCGTTTCTTTGATTTTAAATACTCTATAGACCACCTACGTAAGGGTACTCTCAAAATACTCCCATGGGATTACTCTATGGAGTATTCAACAGCAAAGCGAGAATGGGAGTAGGTGGTCCTCAAAAGAACACATACTCCCTTCCCGCTTTTATCTAGAATACTCTATAGAGTAATCTTTTGGCAGCATTTTCAAAGTACTCCAACGTATGTGCTCTATAGACTATTCGGAAGCCAAGTAAATGGTACTCCGAGTAGGATTAGGTGATCCAATCACCGGACATCGCTATGTAAATTGGACCACCTTTTTTATATGAATGAGGATAAGTGTTGGAGTACTCTGATGCTTCAGCGCATCGAAAACCTTTAGGAAAGTATGGTCTGGTTTATGGTCAAAAAAATCGGTCTCATTTTGTCGGCCTGTGTAATTGTAGGTGCGAAGCTATTACATTTGATGCCCAACTCTGTTCCAACCAGATACATCTATGGCGCACATATTCATACCCCCATTTACCAATTTTTTGTGAACGGATATTTTGGCACATAATTGGCGTGTTTGTTGATCGCGAATTTGCGAGGAGGCATAAACTTTAAAGGTTTTGGTGTACAAGTCATGGATGTGGTGGATGCCCGTATCAACTTTGCCAACATTTCGAACGGTGGTAAGTATAATGCGGAGTTCTAGTTCGTCGTGTAGTTGTTGATCCTCACCAGACAGGTCTTGTTCTTGACCTTCGTCTTTTGCATACTTAGCAGCTCGCTTATCATTTAACAATCTCAGTAAAATTAGTGGCAGAAGAAAAAAATATAATTTTTCATGTCATACTTTAAGCCAATTGAATTGTCAAAATCAGTTGAATGTGTGTATTTCTCTGCGAAATTGACAATTCATTTTTGACAATAAAGTTTTCTCCAGCAACAACAAAATGTATGGCAGGGTTGCATTTCTTCCCGTGCTTTTACCTATCTGATATACCTTGGTTTCAACGTAATCTTCAACTGAAGTTGTGAAGAGTCGATATTTTAAAGTTTGTTTACATATGCACTATATATATACTCAGAAATCAACTATATACAAATGGTCGAACATAAAAAAAAACATATATGAATGCGCAAGTTGAAAATGGTTAGTCTCTTTTACGGCCAAACTATACATCTGGGGTATAAACAATTATTTACATAAGCTCAAGCTGCTTTGGCATCAATCAAAAATATGAAAAAAAAACTTATTATAATATGGTAAAATCGGTTAAAAAGCGATAGCACCAGACATGTCAAACATGTATTCATACTAAATAAACGTTGTTATGGAGTAGGCATGTCACGCATGCTTGGCTGAGTTATGTTATTGTATTAGTCACTGATGGGCATCGTGTGAGCGGCTCTCATTAAGAGCACGAAAAGTTGCTTTGCGGGAAACATTAAGCTTTACAATAAATATACAATAAAAAACTTCATGGATGATACAAACAGTGTTTACGAAAACAAAATACGTGATAATTTATGCTGAATATATTGGAGGTATTCAACACGGGAGTTAGTTTTGTTTTTGTATTTAAAGTGATTAAATTTGTATGAAACGAAACCAAATACAAGAACAAAATTTAATGGTAAAAAAATAAAAGGAAAGGAAATAAAAACAAATGGAAGAAGAGCACAATAAATTATATGAAACGAACGAAAAAATAAAGAGAGATACGGAAATGATGGTGAAGAAATAGAACGGCAAGGAAAGGAAGCGGTAAAATTAAATCAAATCAAACGAAATAATTGAAATAATTTGTGAACAAAAGGCCAGGAATGGAAAGGCAAGGAATTGAAATAAAAGAAAAAAAAAAAGAAAAAAAAAGAAAGGAAAATAAAAAAAAAAATAAAAGAAAAGAGAAGAGACGAATGAAAAGTACAGGGGAGCAGCATCAAAGTAAAGTATGGAAATAAAGGTGGAGAAAAAGGAACAACACGGAAATGAAATAAAATGTGAATAGAAACTCTAATATGAAATGGTGTAGAAAGAAAAGGAAGGAAAGAAGAGGAAAGTAAGGGAAAGGCAAGTATATTAAAGTAAAGGAACAACAAAAAAAGGAAGTGAAGGGAAGTCAAAGGAAAGAAACAGCAAATAATTAAAATAAAATAAAATTTATAGTTGAATTTCAACCACCGGGTGATTTATAGTTAACTTAAATTAACACCCTGTGGAAAAATCTCTAGTTCCGAACTGGTGCGCATCTAGTGCGTGTCGAACCACAAGTAGTTCGCCTTCAATCTCATTCACATGTAATCAACTGGCGAATTTAACATAACGATATCCTAGGCGGTGGAAATTGTCCCCCGCTGCATTCCCTTTTCGACAGTTTCGAACTAGTTAAAAATTCGACAATTGGGTTCGTTTATTGCTAATATTGCTTTAGTTTTGAACTATTTCCAAATTCTGCAGTTTGGATGTAGTTAGTTTAAACTTAAAAAAAACGTATTTAGAGAAGCCTTCCATGGTAGAACTGCACTCGGAGACTTTTTGCCAAATGACTGCGTACGGCCTACATTTTAAACCATTCTATTATAGTGTATACATATGTAACCTTTTCTCACACTATTGATGCATGCGCCGTAGCTGAGTGGGCGTCGGTTCGAATCCTACCAACTGATAAATTTTTAATTTTTTTTTTGTATTTAAAATTTTTAACTTTCTTTGAAGAACGTTACAAGAACAAAACATTTTTCCAAATACGAATCTAAATTTTATTATATTTAAATGATTAAACAACTGCCGGTTTCGAACTAGTGAAAATCTAGTTACTATCTAGTCCAGTTCTTATTAGCCACTTTATCACCAGAAATTATTCTCACTAGTTACTGATTTCCACACAGGTGGTTTTCAAAATTGTCATTGTCAAAAATATATGCGCTTTTATCATCCGCTCAATAGATTTTTATATTCATCCTTAAAATGTCGTAAGTTATATGTACAAATAGTGTTGTTCCTCTACGAGTATATAGTTGGCAGGACTTAACTTTTTTGTACACATTTGTAAGAGCTACATATGTATATACATATTTATCAATCAGTAGGACAAGTCATATCAACGGTCTTCTTACTTTTCCTCTGCACCTTTAACTAGTTCTTCCCCATTTAGATATTATGCTTATTGTTATGCTAGAGATAAAACATTCCGAAATTCAATTAATAACTAAAATTAATTAACGCTGACAATTGTATGCTTCAACGTTGATTAATTATACTTTTTTTCGGCAAAACCGGAAAGTAATCAAATAAAAAAATAAAATGACACATCGCAGTTGTAGTATGTTTTTTGCTTTTTAAATTATTTCACAATTAGACAGCTAGTGAAAAATCGCACTATCTGGAAATATATTTGAAAAATCTTCTACCTTGAAATTGGTTTCAAATACATAAACGCCCTAATTCTAGTGTGGTGACAACATTCGTTTTACCAACAAAAAAATTATTTGGAAACTTTTACACCCTTTTGGTATTCTGCCAGCTTAAGTTGCAGTTCAATTTCGTAACCACCAAAATAGTGGGTTACCTCGCGTAACCGCGAAAAATTGCACGTGTTTTGCAAATTTTGTACACAGACTAGCTCACAAGAATTATTAAACAATAATAATAAATAAATAATACGCTATTGCGTATTGTTTGTTTTTGAAAGCCTTGTCATATACGCTAGAATCGCGGTTACATGAACTGCATTGCCAACGTTTACGATTTGCGGTTAGATAATCTTCCAGGTACAAAATTACCGGTTACGCACAGAATTGACCCGTAAGTAAGACATAGTATAGCGTAACCTCGGTAAAGACTGCATACAATTTTCAAGTTTTGAGTGATGCGTGTAGAGGCTGACTGTCAGAGAGACAGAAAACACACACAGGGACTTCAATGTGGAAGTCAAACAACTGTTAGGTTAACGGAAGCAAGCAAAGGTCGTGAAGAATTTAAGGCTCTGTTGTGGGTAAGATCAAAATAATTAGGTAGGCGGTCCCCCACTTCAGACAAATGCTGAGTATGTATTTGTTAGCCGGAAAACTAATAACAAAAGTAAAAATTATTTTTATAATAAAAGTAAAAAAATAATAGATAAAGTTTGGGCTTTTATTATTTGTTTTCAATAAGCACATGGGAACGAAAATTCAACGCTTACACGCCAAATACATATTTATCGGTCGACTGGCTGCAAATTGACACGGTTTTATCTGTTCTTGCACCTGTGATTGTCTTGACATTAACCTTGAAAAAATGTAATGCCTATGGGCAAAGTCGAATTAAGTGTTGGAAATTTCTGGATTTTCATCCGATTTAAATATTACTTTAGAAAGATTTTCAGTCATTCTCTGTCAATTTTGGTTTGCAGCAAAGAACGTAAAAACCAAAAAAGGTCCAACGTGACGAATAGTGAGAAACATTAAGTCATCAATTCGCGGGTAGGTAATTCACCACAGGGGAAATTCGCGTTTAAATCGGGACTTTTAAGGCATATTAGCACTTTTATTTTTATTTAATATTCACAATTGAACGTTTTTGTAACTCCAACTATAATTTTTTGTGTAAATATACAATTAACACTCTGTGAATTTAAGCATTTTACACGCAGGTACAGGGGTGAATTACCTACCATCGATTTGACAGCATCAACTTGTATTCGCTGTTTTTGTTTGCAGTCAAGCTTTCTCCTTTTTTCCTTCAAAACAAAAACAAAAACCAAAATACTCGTATTAACAAAAAAATAAATTAAACCTCGGCGTCTTCAAAATATCTCGTGCTTATTGATTAAAAATTCAGCAAAGTAAAATAATCGCATTCATCATGATAACATTAATCTAATCGTTAAAATATGCGGATTTTAGAGGGAAATTAAATTTTTGCTTTTGACTTGAGAAAAAAGACAGTAATTATGTTATGTTTAACTTTTATAATAAACGTCAACTTTTAACTATTATTTTTAACTTAAAAATAAAAAGTCAAATTTTAATAGTTATATTTTAAAAAAAGTAAAAAAAAAAATTTATTTCATATATGTATATAAATAAAGCATTACTCTTATGTATTCAAGTTAAATAAAGCAATTATTTTGATTGACGTTTTGAATTGAAATTTCGAAAATAACTGTTAAAATCGGTCCCTGGTTTGCAAAATTGTTTAAAGAAAATTTTTGAGATTCTGAATATTGAAAAATTTCTTTCACCTAGACGTGCAGAAATCTTCGAGCTTTGCAGCAGTATAAAAACTTTCCTTTTAGTAAAAAGTGGACTTAGCTACTTTAAGCGCCATGTCAACGATATATTAAAAGTATCAGCATGAGAACAGAAATCGATTAACGCATGTCCAAAAGTTTAAGCAAAAATTTATATTTCTTTACAGTTTTGGTAAATAGCTATTTCAAAGGGTGTGGTTTGCACAAATACTGAGTGCTTTCGAAGTCGGTTACTCATTAGTTTAGTGAAGATGGGGGAACTTACTACCATAACTTAGGAAAATACAGAAAATCGGCTTACAACCAATAACAGCTTCATATGACAGTATGTGATTGCATCAAATCGAAGGAAGTTGCTAATATTTACATTTCTTCTAGCCTACCGCGGCAATCGGTAGTCATTATTTAAAACGATCATTATCAACAAAGCTTTAGGAACAAATTTATCTTAGCACTGTGTTACTTTTGTAAAAAAAGCAAAGAAATCGGCTTACAGCAATACCCCCTTTCCTTCAGCGCCAGCACTCCCACAGCAAGTTTCACTTCAGATCTTATGGGCCAGAATATCATAGAACTGGCTATGTGAGGTTCGGTTTTACGCTCAGACTTCCTTTATGGTAAATTTAATATTTGTTATACTGCAAACCATTAAATTTTTGCCTTTATTTTCAACTGAAATAATTAAAGTCTTATTTCTTCTGGTATAGATTGCAAAAATAAATGAAATGTTGTGGTGAAAAAGCTATTTGGTGACGTAAAAAAAATGATTCCCGCGAATGTAACTAATAAAATCGACACAGCTATTTATTTACCATAAGAAAACCGTGAATACCGTGAGAAAACCAGCCCCATAACTTGAAATTTAGACTAACAAATACTTTGATCAACTCCTATTTCTATGTTTATACAGTTCTGTTCAATATAATAGTAGCGAAACTAAAATGGATATCGTTCCACGAAATAAAAAGAAGTTGTGATTTTAATAATATTCATTTAAAATATAGCGAATGCAATAACAGAAATCACATAAAATGAATTTCCAAGTTTACACAAAGTCCAGGAAAGTTAGTTAAACTTCAAAAAATGAACATCAAAATTTAAAAATTTTTGGCAGAGTTTCTAAAAAAATTGTTGAGTAAGCAGTTTTATAAACCAATCGATTTTAGTGTCACATTGTGCCAGTTGGAACTCGCTCAAAAATGTCTTCCATAGAACACATGAAGAAAAATTCAGAGACATAACTATTATAAGAAATATTCATAAAAGTCTCAAAATAATTATTTCCTTACATTAGATATTTTGAGTTTTGAAAAACTATTGCTTTGCAATAGAAAAATAAAAATTGTTCATAATAATTATTGAAAGACTTTTAAAATTTTGAAAGTGAAATAATAATTATACGACTTTTTTTCTTTTCTTCAAAGACTTATATTGTGTAATTTATATTATAAAAGTCCCAGAGTAATAATTATTTGTAAGATATATGTTTTTAAGTCTTCAAAGTTGTTCAATGTGAGACGGAAATTGGAAAAGTTTTTTACATAATTAGTATTTCAGTGATGTGCTTTAGTAAAACTGCTTATACTATCTTGTTTAGCAGGTAATTTCTCCTTATAAGGAGAGAAAGGAAACAAATCAAGTGGCAGATATTTGTGAATACTGCGAATGGTCCGTCAGTGCACCGGTCAAAGGATGGCACAGCCGTATTTCTTGCGTATCTCTTCGCGATGCTAATGAAATTGCATACTCACTAACCATAAGAAGACATCCTGCAACTGTTATGAGTGCGGTGTTCTGGCAGGCCCGCAACTTCTGTGTATCTGATAGGCTCGGCAACTATAATAGCGGAGAATAGTAGCTCAGGGTCGGCTGGCCGATTGCTTTGTATGTTGCCATCAAAGTTTCTTTATCTTTTCTCAGGTACTAATACACAGTGACTTGAGAATTTCGTTGCGGCAATCGGGATTGCATCAGCGACTAATGTGAGAATTTCATCTAACGTCACATCTAAGATTTTAGGTTGGTTGACAGTTGGTAGGGTGGCGCCATCAAACAGGATGTTTTATTCCTTGTTCACCTACTTGTTCCACATCAGGAATTGGGAGACCAAGGATTTGGTTGTGGAAAATCAAAAGTTGCGCTCGATGTAAAAACTGGATAACACTTGGAGATAATCGTTTAATTTAGAGCAAATCTCATAAATTTAAGGGACCTGCTCCGTTGCCATTATCGCATAGTTGTCTGCGTAGAAACAAAAGAAACCGTGGCGTATCAAAGCACGCCAGTCATCCCTTGTTATCGATAAATGACGTCAATGAAAACCACCTAGGGAGGTCAAGCCAGCCTCCGTCTCTTTTTGGCATCTCAATACAGGCCTCCCCCTTCCGTTTCTGCCGAATTCGATTGTCGGAAGGAAATCTTTCTGGCGGTTAAGCGCCAAGAAAAAGCACCACCTCGATTCTTAAAATGTGGTATTCAATCAATATTCATGTTAGGTTTGGCGCAATATTGACACCGTAGGTAAAGACGTCCTTTCTTTGGCTTTCACCTTTCACGAAGGCGAACCCGGGCCATGTTCTATTTAAACCTTTAGCTTAATTGTACTTTAGAGACAATGTAATTGTAAATACCTTTGTATAATATGCTTATAAAAAAAAAATAAAAATTGTCCATAATTATTATCGAAAAACTTTTATTTCAAAAGTCTCAAAGAAAAAGTCTTTGAAGGCTCAATAAAATAAAAATTGTTCATAAACATTATTTTGAAATTTTTAAAGTAAAATATCAAAATAATTATTACGGATGACTCAAACAAATATTTCTCAGTTATAATTATTACGAAAAGATTTTTTTTATTTGCTAAAATTTCTGTTTTTTTTTTTTTCGTTGACACTTAAATTACAAATAATTATTATTTTGGATGTCTGGAAAAAACACCCAACATCCTTGACAAAAAAATTCTAAAAATTAAGGGGAAATTTTATAATACTTCTTACTGCGTAATCAAAAGTTTTCTAAAAATTCTGACCAAAAATATTTAAATTTTGATGTAAATTTTTAAAAGTTTAATTTACTTTCCTGAACTTTTTCGTGAGCTTTGAAATTTCTTTTTATGTGGTTTCTGTTACAGAATTCGCTATATTTTAAATGAAAATTATTAAAAACACAGCTTCCTTTTATTACGTCGAACGATATCCAATTTAATTTCACTACTATTATGTTGAACAGAACTGTATAACATAAACAAATGTATTAATTCTGAAAGTTTTGCATTTTGCAAGTCTTCGACTGCATTCGCACACATATACAACTAGAAATATTGTTATTTGTTCATGCACCATGCCAACGTATCCCACGGTATAGCCAGTGATGAACTCATAATTTAATTTTTATAAACATCAGCTTTTGTGTGCTTATATGTAAGTGTGTATGTATTTGTAAATATTTGGTAATCACTATATATTTATAAAGTTTTTCTATACCTTTCGTGAACTTGAAAAACTTGGTCATATTAAGATTATAGTCACATTTAAAAAGGCGATAGATGACTTGTCTAATGGCGGGATTACTTTTTTGCAATCACAGGATTTTCAAGATTGGATAATGTGATTGATTTTTGAAAATTGCATTTGTGGATGCCAATATTTTTGCTACTTTATCAATGAATTGCGGGCCCACTAAGAAATATTTAAAAGTTTTTCCGAAAATTCAAAAACGAGGAACAAAGTAACTTTAAATCAAACAAGGTAGCATTTGCAGTGGGTACTAACAACCTAATTTAGCGGATATTTTAAAAAAGCAGAATTCACATGAAGGTATTGCCTATTATATTCGTCTATGATCCTTTTAAAATCTTTTATTTTTTAAAGTGGCCGTGGTCTTTACTTTTTATTTTATTATCTAATGCGCAGTTTTCATTTCTGGCAGCGTTTCCATGTATGCGAGAATCTATGTTACATGAACTCTATTACCGACTGCCACGCTTTTGGGTGAGATAATCTTCCATTTACAAAATTACCGGTTACGCTCAGAATAGATCGGAAAGTATTGATGAATTATGAAGTACTCGATACTTCTAAAAGTACCACATTTTTTAGTTTCGCTAGCGCAGTAGTCGATACTAAAATTTTCTTGAAACTTCTCAACAGTAGAATAATACTTCCATTTCGTTTCATGTATGGTATAAAAATCTCGGGAACAGCTGTAGACAGCTTTATATGCAAATGTTTATCTTAAGAGTGTCTAATTTACTGAAGCGTAGCTTTTACCAAAACATTCACACATACTACAACGCTATGTAGACTCCCTGCAAAAGATGCGATTAGTCTAAGATGAATCCGGGATGAGTCGCAAAGGAGCATGCGACCAATGCCAGTTTTGATCTCTTTGTATGGGTTGGAGTGATTCCTTTTGTTTGAGCATGTGCTATGAAGAGACTAATTGGTCCCTTTTATGTTTAAACGGGTAGTGTCGGACAGATTCCCTATGTTACCCTATGTTTACTTCCAAACCTAAAACTAGGCTACAGAAATTAAAACCGACTTACCCCAACTATGCCTTAACGGAATAGTGGGGATCAATTGTAGCCCACTGTAGCCGAAAGGTATTGATCACGGATCACTCTCTTTGTAGATCAGTCGCACGATTTTGTGCAGGGCTTATAAAGTTACTTCACTTCTTGGACTTCATGTCGTCATTGAAGGGCATACTCAATGGTCGCTATAGCAAGATATATACATATAACACATATTATTTTCACGCCTCATAATCTTGCCTCTCAACATCCGCTACACCAAACTCTATTTATATTTAACAAACAAATAATACTACTTATTTGCAACAGAGACTCTGGTATTTTGCTGCACAACAAGGTTTGAATTATTATCAAAATCAAAAGACAACAAACATAGAAAAAATCATTGAGAAAGATACATTCATTCACACTCATACATTCGAACGCACTGAAGTTCATAAAACGGTATGATATTAGGCACTGTTGGATGATAGCTAGCTGGTATGGTAGGTTTCATGTGATTACTGTTATCGGTTCTTGTCAGCTTATTAATGAAATATTGGGGTTACCATCTAAAGCCCTATACAGTTGATTAAGTTGATACTTTGTCTTATCAAAATTAGTTTAAACATTCTACCGTTTTCACTTCGCACATAGACGTTTAGTGGGAAGTAGCTTTCATCGCCAGGTATAGGGGTTCATGGCCTCACTCGCTGTTTAGTTATGTGTGTCGTTCAACAGGTTCTCATTATTTTTCCTGCAAGAATTCACTACAGCCCTAAAAGCGTTTGCCAACCTCCAATATTTTCTGGTATACTTTCTTGAAGGCCAATTTTGTCTTACAGTCCAAAATTGATGTAACATCTCGCAAAGAAAACACGTTGCTTGACTTCGCCACGGCTCGCTATCATTTGTAGTACCGGGTTCCAGAACAAAGGAATTAATCAAGCTACCTGGACTTGACGGACATACTTAACTGTATCTTCTAAACGGTCAGTAGTTTCCTTGCTCTGCCAACTGGTGTCGATTTGCGCAGTGGTATCCGCCTTACTCTGCTTTCACCGGCGGGTGTCGATAAGAATACCTTTTGGACCGGAGAAGCTTCATTCATTCGCACAATATGGCCTAGCCATCGAAGCTTCCGGGTTTTAATCTGCTGAAATATGGCGATGTCTGAATTAATCTCGTACAGCTCATCAATAAGTCTTCTTCAGTACTCACCGACGACCTTATGAGGCCCTTATATCGATTCGTAGTATCATCTTGCGCCGTCAAGATACACACCCGCCTCTGTACATCAAAGAAGTGCGCACAGTCAAGTTCAGAACTGTTGGACACAGAGAGCTGGTAATTTCTATATCCGACTCTCACTCCTGATCTCTGAGAGCAAACGTGGACCAAACGATGTAACCGGGTAGTGGGAGCATATTTCTCACTCACTACGTAACGCCGCTAAGGACATTATAGGGTGCCAGCTAGCTCGAAAGATCAGCAGGTATGATGCGGAATGTCGCTTCGCCTCGGAAAAGGACCACGCTGCATGCCATGTTGCCAACCTCAGCTCGATCGTGGGGCGAAGAAGAGAGAAAACAACAAGATGAGACCGGAGTGAATAATTGTGAAGGGCTTAAGAAAGTTCTACCGAACTTTCCATCATCCGACTATGACGAATTGAGGATCGCTATATAACGGCACAAAAATAATAAAGTGTCTGGAGAGTGCAGAGCTGTAGGCGAAAATTTGCGAAGAAGCGTATGTCTCCAGATTGAAACTTAAATGTGCTTTGCAGAAACAGTATCCTTAATATGACATGTAAAATACTATCGAACGTATTGTATGTGAGAGTGAACCACATCGTTTTGTTGTTGTTGTTTTTAGGGACAAAACATTCCCCAAAGGTTTAAGGGAGTGTTGCCGAAAGCGGCAGGCCTTTGCCGGATATGAACCCGGTACGCTCCGGAACTCCATTGCGGTACAGGCCCATCTGTCGCGGGAACGATTTGATATGACCAGTGGAATCTTCTAGATCATCTCATGCCCTCCTTCGTCAATAAAGTACTATTTTTTCCTGTCGATTGCATACCACAATACCATTTTATGCTTCTGATTTATAATTTTCTTATGCTAGACTAATGACAAAGTGCATTTTTATGAATATATGAAATTATCGGTTAGTGGATTATAGCGTGGATAGCGTTTGAATATAAAGCCTATATATGTATACTAGTTTTTTCAGACCTTCTACAATTTTTTTTTTTTGAGACGACAAAACCGGTTTAGAGGTATATGTTCACATTGGGTCTCGTAGTAATAAAATAACAGATCGAAATAATACCGTAAAACTGCTAAAACTCTAGTCCTTTATCACTAACGTCTTTAAAAACCCGAATTCAGGCCGTCTGAAAATACTAGCTTAGGCAGGCTCATTCATTTAATCAGAGCACACAACGGCAGAAAACTAGATAGCGACGGGTATTTTTTAACCGTTTTCTATAAAATTATAGCCTAGGAAAATTTAACCAAGTTTCATCAAAATTCTACACTTTTTATTCCTAATTTGTATAAAAAATTTGGATTTGCAGTTTTATGACCTATTAAATTTAAGTATTTATAATGAAGTGGCACTCTTCGAAAAAAAAAAATTGGCAAAAATCATCAAAATGTGTCACGATCTTAAGATTGACACATTACTGTATTAAAATTTAATGAACTACAAAACTGCATACTCCAAAATATTCCAAAAAAATTGAAAAAACGGTAAAATAAAATTGATAAAATTGCTTTGAATTTTCGCGAATTTTGCGTACATTTTAAAAACAAAATTTATAGTGTGTTTAAAATTTCAGATTTCGAAAAAAAAATTTGAATCCCCCCCCTTCCCCAAATCCTGGCTACGCCACTGCCTTGGATAAACGGTATTAATACTAAGCGATACGTAACATGTGCCAAGCGAAATGCCGAAATATATATAAAAAAGCGAACACCCTAATAGGTACCTTTAAAGATTAAACAAAATATAATTGCTCAAGCGTGCCGTAAAATTTCTTAACACGTAGATAATGTACCCATGTTTTGATGCAAAAAAAAAGTAATTAATCACACCGTGACGTGGAGAAAATCGATAAAACAAAGTATTAAAAATTGTTTTTGTAAAGAAAAACATAAAAATGTTGCAATAACGTGACTGATGCAGTACGCAGCTGGAAGTGAAGGTCGGGAGACTTACAAATATTTTTATTGAGTTTTTTATGTGGAGGGCAGATAGCTTTTACAATCGAAGCTTAAAAACAATTAATACTTAAATACCTAGAAACATTTTGTTGAATATGTTAAATTTAAGGTGAATGGAGGTCTAAATAAAATTCGAAATTCTATCAGAAATTACTTACTTTTAACCCTAGAACACACACCCAGAAAATACCACGTAAACACACACCCGGGATACGTTTGTACCCGGGACCTTATTTTGCGGTTTTTTTAATGCTTATTTAACCGATTTCTATGATTTTTTTTTTGAAATGTATATTTTAATATATACCAAGTATTTTGTCTTTTGTTTCATTCGAATATTCCTACTGGTTCCAGCGATATGGGCAAATAAAGTCAGGACATGCAACAGTGGATTTTTGTTTTAGTTGTTGTCCTGATAATTGCAAAACAAAATAATATAATTTATAATAATATACTTGTAAAGTAACAACGAATACACATTTTGGTTTTTATTTCATTGAAATATTCTACCTGGTTCAAAAGATATGTTCGAAAAGGTCGCGCAAGGTATGGGTACGTAGGTAGCAAATACACTGGTATAACTGGTTTTTGTATTTTATACGCAGCTGCAAGGGTTGTTTTCACACGGGGTGTTGTTATAAATGCTGCCTGTTGATATTTTCATTATTGTTTTGGTGCTCAAAAGAGTAAGAAGTGAAAATATAAGTGAAAATAAATATAACTGAAACTATAAATAACTGGATACGAAATGACTTCAAGAAGAAACGAATATTTATCAAGTGCAGCATATAGAAGGTAAAAAATGTAAAATAAGCAACAATGTAAACATATACTAATTTTTTTTATTATGCAGGCTAACTGAGGAACAGCGAGAATCATATATACAATCTTTATTTGATGAAATTTGTGACGATGACGCTCCCTATGACTTTGACTCAGAAGATGAAGAAGAAATTCAAATCAATGACATTGAAATTGCTGATGACGATGCTGAAGTTTCGCAAAGTGCCGCAGAAGTATTACCTGATTATGCGGACTATGAGGATGATGACGAAGACGATGAAGAAGAAGAAGTAGAAGAAAATAATGAATTACCTGCTAGTGCCGAAAAATTTGTTGCACGTGATGGTACTGAGTGGATGAAAGAACCAAATGTAAGTCGTCAGGTACTCAGACAAAATATTATAAGAGAACGTTCTGGACCAGCTAGATGCACTGAAATGTTATCAATAGAGCAAACATTCAAATGTTTCATGAACGTTGAAATGGCTGATATAATTATGCGCCACACAAATAAGTTAGCAAAAGAAACTTATAATGCTTACAACAATGCGCATCCAAACACAACTCCTAAGTCATGGACGCCTGTGTCAATAACAGAGCTGTATGCATTTTTTGGCATACTTATTATGACTGGTGCGAACCATAGCAATGGAGAACATGTTCGAGATTTATGGAGCGTCCAAAACTATCCTTTATATCGCGCCACAATGGGAGTCAACCGTTTCTGTTCGATATTGCGGTTCCCTTCAGCCAAGCTGCGCAGGATCTGCTTACGCTTGTTGTTTGTTCTCCAAGGCAACATAGGGTTATTCAAATCGTAGACAATGTAGGCTGCAAGAGCTGTAATGTCCAACATGTTGAAGAACATCGCTAGTGGCCATCGTTTTGTTTTTCTTTGTGTTGGATATTCCGCAAACATTTGGTCCATTCGATCAACACCACCTTTGGTACGATTATAATATTCAATTATTTCAGGTTTCCCACTATCAGCTATTTCAGCATCATTATGCATGGTCGAAAGCAAAATTACTGCTTTATTTTTTTTGGGAACATAAGAGCACATTGTCACATTATTTTTGAAGCCAAATGTCGTTGAACCAATTGTCCTGTTTTTGTGCTGCTTCATTTCTTGAGGAATATATGATTTGTTTTTGCGCAAAGTTCCAACGATCGTGAGTTTCCAGGTGAGAAGCAGTTCTGCAATTGCCAAGGTCGTAAACAAATTGTCCATTGTAATGTTTCGGCCACTTCCTTGGTATTTGGCAGACAAATCCTTCACCACTCCTTCACCTACCAGTTTCTGCTTGGCCAGTATATATTTGTCCATGCAGTGGATATGCATTTGTGGCATCGCAAATCCACCAAACCTTGACACCATATTTAGCAGGTTTTGACGGTATGTACTGCGTAAACCGTGTGCGTCCACGGTAAGGAAATAATTGTTCATCAATCGTCAAGCATGAGCTGGGCTTGTAATGTGCAGCAAGATTATTGTTCATCATCGTCCACAACTCACTGATCGGTGCTGCTTTATCAGTTAGTAAGCGTGTTGCACGAGTGTTTTTATCGTCAAATCTTACATTGTGTATGCCCATTATTGAAGCCAGAGCCATACTCGTAAATCGTCAAGTGACGCGAAATTTGTCGACTAAAATTGCTATTGAAGCATATTTCAACCGACCGGTGGAATCAATGGTGTCAACAGCAGCATCAACATGTGCCGCAGCGCGCACGCCAAACCCTGTGTCCGAATCTTGCTATTTATGTTACGCACAAGAGGAAAAACGCCGTAGAAAAACCAGAAAGCTGTGCGCCAAATGTAAGAAGCCAATGTGTCTTGAACATTCGGTCACATCAACAAATTGCTCTATTTGCCATGATTTTCCTTAGATATAAGATGCATTTTTATAATTTTATTAATATAATGTGTGAAATGAATATTTTTAATTTTTCAAATAAAAAAATAATACAAACAATGTTTTTTTTTGATTATTATGAGGATTTTTACTATTGGGGTACAAACGTATCCCGGGCGTGTGTTTACGTATATAATGTGTTTGGAAGGCTGTAGCTCCTGAACCAATAGTCCGATCTGGTTCAAATTTTGAATTTGAACTCAAAGCTAAATAATCTTCCTAGATCCGAAGTTAGCGGTATAGAGGTATAGCGGTTCAAAAGTTACAACACTTCAAAGTTGAAAGTGGATACATTTGTACCCGGGTGTGTGTTCTAGGGTTAAGCCCAAACATTTTTCGAAGATACTTCATATTGTGAACTAAGCAAGGAAGTTTTGGATATTAAATACAAGTAAGAAAAGCTGTGTGCTGTGCCGAAGACTTTATGCCTTTAATGAATACGCATCACGGTTTTAAGTGTCCGATCCTTACTAACATTGCATAGTTATGGCCCAAAACCCATTTATCGGTACAATCGATTGTATGGGAACTATATGTTATGTAGATCCGATCTAATAATATAATATAGTATATAATATGTATCAAATCTGCAAAATTTTACGTTCGTAGCTTTTTAATTGAATAATATCGGAACAATCGATTGTAGGGGAGCTATGCGTTGTATTGGTCCGATCTTGTTGGTTCCGACAAATGATTATTATATTAAAATGGTGAGGCCGTACCAAGTTTCATCGAGATATCTTAAAACTGAGGGACTAGTTTGCGTTTAAACAGACAGACAGGTAGACATGGCTATATCGACTCAGCTTATCGCCCCGATCAAGTGACGCGAAATTTGTCGACTAAAATTGCTATTGAAGCATATTTCAACCGACCGGTGGAATCAATGGTGTCAACAGCAGTATCAACATGTGCCGCAGCGCGCACGCCAAACCCTGTGTCCGAATCTTGCTATTTATGTTACGCACAAGAGGAAAAATGCCGTAGAAAAACCAGAAAGCTGTGCGCCAAATGTAAGAAGCCAATGTGTCTTGAACATTCGGTCACATCAACAAATTGCTCTATTTGCCATGATTTTCCTTAGATATAAGATGCATTTTTATAATTTTATTAATATAATGTGTGAAATGAATATTTTTAATTTTTCAAATAAAAAAATAATACAAACAATGTTTTTTTTTGATTATTATGAGGATTTTTACTATTGGGGTACAAACGTATCCCGGGCGTGTGTTTACGTATATAATGTGTTTGGAAGGCTGTAGCTCCTGAACCAATAGTCCGATCTGGTTCAAATTTTGAATTTGAACTCAAAGCTAAATAATCTTCCTAGATCCGAAGTTAGCGGTATAGAGGTATAGCGGTTCAAAAGTTACAACACTTCAAAGTTGAAAGTGGATACATTTGTACCCGGGTGTGTGTTCTAGGGTTAAGCCCAAACATTTTTCGAAGATACTTCATATTGTGAACTAAGCAAGGAAGTTTTGGATATTAAATACAAGTAAGAAAAGCTGTGTGCTGTGCCGAAGACTTTATGCCTTTAATGAATACGCATCACGGTTTTAAGTGTCCGATCCTTACTAACATTGCATAGTTATGGCCCAAAACCCATTTATCGGTACAATCGATTGTATGGGAACTATATGTTATGTAGATCCGATCTAATAATATAATATAGTATATAATATGTATCAAATCTGCAAAATTTTACGTTCGTAGCTTTTTAATTGAATAATATCGGAACAATCGATTGTAGGGGAGCTATGCGTTGTATTGGTCCGATCTTGTTGGTTCCGACAAATGATTATTATATTAAAATGGTGAGGCCGTACCAAGTTTCATCGAGATATCTTAAAACTGAGGGACTAGTTTGCGTTTAAACAGACAGACAGGTAGACATGGCTATATCGACTCAGCTTATCGCCCCGATCATTTCGGTATATTTATTGGTGGGTCTATCTCTTCTTCTTCTTAAGTTATAATAGCATTTCATGTTCATAAAAGGTATAAAAATCCAAGCAGACTTGTGACTAAAAGAAAATTTTTTTCAAACGAAATCCTCATTAAGTTTTCAGATAGTTATCAGTTGTTATCCTCAGAGGCGATATAGGGTGTGATAAAAGATTTATGTGGGGTTAGGGGCTTAGCATATGCCCAAGGTAGGCATACTGGTCGTAAGCGGCGACTGATTTGTAACCAAATGGTGGATCTATGGATATGATGCCTGTCATTACCAACCTATTTCTTCCTTACGCAAGGAGGGGGTGAGATGACCTAGAAGATTCCACTGGTCATACCAAATCGCTCCCGCGACAGTCGAGTGTGTCACCCGGAGTGTTCTTATCCAGCAAAGGACTATCCTTTTCGACAACACTCCCATAAACCTTCAGTTATGTTAGTCCACTATATGGCAGCTCTCACGAAACTCAAATTCTGGAGCAGCCCCTTGATAAGAATATTGACACATACCATCTAACTGGGGATGTTGTAATTAAGTAAAGGAACTAAATGTATACTTAATTGAAAAGATAATTGACAGGAGACTCTATTTATAAATTGTGCTATTTACACTGGTGTACAAAAAGTGGAAAAAACAATTTCTCAATATGCACATTTTTTCCAGAAATAGAAAGTTTTTGCTATTTTTATAGTTACTCTGAAATTTCGAGAAAAAGTTTTAGAAACTTACAGCTCAACCAAATATCAATGCACAGCGCTTGCTGAGGCACACAAGGCTGTACGCAAATATATTAGTAACCGAAATTAAAGTCTGTGCGTGGCTTTTCTGGTTTTTATATAAATGGAAGTTGTAATTTATAACTAATACTTTATTTGTAAAAAAAAATGTATTTCAATAACAAAAATAACCAAAAAACAATTCCTCACATTGACATAATATCAACAAAAACAAGAAACAAATTTTGGATTTCAATTTCGGTTACTCTCATACAAGTTATATGAACATGAGGAATATTTGACATAAAATTTACGCTGTGCATTTATATATGATTGAGCTGTTATTTTTGTAAGTTTAACGAGCTCAAGCCCAGTTGATAATAATTATTATTTAGTTATTATTTTGATTTTTAGAAACTTATATGTCGCTTTAAGCAGTAGAAATAAAATTATAGGCCGATGTATGTACTCAGCCCTTCAAAAGGGCGGTTTGACCTCTAACTACAGTTTTTGAGGATTTATTGAAAATTCTGATTATGCAGTTCTTGTATGGTTGACTACAACGTTCGGCATGTCTCACAAAAAAGTATTTTTTCACTGTCACATAGTGTAATCCATTAATTGCAACACTGTATATTAACTACCGTTATGGTCTTAAGTACAAACAATGTGCAAACTATTATAGCTAAATATGTACTGTTGGGAATTATTAGCGCTAATGTAATAAAAAAGGCGTTAAACTGGTACTAAGGAACTAATGTGATGCCGTTAATATTGTATATAATGGAATTGAGGTACATATGTATGTCTGTATTTATGAATACCAAAACATATAGGGAAATAATGGCTAATTATATATAAATAGAAAAAGGTGTTATTAACGGATCGATTCTGTGCGTAACCGGTAATTTTGTACCTGGAAGATTACACAGGCCGACAAAATGAGACCGATTTTTTTGACCATAAACCAGACCATACTTTTCTAAAGGGTTTTGATGCGCTGAATTCAAATCTGGAAGCAGAATTGCTCTATCACGTCAGGATTTTGAGATATCCTAACCTAAATGTGCAAAAAACACCGTCTTTGCCTATTTTTGAGGTTATATGTATATAAACGACAGATTTTTTTTTTCGCTAAGATAGAAGAATTTAAAGTAGACTTATCGTAAGAGGTATGTGTTCTACTGCATCATACCTACGTTAATTCAGTGGTTTTTCAGCTATAGGAAAATTAGCAAATTTATAAACTTTAAATTGCTCTATCTTAGCGAAAAAAAAAGGAATTTGAGCAAACTCAACGCCATTCGTAAGAGAAAGACTTCTTCTTTAAGATGCTATGTGTGCTTTTTAAAAAAAAAAGTGCTTATATTGTTTATTAATTTTTGTGAACTAGTATGTGTACAAAATTTGCGGTATTTTCTGTCCACAAAAATATTTACAAAACACGTGCAATTTTTCGCAGTTACGTGACGTTACCATCTATTTTGGTGGTTACGAAATTGAATTGCAACTTAAGCCGGCAGAATACCAAAAGGGTGTAAAAGTTTCCAAAGGATTTATTTGGGTAAAACTAGGGCGTAAGAGTTATTGTTCAGAATCGATTAAAATTGTTTTACGTACAGAAAAATGCTTTTTGGGTATGTGCATATTTTAACTTCCTTTGTTGGTTACTGAAAGAAACGAGAGATATCTAACCCACTAACCAGAAATTGCCGGGCCCACTAGCGTCAGTTTATTTAATAATATGAATGGAAGAATTTAAAAGAGTGAAATATAATTGAATATATATTATTATGAACTAGGTCAAACTTACAAAATATGTAAAATGTACAGACGGTAAAGCCAATAGCAAAACAAAAATAATGTTTTTTTATTTTACATGTCAATTTAAAAATGTATCGGCCTAATTAAACAAATTTTCATCATAAAAATTGTTAATAAACATATTACAGATTGCATAAAAATCAAATTAAGACAATGCGAAAAATTGTCTTAAAAAATGCCAGCTAATTTTAGTTTAGAATTTGAATTACAGCTTTTAAATTACTTTTATTGTTTGTGTGAAAATTTCGTCATATCAGAATTTTTTGTTTAAATCAAGTTTAATTAAAACACAGACAAACATGTGTAGCGCAGTACACTTGATAGAAGTTAACTTCTTACTTTTTCTGGATTATTTTCGGGTTTTTTAACTTTTCTGAACCATTTCAAATTTTTTTTAAAAACGATTCCAGGTGGTTCCTAAACTATCACTGCAACTGTCCCAAAAAATACTAAAAATGGTCTCGAAAAACGTCCGGAAATAATTCTTAATTTAAAAAACCGAAAAAATCCCGAAACTAATCCCTAAAAAGTCCCAAAAACAAACTCAAAATGAGCCCGAGGTGATTCACAAATGATGCGACAACAATCCCGAAAGTTTCCCTAAAAATTCCCAAAAATGGCCCCGAAAACAATCTCGAAATGATTTTTAAATGATGGGACAACCATCCCGAAACTTTCCCTATAAAATCCCAAAATGTTCCTGAAACGATTCCCAAAAAGTTCCGAAATTATTCGGGCCCTGCCTATTTCTGCTACAATTGGCTATTTACTAAATTCCATAGTACCGAAATTCTACTACAATACTCTGCTACAATTTTTTATTGCCATTGCATAAATAAATAATTTCTATCTGCTCCAAAAAAAGTATTGAACCTTTTTCGAAAAAAAAAAACAATAATGTTAGTCGGTCTAATGTATTGACAAATGTCATATATCTACACATTTTATTAAATATAAATTGAATTAGTGGTATTTTGGGGTACAATGTCAGCAATTAATAAAGCCGACTATCGTTAATCATTCATCGTGTAATCAAGAAAGTTGGCGACAGCAACAGGATAATAGTTTTTTTTTAGTCCGCACGCGACACTTGCACTGAATAAGTAGTTTTACATGCAATACTAAAAATAGTAAAATAACATATGTACTCGTATGTGTTTGTTCCCATATATTTTCGTAGTCATGCCCCGGTTGGGAAAATTTCTTTAAAGTCATTACTATTTAGTTCGACATAAATCTATTTTGATACTTAATATGGAGGACCCCTGAGAGTCAGTTCTGGTTTTGCGTTATCGCGAAGTGAAAAGTAATTATGTAAATTCACCATGATTTTCGATTCTCGTTTTACTTTAAATTTGCGATTTGAAGTGAAGTGAAGAAAGGAGAACGTCAAGTGATGACTAAAGTGAAAAGATTTTATTCACTTCACGATAACGACCAACCACAATTGACCCCCGGGGTAGTGAAAACGTAAAAAAATGTCCTCCTTGAATTTCCTTAGCTATTAGTTTTCAACTAATTTTAAGTTCCGCAAGCTAGATCTATTTTGTGTTTAAGAACTCTGGACCATGTAATAAGTCTAAAGTAAAAAAAAAGATTTAGTATCTTTATCGGAACTTCAGACTTAAGATGAAGCCCCATGCTCCATGCTCCGCTAGGGCGTTTCAGCCTCTTTTTTGTGGGGTAAATAGTATAACTGTATTAGTTAGTTATCCTTGTTTGGCGATAACTGTCACGAATTAGCAACCCTAAGGATGTTCCAGTCCTTCTCACTCTTTGACCTTGCCAACGGCAACTGGCCGTTTCCCATTTACATGATAAACAGTGAGAAATAATTAACAAACGATGTGTGAAAAAGCTTTTGTCGGAAGTAATTGTTAAAATAAATAGAACTTTAACAGATACGAGCGCCATAACTCAAGAAATACTCAACATTTGTCTTCGCTTGGAGGTCCAACAAACTTAAACTGAACTGTGAAAGTAAACGACTGAGTTAAAGTTTCTATGTAAATCGCCATTAACTGGCAAAGAACTCCCATATGTCAAATTGCTATATACTTCAACAATTACTCACGACAAAAACTTTTTCACAGCACTTGTTTGCTATTTCTCACTGTTCATCGTGTTGGACCTTCTCTGTAAATTTACTTTCATTGAAGAAACTAGTATCAGCGGTATTGATCAAAAGCTTATAGCTTTCTTGTTGGGTATCTTAGCTGCAGTGTCTGCACATTTCAGATATTACAATGAGGCTAGTAGGACAATCGTATCAAGGAAACATGCAATTTACTACGCTCAAGCCGTATGCGAACATTGATTTTCATCCCTTTTATTTGTTACTCGGTTTTGGATGGAAATGCACTGGAAATGCCGGCCAAAAGTTGCACATTGTTGTTACTTACTTTCGTGTGTGAGTGTGGATAAACAGTGTGTCGTGCAACCCAAAAAAAAGTGGTTAATTTTATTAGGATAGGTTCACTTTTCAACCATGCGGAAATTGTTATTCCTCATAGGTAAAAGGCAGCCTACTTTGAGGAAGTTTTTGTTTTCCATACAAATTTCATAATTATGTATGCTTTGGTTGGTTGGTATTCAGGAGAAGCAAATTGAAGAGGTGAGAAACAAAAGGATGTAATTGAAATTTTTTGAGAATTTTAGTTTTACCTATATTTGTATGTTAAATAGAGTGTTTATTTGTTTGACACAGAGATCCATGTCACTTCGAACATTGTACTGCCCAGAACCCAAAATTTACAATAACGCGTTGTTTTGTAACCTAGAATTGCGGTAACATGAACTGCTTTGCCAACGGTTACGTCTTTCGGTTAGTATTCATGAAACGAGCTCAAGGCCAAGAATAATAATTTTTCACTTTTAAATTTATATGAAAATTTTTATTGTTTTTTATTTTTTAATTAATTATTAAAAGTTGTTTTAATTGAATAGAGTATAATTTCATGAATACTTGAAAATGTGCAGACCGTAAAATCAACAAAAATTGTTGGTACCAAAAAGCGATTTTCGGTTAGATAATCTTCCAGGTACAAAATTACCGGTTGCGCACAGAAGTGACCCGTCTAAGTTAGATTTGGTGTGGATCTGAACCAAAAAAGTTCTAGCCATAAATTTTAGTATCCACTTTATAAATTTATGGTGCTATTCTCAGCTTGCTTGTCATCAACAAACGAGGTGGTGACAGCTGCAATGACTATTGCAAATTATAGGAACAAGCGGAATTGGGCTATAACAATTGTCAGTAGTCACGATGACAAGCTGCCCCAGAATAGGACAGTTAAATTAGTTTGGAACAAAAGAAAATTTAATGCAATTTGGGCCAATTTGTACTGACTAGGTCATGGCGCTGTTTAATATGCCTGCTGATTGGACTGAATGGCACCAGTAGTGGAATTCATTAACTTATAACGATGCGAATTTTCTAGATTTTAACAAACGATTTGTTGTTTACACCACCACACCATCTCGTCAAGTTCACGCACTACAGCAAAATATTTACTTTTCATGGCCTTATTCTGACGTGAGCGGTAATTTTGTACGTGGAGGATTGTGGCTGAATATCTTTACATTCGGCAATGCAGTCAATTCAACCTCGATTCTCGCTTAGATGGAAACGCTGTCAAAAACAATACATGTTCAATGGTGAATAATTGTGTATATTGCTTGTTAACTTGTAGATATATGTATGTTCAAAAATTATGCTTTTTTATTTCCACAGAAATATTGAAAACACGTGCAATTTTTCGAGGTTACATGACGTGACCACCTCTTTCGCTGGTTACGAAATTATACCGCAGCTTCAGCATACAGAATACCAAAATGGTGTAAAAGTTGACATCTTTTTTTTTTTTGCCAGTAAAGAGAATATTGTTACCACATTCGTATCAGTGCGTTGAAATAGAATATGTGAAAGTATTTACTTCGTATGCGAAAAACAGTAAGGAATTTTTGTGTCTGTTTGTATATCTCAATTGGTTTCAGAGAAACAATATTAAAATCAGTTTGTTCTAATTCTTAAGCTAGACTTGAACTCCGTTTTCCAGCTTGCGACTAGTTCCAGATAATCCAAATAAGTGTATTTTTCAATAAATATTTTCTGGGATGTCCAAAATCTAGCCTGCAATGTAACAACACTGCGTTCGATAACAATGCCTGCAATAACGACCCGCCCGATGCATTTACAACATATTCATACAAACATGTCTTAGTTATGCTAGTCCTAGTCAAAATTGCATAGCTTAATGTATTTGAGCCATTACAATCTCGGGATTCTCGGGGTTCGAAATATTTTATCAAAGTGTTTGAAAGACGGAGGTTTGTTAAGCGTCGAGATCTCAAACTGCTTAGCTAAAGAAAAATTTTCATCAGCTGAGTAAGGTGCATGCATAAGAGATTATAACATAAACACATATAAACCATTTGTTAAGAGAAGAGAGAACAGTTTTTTTATTATAAAAAGCGAGTCCGAAATATCAAGTTTACCTGAATGAGAGTTATAGTTTTCGCACAAACACTGATAAGGTTGTAATTGAAAATTGGTCCTGCATTGCTTCAGAAGAATAGCTTTGAAATGTCTTGAAGCTCGAGACGGTATATTAAAGTTAACTTCGTTTAAAAGAAATGGACTTGAAATATATCCGTTTCATAGTTTGACCATAAATATTACCCTAGGACTTGCAAGGGTTGGGAGATCGATTAGTTTGAACCGACTAGTATAAAGTGGAAGACTATACAACGAATCCGATTGAAGATTTCTCAGGGCAAAAAGTAGGAATTGTTTTTTAATTGATTCTAGCTTATCTACATTAACTTCATAACGCGGATTCCATACAATCGAGCCACATTCTAATATCGAGATGACTAATGTAGCAAAAAGAGTCTTAGTAACATAAGGGTCGCTAAATTCTTTGGACCACCTTTTCACAATAGCTAATACACCTCTAGCCTTATTGACAGTAGCCTCAATATGAGGACCGAAACTAAGTTTGCAGCTCATCGTCACACCCAAGTTGACAAAAACATTTACATGTTCAAGATTGTGGCTGTTAATTGTATAAGAAACTAGTTGTAAATACAGACGTGAAAAACATATAAATTTACGTAAAAAAATTATCTAAATTTTTTTGGGTTTACAACATTTTCAGTTATTTAAATTTTTTTGTTGATTATGTTACTTGCGCCTTGATTCTAAAGCGGAAACATTGTTTTTACCCCCTAAGAATTAATTCAGCCAATTTTACAACCTTTTAGTATTCTGCTGTTTTTACAGTCTAATTCAAAAATTGCTTGTGTTGTGTTTATATTTTTCTACACGCGCTAGTTAACAACAATTAATAAATAATATTAGAACTTTTTTCATTTTATTCTCTATTGCGTATTTTTCGTTTTTGACAGTGTCCCCATGTACGACAAAATCGCTGCTGCATGGACTGAATTACCAGGAAGGACGATATTCGATACTAAATAACAGACTACGCCCATAATCAGGTCGTTAAAGTAATATGAGCCTTTTTGGCAACTTAAGAGAAATTGTGAGTCAACAGTGCCCACTTTTGAAATTTTTTATTTGCTTATTCAATATTCGTCTTGTTTTATTAAGGACAGGTTTCTACCTTGTTGGAAAATGTTTATTGAAGCTTCACAAAATTTTTGTTGTTGATCCAAGTAAAGGGGGGAGGGAGGTACCGAAGAATGGCGTCAGGTCGGCGGCGACTCGCCCTCATGGTGGAAGTCGTAGCGTCCGTAAATAAAATCTGAAACGCAAACAAAAAATATTTTCTTGATCTAGACACTTTTTCACATCCGTGGAACTAGAACGAGAAAGAAAACATGAAAAATGCAAAAATTATGAAATTTTGAAAAAAAAAATCGATTTTTGGCTCTTTTTTTGTAACTAATAATTTTTTATTTCTGGAAGCTCCTGATAAACAAGTAAAAAAAAATTTCATCGCGATTGCTCAATTTTTGCGCCCTGCAGGACCACCAAATGTGGGTTTGAAAACACGAGTTTGAAAAAATTCCGCGGCGGAACAGCGCGCTTGACACCGCTCCACTAAACGGCCGATAACTTTTGTAATTTAATAGATTTCAAATCGAAAAAGCGATTTTTTTGATCTCACAAGGTAGAAACCTGCCTCGTTTTACCGGCAAATAAATAGTTAAATAAATAGTTAAACTTTGACACCCTTTTGGTATTCTGCCGGCTAAGGTGCAGTTTAATTTCGTAACCACCAAAATATGTGGTTACGTCACGCAAGCTCGAAAAATTTCACGTGTTTTGTAAACACTTTTGTGACCGGAAAATACCGCAAATTTTCCACAAATACTAGTTCACAAGAATTAATAAACAATATAAGCACTTTTTTACACCGAGTTTCGTTGGCGTTGCATTTTATTCGCTATTGCGCATTGTTTATTTTTGACAGCGTTTCCATGTACGCTAGATCGTGGTTACATGCGTACAGAATTGACCCGTAAATGTGACATTTCTTAGCACGAATTTTTAACCTTACAAAAGTGACATTTTCTCAGGTCATTTTAAAAATCTGATTAACACAAATTCTTTTTCGAAAAATTGTGTAAAATCAAAACGCGAAAATTGCGGGATTTTTATAAATTAAAAAAATTGTCATCTTTAGTATGTCAAATAGATGTGTGGCATCTGTGATAGACAGTGCAGTGTGCTTGCCTTTTTTGCATATTTCTTAGGTTCCAAACCCGAAGATGGGCTTGAAATCTTTAGCAGATATACATAGTCAGGAGTCGCTATAAAATTGTAGGTCCCGACAATTTATAAACAAACAGCAGGGTAATTCTATACGACAGCACGTAACTGCTAATATACGTCCAAAAATATCGGGAAAGCTATCAAACGACGGGTTTTAACCTCCGTATCAATAATCCGAAAGCGGAAATTCAATATTTTATGTCTGTCCAGAGATATTTGCTATCAAAGTTGAAAATTTTCTGTCATTTTCATGTGGTTGTTGTAATCACAGATTAGGGTGTACCGAAAAGTGCAGAAAGTGTGTTCTGCGCAGAAATACTGTGGACCACGTGGCCGGTGTTGGACCGGCTAAGGGTTATTTTTTTGAAGGGCGGCCAAAGGCCGCCTACGCAGAAAGGTTTTCTGCACATAAATACCTTGGATCAAGCCCCCTATTAGGGATCGGACCTAGGCCATTTTTGGGTTTTTTGCTAATAACTTTTCATTGAAACAAATTATTAATTTCCGCTTTCTGATTATTGATACAGAGATCAAAACGCGTCGTTTGATACCTTTCCCGAGATTTTTGGACCTATATTAGCAGTTACGTGCTGTCGTATAGAATTACCAACAGCAGCACTACAAATTCCGAAAGAAGCTCGGCGGAGTGAAATTCGCGCGACATTAGTATATATATATATGTATGGATGTATACTCACATACGCACCCTAATAGGCAGCATTCAAACATACCGTTTTATGCCTCAACTTAAAACAGCTTAACCACTTTTCTTTAAGAATATTCCGCATCGGGTTTTCTTTCTGCAGGTTTTTCGCAATATTATTCACTTTTTTTATGGCACTTTTTTTTGTTGTTTAAGTATTACTAAATTTTAATTTGTATACTATTTATATATTCTTGTTGTGAGAGAAATGTGTAAATTTATTGATTGCAAACAAAACAGCTAGCAGCCAAGCCTATAAATAGTGAAATCCATTTACAATGGCGAAAGTTCGCGTATTTACAACCCTCAACGTCAATGAGTTACTACATTTTAATATTTGTGCAATTTGTATCCTTGCTATACGCGAGGATGTCTGGTTCGGTAAATTGCCGATTTCAGCGCTCTCATTTTTTTTGTGTGTTAGAAGAGCATGCATGTCGTCTGTGAGAGTGGAATAATGATGTTGAAAATTTTGTGGTGCAAATACCCTGCAGGAAATATAATGGTTAAATTTTTTTGTTTTTAACTTAAGCCGGCGAATACCAAAAGGGTGTAAAAGTTTACAAATTATTTATTTGCCGGTAAAGCGAATGCTGTTACCAAATCAGAATTACGGCGTTACACCCATATTCTATAGAGAAGCCCAAAAACTCCTCTTTTTTTTATTGCGATATTACTACGCGTGCATCGCCTTGATCATATTGCCAGGATGGCTCCTCGTATTCTGTAAATCTTCCACCTACTATTTTGTTTTGCAGTTTTAGAACTTGCTAAAATTTCACAATCCGAACACTGCAAACTATATTTTACAGAATTTTCAATTATTTACGTGCAAAGAGCGGTCGTGCGAGTTGCGGCATATTTCTGTTTGCTTTTATTACATTTTTTGTTGTTTGTGTGGAAAACAGAATATTTATTTGTTTGCTTCCTCTATTGCACATGCGTACTGCGAAATTGCTCTCTCGTAACTAAAATCTCATTTCATCTCATCACAGGATAATAACGGTGATAATTGTTAAATGTTTACATTTCGTATTAGCAAAGCGATAAGTTAATTGATTTGATTTGAAAATTATGTTTATTGACTGATTGATTGATTGCTTGTCAAGTTGAACAAACAGATATGGTTAGATATTAATTTAATTAGAGTAAGGCCAGAAAGGAGTTTACTGCACTAAAGCTACGATTAGAAATATAATCAAAGCATCACAAATGGTGTCGAGAATGGGTCATGGACTTAGAAATGAAATAAACTATTCTGAACCCAGTGGTGTAATTCACTTACTTATAACGATGCCATTTTTCGAGATTTTAGCTAACGATTTTATACCCTGCATCACGACTGTGATATTCACTAGCTTAACTGTAACGATTCGGGCTTATCATTCCTCACCCCACGACAAAACGTGACCAAGTACTCAAAAGACATTTTTATTATAAAAATATAATAGTAATAACGTCATATTTTGTACCACGTACTGTATTCCAAATTTTTTAAGTTCACTACTCGGATTATTCTAAGCGTAACCGAGGGAATTTTTTAACCGAAATTGTTACCACCGGTAATGCAGTTCACGTAAAATTGATTCTGGCTCACATGGAAATGCTGTAAAATCGAAAAATGTCCATTAGATAATAACGGGTCCATTTTGAGCGTAACTGTTAGTTTTGTACCTGGAGGAAACGCATGAACTGCGTAATTGCGATTTGTGCGTACATGAAAACAAGGTCAAAAACAAAGAATGCGTAATAGAGAAGAAAACTCAAACGTGAACGAAATTTCGTGTAAAAAGTGCTTATTTGGTTTAATAATTCTTGTTATCTAGTATTTGTACAAAATGAGCGCTGTTTTCTGTGCACAAAAATATTAACAAACAAGTAAGGAAGTCTAAGTTCGGGCGGAACCTATATACCTAGTAGTGATCTATTATGTTATCCCAATTTACGCAGGTCTATTTTAATACTTTCAGTTCGTATTTGCGTTCAAACAGACACACGGACAGACAGATAGACGTATCGAGAGACGGACATGGTTACATCGAATCAGCTCATCCTCCTGATCATTTCAGTATACTTGTTGATGGGAATATCTGTATGAAAATTAAAAAAGATATACAACTTCGCTTTTGCAGTGGGTATTAACTACTTGCCCGGATATTTTACTTTTCATCCTGCCCGTTTTGATATACATTAATAAATATATATCTCGATTCGTTTATGCCGAATGAAGTAATATACCTTGTGGGCGTAACAAAAATAGATATAAAAAAGGGTGTCTTTTATAGGCGCCAAAGAACTCAACCAATCTTTATGAAATTTTCACAATATATACTTGGGTTCACTGGGTACAGCATAGACAGTATATAGTTTTGGAAAAGTGGGCGGGGCCACGCCCCCAAGCTATATAAAGTTTAAATTCGTTATAACTCTGAACTTTTTTGGTCTAAATTAATGAAATTTGGATATATGTGTCACTTAATCAATATCTACATAATTTTTCAAAAGTGGGCGTGCCACGCCCACATATTTTGTGTTTTGGTTTTGCTCTTGAACTTTCACGATAGGTTCAGGAGTTCGCTGGGCACGACACAGTCTGTATATAGCTTTTGGGAAATCCCCCAGGTCATATAAAGCTGCAGTTCGGTATAGATAGGAGTTCATTTGGTTCAAGTTAATGACTTTTTATATATAGCTGTGTTCTATGCATCAAAACGTCAAAACAACGTCTACGGGGTTTGCTAGTATACTATAAAATGGCGAAAGCAAACAACGAATTTCACCATTCTTTTGTAAAACTGAGAGACTAGTTTGCGTTCAAATAGACAGACGGACAGACAGGCAGACAGACAGACGGACGGAGAGACGGGCATGGCTAAATCGACTCCGCTCATCGTGCTGATCATTTTAGTGAACTTTTCTCTTCTTGTTCTCATACTTACATACATTTAACGTTAATGAAAGGTATGAAAATCAAAAAAGATATATAACTTCGCTATTGCAGTGGGCTATTAACTACGTGCCCGAATATTTCGCTTGTGTGTTTCCCGATTTGGCTAATTTTTGGCAGGAGTATAATACTACTGAGAAGCAGCTAACCAATTTTCATTGAAATATAACGATTCAATTATAAGCGATTGCCTTTGAAAATAGCAGAAATTTTATGCTGAAAAGTGGGAGACGCCTACTTCTTAAAAATTGACAACATTTTTTTGCGGTCGAATTTTTCTTAAAAAGCTTATTATGTTTGCAAAATCTGATTGATATAACTTGCTTACTTGTAGAAATATCGCTCTTTAAATTTTACAAAAAAATGTTTCAGTACTATATTAAAAAATTGGGCGTGGACCTTAACCGATTTCGCCCATTTTTTCTTCGAACATTCCTTGTACACCTGGAAACCTGCGTGCTGAATTTCGTTTCGAGATCTTGAACGGTGTTTGATTTATGATTAATGACATTTCTAAATTTGACTAAATCAAAAGTGGGCGGAGCTACGCCCATTTCCAAAATTTCTTTGAAAAATGTATACTGTTCCTCAATCTTAATACATACAAACTTTATCTTTATAGGTGTATTATGTAATGAGTAATGAGTTTTTTTGTGTTTTCGAAAATATTATATATATAAAAAGTGGGCATGGCTATCAACCGATTTCGCCCATTTTAAATAGCGCTCGGAGAAATTTCATTAACATATCTCAAAGTTTACTCAAGTTATCGTGTTCACAGACGGACAGACGGACGGACGGACGGACATGGCTTAATCAATTTCTTTTTTCGTCCTTAACATTTTGATATACATAAGTCAATATCTATCTCGATCCGTTTATGACGTTACGTACTGCCGTTAGGCGACTAAAGTTAATATTCCTTGTGTGCGTAGCACTACTAGGTATAAAAAAAGGTGCATATGAATTCTGATATAATTATAAAAATCAGTATATTTGCTATTATCATGGTGTTTGTCAGCTTTTGAACTAAATATAATAAATTTGTTGGTGCCCTATTTTTATACCTTTCATGAACATGAAATGGTACTATAACTTTGGTCAGGTGTTTGTAACTATGAAAAGAAGAAGAATAGACCCGGCAATATATACCGAAATGAACAGGCCTATGAGGTGAGTCGATTGGAAAGCAAACTGGTCCCTCAGTTTTAGAGATATCTCGATAAAATTTGGTGTGGGGCCGCCATTTCGTAATCGTTTTTCGGAACCAACAAGATCGGATCAATACAACCTATAGCACCCATACAATCGATTGTTCCGATAAAAAAGGTTTTGCCTATAACTTCTGCAATTAAAAAGCTAGGAACGTAAAATTTTGAATGTTTGGTACATATTATATACGTAAGGTGAGTAGTGAATATCAGCCAGATCGTACCTACATAACATGTAGATCCCCTAAAATCGATTGCTTCTATGAATGGGGTTTGGGCTATAACTTCTTTCTTCTTTAAATGGTCATCTAACCGCCCGGGCGATTTTGACCGTCCAACATAGCTCGCCAGTCGTTTCTTCGTTGCGCCAACTGGCACCAATTGGAAACACCGCGGGATCGCAAATCGGTCTCCACTTGGTTCTTCCATCGGAGTGGTGGTCTCCCTCTTCCTCTGCTTCCACCGGCGGGTGCCGATAAGAATACATTCTGGGCTGGAGCATCTTCGCTCATTCGCACTACGTGGCCTAGCCAGTGAAGCAGCTGTGTTTTAATTCGCTGAACTATGTCGGCGTCTGCGTAAAGTTCATACAGCTCATCCTTAAATCTTCTTCGGTACTCGCCGTCGCCAAGGCGAAGAGGTCTACAAATCTTTCGAAGAACCTTTCTCTCGAATACTCCCAGAGCCGCCTCATCAGATGTTTTTAGTGTCCACGCTTCTGCCCCATATAGCAGGACGGGTGCGATGAGTGACTTGTAGAGTGTTATTTTCGTTCGTCGAGAGAGGACTTTACTATTCAATTGCCTACTCAGCCCGAAGTAGCATTTGTTTGCAAGAGTAATTCTTCGTCGGATTTCTAGGCTAACATTATTGTTGGTGTTAATGCTGGTTCCCAGGTAAACGAAGTCCTTTACTATTTCGAAATTATTGCTGCCAACAGTGGCTTGGTTGCCAAGGCGCGAATGCGCTGACTCTTTGCATGATGACAGAAGGTACTTCGTTTAGCCTTCGTTCACCACCAATCCCATTTTCTCTCCTTCTTTTTCTAATTTGGAGTAAGCAGAAGTTACGCCGCGGTTGTTAAGGCCAATGATATCAATATCGTCAGCATATGCCAACAGTTGCCCGCTTTTATAAAATATTGTTCCAGCGCGGTTAAGTTCTGCAGCTTGTATTATTTTCTCCAGCATTAAATTAAAGAAATCGCACGATAGGGGGTCACCCTGTCTGAAACCTCGTTTAGTTTCGAACGGCTCGGAGAGGTGCTTCCCAACTCTGACCGAGCTGGCGGTGTTGCTCAAGGTCATTTTGCATAACCGTATAAGTTTTGCGGGGAAACCAAATTCAGACATAGCGGCATATAGGCAGCTCCTTTTCGTGCTATCGAAAGCGGCTTTAAAATCAACAAAGAGATGATGTGTGTCGATTCTTGGGCTATAACTATGGCAATTTAATAGCGAGGAACAGAAAATTTGGCAGCTACAGTACTTATTACATATATAATGTGTTTAGTGAAAATCATTAAGAGTGGACCAATATATCGTATAGCCCACATACAACACATTTTTCCCATAAACGGGGTTAAGGCTATGTATCTTTAAATTTACAGATTAAGACAATAAACTTTTGTAGAGTTCGTACTTGATGTAAGTTAGTATCGGACACTTAAACCGTAATGCGTATTCATGAAAGGTATGAAACCTTCGGCACAGCCTAGACAGCGCCTTCCTTACTTGTTTTTAAATAATTGTACCTTTTTTATAAGTTTTGGGGCCGTTTTCTCAAGTGAACTTTAAAATTTATCTCTCCGGTAAAAACATTTTTTTGCATAGAAAGTTTTTGTTTACGGGGGGTTCATTCTGGTTTTGCGTTATCGTGAAGTGAAATAAATCTTTTCATTTTATTTATCACTTCACGTTTTCCTTTCTTCACATCACTGAGCTCTAAATTACGATTCCGATATGTGAGGTGAAAACTGTTGGCAGAAGAACGTTTTCACTTGCGTTGACACAAGTTGTTCTTGCTAAATGATAGCTTATTATAGAATTGTAAGAATAAAAGCAATTTTCATCACTTAAAACGTTTAAATTTGTAAAAATCCGATGTTTGAATAATTTTGAAATCCTGACGTTAACACCAAATTTTGGTTGACGTTAACTTTTTTTACTTCATTTCAAATCGAAAATTTAAAGTCAAACGAGAATCAAAAAGGTGAAGTGAAGTATTTAATTTTCACTTCGCGATAACGCGAAACCAGAACTGACTTCCAGGCTCTTAAACATTGTTAGGGCCGTTTACTCAATGTCTAATTAACTGCTTAATCAAGACTTTATCAGATGTTAGCCCAAAAACCGTTTACTCACAGGTCGATTCTATTTTGTACCTGGAAGATTATCTAACCGAAAATCGTAACCGTTGGCAAAGCAGTTCGTGTAACCGCGATTCTAGCGTACATGGCAATGCTGTCAAAAACAAACAAATGTGCTTATATTGCTTATTAATTCTTGTGAACTAGTATGTGTACAAAATTTGCGGTATTTTCTGTCCACGAAAATATTTACAAAACACGTGCAATTTTTCACAGTTACGCGACGTTACCACCTACTTTGGTGGTTACGAAATTGAATTGGAACTTAGAATTAGGGCGTAAGTGAAATTTTTTGGAAAATTTTGTTGTAGAATAACTAATTTGGTTCTCATTATAACACATGGGAGCCCTACACCTGCCAAAACCAAAACTGGAAACTTATATTCAAAAGTTTTAACAATTTATATGCTTTAGTTATTTTTTATTTTTCTCAAAAAACAGAAACCACAATTAAATTATAATATAACAAAATGCAGTTTTAAATTTATTTAAAATTGAATTTTTAAAATTCTTTTTTAAAAAATTCCACAAGACGTTTTTGAATTGAAAAAAATTTTCAAAGCATATAGCTTTAATTTTTGTCAATATGTGGACAACCGGTTGAATGACTTGAATTTGTTTGAAACCCGCATTTTACCATAAGAATTTTGTTCTAAATCTCCAAAGTTACCCTGCAAAAAACGATGGAGTATCAGAGTAGTCCAACACTTATTCTCATGCATATAAAAAGGTGGTCCAGTTTGTACGGAGATGCCAAGGGATTGGATGACCTACTCCATCTCGGAGTGCTTTATTACTTTGCTCCTAAGTTCTCTACGGAGCACCTACGTGAGAGTACTTTCAAAATGCTACGATAAGATTACTCCATGGCGTATTCAACACCAAATCGAGTGAGGGAGTGTACTTTTGAGGACCACCCTCTGTCGCTTTGGTGTTGAATACTCTATGGAGTAATCCCTTTTGAAAGAACTTTCATGTAGCGGCTTCATGGAGTATTCAGAAGCAAAAAAATGAAGTACTCCGAGATGGAGTAGGTGATTCAATCACCGGGTATCGCCATACAAATTGGACTACTTTTTTATATGAGTGAGGATAAGTGTTTGAGTACTCTGATACTCATTAGCGAGTATTCTTTGGATGGTGGAACGAAGTATCTCCGTTTTTTGCAGGGTAGTTGAGATACCGAGATAAAGACAAATTTTTACTGCAGTCCCCACACCAAAAGAGCTAGCCGTCTTACTCCACCCCGACCTCAAAAGGCGTTCCATATATGTAGCAAAAAGTTTCGATAAATATTTTTAAAATTTTATTATTAATAAATGCAATTTATATTTATTATCTAATTTTTAATGTTTTATATTTTTTATTTTAATTACATAACTAAATATATTTATTTCTCTTACTATCTGCTGTAATAAATTTTATTTACGCTGATTGGCAATCTGAGCTAAATGCACATTTCAAAAATGTAAAAAAAGGATTAGGAATAGTCTTAAATATTGCGCTAAATAAATGCATACATACTTATGTTTTACATAACTATGTTCTCTACATATAAAAGTATTTGCATACTTCTTAGAACTTTGCTGCCTTAAGAGTATCTGCTACTTTTTGTAGTAATTGAAAGTTACTTACATATCTATTTACAAATAATGTTTCAGTAATTCAAAATAAAATTATTAATTGAGTCAGAAATAAGTATAAGAAAGAAATGTTATATCAAAATGAGATTAACGTTGGATGTTTGAACGAGCGATTAAGCAATTAAGATTAATTAACGTAAAATTTTTGTATTAGTCAGAGAATAATCATTGTCAATTAAACTGAACTATAAATTGAATATGTCAGCTAATCAAAACTGTATTGCTTGTTTAAAAATATTATTTCTGCACATTTTAAATGTTTATAATCCAATTTCGAACATTCACATTTATCAAATTTAATGAATTAAATACTAGTTACTGGCAATAATTTGAAATGATTACACTAACGATTAACTAATGGAAACTGTAGATTAACTGAAATTTTATTATCTAATTACTGTGCGGATAATCAAAAGTATTTTATCAAAATAACAAATATTTTTATTGATAGCATTTTAATTGCTCTTAATCCAATATTTTATTGTTTAGAAAACGAAGTAAAGATAAGCTGATTAATCACAGAAATGATAAATTAAATGTTGTTCAACTGATTATACGCACATCCCTAATAAAATATTTTTAAGAGTGACGGGGTGTGTGAATTTACGAATTTTATTTATTCGAAAGTCTTAAAAAATTTAACTTAATAACATAACTGGGTATGTGGTTGGCATTCTTAGTTTCGTAGTTATATATTTTACTGTCCCAATTCATCCAATTTACTTAAATCTACATTCATAATCTAAATTTAATTGAACAAAAAATTAGAGTGAAAATTATTATAAATGATATTCTAAATAAATGAAGGTATCGTTAATGGATGTGTGTTTGTGCGTAGTTGCAATTGCCGACATCACTGGGTCGAAGAATTTATGCCACTTGCAGTACTTTCGAGGTGTTTCAAATAGCATACGGGGTTTAGTGTGTATTAGGGATGTTGCGAATATTCGTATTACTTCTTAACATATGAATTCTCTAAATCTAGGCGGAGCTCAGTTTCGCTTTAGGTTTTCAAACAAACGATCTGTGACAAACGGTTGCCAATGACCTTATACATGGGTGAATATAATAACATGTTCTCTCTCTCTCTATGGCGCGATATACAACAGGTATATCATCATAAACCTCCTAAGAGATTTTTGCGCCAAGCTTCTCTTCCAATTTGTGGTGTGCCGATTTGAATTTTTCCCTACAAATTGGTGGGACCTACAGTTTTTTGCCGACTCCGAACGGCATCTACAAAGGAGACGAATTTTTGCTGAGAAGCCTGTCATGGCAGAAATACACTCGGAGAGTTTGCCAAACCACTGCCGAGGGGCGACCCCGTTTTGAAAAACTTTTTTCAAATCACTTTTGATGTTACCTGTACCAGGGCTCGAACCATGGACCTTCGGTGTGGTAGGCCGGCAACACTACCTTCACACCACGGCGGCCGCCATGGCCATGTTCTCACAAATGATTATTAGAAATGTTTCTGAAAATAGTGAATGGAATATGGCAAAAACTGGAAACAAAATTTCTAAAATTTTATCTTTAAAAGAACCAACCGCCTTGCATGCGTTTAAAAGTGACTTGGGAAAAATTTACTTAAAATTAATAAACAATTTTTTATTTTCTTGTATTTTAAACGGTCGTATTTATCAATTTCCCGTCATTTGTAAATAACCTAATGAATTTGACAGAAGCTACATTTTTTACTGAAGATCAGTCCCGTAATTTTTCGAGCTGCTCTCTCGCTCTCAGCGAATTTTAAGGTTTTCACAGTTTTACTAGTTTACCGTTCGATTCTGAGCGTAATAAGAGTACATGGAAACGATGTCATAAACGAAAAATGCACTTACCCAAAGAACATATAACAATAAGAAGATCCAACAGCGAAAGCAAGTGGACGCTGTCAAATCGATGGTAGGTAATTCACCACTGTACCTGCGTGTAATTTGCTTGAATTCACTGCGTTTTAATTAAATATTTACACAAAAACTTATGGTTGGAGTTACGAAAACGTTTAATTGTGAATATTGAATAAAAATAAAAGTGCTAATAGCCTTAAAAGTCGCGATTTACGGGTCAATTCTGTCCGTAACCGGTAATTATGTACCTGAAAGATTATCTAACTGAAAATCGTAACCGTTGGCAATGCAGTTCATGTAACCGCGATTCTAGCGTACATGGCAACGCTGTCAAAAGCAAACAATGCGCAATAGAGGGTAAAATGCAAACGCGAACGAAACTTTGTGTAAAAAAGAGCTTATATTGTTTATTAATTCTTGTGAACTTGTATGTGTACAAAATTTGCGGTTTTTTTCTGCCCACAAAAATATTTACAAAACACGTGCAAGTTTTTGCGGTTACGCGACGCAACCACCTATTTTGGTGGTTACGAAATTGAACTAAAACTTAAGCCGGCAGAATACCAAAAGGGTGTAAAAGTTTCCAAACTATTTATTTGCCGGTAAAACGAATGTTGCTACTAGAATTAGGGCGTTAAACGCGAATTTCCCCTGTGGTGAATTACCTACCCGCGAATTGATGGTTTACTGTATCCCACTATTCGTCGCGTTGAACCTTCTTACACTCGTAGTTATATGTTCTTTGTCGAAACGCAAAAAGTTTGCGCCGAACAGGAATTTGTAAAAACTTGCAAGCAAAATCGCTGTTACTGTTTTCAGTGGTTGAGAACTTAATGTGTGAAGTTTTGGTTGTTGTTATCGTGACATAGATCAGCTATTTTTCACTTGCAAGTTTTACTGAGTGAAATTTCCCCAGTAAAACTTTTTTCAGTAAAAATTGCCCTTAAGAGTAGTTTTTCCTTAATCCTCGCCAGCAAGGCGGCAATTGCTACGAAAAATTTAATTGTAATTATCATGATTCGAAAAAAAAAGAATTTCTATGAATAGAATAAATAAGCTTAAAAACTAATTTTAGGCGTATGACATATCAAAATCGTTGTTCTTATGTATGGGCAGTATAACGTAAAGGCTTGTCGATTTGTCTCATAGCTTTACGAACCGATCACTTGCAAAAAAAGCAATCGGGAAAATTCTTTCTTGCACTTTTATGTATCGTCCCAAAGTTGAGCGAAGATCAATCAAAAATCAATCCCCACTATACGAGGAGTTTGTTTAATGAGTTTTGGTACACTCTACCACAACGGCATTGGACGATGTCTGGCAAGATAGTTTGGCAAACTATTAATATACGGCGCTGGACATCCTAGAAAGGTGGAAACAAAATTTTAGTTATTTTACTAGAATTTGAAAGAGCTGTCATTTGTCTCAACTTACTACAAACAGAACATGTCTTCTCATCAGTGCCATCTCCGCAACCATCACGACCCGAACAAACAATCGCCGTCGAACGGCAGCGCCCATTACTGCAACGATGCGGACAATAAGCATCCTCATTCTCGAGCAAACCACCGGCATTTAACAAACGCAGGAAGAAAGTCGGCATTGAACGTGAACCACACAAATGTGGTGGCTCATCACTGCCATCCCGACATGAAATGATTGCATTACAATACTCATATTCGGGCAAACATTCGCCGCTCTTACAACGGAAAGTATTTGGCGGACATTGACCACTCTTTAAGGCATTACAATCGTGCTCATCCTCACCATGTGGACACTGCTTGCGTCCATCGCAACGTGCAGCACGTGAAATACAACGACCACTACGTGCACATTGGAAAGCTTCTTGTGGACAGGTTTGATTTAGGCGCACATTAAATGTGCACTCTTCGTCAGAGTCGTCATTACAATCGGGGCGGCCATCACATACAAAGAACCACGATATGCAAACGCCACTAGAGCGACACTGCACGAGAAAAAGCAAAGAAATGGTTTTTATTTGAAATAATACTTTAAGCGAATCTGGAATGTTAGAAGCAAGTATACCTGGAATGTTCCTGGCGCACAACCCGTGCGTTGCGCACTACATTGCGCCTCCGTTGTCGATTCATTTGATTCTACCGAAGCGCAATCACATACGCCACGTGCATTACACACCGCATTCGGATCAGCCAGCTGACATTGGCGATCGTGCATGCAGCTCAAACCAAGCGAGACCGCTTCAGAGCCCAATTCGACGCGTTTACGTATTTCTGTGGAAGAGAACAGGGACATAATGAACGCAAATAGTACGCCGAAAAAGTAGACCTCCAAACTCACCTGAGCTTGCTTTATTTGCCAGTATGTTTTCAGCGCCCACGACATCTTTAACCGGTTCGGGTGTAAAGTCACTTTCCGACGTTGCTTCTGGCATTAAAGGTTTCAATGTTGTTACAATTGGCGCCGCCGGTTCCATAAGCGTGACACGACTTGCCAATCCAAGCAGTGTCTGCGTTGTAATTTCTACAAAATCATCAGGCATGGCTGTAGCTTCATTAGCTGGTATATTGAGTTCGGCGCCTGCGCCAGAAACAGTTGCTTCAACGCTATCCACGGGAGGCACAGTGCTGCTTTCCAATACCAAACTAAATGATTCCAGCTCCTGCGGTTGCATGCTGCCAATGGATGTCAAATCGTATGGTAAATCTTGTGGTGTGACTGTCTGATCCACCTCCGTCAGCTGCTGTGCTGTATGTGGAGCATCTTGGAGCTTATTTTGTATTTCAATATCATTGCTTGCTTGCACACTTAGATCTTGATCTTCGGGATTGAAGTCTATTAGTTTTTCTTCATTGTTCTCTTGGCGTTCCATATTTTCAGCGTTTGGCGCTTGAGCCATTGTAAGCTTCTCCTCGGCAATATTGGTGTCTGCAGCAATTAAGTCCGCAGTATTTCCCAAAGCGAGCTCCGGCTGTCCGATATTATTTTCTTTTTCACCCTTTTTGAAATCAGCTTCTTCACTCTGCAACTCGGTAGCAGTTTCCAGTGAATCGTTCGTACTTTCATCATCTTCTGTCATCAAATCGCTTAGTATATCCGCAATCGATTGCTGTTCTTCAAATGAACCGGACTGTAGAATTTCTTCATTTTGATTACTGAAATGTATGAAATTAGAATCCTTTGGGTCCAGCTCATTGTTTGCGTGTTGTTCCAACACATCGACATACGTTTGCGGTACTTCTGTTGTATACACTTCGAAGCTTTCAACATTCCCATAGTTCATAACGGGTAATTCGGTTACTTTCTCTTTATAATCACTTTCATGAGCTGAAAGATCCAATGTAGCTTCTGATATGTTTGCCACTTTATCACTTGTACGTATGGAGTTGTCTGCAAAACTCGGGGTTTCGTGCTCAATGTGTTCAGTACTGTCTTCCTGATTAGACTCGTCGACGCTAGTACTAGTCTCAAATTGATTTGTTTCCTCTACGATCGCTGGCTGCTCGTAAGCGCTTTCGTCTCCCACCTTCAGAGCACCACCCTCACTTAAGTCAGTTGCTTCAGTTACTACCGAAAGTGGCTGATCAGTAGAGTCCTCACTTTCGAGTTTAACTAAGTGATCATCTAATGAGCTTAATTGCAGTGGAACCTCTTGTGTTTGTGTGTCTTTCTCAGCCGTTATATCTGCTATCACTGGTTTATTAAACTCTGTTGCATCTAACTTCACGTCCTCAGCTGCATTCACTTCAGTCGCATGCTCAATTTCTAATCGTTCCGTATAGCTTTCACTTCCAGCAAACTCGTTGTCATTTTCGCCGAGGTCCTCAGTATTGGACTCAGTGGTGTATAGATTTTCAATCTGCTTCTCGGTCTCACTTTCAGCATCTGGCACTGAAGGCTGTTCGGTTGTTGCTATTACACCCGCTGCAGCTGCTTGGTCTTCCACTTCTTGCTTCACTTCATTGATATTTTCATTTACGTTTGCTGCGTTATCAGCAGCTGGAGGTTCAGCAGTTGGTAAAACTATTTCCTCAGTCTCGAGCGAATCGTTCAAAAGCTCAGCAGGCTGCTTGTTCTGTTGCTCAACACTTTGTGGCATAATTGCTACCAGCTCCTCAGCGTTTACTACCTGCTGTTCAATCTCACTAGCTGCCGCTTCACTATCGACTGCATAATTTTCCTCAGTTGCATGTGTTGGTGTGACGTCAGCGTCAGCGTCTGCAACCTGCTGCGTTTGTGTGCTAACCTCCTCAATGAAAGCATTCTGCTCGTCGTCAACGTTATCATTTGTTGGCACTTGAGTTGCATTCAAAATGCGTTCGTCATCACTGTTGGATTTATTTGGAGCGCCCTCAGGTGCAACAACACTTTCCGTCTCGGCTTCATGCGCAATTTGTTCCGTTGTTGCTGCATCTAACTCAGCAAGCTCAGTGAATTCGTCATGACTCGCATTATTGCTACTCTCTACATTGTCTTTATGCTCTTGTTCTTCATCAAATGCCGGCTTGGTCTCCACATTGTCTGCGTTTAGCTTACTATCTACTATGCTGCTTTCATTTTCTACTTTTTCTGTGGCTTCCGAAATACTTAATGCTGCTTGTTGTGGTTGTTGTTCTACTTCTACTGGAGTTTCACTTTCGCTGTCGCCTTCTATGTCTAGTTTGCTTTCTTCTTCTTGCAAATGCTGTTCAGAGATTTCATTTTTGTTCTCAATTTCATGCACATCATAAGATGGTTCTCGTTTCGGTATGTCATTATCTTGCATAACAGAGTCGACAGAAGCTCCGATCTCAGTTTCATGTGGAGCTTTCTCAGCTTCTATTGGAGCTTCGGGAGCTATTTGTGGATCCTCCACGACCACTTGTGGAGCTACAAGAGCTTCTTGTGGGTGTTCCTCAACATGTTGTGGAGCTTTGTCAGCCTCTTGTGGAGCTTCATCAGCTTTTGGTGTATGTTCCTGAACTTCTTGCGTCTCTTCTTCAGCTACTTGTGGCTGTTTTTCAACTACTTGTGGTTCTTCCTCAGCTGCTTGTGGCTCAGCTTCAGCTACTTGTGACTCTTCCTCAGCTACTTGTGGCTTTTCTTCAGCTAGTTGTGACTGTTCTTCAACTACTTGTAGCTCTTCTTCAGCTATTTGTGGCTGTTTTTCAGCTACTTGTGACTCTTCCTCATCTACCTGTGGTTCAGCTACTTGCGGCTCTTCTTCAGCTGCTTGTGACTCTTCGTCCGCATTGGCAGCTTCAGTATGTTCTTCGTTGAAGTCTTCCTGTGCTAACTCATAATCAAATTTCATCGTATCATCTACACCGCCCGACTCTTCTTCGTGTTCACCGCCTTCATGCTCTAAATCCTCATACATTTCCATTTCGTCAGCCGTCAAGTGGTTTTCTGAATAAAGATTTTCTGCGGAAAATCCGCCTGGTGCTTCATTATGGTAAGTTTCGTCGATAGACTGAATGGGTTCAGGCTTTTCCATTGGCGACATATCTACTACCATTGGTGGATCTGATGGTGTTTCTACTAGTTTTTGCTCATCTTCGATTACTTCTTGCTCAATTTGATCTTTCTCCGGTGCACTGTTTACTTCACTAATTTGTGGCTCTGTGACGCTGTGCTCTGATCCGACTCTGTTTATGTCTTCGAACTGGCTAATTTCATCCACTATCTCATCGGCATGTTCCGTTCCAGCAGCATTTTCCATCTGAGGAGTTTGAACTTCGTTAAACTCTTGTGCAGGCTTTATGCCCTCTTCTGTGTCCACGTGCTCAACGGTGGGTAAAGCACCTTCTTCCTCTACTTTACTATCTCCATACTCGTTGGCCTCTTCAGCTGCGCCGTGAATTTGCTGTTCATCTAAAGTTATTTGTTCAGCTGGGAATTTATATTCCTCCCCTTTTATAACTTCTTCCGGTTCAATATGTTCTATATCTTCCACAGGACCTTGTTCCAATACTTGCGTGTCCAAAGGCGGCGCAACGATATCGACACTCTCATTCACCGTCTCAGCCACATTTGTGTCTTCTTCTACAACATTTTCTTTGTCATTCAACTGTGGCTGTACCGCACTTGCTTCCAACAGATGTGGGTGTTCTTTAATTGGATCTACCGCCACATCTTCCACTCGCTGTTCTTCTACTTCCACTTTCTTTTCGTCTTCCACCATATGATTTTGATTATCCAACATTTGTTGTTGCTCTTCATCTTGTTTATCCATAATTTGTTGTTCTTCTTGCTCTTGTTCTTCCATAATTTGTTGTTGTTGTTGCTCATCATCAATTTCTTGTTCATAATCTTCATCGATCTTATAGGGATAATCATCGAACACGGCGGCAATAGGCGTTGTTTCTTGTGCCATTAATTCATGCTCGTCATCGCCAGCCTCCTCCGAAGCTTGTGATTTGTCATCACTTGCTGCTGGTGTTAAAAGCGTGTGGTGTGTTGTTGTTGTAGGTGAATCCATATCAGCATCTGAATTAGCTGGTGATTCGTAAATTTTTTCTTCCGAAAATGATTGCTCTTCCACGCTGTCATGACGTACAGGTTCATCAGGTGTTGGCTGTGCCTCTGTTGTGGTTATTGGTGGAGTTGGTGTGGTAGTGCTTGTGCTAGTTGTTGTTGTTGCCTTTGTTGTTGCCTTTGTTGTTGTAGTTGTTGTACTACTAGTTGTTGACGTTGTAGTAGATGCAGCAGTCTGTGTTGGTACTTCGGGCTCAACATCCTTTTTATCCTCCACACAAAATCCTCTAACCAACTTGGTGGGCGCTGTACATTGGCAACGTCCAAAAAGATTTGGTATAAGGAAATCGCAATGTGAACGCTTGTCAAACATTCCACAATGTGCATGACTATAGCAAACAGAACCAGGTGGAGCAGCTGCAAGTAGAATGAGATGAAGTTCGATTAGACAGTGGAGGAAGAGTCGGTGTTATCATAAAGATATTAAGATATACGTGTATTAAAAGGTTAAATATTGTAAACTGAGCATACGGAAACTGCTCTAAGAGTATAACCATGAAATCCATATATACCTGGAGCTGAGATCCAGCCAACTTACAGAGGTTGAAGACCTTTTTTAAACTTACGTAGAAAGGTTTTAAGCCGAAACAGCGAAAGTGAATAAGATGCCGCCTTTACGATGTAAAGTTCAAGTTGTTGTTGTTGTTGTTTTTGTAACAATGCAGGCAGGGCGAGGCATAGTCGTCACTGTATTTAGCTAATATTGTCATCAATCTCTTCTAACAGAAGTCTTGAGTTGTTAGAAAAGTCTGACCCGTCGATCAGATGGTTAGTTCGTGTGGGGGCAAGCCACATACCGGCCAGACATTCGGCATGTCCGGCTTCAGTCTGGATAAGTAAGAGTTTAGTCTATTACAGTATCCAGATTGAAGTTGAGCCTTAACTCTTGGCTATCTTCCTCTTTACCATCAAGCAGTTTCATTTCACTGTGTAGATGACGTTCCGGTGTCCCGTGGCAGTCCTAAGTGCGGCGTTCTGACAGCCCTTTCATTTCCTCTAGTGTGTCTCTGTGAGGTACGTCGCCTATATTGGGAAAGCGAGCTGTCATTTAGGGACTTGAAGATTTTGTTGGGGCTGTGCACTATCGAATTTCAGCCCTTTGGCATGGGGTCAGTTGGTAGCATTATGCCAAGGATGCAGACGTCTAATTCTCTGTTCACTTGCGGTGTCCATGTGGTGAATAAGGTGGGCGAGAACTCAGTCGCTGATAGTCTCAAAAACCGGAAAAGATCGGGAGATAGCCAATTATTTTGGAGCATATCTCATCAATGGAAGGTCCCATGACATTATCATGCAATCGTATGCGTAACAAGTGATCTAGACTCCTTCTGTAGTACATCTTGCGTAAGCCTACGGGGTTTTGTTCTTTGGTTTCTTTACACCACAGACAACTCGCAGGCCAAATCCCCTATATATCAACCTTAGACTTAACGGCAATGCAAGTTAAAGTTGCTGAACTTTATAGCGTCCTCCAAGTTCGCCAGATTAAGAACTACTAGAATAGCCATAAGCCATTGTGGCTCTATAAATGTCTGACTTCACTATCGATTGGCTCGAACTATTTTAGAAGAAATATCATCCGTATACCAGGACTTCGGAGCATCGTGCCCATAGCGGGTAAAGGGCTTGAAATTATTAGAATTACCGAATATTCGCGGTGGGGCATGACTGGATGCAATTAAAATCCACGACCCTCAGGTTCAAGTGTTCAAACTAATCGCTCCCGTTGTTGTCCGGTTAGTGTCAGAATGGGTTCAATCGGCCAAATGGCCCCTGATATCCATAGCACTCTACCAAAATTTGTAGATTTTTTTTTTGCAGTTACGAAAACAACAACATCCCACTGAAATTTCATGTTGGGCAGACCCTTTCTCCTGCAGTTTAACGGTATGCTTCTGGTCTGAGGTGGATAGCAGGTAGTCAGTGGTTTGCGTACATAAAAGCTGATTTGCCTAGGCGCTGTCCAATATGAGCCCATGCAGCAGCATAGAGTATGGCGAGGTGGAAAGATTGAGTCGGTTCTGATTAACTGTCCTGCTTTAGCTAAAACTCGTCGGACCTCTGGAGGACTTACTAATGTTCTAGCTAAGGTCTTTCTGAAAATATATATTTTCAAAGAAAAGGTTTTAAAGCCGATATCACGGTTAATTTATATCGCATTTCAATATGTCTTTGTACTGTTCGCATGAGCTTCTCCCACCCTGGAGCAGCTAACTTAAATTCATTTCATAGGAACCTCAGAAAGGTAGTGAGCCTCAACGGGAGTTAAAATAGCAAATATATCACCTTGCCACACACAATGCTCCAACAGACGGACTTTGGCAGACGTAATTAGGAGAATTTATATTTCTACTACGGCTTTCAGAATGAAAACCAAAGCTCGATATTGGTAAAAAATGCAAATCCTTTTCCAATTACATGTTTTTTTTTTTAACGCTCTTCCTTCCTTCGCCAACCATGTAAACCGTTCCATCGGAGTCAAGCGATTATCCGTGCGCATTAGACTTTGTTAAATTACATTAGTATGATATTGGAAATCGGTCATACCAATCAAATAACGTTGGATGCAACAATCGATCAGACGACATGCAGCCAAAGACTGCGACGTGCCAATCAAGCACGTCTGATCATCTTGACTTCGTTTAGCAATGCGGCTATGCATTGATTGTGCAAGGTTCGTTGACGTGAAAAACGGGCGGTGGCGTTTAGTTGGGCATTAGCAATATCAAGCGACGATTGACTACAGACTGCAAAAAAAAACGGCAACTTTAATAAAAGTGTGACGAGTTTGCAACCATTAGCGATCCACAGGTAATCGCCATTCACTGTCAGCTAAATATTGTGTGCACATTAGGGTGTACAAAGTTTACAATTTTTGTTGTTTTACAGAGCAGTGCTGAGCAAAGCGCGATAGATATAGACTTCGTTCGTCCGTAGGCGGAATGGAATTATGACCACGCCCACTTTACCGACTTTCAAACCCCACAAAAACATGGTTTTACTATGTTTTAATTGTAATGTTAAATTCAATATTTAAAAAGAAAAAAAATTGTGTGGAACTGTCCATTTTTGACTTGAATATTGATTAATTTAGAAAAATATTTTACCACAGCTCAGAAATAGTTTGCGATATCATAAGAAGCGCTAATAAGGCGGTTATAATTTATTTACAATTTCGGTTATGAAATACTAGATGATTTTTATTCGTAAGCACCTAGCAACTTGTGAATAAAATAAAAAACGGAAACCTTTTTTCCGAATTTGAAATTTCCTGTGATAAAAAAATGTGAACTTGTTGCTAGCGGGATAGCAATCAAAATTGTTAAGTCTCTCAAACTCTTACGCTCTCGATTGGTGTTTCTCTTAAAAATTTTTTGAGTGAATGAACACTTGACAAAAAAAGTTCGTAAAAATTCGTAAATTCCAGTAATATTTTTTTGTTATTGAACAGACCTATTATTTCGCTCAAAATTTTGACAATTATTGTGATTATCGCTACAATCAGAGTTTTAAGAAATTACCATTATTTACTATAATTTTAGTCGACTTTTGATCGTGATTCTATTGTGTACTTCATTGCACCTATTATCGAATAATATAATTGAAAATTGTTTTAATTGCGATGGCTGTAATCGTTTAGCTCAACTAGAAATTTTTAAATTGGCGATTACTTTTATCTTAAGATTACACCTAATATTGATTACTATAATTATTATTCAACATTTACTTACAATACAGATTACAGTAATGCAAATAAAATTTTTTAAACTGCGCTTTCTGATTGATTACCATAATCGTTATTTATTATACTTAAAATTACGAACGCTGTAAGCCGTTGTGATTACTGTGATAGTAATTTTAAATTAAACATTACTGTAATTAAATTGCTACAGCTATATTCACAATTACTATAGCTGTGATTACTGTAATTATAATTTATTAGAAATTTTAAATCTAGTCTTTGAAAGTGATCCTTATCGTGTGAAATAGATAAAGCCTAATATTATTTACTATAATAATTATTTAATATTTAGGCACTTGCAATTACCATTACACTAACTGTAACTAAACCTTTTTTGAAAACCAAAGTTGTCATTGGAATGACTTAATACCGTAATTGTAATGTAAGAGTTAACGAAGCCTATAATTTAATGAAGCAAAGAAAATAAAACAAACTCGAAAAAACGGGCACTCTAATGTAGGTACATATCTATGTATTGCCCCAGTCACCGGTATTGCTTGGATTTGCCTTTTCCGTTGTAAATGTTGCAAGTTAGTTGTTACTCCTTTTTTTTACAAGTTGCATGTTGTTGCTTTTGCTGAGACCTTTCTACAGCCAATTGTTGTTGCTGCCCGCGGTTGTCGTCGTCTCGCCACAATTGAGCTTGCCACATTGAACCAATAACATTAACCACAACAATAACAATATTAATAAAATCAGCAAAAAAACACTAAGAAGCAAAAAACAAAGAAACAACAACAACAAGCTGTAACAACAATTACAGTAAATCAAAAGAAAAATAAAGAAATTTTTATTGAACGATGCGCTTGACTTTGCCGGTGAAAACAGGTTGTTTGGGTTGGTTGACTGGATGGGTTGGCTGCTTGATCGGTTAGTTGTATGTTTCATAAAGTGGGTCACCACAATCATGTACATACAAACATACATATATACACACTTATATAAGTATACATATATGCCTGTATATAATGAAATGCCACATATGGTTGCATTGTTGGCTTTGCTTTTTTCTTGTTAAGTTACATTCCATGATGTACCATTATTGTACTCGTGCAGCATCCATAAGTAACCAATACTTGCACATATGTACAGGTGTATGTACATACATACTTAGTTCGATGTGTAGGTATTATGTGCGCAAATAAGCAGCGATTAAACAAGCATTTGGGGGTAAATATGAACAAAATTGCAGCATTTGATATGCAGGTGCAACATGCTTTTTGTGTATTCAAAATTCTTTGTTGTAACAATAGAAAAAACAAATCTCTGGGAATGGCATTGCAATATGAACGTTGAAACTTGAGAAAGCCAAGTGCTTATTTTTCGCTAAGAAATTGCATTTTGTTGGAAAATACTTGGCAGACGTCTGTATAAAAAGTTGTTTAGGAGCAACTAAACTCCAAGTTAGACCTTCTTACAGTTCCAGAACTAATAACGAGTATAACGCAAATCCTGCGGTATACAAGGCCGACTTGAGTCATCTATTAAGGGGCACTGAACTGCCTTGTAAATTTTGCCCGTTTCATCCCAAAGCACACCAGTCATCCCTTTACAAAGAATAGCGGCGTGGAATAGCAGAGTGGCATATTTAGACCAGTGACCTGTGTAGTACCACTGATTTTTGCCAGCGCCCTTCCACCTTTAGATGTGCACCTTGGTTGGGCATGTCATAAGTGTCTTCACAAATAAGGGATCTTTAAACTTGTTTCCATAAGAGAAGGGCGGAATAGTGAAGAAGCCAAAACCCTAATGAAAAATGTATTAAAGCGTCGAACGTTAACTCTCTCTACTGTTGATGACCCTGCAAAACTTATAAAGGACTACGATTATACGGCCCCTTTTAATGAAAAGTACCGTCGCCCGGCTGAAAAAACTCTCAGAAATGGTCACTAGAATATCTCAAATCTGTTATCTCTATAGAGCAGCAATGCATTTCAACTTGGCTCGAGTTAATTATACAAGTCTACCGGATAAGGTTGAGTATAACCTGCTTAGTGTTTGTGGAAAGTGTTCTTGACCATGATTTAGCGATTCCGTAGAGTGAAAGGGACTTTACTAGCGCGGCCTGACCCTGGACTTTAACCTGGGATTGTATTAAGTGTGCCTCTAAGCCCCATCTACGGCTTTCATCGAAATGTGTGTTCCAGTGGATATGATATTATATAGCTCCCGTTAAATAGATGTAATACCTCAGAGGTTGTTAAACGCTTCATGAAAAGCGGTATCCAAGGACTTGCCTTTAGAGTATGAGTGTTGAGAATCGAAAGCCTATGGGAGTGCATATCAATTCTAATGTGTATATCCAGAAGTATATATAGGAGAAAATAGGAAAGGCTTGAATGCCTGAAATATTTTTTATATTATGCGTAGTCCATTAACACTTAATAATAAAAATAAGTTGGCCCGATTTACCTATTAGAAGGTTAAGGCGGAGTGATCTTGCAATTCGTGGTGAGCTACATGTTTCTTGAAGACTCCGAACATGTTTCTTGGAGACTCCGAACTGCACCTGCCCAGGCAGAATAATTTTTACTGAGAAGCTTTGTCATGGCAGAAATACTAGCTCAAAACATTTTAATGCTACTTGTCCCAGCATTTTAACCTGGTATCTTCTGAGCTATTAGATTTATCTGCCGATTTTTTGCAGTGTTCAAATGAACAAATTCCCATCTTACTGATTTATTCACCGCAAATTCAGCTCACTGATTGCAATTATATTATTTCTTCTGCTGAGATCGCGATTATGGCTGCGATGTGGGTAAAACGTATGAACAATTGCTACATTTGTTGCAAAGTTGTGTTGACTTAAGCTTCCAATATTAGAAGTCATGCAATGTCTCAACAAACCGTCTTGTTTGATATCAACTTGAGATTCATTTAATAGCACATACATTTCTCCAACGCTAATTCTAAAAAGTATCTTCATAGCGGAATCATGATTAAATTATATATGGTTGTCGCAAGCGGCCAACAACACGTAATTACAGTTTGGCATCGTATTGCCCTTATGTCAAAATGCACATGTGAGGGAACGCGCAATAACCATCCGCCTATTTTCTAAGCTTTCCCTCTATAACACACACATAAATCACAAAATTTCTTAAAATGTTATCACAATGCACTCAAATATTAATCCACAGCGAATTTTTATTAAAAATAAATAAAACACGAAGCGAACTCAATCAGCCCACTTCTAAATATTCTCACGGAATAATTTACTCTCGGATTTTTTTGTTCCCTCGGAAAAATTCCTCCAATTATGTTCTATAGGGAGAAGAATAATTGCGGAAGAGGAATTTCGAATTTTCGAAATCAGCTGTTTTGGCAATTGGCATGGTATACATGGATTTCTAAACTGGCTAAGGAAATTTAAAAATGTAAATATTGTGAAGAATTCGTTTTAAAAAAAGAAATAAAATGTAAAACATATATACGTTTGTGGAAGAAATTAAGCGAATAAGAAACACAGGAAAATAAACACAGGATTATGAAATAGTACATATAAACTTGAGTTGCCGCAAACGTTATCTACAATTTTTGTTTGTATATTTAATTTGCTTTCTGCTGTTTGCAGATTTAAAAAGTATTATAGAATAAACAAGCCCGGCACTCCTTACATCGCACACTTAACAACTTTTTTAAAAACAGCCATATCTCTTGTACATTTGTACTTTTCGATCTAAAATACATCGTATTCTAATATAACATTATTTTGGTTTAGTATATACTTAATAGTTTTCCTATAAAAATACAAAAAACATTCAATTTTATCCCGAGCTCCTTTCAGTTTAGCTGGTGAAAAAATTCCTTACAAATGACAGCGAAATCTCCCTTTTCCTCAAATTCGTAATAGCTTCTTTTCTCCCTTAACTAGTTTTACCTTTTTCGAACATTAAGGATTTTTTATTTAGAATATGAGTAATGGGAGAGGGGAAAAATCCGTGCGGAATTTTCATTTAGAATTGGGCTGAATAGCTTTTCCCAGAACTGTAAAAATGTAAACAAAAAACAAAGATATGATAGTTTGACATAAGGTGCGGATGAGGAAGAAGAAGATGCTATGTCATCTACGACAACCATATAAATTATTTAATCATGTAGCAGAATTATAGTGTTCTCAATTTAGAGATACCTTGTTAGTATGGGAATTTTCTTAGGTATCAAGTTGCAACAACAACATGCAGCATTTTTTATGTGCGAATTTCGTTTTCATTGCTCGATGAGCGACTCATATGTAGGTAAATCTATTTTGTTCAAGAAACTATTGAGCCCTCTGTACCAACTGTTAACAATGAAACGCAAAATTGGCCCCAATGAAAATAGTAAGAACAAGTAAGGAAAGCGCTGTCTTCGGCTGTGCCGGAAACTTCATACCTTTCATGAATACGCATCACGGTTTTAAGTGTCCGATCCTTACTCACAATTAGTACAAACTCTGCAAAACTGTTAATTTAAAGATATATAACCCAAACCCCATTTATCGGAAAAATCTATAGAATGAGAGCTATCTGTTATGTTGGTCCGATCTGGGTGATTTTCACTACACACATTACATATATAATATGTACCAAACCTGCAAAAGTTTACGTTCCTAGCTTTTTAATTGCAACAGTTATAGGTTAAAACCCGTTTATCGGACAAATCGATTGTATGAGGGCTATGCGTTGTATTGGCCCGATCTTGCTGGTTCCGACAAATGATTAATGTTTTACAAAATGGCGGTCCCTTAGCAAATTTCATTGAGATATCTCTAAAACTGAGGGACTAGTTTGCGTACAAACAGACAGACGGACATGGCTAAATCGACTCAGCTCATCGCCCCGATCATTTCGGTATACTTGTTGGTGGGTCTATCTCTTTTTCTTCTCATACTTACAAACATCGGACCAAAATTATAATACCATTTCATGTTCATGAAAGGTATAAAAACACACAACAACATTTGAGTATCCTCTACTCCATTCCTCGCGTTGCTTGTAAAGACTCCGTGGAGACATTTTTTGGGAGTTTTGGAAAGTATTCTCCCGTGGGTGTTCTATGGAGTACTCAGAAGCAAAGATATGAAGTAGTAAATTGGACAAGATTTTTTATATGAATGAGGATTAGTTGTGGAATACTTTTATACTCTTTAAAGAGCATTTTCATCATAATCGAACGGTTATCTACAGCTCATATTTGCATTAGTAAATCGGGATTAAAAACCCTGCATAGATGGTATTTTAGCCATTTCAGCGTCAAAAAATGTTTAAATGATATCTGTGGAGACTCAAAATCGTCAAGTTTCAATGAAGGCATTTGCTTGTGCCAATGGCAATACTATTGCATGCACTCACGCACGAGCAACTTTGACACAGATTCAATCTCGTTTTCCGGCAGCCAGCGCATGCGAGACCAATGTTGATAGAATTGTGAGAATGTCAAAAGTATGTAATGTTAAGCAAGTCAGGAAGCCTAAGTGCACTTTTGGGTCTCGTCAAAATAGTGTGAGCCACATTTCCTTATTTTTTTTCTTGTACATTTAGCACTAAGAGAGAAGCCCGTCAGTATGTAACATTTCCACGCCATAAACTGTAAATTAGTTATTGCGTGCTAGTGTCCAGTTTAAATATAGTTTCTTTTAAAGGTATATGTGGTTATTATTGGACTGACTTCATTTGTCAACAACTCTACGAATATTTAATCGATGTTGAGAATATGGAAGAAGAAAATATAAACGCAAATATGGGCGCTGAAATGTCAAATTTAAAAAATTTAAAAATTGTATAAAATTTTAATGAAGTATTTATGAAAGTATTCTAGAGATTTTGGGCGTACTCAAACATTTTCTGGAAATTCTGCCAAAAAATTTTGAGATTTTGATGGCTTTTTTATACCTAGTAGTGTTTCGCACACAAGGTATATTAACTTTAGTCGCGTAACGGCATTAACGGATCGAGATAGATATTGACTTATATATATCAAAATGTTAAGGACGAAAAGAGAAATTGATTAAGCCATGTCCGTCCGTCCGTCTGTGAACACGATAACTTGAGTAAATTTTGAGATATCTTAATGAAATTTGGTATGCGGGTTCCTTGGCACTCATCTCCGAGCGCTATTTAAAATGGGCGAAATCGGATGATAGCCACGCCCACTTTTTATATATATAATATTTTTGAAACCACAAAAAAAGTGATTACTCAGTACATAATACACCTATAAGGATAAAATTTGGTGAATACATTGAAATTGAGGCATAAAATAAAATTTTCAAGAAATTTTTGAAAATGGGTGTGGCACCGCCCACTTTTGATTAAGTCAAATTTAGAAATAATATTAATCATAAATCAGAAACCGTTCAAGATATCGAAACGAGCTTCAGCACGCAGGTTTTCAGGTATGCAAGGATCGGCGTCATCCCTTGGAATGGGCGGGATCGGTTAAGGTCTACGCCCACTTTTATATGAAAGATTTTGAAAAGGATCGTAGATATATTAAATAGGCAATAACTTTGCGTAAAATAGCTTTACATCATTTATATTTCAGTTTTAAAGTTTTCATAAACAAAGAAATCCAAAATCTTAAAATTTTTGAAAATGGGCGTGGCCCCGCCCTTTTTATAGTGGACTATTCCACAAAACCCTTTATGCCATAACTCCGCCAAAAATTGATTTGTCGAAACGAAATTTGGTGATGTTCTATATAAAAAGGTAACTGTTTGCTATAAAAATGGGCGAAATCGGTTAATGTCCACGCCCAGTTTTTTGACATAGTTCTGAAACATTTTTTTGTAAAATTTAAAGAGCGATATTTCTACAACTAAGCAAGTTATATCAATTAGATTTTGCACACATAATAAGCTTTTTAAGAAAAACTCGGCCGCAAAAAATTTTCTTCAATTTCGAAGAAGTAGGCGTGGCGTCGCCCACTTTTCAGCATAAAATTTCTGCTATTTTCAAAGGCAATCGCTTATAATTCAATATTGATATTTCAATCAAAATTGGTCAGCTGCTTCTCAGTAGTATGTATTATACTCCTGCCAAAAATTAGCGAAATCGGGAAACACACAAGCGAAATATTCGGGCACGTAGTTAATAGCCCACTGCAATAGCGAAGTTATATATCTTTTTTGATTTTCATAACTTTCATAAACATTAAATGTATGTAAGTATGAGAACAAGAAAAGAAAAGTTCACTAAAATGATCAGCACGATGAGCGGAGCCGATTTAGCCATGCCCAGTAGACGTTGTTTTGACGATTTGATATATAGAACACATCTATATATACAATTTCATTCACTTGAACCAAATAAACTCCTATCCATACCGAACTGCAGCTATGACGGGGGGGATTTTCCAAAAGCTATATACATACTGTGTCGTGCCCAGGGAACTCCTGAACTTATCGTGAAAGTTCAAGAGCAAAACAAAACACAAAATATGTGGGCGTGGCACCACCCACTTTTGGAAAATGATGTAGATATTGACTAAGTGACACATATATCCAAATTTCATTAATGTAGACCAAAAAAGTTCGGAATTATGACGAATTGAAACTTTATATAGCCTGGGGGCGTGGCACCGCGTGACTCCGGTTGAGTTCTTTGGCGCCTATAAAAGACACCCTTTTTTATATCTATTTTTTGTGCGTAAAAGGTATATTACTTCATTCGGCATAAACGATTCGAGATATATATTTATTAATGTATATCAAAACCGTCAGGATGAAAAGTAAAATATCCGGGCAAGTAGTTATTACCCCACTGCAAAAGCGAAGTTGTATATCTTTTTTAATTTTCATACAGATATTCCCATCAACAAGTATACTGAAATGATCAGGAGGATGAGCTGATTCGATGTAACCATGTCCGTCTCTCGATACGTCTATCTGTCTGTTCGTCGGTCTATTTGAACACAAATACGAACTGAAAGTATTAAAATAGACCTGCGTAAATTGGGATGACATAATAGATCACTACTAGGTATATAATGTTCGGTTCCACCCGAGCTTAGACTTTCTTACTTGTTTTAAGTTTAATTTAAAGATCGGACTTTGTGTATACTTTCAAACTACTTTTATTGTGGTTTCAGTTATAGAATTCGCTATATTTTGAATAAAAATAAAATCAATATCCATTTCAATTTCTCTACTATTATATTAAACACAGCTGTATCTAATTATTACCCAACAATAATTTCTGTAAATGTTTTTCAAAATAATTTAAAGTAAACTTGCTACATAAGCGATATGTAAGCTTTTTCAGTTTTAATTTATTTGAAAGCTTCTAGTAAACTTTTTATGAACTTTAAGAAAAAACTGTTACAAATAATTTGAATTTAAAAGTGAAATGCAAATGTTTATATAAATTCAGAGAAAACTATTTGCCAGTTTTTTCTTTTCAACTTAAAATATTTCCAATTCGTTTCAAACCAGATTTTACATGAGAATGACGGCGAAAAAGCGAAAATCATGGCTGCAACTAACCACTTCCGCAATTTGCTAATAGTTGGTTTAAGTTGCAGCATTCAATGTATGATTTGAGCTTTTTTATTTATTTTATTGCAACAGCTAAATAATATAAATAATATCGTTTGAATAAAGCTTACGAAAAACCATTTACTAGAAGCTTCTTTTTGGAAATTGTTTTTAGACTTACATTAATAAGCTTTTTATCAACGTGTCGTTTCAATTATAAAACGTTTATTTTCAAACGTTTTATAAACGAAAAATCTGAATTTTGTAAGCTTAATATTTATTTCAGAAAGCTATTTAAAAATTTATTTTAAATTTACTTTGCTTGTTGGGTATACGCTGAGCATGAGCTCGATAAAGTTAAAAAAAAACGAGAAATCGTGGCTGTTTTCGAAATAGTACTATAACTATAGCCTGTATATGTTTGTTGCTTTCAATTTTTCCTCTAATCAAAAATAATAATAATTAACTAAGAATTATTATCAACTGGTCTTGAGCTCGTTATACTTACAAAAATATGTAAAATGAACAGACCGTAAAACCAACAACAAAATACTTAAAAAATATGTTTATAACATTTTTAAAAAATGCTGGACAATATTTTTTTCGAAGTCACTGTATATTACACACAACACTTGGTCACAACAACCGACCGGAACAGCACAAGTTTGCTATGCGCAGCAGCGTACCGAAGCGAGCGGGCAAGTAATTCACACGCGCCACAAGTGGCAAAACACAGCTGATTGACAAAGTAGACGCCATCGAATGGGGACAACCTTGACAACAACAGTAGAAGCCAACATCAGCGCAACAGCAATGGCAACAACAATAACAACTACGTTTCATCGAGCAGCAGCAGTAGCAATATGTTTTGCTTAGAATAAGAAATATTCGAAATAAGAACTAGTACGATAGAGACTAAATTTTCACTAGCCAGTTGAGTTCAGTTATTGATCTTTCGATTTCCATTTGTTTGAATAAATAATGCCCGTAAATTAAGCCAAGAAAGGTAAAACATGCCTCTGGGTTTTTTAAAACTTCAGAAGCTCTTTCTCCACAGGCCATTTTGTTTCCGTCCGTGAAAACTGCATGTCGAGTTTCTTACCTCGAAGGCAAGACAAGCTGAAAGTTTGTAACGAAGGATGTTCTAGCGCAGATGTAGTCCGTTTTGGTTTTCATAGAGGAGTCGGTCATTTAGCAAAATATACCCAGTCCTAAGTGCACCCCGGGATGCCCTTTCCTTGATAAACAGATAGATCGCCGGTATTTTGCATATGAGAGGGCACGATCTTATCGCTCCGGCGATCATCCCAAAGACAGTTTTCATTCCCTTGACTTTTGGACTCACATAAAATGTTTTCGTAGCATTCTTTTGCAGGTTTTCAGAGTCTCATATGACCCTATGCTCTGTATAAATCTTCCAGTACAATTTTGACTAGAGAGAGAAAACGTGCAAAAACTTTTGATTTTGGTGCTAATTACGAGCTCTGTCTTTATGGGCTCATCCTCAGCTTCGTCAATGCCCTCTGCATAATTCTGCTGGCAGACATAATTGACTGGCAGGGCCAGAGAAGTGGCTAGGGTTACCATTCTTTACTACAGTGCCGATCGTATCATATTTACAATGGAGTCTTGAAAACCAAAGGCGTCCAGAGGTTAACATCATTTGTGCCTCTTTTTTGAAAATCTTTCGTTCAGCAAAAGTAAGTACAAATCGAAACCTTTCCACGAAATTATCGTTTGGGACGAATTTATGATTTTTGCGCAAACTACGAATTTTTTCTAAAAAACAAATAAGAGGTTCAGTGCATTAATTAAATATCTAACCGCGTGTTCAATTTTCTTTCAATAAATCAATAAAAAGTGATAAAAAACCAAACGAAATTATCTCCTGTAAAATTTGGGACAACCCTTACGATAATTTCGCGCAAAGGGGTCGATATAATAAAATTGTAAAAGGTTGATGTCTGTACATTGCAGATATTGAAGGAAAATCGATAAGTCCCTATTATTGAGCCAATAGAAGCCAAATCAACAGTTCTTAGAATTTTTGTATGTCTGTCTGTCTGTATGTTTGGTCGTGCATCACTCAAAAACTGCTTAATGTAATTGAATGGAAATTTTATTATTGCATTACTACACATTTAACTTCAAATTTAAGATGTCATTTGTACCGATAGCTCGACCAGTTTGGAGGTGACCCAAAACGTGTTAGTACAAAATGCGTATCAAACGAAAGATGACAATAAGTGCTGGAATAAGCGGTGTAATTAAGTTCCATATCTTATCTGATACGGGATATAATGATAAAAATCGGACTCAGTTTATTATTAGTTTTGACAGACAGCGAAGCGGTCGGGATTTACTAGTACTTAGTAAAATATCAATGCTTTAATTTTGGTCTGCTTTCGAAGCAATGAAATAGGACTAACAAACTAACACGCTCTAAACTGTCTAGTATTTTTATTATTTTGGAAATATAGAAAAGGTAATGCAGCTGGCCCGATTTCAAGCGCCTAGGCCATTGCCATATTAGAATCACCAATTGAATACATGTAAAGACGAACTAGTAGGGATTCCAAATGGACTACACTCGCTCGGAACTAAAAATTAAGCTTACAAGGTTGCAACGAAAAATTCATTCTTACAAGCACACATACAAATGCGCATACATATTAGACTGGGCAAAAAAATAAAATAAAAAATTTTAAATTATATTGATATTATTTTTTAGAAAAGCGAAAAAAAATACTATAAAAGTTTGAGACATTAATAACTACGAGAGATTAAGAATTACGTCAGCCCTACCATGTCATAACCTTGTCTAACCTACTTATATTTTCATTTACATACATATGCGGCAACTCACATTCCTGCCAACCAGCAGTGGATAAAAATCTGGATAAACGGTGAGTCGCGCGTACCAAAAAAGTGGGAAATTTTGTTCGGCGAGGTTCACTTTTTAACCACGTTTAAAATGTTTTTCCGTGTACGTGTGAGTGCACACTTTTAGGCGCTTGTTGTTTTTCTTACAACTTCCGCTAATATGCGTTGGTTTTATTAAAAATTTGTTATTTTGTGGAGTCAGAGTTTCACCACGGTTGGTAGGGATATTAATCCCTATACCATTAAGCTAACTTAGGCGTACTATTATCAAACCTTTGTCATGACTCCAGTTTACAAAACAGTATCGGTCTGGTATCACATAAAGTGCAGGTGATTACAACGGAAGCTGTCGAGATAGTCGGCAATTGCATACTTTTAGGCACCGAAATTGTTTTCACTCCCAATGGCGTAGCAGTACAAATTCATTTTTTTGTGCGTTCGTAATCATTTTGTTTTTAGTAATTAATTTTTATAAAATAAGCTTAAAAAAAAACACCCAGCCAATTAATACACTGTTTTGCATGTAGAGCTAAACTCTACCTTTAAAACGATGCCTTACTTACTAATACTCGTTCCAAATATGAGCAGCAAATGGAAAGAGAACACAAAAACACCAATCAGTAAAATTAAAAATTAAATTTAATGATGGGCTATTGAAAACTAATAGCCGATTTTATTTCGTAAGCATTTAGCTACTTAAGAATAAAATGACAAAATTAAATTTTCTTTCAAAATTTGAAATTGGCTTGTGAGCGCTTGCTTATTATACCTTTCCTGAACATGACATGGTATTACAACTTTGGTCCGATGTTTGTAACTATGAGAAGAAATTATCAGGGCGGGCGATGAGATGAGTCGATTTAGCCATGTCCGTCTGTCTGTTTGTACGCAAACTAGTCCCTCAGTTTTAGAGATATCTCAATGAAATTTGGTAAGGCGCCGCCATTTTGTAAAACATTAATCATTTGTCGGAACCAGCAAGAGCGGACCAATACAACGCATAGCTCCCATTCAATCGATTTGTCCGATAAACGGGTTTTGACCTATAACTGTTGCAATTAAAAAGCTAGGAACGTAAACTTTTGCAGGTTTGGTACATATTATATATGTAATGTGTGTAGTGAAAATCACCCAGATCGGAACAACATAACATATAGCTCTCATTCTATAGATTTTGCCGATAAATGGGGTTTAGGCTATGTATCTTTAAATTAACAGTTTTGCAGAGTTTGTACTAATTGTGAGTAAGGGTCGGACACTTAAAACCGTGATGCGTATTCGTGAAAGGTATAAATTTTTCGGCACGGCCGAAGACAGCCCTTTCCTTACTTGTTTTTTTTTTTTGTTGCATTCAATTTAAACATTTTTTTAAGCAAGCAGAAAAAAAAATAAAAAAATGCTAATTTAAGGCTTTAGAATTTTACAGTGTTTTTTGTCGCTATTCAGAAAAATAATATCAATAAAGCTATAAAAAGACCAAATTTTTTTTTTTTGCCCAGTCTAATGCATATGTGGCCAGTAAATGTGGTGAAGGTAGCTTGGCTTTGCCAACATTTCTCAATTGGGCGCGCGATGTAAAGTAGCGTCGAGTGCCATGGCTTCGAGGACTTTGTGTGCAACTTTAATGTCTAGAGCAGCTGCAGTAAGTTGTTTTTATGTTGTTGCTTACCACATGTGCGTGCAACAATGTTGTATATTTCAAGTGACAATGTGTTGCATGTTCGCGCATAGATTTTCAATGCCACATTTACCGGCAGCAATCAGCTGCAATGGCAGGCGCGAGTATTATTAGTTCGATATAATTGAACCTGATGAGCTAGTAGAGTGTGTTTATTGTTGTTGCTGTTGTTGTCAGCACAGATCGACCGATTTAAATGCATCCAATTGAGTAGACATATGTACGTATTCGTGTGTACGATCGAGGTATATTTATCTGTGTTCGGATTTCCATTTCTGTGGGCCAACGTTCAGCAATTTACACACTTTACAGTTGGATTACATTTCATGTGGACATTAATATACGAGGTGTGTTCAAAAAGTATCGCGAATTTTGTGTTTTTTCAAAAATTATTTATTTATTCATGAATATCTATTTTGTCCCCTTCAAAGTAATCCCCATGAGATATTATACACTTGTGCCAACGGTTTTTCCAATCTTCGAAGCACTTCAAAAAATCATTTTTTTGTATCTTGTTCAGCTCCTCCTTCGATGCCGTCTTTATCTCGTCAAGAGAAGCGTAACGTCGTCCTTTCATGGGCCTCTTCAGTTTAGGGAACAAGAAAAAGTCACAGGGGGCCGGATCTGGGGAATACGGTGGCTGCGGCACTAATGAGTGTGTTGTTTTTGGCCAAAAAGTCGCGCACAAGCAACGATGCGTGAGCAGGGGCGTTATCGTGGTGCAAAAGCCAATTTTTGTTCTTCTTTGCACATCTTCTCGGCCTTCTGAGAACATTTTGTACCACCGATAAACGTTGCTCGGTCCAAGGTAGCTTCTCCGTATGCCACAGTCAACATTCGGAATGCATCCGCGCACTTAATTTCGTTTTTCACACAAAATTTGATACAGGTTCTTTGATCCATTTTTTTGAATAGGTAAAAATCGAAGACGATCCAAAACACGTGCAAGCAAAGCAGATGTCAACAATTAACTGAACATTCAAAATGGCCGAGCTTGTCGGCATAAGTGAGAGACATGAGTACCAACATAGCGCCACAAAAAATTCGAAATTCGAATATACGTTACCAGCGAAAATTCAAAATTCGCGATACGTTTTGAACACACCTCGTACATATATACTCGTATATCTATGTATGTATGGATGCGTGTATATGAACATAAGTGTCAATCAATATATGATAAATATTTTTATGTGCAAACGAATGTATGAATAGTTGTTTGAGATAAACAGATTGAAATCCAGGTGAACTGGTTCAAGTTCGTGTTGTAGTCAACTTCTCACTCATGAACAAATGGATGACAAAGTAATCAAATGAAATTAGCTTGCCTTTTATTGTTTTATGCATGCAAGCTTTAAATTCAACGTAAATATCTACATAGTTACTTTTGTTTGAAATTTTTTTTCATATTAAAGTCATAGGAAATTTTTTGATATGACACTTGAATAACTAAATAAAACTCTATAATTCACTTATCGTACCCGTCGTGTTTTATGGTGCGCGAACTTGGACACTGACAATATCTGAGGAGGCGACTCTGGGAGTTTTCGAGAGAAAGGTTCTCCGAAAGATTTACGAACCCTTACGCATTGGCGATGGCGAGTACCGAGGAAGCTTTAATGACGAACTGTATGCAGATACCGACATAGTCCAACGAAATTAAACCCATTGGCTGGGCCATGTTGCGCGAATGAATAAAGATGGTAGCGGAGGGGGAGGCAGACTACCACTCCGATAGAAGGACCAAGTGAAAATCGATTTGCGGTGCCGTGGTGTTTCATTGGTGCCAATTGGCAGAAAGAAGAAACAACTGGTTTTGTATTTAAAGAAGGAGAACTTAAAAATATTTCAAAGTAATTATCTCAGAATTTGTTTGAGGACCGGAATATCTTAAACCGCAATTCAGTATTCAGTTCAATAATGGTCTATCTATTAAAAAGTGTTTTACCCAATTTCGGAAATAAAGCATGTGGTCCTTGTTAATTTTTTTATTTTATATTATGATATTTATTTAATATAGAGATGTGCTGTTAATCGATTTTTTGATTAATCAGATTCCTATTAGTCAGAAAAGAAAGGACGAAGCCTACAAGGTAACGCTGAGATCGAATGCAACGAGGAGTGTGTGTGAACACTACCGCGAGTTGAAGAGGGAAGCGAGGCGGCTTTTCCGGGCGAAAAAAAGAGAGGCAGAAAAGCGTGAAATAAAGGAGCTTGAGATGCTGGCCAAAGGGAATAATGCCCGAAAATTCTATCAAAAAATTCGGCGAATGACAGAAGGTTTTAAACCCGGGGCAAACTCCTGTAAGAATGAGAACGGCGACCTGGTGGCCGATGTTCAGAGAGCACTCAGAATATGGAGGGATCACTTCTCTGCCCTTTTAAATGGAGAAACTGAGCAAGAAACCAGAGAAGATGCCGAACCCGAGCCCACAATCGAAGATGATGGAATTGACGTTCCACAACCCGACTATAATGAGGTGCGAATAGCAATTTCCCGAGTGAAAAACAATAAAGCAACTGGCGCTGATGGTTTGCCTGCTGAGCTATTCAAACACGGAGGCGAGGAGCTGGTAAGGCGCATGCATCAGCTTCTATGCAGAATATGGTCGGATGAATGCATGCCTGAAGATTGGAATCTAAGTGTTCTCTGCCCAATCCACAAGAAGGGCGATCCTGCAAACTGCGCCAACTATCGCGGAATCAGCCTTTTGAATATCGCATATAAGGTCCTATCAAGCGTATAGTGCGAAAGACTGAAGCCTGATGTGAACAGACTGATTGGACCTTATCAGTGTGGCTTCAGACCTGGTAAATCTACCATCGACCAAATTTTTACAATACGCCAAATCTTGGAAAAAACCCGTGAAAAACGAGTCGACACGCATCATCTCTTTGTTGATTTTAAAGCCGCTTTCGATAGCACGAAAAGGAGCTGCCTATATGCCGCTATGTCTGATTTTGGTTTCCCCGCAAAACTTATACGGCTATGCAAAATGACCTTGAGCAACACCGCCAGCTCGGTCAGAATTGGGAAGTACCTTGAATCAGTTCAAAAACAATTTTTACTATTTGCCTTAGGAGATTTTCATTGGGATCCCTCGTACAATCTGCCACCCTATACGAATCGTTTAAAACTCATTAATCTACACACACTTTCTAGTCGGAAGGAAATGCTTAGAATTATTTTTATGATTAAATTGCTAAATGGTTCACTATCCAGCCCATTTCTTCTAAGTGAAGTGAACTTCAATGTACCGTCTCGTCCTTCAAGGCATTTTAAACCTCTAGTCTTAAAACAGTGCCGAACCAATTTTCAGTTAAATGAGCCTTTTCGCTGTTTGTGTCAAGATTATAACTCTCTTTCTGGTAGATTTGATATTTCAGACTCGCTTTTCAGCATAAAAAAATCAATTCTTTCTGTCCTAAATTCATAGCTACTAATTGTTTTTTATTCTTTGACTTCTATTTTAACTTTTAACAATAATTTTATTCTGTTAACTAGTTATTTCTTAATGTATAATCTATCCTATATCTACTTTACTTAGCTGATGAGGTTTTCTCTGTAGCTGAGCAGTTTTAGATCTCGACGATTAACAAACCAAAGCCTTTCAACGACTCGGCACGAACGAATAATACGTGCGTTATGCGGATGCGCCCCTCGCGCCGGTCGGGCGGGATATGGTGGGTAATCCGTTGGGAATTATTATTATTATTATTATTATTACCTCTCCGAGCCGTTCGAAACTAAACGAGGTTTCAGACAGGGTGACCCCCTATCGTGCGATTTCTTTAATTTAATGCTGGAGAAAATAATACAAGCTGCAGAACTTAACCGCGCTGGAACAATATTTTATAAAAGCGTTCAACTGTTGGCATATGCTGACGATATTGATATCATTGGCCTTAACAACCGCGCCGTAACTTCTGCTTACTCCAAATTAGAAAAAGAAGCGGAGAAAATGGGATTGGTGGTGAACGAGGGCAAAACGAAGTACCTTCTGTCATCATGCAAAGAGTCAGCGCATTCGCGCCTTGGCAACCAAGCCACTGTTGGCAGCAATAATTTCGAAATAGTAAAGGACTTCGTTTACCTGGGAACCAGCATTAACACCAACAATAATGTTAGCCTAGAAATCCGACGAAGAATCACTCTTGCAAACAAATGCTACTTCGGACTGAGTAGGCAATGGAAAAGTAAAGTCCTCTCTCGACGAACGAAAATAACACTCTACAAGTCACTCATCGCACCCGTCCTGCTATATGGTGCAGAAGCGTGGACACTAACAACATCTGATGAGGCGGCTCTGGAAGTATTCGAGAGAAAGGTTCTTCGAAAGATTTGTGGACCTCTACGCGTTGGCGACGGCGAGTACCGAAGAAGATTTAATGATGAGCTGTATGAACTTTACGCAGACGCCGACATAGTTCAGCGAATTAAAACACAGCGGCTTCGCTGGCTAGGCCACGTAGTGCGAATGAGCGAAGATGCTCCAGCCCAGAAGGTATTCTTATCGGCACCCGCCGGTGGAAGCAGAGGAAGAGGGAGACCACCACTCCGATGGAAGGATCAAGTGGATACCGATTTGCGATCCCGCGGTGTTTCCAATTGGCGCCAGTTGGCGCAACGAAGAAACGACTGGCGAGCTATGTTGGACGGTCAAATTCGCCCAGGCGGTTAGATGACCTTTTAAAAAAAAAGAAGATTAGTCAGATTATGAGTAATTACTGTTTACTCAAAAAATAAAAACAAAATATTTCTTATTACTAATTTCCACTTTTCGATTCGAACAATGTTAAACGATGTTGGGCCAATACCTGAGGATAATAGCACCTAGATTTTTGGGTATTATTAATAACGAGCTAAACAAAAGTTGAACAAAAGACTCCATTCCCAGCCATAAAATGCACATTTCTAAGAGCTTTCTCCTCAGAAATGAACTATCTTCGGGGCCCAAAAGGAGCAGAAACCCGTTCTACGCGGGCACCCTAAAAGAAGTCCTTAAAAGGAACTTCATATTAAAGTCTTAGACAAAATTTTTTAAATCCATTTTAAAGATTTTGTATATTTTTTTATTCATTCAATTCATTTTCTAACTAATCAGAAAACGACAAATTTTAAGTAAAAATATTTGTATAAGTAAGTGCATCTAAGAATATACATATTTCATTTGGAACTTATTACAACACTTCATACAATCACAAAATGTATTATTTTGTTTAAATCAGAACGGTTAAATAATGATTACTAGTCGTAATGATTAACGGTTTGATAATCATTATCTTGAGAATCCGTTTCTTTCTTCTTTAAATGGTCATCTAACCGCCTGCGCGATTTTGACCGTCCAACATAGCTCGCCAGTCGTGTCTTCGTTGCGCCAACTGGCGCCAATTGGAAACACCGCGGGATCGCAAATCGGTCTCCACTTAGTCCTTCCATCGGAGTGGTGGTCTCCCTCTTTCTCTGCTCCCACCGGCGGGTGCCGATAAGAATACCTTCTGGGCTGGAGCATCTTCGCTCATTCGCACTACGTGGCCTAGCCAGCGAAGCCGCTGTGTTTTAATTCGCTGAACTATGTCGGCGTCTGCGTAAAGTTCATACAGCTCATCATTAAATCTGTTTAATGATTGATTATCCGTTTAATGATATGAAACAAAAGTTGTTTGGATTACTTTTAATTTTTTGAAATAATCGTACAAAATTATTATTATTTTTGGAATTTTTGTAATCGTAATCAGTAATCAAATAATAATTGCCTTTTCCTCAAAGCAATTAAAATAATAATTACCAATTAAATCAATTGATTACTAATTACTAATAAATTTTAACAAGTCTGGTTTAAATACCCTTCCCCTAATAATAAACATTCAGAAAAAAACTCTTTACGTTCTGCTAGGTAAATTAAAAAAAATCTGAGGCTTGCAGTTTATCCGCTCTACAATATTCATTTCTTCTCGCAATACTCCTTGCATCTTCACAAAACAGTGGGATTTTGGTGTCTACTAAATAACCTTGGTTAGCTGGGTAGTTTTAACTGATGCCATTTGCTGTGGCGTTTATTGTTGTATTTGGTTTTTGGAATTTAATTCTTGATAATTAACGCACTCAATGGAGTGAGTAACTACAGAGTAAATGGTTCGTTTACGTGGTTGGCTCAGGGACCGAACAGAAGTTATTTTTCAAATTTCAATAAGAGAATTCGATGAAAAGAATTTGTATAATTTGGAAAACTTTCCTTCGACAGACTTGACCATAACCGCCTCAACCTCCTGCCACTTGTGATAGTTAGAAAGTTCAATCCGAAGTTACATAGGTAATTACGTTCCCAATTGAAATTGTCATTAGTAGGTAATACAAGGTGGCGCAAAAGTAAGCTTCCGATGTTCAGCATATCGGTTGTGGCACGTGCAGTGTGTGCTGTTGCACCGTCTTGTTGGAACCACATGTTTTCCAATCCCAATTCATCAAGTTGCGGCAAAAAGAACTCGTTGATCATTGCTCTGTAGCGCTCACCATTCACAGTAACCGTTTGGCCCCGACCGATTATTGGTCAAATAAATAGTCAGCAATATTCCGCGTTCTGGAGCAGTGTAGCGTAACATTGTTTATTAACGTGTATTTCGCATGTGTTTACTACACAAATGTCAAAACAGAACTGACTTTAGGGGCCAATCGCAAAATTTATAGCATTTTCTGATAGGAGGATTACTTTTGCGCCACCCTGTACGAAATGGTTAGAAGAACAACAGTACTGATACTCGTACATGCATTATCGCTAGTAAGCTTAGCCAGCTGAATCCTACCGAATAACCACAATGCCACAATAATAAAAGTTATCAATTCGCTTTTGATCAAACTGTAATATGTATATGTATAAGAAAAATAAATCCATTAAAGCAATTGCAGGCGCATTTCTAGGAAGTTAATGATGTTTCTGCCTTACAAAGAAGTAAGGCATTCGTGCAACATTGCCAAATGGCAAACTGGCGCCAACTATGGCAATCGCTTAACAACAAACACACATCTCTTCATTCTACTTGATATTGTCCTACCAACCATGGCTAACCGTGGTGAGCCTCTGATTCCACAAATTCACAAATTTTTGCTAACATCAACGCATATTTTTGGAATTTGTATGGAAAACAACAAGCGCCTAAAAGTATGCCCTCACACGTACACGGAAAACCATTTTCAATATGGTTAAAAAGTGAACCTCGCCGAACAAACTTGCCCACCTTTTTATCTACTTGTTTAGTAAACGCGACTCACTGTTTATCCAGATTTTTATCCATTGCTGGTTGGCAGGGGGTGATCATTTGACTATTCGAAATACATACATACACACACCCATACAAACAAATGGTCTGCACTATTGAAATTTAGAGACCGCCATAGCACTTCTTAGAGATCTATTCCGGATCGAAAATGGGAATGACCTCTCCGAGCCATTCGAAATCAAACGAAGCTTCAGAGAAAACAATCTACTACAAGACCGTGCAATTATTGTCATATGCCGATGATATTGATATCATTGGCCCTAACAACCGTGCCTTAAGTTCTGCCTTCTCTGGCCTGGATAAAGAAGCGAATAAAGTGGGTCTTGCGGGGACAAGATGAAGTATTTGCTTTTAACACCGAAAATAATGTCAACGGAGAATCAATCTCCCACTACTATTTCGGGTTGAGCAAGAAACTGAGAAGTAAATTCCTCTCTCGACGGACAAATATAAGTCTCCCATCAAGGTTAGAGGGCTCTTGGAGTATTCGAGAGAAAAGTTTTCCGGAAAATTTAAGGTCCTTCCCGTGATGCCCACGGCGAGTATCGAAGTAAATTTAACGATGAGCAGTAAAAGCTTTACGTAGATCTGACCATAGTGCAGCGAATAAAGGCCCTAATACCCCGCTGGTCGGGTCATGTTTTTCGAATGGACAAAGAAACTCCAGCCCAGGAGGTTTTCCCATTGACACCTGAATTCGGCAGCAGACGAAGGGGTCGCGATCGACTGACTTGAAAAAAAACCGGTAAAGTATGACTTGAACTCCCTTGGTGTTTCCAATTGGCGTCAGTTATCGATTAAAAGGGATGACTAGCGTGCTTTGATACGGAACGGCGAAAATCGCCTAAAGAGTTAAGCGATGATGATTTAAATATAAACTTTTAGTAATTCATAAAAATTATTAAAAAATAAAAACAATTTTAATTTTCATAAAAAAATAAAATTCTTGGCCTTGAGCTCGTTTATACGTTATAAGATGGGAACTAAGAGAGACACCTAAACAGTAAAAGAAAGTAGTGAGTGCGCCGAGTTTGATTTTGAGTTGATGTTGATTGAAAGGAAGAAAGCTGAAAACTATATCAGGAGTACCGTGGCGAATTCTACAGGAATAACAGTGACGGCCTGGTTACAGTCATACAGAGAGTGGAGACAACACTTCCAATAGCTAAGGAGATAATGGACACGATGAACTTAGGACTGATCCCTCGGCTACGGGGAAGGGAGAACGCCCAAGGTAATGATGCGACGGGAAATGATATCTTTGTAATACAGTCAAAAGGAGATCGCATGCGTGTTTGTCTGAATTTTGTTAAAATCATAAAAGTCTTGCCAATTGGCGTGGAATAACCTCTTTCGCTCCTTCTGAATGGGCAAGTATCACCCCAAATCGCTCGAAACCAAATAAGGTCTCTGACAATATGACTCCCTATCGTGCGATTTCATTGACCTTTTTTCTCAGAGGATAATTCCTCGGCTTATGGCGACAAATTTGAAATTATTGGACTTAATATTGCAAAGTTTTAAAATAATAATGGTCTTAGTAAGTAGAAAAGGAAGCGAGTATCCTGGTGAACGAGGGCAACAAAAAGTACTTCGCTTCGACGTAGCTCCCTAATGCTGTATTGTATCACAAGCTTCTTCGAGGATAAGATAAAGTTTTGGTTTACCACCCTGCGTGGTAGGGGCTTAGAATGTAACCGAGGTAGGTATGAGGCCGCCGTGTTGTGGCGGTAGTGTTGCTGGCCTACCGAAAGTTCAAGGTTCAATTCCTGGGACAGGTCACATCAAAAGTGGTTTGAAACAGTTTTTTTTTTAAACGGGGTCGTCTCTCGGCAGTGGTTTGCCAAACTCTTCGAGTGTATTCATGCCATTTCTCAGCAAAAATTCATCTGCTTTTGATGTCGTTCGGAGTTGCCAAAAAACTGTAGGTCCAGCCAATTTGTAATAAAAATTTGAAGTTGAGCTCGCCGGTCTGTCAAGGTCTATCGGGGCAAATATTTTTTATTTCTTAATTTAGGTATACCTATCATAACACCCAATAAAAATTCAAATGTGTAGGGATAGTATAACCTAGAAGCTTCGATTAGCATCAAAAATTGCTGGTGTCGAACCGTTCCGGATCATTATACGACAAAGCACTGTCAACATCGGCAACACTCCACAAAACTTTGAGAGAGTTTTTTTGACTTTACAACAACAACAAGAATATTTAATTTTACCATCTTCCCCATTGCATCCAGTTTCCTGCCCCAATGTTTTACAAAGTTTGGTTTTGCCTTTTATCTTAAATCTGAGTGCCAATTGTCAATGAGTAGAGTTAAGTAGTTATCACATACTACATACGTACATATATACACCAAGTGCATATGTGCTTACCACTCGTAACTATCTACGAATTACGACGGCTCCAAGCTCCAATTTCCCATTAAACCTAACTTCAACGCCATTAATGCGCTACCCGTCTAATATTATCTTGTATTTACTTTTAACTCGTTTTAACAATTTCTTTTCTCGCTTTGCAATTGCATTTCCAATTTTAATTTCTTGTTAGGTTGTCATTTTCTTCACTATCCAATTGTTGTTGTAATCCGATGACAGTCAACTGTTTTATTTGTTGTATGCGCCAACTTCCACTTTCTATTTGTGACAATTTCAAACCGATTTTGTATTTTCTATTTGTTTCGCTTATTGTTGTTGTAAGTGATGCTGCTTTTATTGTTGTAGTTGGCTTTTTGAATTCAATTCTTGATAATTAACGTACATGAGTAAATGGATCGTTTACGTGACAAAAGTCATTTGGTTGGTTCAGGGATAGAACTCCGGTTATTTTTTAAATTTCAATAAAGGAGTCAAATGAAAATAATTTACAAAAGTTTCATTCGGTATGTGTGTAAGTATAAGTATGAGAATGAAGACAATGAGAAAAACAAAAAACAAAAATAAGGAGCACTTTGTGGTATAGGCTGTTAAATCGACTAATTACCAACGCAAAAGTGTGGGTTCGCATCCCACTGCCGTGAAAAGCTTTGGAAGAGCTGTATCGTGGTATCAACGAAACAGCTGTCTGTGGGTTTTTTCTACCGGTGTACGTGGTTGTTATTTTTCTCTCAAAAACTTTTTCAGAGCAAATCAGGTTCTTCTATAAAATAACCAAATAGAGCCCGATTTGCGAAACCGTGTTTTTCCAAGTGGCGGGAATTGGTTGACGGTCTTGCAGGCGTTTTAAGTTGTTTGCCGAACAATTGCTTCTTATAAATAATTTTGTTTTGTTCTATTTTGTTGTGATTTAATTTTAATGAAGTTGACAAAAGTCACATTTTTTACTAGAAGTGAAACCCGTTCTTCCCAGTTCCCAGTGAATTTTCGGTTTGACTGTTTAACTAGCTTTATTCAGAGTAATACGTGATTGGATCTATTTTTAGGGCCGTTTTCTCAATGTATGTTTAACTCCAACTGGCAGTTCAATGGGCAGAAATTGGTCGGTTATCTGTCAAAAAAAGTGTCGGTTAACGTTTATCGAATATTGAAAAAACGGGCATTAGAATGCCGTAAAATTTTTTTTTTTGTTTTCTGGTTTCAAAGATACACAACTACTATAATAAATGCCAAGATTCGATGCTTCGCCAAACATCCAAAAGAATCAGTAAATACAGCTGGATATTGCGATCTTTTCACAAAAAATTTGTTTATCTCTCTTAAACAACTTTTTTTATAAGTTTATTTTTATATTTTGTATACCAAAAAGCAACAATTCTATTGAATTGTTGTTGTTTTTCGGCCTGCACATTCTTTGAAGTATTCATGACTATAATATGAGATCAAGGTCAAAAATAATAATTTTTAATTTTTCTATTCTATTAATTCAATTATTAAACACTTAAGGAAGTCTAAGTTCGGTAGGAACCGAACATTATATACCTAGTAGTGCTCTATTATGACATCCAAATTTATACAGGTCTATTTTAATACATTTCCGTTCGTATTATAAAACCAGCTGATTGTTTTCAATAAAAAATACTTTTGATTTGAGTGGTAAATTGATTTATTTGTATATAAATAGCTTCCCTACCAATCACTGATAACCACTTTTTTCAAAATACCAATACATGCACATTTTATGTTTGAAAAGTTTGCATTGAAATAGACAAACGGACGAGGAGACGGATAGGGCTAAATCGACTCAGTTCATCATCAGCTCAGTATCCTTATTGCTGGGCACATCTCTTCTTCTTCTCATAGTTACAAACATTTTATGTTTATGAAAGGTATGAAACTCAAAAAAGATATATTACTTTCCAATTGCTGTGGGGTATTTACTACTAGCTCGGATATTTTGCTTGCATGTTATTAATTTTTGGCAGGAGTATACTACATACTACATATTAAGAAGCAGCTGAGCATTGAAATATTTAGCTCAAATTAAAGGCAATCGTCTTTGAAAGTAGCAGCAATTTTATGCTGAAAAGTGGGCGGCGCCATCCCAATTCCCCAAAATCCACAACATTCTTTTGCGGCCGAGTTTTGCTTAAAAAGCTTATTACGTGGGCAAGATCTTATTGATATAGCTTCCATAGTTATAGAAATATCAGGGTTTAAATTTTACAAAAAAAAATTTTCAGAACCATGTTAAAAAACTGGGCGTGGCCCTAAACCGATTTCGCCTATTTTTGTAATAAACAGTTATCTATTTATATACAACATTTTCGCCAAAATTTCGTTTCGACAAATCAATTTTTGCCGGAGTTATGGCATAAAAAGTTTTGTGGAATAAGCCACGCCCATTTTCCAAAATTTATATTCTTCAAATTTATTCGTTTACGGACACTTTGAAAGTGAAATAGAAATGATATAAAGCTTTTGTACGCAAAGCTATTGCCTATTAAATATATCTCTGATCCTTTCAAAATCTTTCGTATAAAAGTGGGCGTGGTTTTTAACCGGTTTCGGGCACTTTTTTTCCGCAACATTAGTTGCATCAATATGAATATGTGTGCTAAATTTCGTTTCGATATCTTGACGGTTTATGATTTATGATTAATATTATTTCTAAATTTGAGTTAATCAAAAGTGGGCGAAGCCATACCCATTTTCAAAAATTTCTCGAAAAATGTATTTTCTGTCTCAACGTTAATGTACATACCAAATTTTATCCTTATAAGTGTGATATGTACTGAATAATCACTTTTTTTGTGTTTTCGAAAATATTCTATATATAAAAAGTGGGAGTGGTTATCATCCGATTTCGCCCATTTCAAATAGCGCTCGGAGATAAGTGCCAAGGAACCTGCATACCAAATTCCATTAAGATATCTCAAAATTTACTCAAGTTATTTCAATTTCTTTTTTCCTCCTGAACATTTTAATATACAAGGTGGCGCAAAAGTAATCCTCCTATCAGAAAATGCTATAAATTTTGCGGTTGGCCCCTAAAGTCAGTTCTGTTTTGACATTTGTGTAGTAAACACATGCGAAATACACGTTAATAAACAATGTTATGCTACACTGCTCCAGAACGCGGAATATTGCTTACTATTTATTTGACCAATAATCGGTCGGGGCCAAACGGTTACTGTGAATGGTGAGCGCTACAGAGCAATAATCAACGAGTTCTTTTTGCCGCAACTTGATGAATTGGGATTGGAAAACATGTGGTTCCAACAAGACGGTGCAACAGCACACACTGCACGTGCCACAACCGATATGCTGAACATCGGAAGCTTACTTTTGGGCCACCTTGTATATAAGTCAGATCTATCTCGATACGTTTATGCCATTACATATTGCCGTTAGGCGAATGAAGTTGATATACGTTGCGTGCGTAGCACTACTAGGTATAAAAATGAAAGCAAAGAAGCAAAAGAAGTCGAATGACACTAGACAGTTCATGAGTTCTGGCTCTGGTCGCTGCGTTCAAAATAATCGGTCATTTTAATCGCGATCTATTTGAAATGAAAAGTTAACACCTTCAGCTTCACATCCATTGCCAATGCTTACTGAGCATGTGTGTGCTTTTTTGAGTGTGTAAGTGCACCCTGTATATCAGTGTAACGAACGTGACTGCAACATTAAAATGTGTTTGGTATATTTTACGTGTTTCTCCACTTGAAATTGTTGTCATTTCTATAGAATATCTGAGTTAATTAACCTGTTATCTGCATAATTAGTGTAAATAGGCTGTTGACTCCGCAAGTACATAAACAAACAAAGGCGTAAGTAAGTATTTTAATAAGCAGACACTTGTTTGCTATAAGCTGTTCTTTTTCTTTTCGTATTTCTTCGCTTTTCTTCCGTTCTTTATAAATAGCTAACGAACTGAGACTAATCGTGGGTAATTTAGTGGCGCATGCTTGAAGCACGCAACTCTTTTTCTATATAACTGTAACATAAGTTAGCTATTGTTACAATACCATAACATGGGAAATAGTTGTGAGCAGCTTGAGTAAGATTGGTGGCACTTTCAGTTAAGATATGCGCGTGTCTTTTCAATTTTCTTTCGTTACAATTAATTAGCTTATGCGGATATAAACCGAAATCGTTGGAATCATTCAATTTTTCAAAAACGAAAACGTAGCCATAACCGTTATTTTGATAAGAAAAAGAACGAAATTGAAACCGGAGAAGGGCAAGGACCGCGCTGCGTTCGCAAAGTTAACTGGAAAAGGATTTGCGCTCCTTTGTGTAATTTGCGAGTTTTGTTAAACTTAGTCAAGCATAGTAAGAACCCCTTCATGTTCCTGACCTAACTTAACCTTGATTTTGATACCCACAATTCACAAAGACATTTTATTTTCAATTTGCTTCATATTTTGGTGGCACAGGACTCAGAATATAATTGTGTAAGGGGTCCCAGGATTTCTTTCTCACAATTGGAAATATTCAGTCAGCCAGATAGTCTCGCAAACTATTTCTTAACATTTTTAAATCATCCCTAATGCCCACCCTACAAAACATCTTCGGCTGAGCAAATGATCAGCTCATTGTTTGCTTTTTTGAGGAGTGTTGCCCATGTGACAGTCCTTTGTCGGATATTGACGCGGTACGCCACTGTAATAGCACCTTGCTCGTTTAGCCCGACTTATTCGGTAACGACTTTATATGACCAGTGCCACCTTCTAGTCCATGTCGCACCTCCTTCCGTAAGGTGCGCACCTCTTGGGCACAGTCTAACCCCCTAACCCGCAGGGACGATGATCAACAGATCACGGTTTTTAGTTCGAAAACTCCATACCTCAAAGCATTTACTGAAGAATGTTGTACCTCAGAAAAGCGTTTAAATCGCTCCCTATTTCAAAATGCCAGATCACGGTATTTCAAAATATTTTTAAAAATCGTCCTATCTCAGAACTTGAGTTTCAAAGATGCCCTATATGAACGAAATCTTGAATATATATTGAGCTGATATAGGACGTTTAAAATCAAATTCTGATATAAGGCGTTGTTGTAAAAAATTCTGAGGTATGCCGGGTTTAGCACAAGTTCTGCTTTACTGCATTCTTAAAATGAATTGTGAGATATGGCTTATCGTATGAATTGTCGGATTTGTGTGTTTCAACGCGGCTGCCGATATGGGCTGATATTCTACTACGCTGTAAGCATCATGTCTGGGAAATGCTTGTCTAGCTAATCTGAGGTACACCTGTTCAATGGGAGAGTGCAAGTCGCAAGACTTCCACATGACATTCACCACCATTTTACTGTTTTGATAGCATGTGGAAGGAGATTTTGGCATTCTACAATAGCCTAGAGCTTAGCTAGTTGTCTCCAGCTCCACCTGTTTAAGAGTATAGCTTAAGCGAACAGGGGTTAAAAACAAAATAAATTTTTTATCCCAAATTTAAAATTTCCTTTAAAAATTATTTGTGAGTTTGTCGCAACCAAAATTGTAAAAGCTTATGATTTTTTCTGCTTGCCAATTTTTATTTTATTTTTTTATTTGCAATTGGAAATTGAATTAGATTTTTAAGTTTTTCTAAAAGAGACAGGGCCCATCAATTATCAGCTATCGCTTTGCTACAAATAATATCTCGTCCGTTTAACTCCGCTATTTGCTCCACCCTACAACGCAGCCACGCTCAAAGCAGAGCCAAATATTTACCATCACCCTTGCGTCTGCTTTATGCTTTACTCATAATCAAATTATCAAAGTCTATTTCTCAATCGCTACTTCGTTTTTAGAGTAGAAAATATTAAAGCCATCTTTGTTATATTCCTTAAACCAAAAACAATTTTTAAAACAAATTACACAATTTCAAATTTCTAAAAAAAGGTTTATTAACGCCCACAAATATCTCAATTAGCAAATAAATAAATATGAATGTCTGCTAAGGATACGAACGTATATACTACTGCTACATTTATATCCTAGGCTTGATAGATGGAATCGGTATAAACTTTAACATTTTCAGCGTACTTACGTCCAAGGCAGGTGTGTTTGCGGAACTGCAGGAAACCCTCAACACAACGACAGGCGCCATCCAAGCAACTACTATTGGCCACCTTCATCGTGCATTGATCATTGAGAACGCAGTCACCACCCAGAAGTTGTGCTGTAAAAAAAAAATGAAAAAAGTTGGTTAATAATTGTAAGAACGACTGTTATGTACATAAGTAATCAAGAAATGCGAAAAGAACACAAATTAATGAATGGTGCGTATTAGAAAAGCAAATAATACGGAAAACACAAATACAATCAACTGCACGAAAAGCGTTAGAGAGAGAGGTGGTCAATATATGCAAACCTACTGCTCAGACAAGCAATTAAAGAACATAACCCAATAAACATTTTTCGCATTGACCAAAAAGTGAAAAAAACGAGCTCTTTTTAGAACCTGAAATGAGCAAAAATTCGGTCAAAGGGGGAACAAAGAAAATAGTTTCAAATAATAATCAAAAACGGCACCGAGTCTGATGAATTTAGATAGTTCGATGACTTATTTTATATGAATTTTGGAAGCTTCCCAGTCATATTGAAATAAAATTAATTTTTTTGGAGTCATATTGGAACCTTTTTTCTCTCCTGATATTTATTGGAGTATTTTTGGATGCATAGAATTAACTTTATGGATTCATAGAAATACATTCTTGAGTATTTTTACGATTCATTGAAGTAACATTATTAAGTCATAGAAGAAACATTCTGGAACACTTTTTTCCTTTTCTGAAATTTTATTCGAACCTTGCAGGATTAATAGAAATAGCTTTTTTAAGTAATATTGGAGAATGCGTTCATCATTATCTAAACAAGTTTTTCGAGTTTTTTGGATTCGCATAATTTTTTTTTTTTGAAGTCATATTGGCACCCTTTTTCCTTTTCTAAAATTTTATTGAAATCGCTTTGGAAGCACAGAACAAACTTTTTGTTCTCATTGAAGAAACTCTTTGAAATATTTTTGAATTTATATGACTTTTCATTGTTTCCTGAATTTATTGAAGTCTTTTTGGAGTCAAAGAAGTAAATTTTCAGAGTCATAGTAGAACCTTTTTTCTGCTCTAAAATTTTATGGGAGACTGGTTGGATTAATGGAAGTTATTTTCTAGAGTAATTTTGGATTCATACCTTTTTGCATTCATTAATGCATAGAAGAACTTTGTGAAGAATTTTTGTAATCATGTAAGTAACCTTTTGGTGTCATTTAGAATCCTGCTTTCATTCTCTTTTCGTTTACTCATTTTGGATTCATTTCTAGTCGTCTTTTTGCTCTAAATGTTTGTTTTGGATTTTTTCATATTAAAGAAGGCCAATTGAGGACATGAGCGATCACCTCATTGAAGTTGAGGATCAGAAAGCTGATTAACGATTGTGATTGCTTTGACTTCTCTAACCATGAGTGTGTCTCACTGAAATATACAAATTATCTGTGCTTAAGTTTGAACAGACTTTAAGATAAGCCGGCTTATAGACTTAACAATATGAGCACAGGATCATTAATGGGGGGAAAAAGCCAACTCTAATTTGTAATTGGAGGTAGACTTGCATCTGAATGGCGAAGTAAATGGAAAATGATTCGTAGAGAACAAACAAAGAGTGCGGTAAATCTTGTCCCCAGAATAATATTAAGCCATTCGTTAGTATAAGAGATCAAGTGTATTATGATGACTGGATGAATTTCGAAATATCACACTAACTAGTTCAACATTGGTTGATAGGACAAAATAAAACTCCAAAAAAACTAAATTAGAAGATACATTTTTACATGACGGGAATGGACTTGATTAGAAATACATTTTTTGTATACTTCTCCAAACCTTTTCTAGTTGAAAAGTTTTTCCGACATTTTTTTTAAAAGCCTATTAAGTCATAAATCATAAGAAACGCTATACACCAAACAGAGATATACAATTTTCTCAAGCCTTTGAGCATATTTTTTCTTGTGCACTGGGTATTAACATAAATGCAAACAAAACTTATGAATGTGTTTTAGAACTTAGCTAATGGTTGACGTTATGGCTGCAGCGCGATGAAGTTAACATCAAGTACGAACCTTCATTCATTTGGTAGGCATTTCGAATGCAAATAGAAAATTTGGTAGTGCACACAAAGGTGTGACCAGCGTTGCTTTCCGCTTAAGCCAAGAAATGAGTTGCATGCTGCATGCAATTTATGAATGTGCCTTTACATAGGAAAACAAACAACAACAAAAAAAACAGGTCGTGGCGTGTGTGTGCAGTTGTGTGCGTTTGAGGTGTGAGGTGTTCGCGGCAAGTGAGAAAGTCATCTATGCACATATGAGCTATGGTTTTTACTTGTACGAGGTGTGTTCAAAACGTATCGCGAATTTTGAATTTTCGCTGGTTACGTATATTCGAATTTCGAATTTTTTGTGGCGTTATGTTGGTACTCATGTCTCTCACTTATGCCGACAAGCTCGGCCATTTTGAATGTTCAGTTAATTGTTGACAGCTGCTTTGCTTGCACGTGTTTTGGATCGTCTTCGATTTTTACCTATTCAAAAAAATGGATCAAAGAACCTGTATCAAATTTTGTGTGAAAAACGAAATTAAGTGCGCGGATGCATTCCGAATGTTGACTGTGGCATACGGAGAAGCTACCTTGGACCGAAGCAACGTTTATCGGTGGTACAAAATGTTCTCAGAAGGCCGAGAAGATGTGCAAAGAAGAACAAAAATTGGCTTTTGCACCACGATAACGCCCCTGCTCACGCATCGTTGCTTGTGCTCGAATTTTTGGCCAAAAACAACACACTAATGATGCCGCAGCCACCGTGTTTCCCAGATCTGGCCCCCTGTGACTTTTTCTTGTTCCCTAAACTGAAGAGGCCCATGAAAGGACGACGTTACGCTTCTCTTGACGAGATAAAGACGGCATCGAAGAAGGAGCTGAACAAGACACAAAAAATGATTTTTTGAAGTGCTTCGAAGATTGGAAAAACCGTTGGCACAAGTGTATAATATCTCATGGGGATAACTTTGAAGGGGACAAAATAGATATTCATGAATAAATAAATAATTTTTGAAAAAACACAAAATTTGCGATACTTTTTGAGCACACCTCGTATGTATACCTGGAGTAAATAGGGAAGAGAATGCAACAGTTTGATGTTACAGTGACAGAATATATGATCAGGTGTGGTACGGTGGTAGTGTCCAAAGGTTCCCGGTTAAGGACCTGTTAATGGTGACAACAAAGTAGTTTAGAAAAAGTATGTACGAAAACAATCTTATTAAAAATATATCTGTCCAACACAGAATGGAAGCGAAACTCGACCTCTATTTTACCAAAATACTGGGGTCTTTAAGCTATTCCGGCGGAGCTGCCGGCGGGGAATAATTGTAATAGAGTTTTGTGATCTCTATCGACTTCATCGAAATTCACTGTCAAATTCCGATTAAAGCGATTGATTTCTCTCATGGTCTTTGACATTTATCCAGTCGGCAGCTCCGTCGGAATAGTTGATAGACCCCATTGTAATAATATCGCTAGTGTGCAGATTTTTAAATATACCAGAGATTTTTTTTTTCGAAAATATTGATTCATAGAAAAATCCAAATTTTAAAATTATTTATTGTGACATCATTGACTGATTGTAAAAGTTCAACAAGAGGGCGTATCTTAGTCTTACTTTATGCTTAGGTTTCGTTGAGTCCCAGAATACCTAGACTTATGAAGTGAGCCTGACTTCCTATCTGTTGCTGGTGTTGTTGTTGTAACCGCAAAATTACCAGATTGTTTTGGGGAATGTTTAATCATAAGTACAGTTCTTTGCCGGAATGAATCCGGTATCTACTAGCACCGTTTGGTACCAAAACTAAAAAAAAAACTAAAGACTTAAGAAACGAACTTGATTCTGTGCAAAATAAACACTTTTTAGAAAATTCTAAAATTGGCGAAAGGCTTATTTGTAAAACTACTAACAGATTTGGCAATGGTTATCCTTACCTACATTTGAAAAATTTAACTCTCTGCTAGCCTCATCTTCCGTTCCTCTGCCCCTATCTACACCGTCTTTTGCTCCTTCTGCCCTATCATTTCTTCAGCTTTGGAAACAGGAAATAATCGGCCGGGCTACATCTGGAGAATGTGCTAAGTGAAGTAGCAGTTCATATCATAATTCATGAATTTTTGCCATGTTGACTAGAATAAGTAATTGTTTCCTTATCAAATGCTTTAAATCAATATCGAATCTTCCCAAATGATCTGAATAATACTAGCCGGCAGACTTTTACAATTTTCAAGGCAATCGATGAGAGTGACATTAAGTGCATCCCAACTTACTGTTTTTTTTTTTTCAAAAATAGTTCTAAATCAGTACACTAAAATCTCTCTTTCCTTTCAAATTCAAACTTAATGGAAAAGCTTGCTGAAACTTTGCTAGAGATGGTCGTGGAATTATATCATTAATTCAAACAAAGGTTTAAGAAATTTGTATCAGGGAAAGGCTATGCTAAGAAGGATATGTTATTTTATTAGTAGAATGAAGGAACCAACCAAAGTGAAAATGATTTTCTAGATCTGGTGCTGCTAGAAACTTTTTTCAAAGTACTACTACAGTAGTTTTTAGAATGTGGGAATTTTCACCGCAGATGATTCTAAGAATAGAGCGATCTTGTGACTCATACTCAAAGGGCACATACTATTGAGAATATACTTCTCTTTGAGTTTGCAAAAAAACTGAAAAGTAAGACGTCTGAGAAGAAAGTTTTAGCGTTTGAACTGATAACGTTCTTTCAGCTGGCAATAAGCTTTTTGATTCAAATTTCGCTAGTAACTTCTTTTAATTGGTTTTCAATACTGGCATTACTTTTTTATATAAATCCCTCTGCTGTATTACTCAACTTGGGCTTATAAAATTTCAATCCAAAAGATATATTTGTTTGTTCAATGCATGAAACAGTTATTCACACATGATTACCAACTGATAGATAATAAAACCACCCATCGATCGCTGCATTTGTAATCATTCTTTATCGTAAGCTACCACACACAGTTACATACAGCTGTGTTCAATATAATAGTAGTGAAATTAGAATGGATATCGTTCGGCGAAATAAAAAAAAGCTGTGATTTTAATAATTTTCATAAATCAAAAGAAAAATTATTATTATTGGCCTTGAGCTCGTTTATAGTCACGGTAATTTTCTTTTAAAATATAACGAATTCTATAACAGAAACCACATAAAAAGAAATTTCAAAGTTTACACAAAGTTCAGGAAAGTTATTTTAACCTTTCAAATCTTTAAAATTCCAAAATCTTTAAATTTTTTGGCAGAATTTCTAGAAAATTTTTGAGTACGCAGTTTTGTAGACCAATCAATTGTGCCAGTTAGAACTCGCTCAAAAATTTCCCTGAATTTTCAGCATTTTTTTCGTCAAGGGTGTTGAGTGATTTATTCCATACAACGCATGAAGAAAAACTAATTTTGTATGGAAAAAATACCCCACATCCTTGACAAAAAAAAATTCTAAAAACTCAGGGGAATTTTTGGAGGTACTTCTTACTTGCACATTATTGTGCTAAAATCGAATAATTTTTTAAAATTCTGGAATTTTGATATAAATTTTTAAAAGTTTAATTAACTTTTCTGAACTTTGTGTTAACTCTGAAATTTCTTTTATGCGGTTTCTGTTATGGGATTCGCTATATTTTAAATGAAAATTATTAAAAACACAGCTTCCTTTTATTTTGTCAAACAATATTCAATTTAATTTCATTACCATCATATTGATCACAACTGTATATACATTCATTCATGTTACCGCACAGATGTTATTGCAAAGAAGCAGGTCAAATACCCAAGTAAACGAAAATTGTACGCCTTTTCTGGTACTCATGCAACATCAGCTCAAGTGCAACAACAAAACATCAGAAAGAAAAAAGCAAACCAACTGAATATCATCGCATCAGGAATGTATTGCCAAAGAGTCAATATCAACAAAACAACAAACAATAACTGCATCACTGACAGTTGCATGCAACAATCGCCAACAACATCCAAACGCATAATAGTTATTAATGCAACAATCTTCGTTGTTTGTTGCTGCAACATTATACACACATAGATGCTTCATTCGTTGTTGCATGAAAATTGGGGACACACGCCAAGTTTACATTATGCGCTGATGTATGTTTAACTGCGTTTTGTTTTATTTTCTTACGGAGAATATGACATTTGTATATATGTTTGTGTATGTGACATGTGGATGCAGGATGGGTTTCTGGGCACTGAACGTCAAACCCGTAAAGATCGATGTATGTTCAAACTATTGCCCCTCATTCCTTTTTCAAATTTGGTTTTGTGACAAACCGGTTTTGGTGCTCTGCCATTTTCAGTGATTCTCTACGTTCTGGAATCGTGCTAATACACATTGCGATGTTCTGTCATCTACACTGATTCGTTTCGTTCTCGAATGTTTGCTATATATCAAAAAACTATCACTGCATCCAACATCTGTCATTTCGTTCTGAAAACACTGATCTCTGAAAACAATTCGAATCGAAAGATTCTACATAGCACAGTAGGACAACCATTCACACGAAAGAAAGCTAAGTCATCCTACCGTTTTCTTCCCATACCAGTGCAGTCCGTCCCTGTACCACCCAAGTCCGGTGCCGAAAGGTACAACTCCTGGGCTGGAGTTGCCTATTCACATAACACTTCCTAGCCAGCAAAGCTGTGTACACTAGTGAAATCTCGGATACGTAGGTAGGAAGAAAGGCAGAGGTCCAAATTACACGAGTATTTTTTAGAAGCCGTGTTGATGCTATAAAAACCCGTCGAACCTACTAAGGGTAATACGGATGTATGTAACAACCAACCAGACTTGTTGATGAACTGAAGCAACCCCTATTTTATGCACCCTCCCCAGATTATCCAAGAAGAGTATCCCAATTGATTTAGACGTATTACGGCTAAATCCGAGCATTTACACAGATAATGCCCAAAGGTCTATTTGGAAGGATTGTACTTCCAACTTAAATAGCATCAATAATGTGGAATCGCCTTATTTTCCGCATGAGTGACATTAATCAGTGACTAGTGTAGGTCCGCTTGGGACCTACCTACGAGACTCGTTTTCTATTCGCTATATGCCAGGTAGCACTTGATATTGAACAGGTAGGCTGTGCTTTGTTTAGGTAAAACTGATAAGAGTACACCTATTTCTAAGCTGGTTATTTCCTCATTTCTTTCTGATGAGCCCCTAAGTGCCTACTCATTGCTTTCGACTCCGCAATGACCAGGAACCCATATAATGGATATCTTTAGAAGTGCAGCCAAGGAGATCACGGGAATTAGAATAAATCTTTCAAAAACCTTTCTATGGAACACTGCAAGGGCCATGCAAACTTCGACTCAGGATAGAAATTATATATTTGAAAGGATAGGAATAGGGAGAGTAGAGGAGAGGGAATAAGGGAGGGTTGGATATAGAGGAGACAGGGTGTGAAAGTGAGATATGAAGAAAAAGAGGATCAAAGTTAAAAGGGGAAAACAGAAGGAAAATTAAAGTTGAGGCAGAGAAAGAAGTTAGAGGAATAGAGAAAGCAATAGGAATGCACTGAAAAAGATCAGAGAGAAGCCGGAAAAGAGGAGGGCAACTGTAAATCTGGGATGACAGCTTGCGTAGAAACAGGAATACATACGGATGTTGTACAATCGCAGAAATTCTAAATCCGCCCCTTTTTCTTCTCGTTCGTTTTCGCTGCAGTCGGGCTGGCGTCAGAAGATGGACTGGACAACTCACATCCATAACACTCCCAAAATCTTCGGGTAGTGTTTTGGGGTTTGCAACAACATCGTGTACCTCGATCCCTCTGCTGCAATCTATGGTACCGCCCCTGATGTCTGCGCATATGTTGAAGTTTATCATCAAATATTTGGCTTAGCAACAGTGGTTGCATGCAAAATCTTCAAGTTTATTCGCTTACACACACACATCTGCCTTGATGTCATCAGCAGTGCATGCCTGAATACTAAATCGCGAATGTGAGGAAACTGTGAATTGAGTGCGTTAGCCACTATGAACCTGCTTGGTTCCACGATGCAAAGTCCATGCAAATCTTTGTGTGTAAATTTGATTGACTGTTTGACTGATTTTTTTGTTGGCATTAGAGGTCAAGTATTGTTGGCTACTTCAAGCTCAAATGATTGTGTGAGCTTGTATAAACACTTGTTTAAACGACAAACATGCCATTGTTCACGTATATAATGCCAACGATATTATTTGAGTCAGGCAGTTCGAAGATCTTCAGCTCGGTCTATGCTGAAGTTATCAGAACTTACTAACTTGAGATAGATAAGCTTGAGCCACAGCTACCCCTGATAACGGGAAGACCCCTGGTACATTTATATGCTACGTTTCAAAGTGAGAGAGAGCAGTTCCAAAATACTAAGTTCTTGCACCAATTTAATTCTAAATAAGACTGGCTTTTGGGTTCGGAGATACGATGCAATTTCATAATAACTCCCTAGCCGACAGAGGAATACGAAGCAACCCATATCCCGTATCCCTTTTGGTGGATACTTCTGCAGCGCCCCTGCCCCCAAACAAATCCGTCAAGCTCTAACCCTCACATAAAGGATGCTTTCAACTGTTAAATCAAATACACACCATCGCTCTTATTACTATCCATACTTACATGACAAACAGCTTGTTGCATTATATTGAACAAAGTAGGGTGCGCATTCGCAATAACCATTCGCTGAACAAGCGCTTCCCTTAATAAAATCTGTGCAATCCATATCATGTTGGCATTTCGAACCCAAACGTGGTTCACGTTGTAGTTGTGCTTGTGTTAAGTGGGCATCACTAAGCGCTAGGAAAATAAATATCTGTAAATAAATTAAGAGACAGAAATTAAAAGAAAAGTTTTATTCCGGAAATTGTCATTTTTGAACTATATATAAATGTATGCATGTATTCGTTAACTTTCCAGTGGGAAAATGGGAATGCATTACCTTTTCCATGCATGAAAAGATACACGAAAATCGTTATAAGAAAAGATTAGTCCAAAAGCTATCGAAGGAGTAATTGGTCGTTCTATTTTTATTTATAGTACTACATTTTTAATTTTTTTCACTGTGTTATATGTTTTGTTAACAGATGAAGCCTTTGAGAAAAGATTTAAATCTCATTGTAAATTTTATTCAAATAAAATATGAAATAAAAACAGACAACGTCTGCTTCTCTTTGTGTTCTAGTTGCCTCACATTTATTTGGTATACTTATCTTGCCACAAGAGCAGCTAGGAGATGAGTTAAAAAAGCTTACCGGAAGCAGCAGAGAACGATGGTGAAGCCCCTGTTACTCCCCAAAGTTGTCCGGGACTAGATGTGTCTTTAAAATATAGGCTGTGATGTGACCTCCTGGCTGCGAGCATAGTGCAAAGGCACGGTGGAGCTAACACCTTGGACTAGGAGGCGACATTCCTTAGTTTGTAATTTGCACATAATATTTTGCAGGTAATGCATCTTTTCTTTCATAGAAAGTAATGCTAGATGTAATAAGTCCCATGTAATGCAACTTTTCATTTGTAAAAAGTAATATAAGAATGAATGTATACTTTGTCGCTTCAGTTTGTTGCGAGCGACACATTACTTTTCCTATGACATGGCTGTAGAAAAATGTAGGCATGTTTTCATGTATAATCTATATGGGATATACTACATTACTTTATGCATTTCTAAACATTATCTTTTCTCACTGGATTGTAATCTCATAACATCTATGTACCATTTGATGTAACAACGACCTATCTCAGCTGAAAATGTATTGAATTTTCGTTGAGAGAGGGCATTTTTGGAAAAAACTTGCGAGAACGGTGTTCTTCACAACGATACTTGGTGGCATGCCAGAGAGGAGAGGGAAAAAGTTTTGGGTAGAGAGGGAATGAAAAGAAGATGAAGAAGAGGATGATGAGGAAAAATAGGTAAAAGTATAGGACAATGGAAAGAAGGAATAGATAGGAAGAAAATAGTCACATGAAGAGTAAGAGAACATGAAGGAGGGAGATGGAAAAAAAGAAAGAAAAGCGAGATAGAGGACTGTAGTGGTTAAAACTACTATATTTTATTTTATTTTATTTATTTTTTATTCAATGAAAATTTGCAATTTGTATAATCATTTTTTTATAACTATCAAAAATTTTGTCTTTGAAAATATACAAATTTTAAAATTAACAATACACAAAGTATAAAATGAACCAGTAAAAGTTATCATTTAAATGAACCCTACAAGGACGACAGAGAGAAAGATTAAAAGTGGAGAGAGGCCTATGGTCTTATACTCCTAATGAAAATTAATGCGTATCTATCTATCTTTTATGGGCGATGAATTTAGCCACTAGGATTAGAATAGGCTATATATTAGGGTGATTCAAGTAAAATATTAATCTAATTTTAAGTACTTGCAATTTTAATCTTAAGTTTAATACCGAACAATTCCTTTACTCTAATATATTTTTATTTTATTTGCTTTTTTTTTCTTTTAATATTCTCTATTTTTAATTTATTTTACTGCATTATATTTTAATATTTTATACTCTCGCTTCCTTTCTTTTCCCCTTATTTCCTTTCCTTTCCTTTCCTTTCCCTTTCTTTTCATTTCTTTTCCTTTCCATTATCATATTTCCCTTTAAATTTATTTAATTTTATTCTTATTGTTATTATTATTAACAAATTAACTACCATCTTGAGTATTCTAAGCTAAAATAAATTTAATGCCGATCAATAGCATTCATCGTGTTTAGGCACGATTACCAAATAATCCCTGCAAAAACGGAAATACTCCGTTCCTTCATCCAAAGAATACCCCTTGAGTAGTTTCAGAGTACTCCAATTGGTCGTCCAATTGGATCACATAATCTATCTCGGGAATTCCATTTCCTTGCTTGACTACGTGAGACTACTCTCAAAATGTTTCCAAAGGATTACTCCATGGAGTACATGCGGTACATGCCCAACTGTCGCTGGACCGATTTGCTATCACCAATGCAACCTTCTAGGTCATGTCAACCCTTCTTCCGTTAGAGTCATCATACCCGTAGATCAACCGTCGTCACGTCATCACCCTTGTGCATTTAAGTCGCTTCTCACGACAGGTCTGCCTACCTCGGACATATTCTGGACTTCTATCCCGCAGGGAAGCTGCTCATCTTCAGTAGTTTATGCTTCCTCATTTTCCTGTGAAAATTTTCTTGATCAAACAGACAGACAGGAGGGCATGGCTAAATCGACTTAGCTTATCGCCCTGATCATTTCGGTATGCTTATTGGTGGGTCTAACTCTTCTCATACTTCCAAACATCGGACCATAGTCATAATACCATTTCATGTTCACGAAAGGTATAAATATTCAAATTTGTAAAACATACTAGCGATAAAATAAGTCCTTTCTTTACATAACCACCTCAAATTTTGATCCGGTGTTTCTATGATGTCAAACCAAAATATGCATTTGCATACAATGCAGGGCTCTGATTATTCTTAAATGCCACTCTTTACTGTGTCACAGAACTAATAATAGACTCCGAAACTAGTTGAGATATGGAACTTAATCACATCGTTTATTTCAGCTCTTCTTCTACTTTAAATGGCCATCTAACCGCCTGCGCGATTTTGACCGTCCAACATAGCTCGCCAGTCGTTTCTTCGTTGCGCCAACTGGCGCCAATTGGAAACACCGCGGGATCGCAAATCGGTATCCACTTTATCCTTCCATCGGAGTGGTGGTCTCCCTCTTCCTCTGCTTCCACCGGCGGGTGCCGATAAGAATACCTTCTGGGCTGGAGCATCTTCGCTCATTCGCACTACGTGGCCTAGCCAGCGAAGCCGCTGTGTTTTAATTCGCTGAACTATGTCGGCGTCTGCGTAAAGTTCATACAGCTCATCATTAAATCTTCTTCGGTACTCGCCGCCGCCAACGCGTAGAGGTCCACAAATCTTTCGAAGAACCTTTCTCCCGAATACTCCCAGAGCCCCCTCACCAGATGTTGTTAGTGTCCACGCTTCTCCACCATATAGCAGGACGGGTGCGATGGGTGACTTATAGAGTGTTATTTTCGTTCGTCGAGAGAGGACTTTACTTTTCAATTGCCTACTCAGTCCGAAGTAGCATTTGTTTGCAAGAGTGATTCTTTGTCGGATTTCTAGGCTAACATTATTGTTGGTGTTAATGCTGGTTCCCAGGTAAACGAAGTCCTTTACTATTTCCAAATTATTTAGTCCTCTTCGAACTAGTGCAACACTAGTCAGAAAACTCTAGTTGTATACTGTCATGGTTAATGACTAGTTTATTGCTTCACTGCAAATTGCTTACTACAAAATCAACAACTGTAACATGCTAATAAGGTTTGGGAATCTTCTCGAAGTTCACGCAAACTTTCTCACGAAAAGCTTTTATTAGTTTCATAATTAAAATTTTGCAGTCATTAAGTTTTAGGCGTTACTTCTAACGGAAAAATAGTAAATTATACACAGAAGTTAGTCATTAAAGATTTAACTAAGTTGAAATATGTGTAAGCAAGGGCCGTAATTGATTGTTGATTTATGACAACAAAGAAAGCCACTATTATTTGCCTAAGGAAGGTTTTTCAAGTATCAGGTAAATAAATTTTAATCAGGTAAAATGTAAGCCGATTGAAATCACCAGAGATGGGGGAGAAGCTCACACTGCCTTGGCAAGGTCAAGTAGAGAAGAGTGGGCCCACGCAGGGCACCTGTTACATCCTTTATGTATGCAATAGGGGCGGGCGCTATGGCTGTAAGGCATTAAGAGCGGGATTGTTTACCTCATTTTACCTGGAAACCACCCGCTTCCAGACAGGGCCGCCGAGAGCCGAGTCGTATGTATCCTTAATAACTGGTTAAAATACTGCCAATACTACTTAGCCATGTCCGGGCCTCCTAAGGCTTCCAGGACCCGGGGCATTTGACTCACCTGCCGCCACCCTATCGGAGGGCCTGCTTCCAGATTGCATACATAAACTATGTATTTAGAAAATTTTATAAACTGATTGCGAATTGCAAGAGCATGCATCCAAATGAAATAAAAGAAAGAAATATGATGATAGTTTGCGTCTGTTAAACATTTTTTATTACTTCGAGCTGTAGTTGCTGAAGTGGCATTTCTTATTCGGATCTGAAACCGGCATGCTCGGGTGCTAGGCCCCTCTACCTTGGAAAGTTTATATGGCTTCAAGTACCGGGTACAAGGAATGACTTTTAAGCTTTGTTGAATTCGTCCAGGATCGAAGTTTCGGTTGATCCATCAAAGAAGAAGGAGTTAGGAAGCATTTTGCTATTTTCCTTATAGCTTTCTGGGATTTCATCATTATATGTGACCTGGTCTACGAAAAGGGAGCTTAGGTGTCAAAAAATCAATTTTCACTTTTTAGTTGATTCGGATGGAAGATGAGATGCTTTTTCACGTGGTAGAATCCAAAAAGTCAAAACTTGTTTGAAAGTTCCCTCCGGAAAGAGAGACGAATGAAAACAAGACAACAGCAGCTGCGCAGTATTAGAGTAAACGTCACTTCTTCAGTGTTACTTTTTTAAATGTTCCACACTAGCAACTTACACGATGAACTATAATAATATTCCGACCAAAAACAACACTTACTGGACGTCCTTGAAGCCTCTGGAAAGAACAATTAATGAGATAACGAGAAACTGACGAAACGAGTTGTTTATTTTTAACAGCTGTTTCCCAGAAAACTAGTTTTCGCACGTTAGCTCCCTTTTCGTAGACCAGGTCACATATATGAAAAAAGTTACGAAAGCCAAAGTAAGGTTCTTTTTCATAAGTGGCAGCTAAAAGAAATACTCTATCCAATAAAATGTAAATTGTTCCAATAAAAGCAACCTGAATCCTGACGTGAGGTAGGAGACAAATTCGGTTAGATTAAAAGTTTTCTATAACGAACTTAATGCTGGCTTTTGTCAAACTTGAACAAAATACTTCCTAAAAGTATTAAAAGTACTTCTGGAGAAAAGATTCTTGGGCGGATATAAATCTTTGCCCGTAGGCACAACTTTGGTTTTCGATTTCGTAGTATTGAACAATTAACAGCTGGCAACCACGTCACCGTTGGCGGTCTAAATTTCGAGATAGTTACGGACTTCTGGTATCGGGGCATCCGCATTACCCGAAGAAGATTTTAGTGAGTGAGTTGCATGTTTTTTACGCGGACATCGACATAGTCCATCAAATTAAAACCCAGCGGCTAAGCTAGCTAAGCCATGTAATGCGAATGCATGAAGACGCTGCGGCGCAGAACGCATTCTGTTCAGACCCACCTGCGAAGGGGGAGCAGAGGAAAAGGAAGTGGAGCACGATCGGGGATCCCTTGGAGCTTCCAATAGGTATCAGTTAGCAAGTAGCGACTGGCGTACTATGAGACCGTTAAGCGTACTCATTTTAAGGGTAAAGCGATAATTAATAAGAAGAAAAGAAGGTAACAGCTTTTGGTCTTAGAAAAACCGTGTCGTTTAGGTACGTAAGCCCCCCTGTTGTGGTAATAACACAATGATCATAAATTTTATGAGTTCTAGCCAGCTGGTAAAAGTTAAGTAGTTTAGACATTTAGGTGCACATATTAAAATACCTTAGTAGACAAAGTTGTATATTATATTGACACCAACCATTCTATTATATCGGGACAAACTAATCTATTAGCCAGTCTGTCCCAAAGTTTAATATCAAAGAAATTCTACACACATGTGAAAATAGCGTCCATACTCCGTTTATGACGCAACTGAAGTCATCACAGTTATACCTCTCATCTCTCTTATGCCCTCGCAATTGCCCCTCAATGTTCACATCTCTGAACTCGTACACTCTCGCACACGAGACGTTTCTCGCTTGCGCTTTATTCCATTGGCTTTCGATTTTATGAATGAAATGCTCCACGAAGAATAACAAATTACTAACTAAAAAATAACAATGAATATTAACCGTAATTGAGCACGCCCAATAGCGGCAATAGTCACAGCAACAAAAACAAACACTAATTCAAGTGAGCAGAAAGAAAAAAGAAGAACAATTTTAAGAATGAAACCATGAATTAACTTAGCAACAACAATAAGCGTCGAAGTCAGCAACTGTGACGATATTAAACTTTTATGCTGCTTCTGTCGTGGTGATTTGTGAGTCCGGACTCTTGGTAAGTTTTATGTATTATTAAAGTTAAAGTTTTCATGTGAGAATACAAATAAAAATCAGTTTCATTGCCTGAAACTGTTTGTTGTTGTTCGCTTTATGTTCTTTGTTCCGCTGCTTGGTCGCTTAGTTAACGCTATAATTACGTAAATTCAATCAACCCAAAGACGGCCGCTCGCTCAGTTAATCTGTTAAACAAAGGCAATGTTCACGTCAGCTTTGAAATTTCTGAATATGACAGAAATCAAATGAAAATCTCAGAAATGCTTGCGAAAAGCCACGTAGGCCATTGAACTTGTTAAAGTTTTATTTGGCCTCTTGCTTGGTAAGAAATTTTTTTTCGCAAAAGGCTGTGCACCCTATATCATGCATACATCCATACTAGGGATGCCAGTCCCGATATATTCACACTATTACAAAAACAACATAATTTGATTAAGCAAACCAACTGAGTTCATATTAACCCCCTAATTCCGTGCATTTCACAAACTGTCAATATTGAGATATACCTAGTCAAGATCAAAATATTTATTTTAAGAGTCATAATGGTTAAAATTTTACTTTTACAATAAAAATTAAAGCCAAAACAACTTTTTGAATTTTTTTGTATTAAGCAATAACTTGGGAACGAAACACCATGAAAATTCAGCACAAATTTAGTGTACTAATGTGTTCCCATATAAAATTAGGAAACCTGCAAAATTGTTCCGACGTACTCGGCAATTCTGTTTTTTACGGGCCAATGGTTAAAAGCGAACAAAAATATGAAGTGCGGTGGAAACAAGCGCTTGAAATTCTATATAAGAATTTTGAATTTATGGGTGTTTTTATGTGTACAAAACTAATGGAGTATTTATTACTTTGAAACTATTTTCGGTCACTCCCCGTAAAAATTTTTTTGGCGCCAACCTTTTTTTTTAATTTTTTTCAAAAACCAATGAAAGATAAAAACTAAAACATAAACAAAAACGAGTTTTCATGGATTAAAAATCAACCCAGTAAAATAATCAAATTCTTCAGGACCACTATAACATGTGGAGTGCTACAAAACTAAAAAGATAAATAAAATAATATTTGACTAATATAATAAAAGTAATTTTGAACCGTTACTTTTGAATTTTATAATAAAAATCATTTTAACCCTAATTTTATAATAAAAATTACTTTTAACCGTTATTTTTAACTTTTAGTTACTTTTAACACTTAGTTTTTGACCTTTTTCATAAAAATCCCAGAATAAAAGTAGTTTCAGATAAATATTTTCTGCCTGCAAGCATACTCTGGTGCATTGAAATGAAAAATAGAGATATTCTTTCTATGTTATTCTGTGAATTGAAATTTCGAAAATTATGGTTAAAATCGGTCCCTGATATTTATAATTTATCTCCCAATGTATGTTTGCTTACAGAAGGATACAAATGAATAAGAATAAAATTGTTTATAAATCTCGGTGCCTGAGTGCCGCAAATTGAAAGTTATATAAATATATCCAAATATGAAGAAAAATTTTAATTTCTCTGGTACAGTTAACGAAGTTTTTATGACTTTGTTGACTTCAAGAGTACCGTGTATGTTCAATGTTCTTCGCTAAAGTTAGATAGTGTACTTGCGCCTCAAGGCACGCTTAGCTTTTTGAATCGGTTCTCAGTATGTTAATAAATAATCGTAGTTTTTTATAAACTAAGTAATCCCATTAGTATTTCGCTGACAGTTTTTATTAGAGTATTTTACTGCAGGTAGGTAAAGCAGGGTCGTCGATAAAGAAAAAAAATGATCCACCAAATTTGGAAAAAGTCTACGGGTATCTGTTAGGGTGATTCATTTTCGTAAATTTTTTTTTCTCCTGGTACTCAAGCATATATATACGTAAGTAGGGAGAAAAAATATTCTCACCAAATAAAATAAAATAAATGTATGGAGCGATACACAACGCGTATATTATTATAGAGATGTCTTCCATGGCAGAAATACACTCGGAGAGTTTGCCAAACCACTACCGAGGGCCGACCCCGTTTTTGAAAAATACTTAATCAAACCACTTTTGATGTTATCTGTCATGGGACTCGAACTTTGGAGCTTCGGTGTGGTAGGCCATCAACAATACCGCCACAACACGGCGGCCTTTAAATAATTAGCCTTTAATATTAAGTTTAAGTACTTGCAATTTTTATTTTATGTTTGAATTTTTTTTTTTTTTTCACAATAATCGGTTTTATGGGCCTTGGAAAGAATTTCACGCTCTTCTAAATTGCTTTTGAGTTTTTAATACAACAATCCCTGCAAAAACGATGCGGGTAAAATGATTAGTCAATTTACACGGAGCCATACCGAAAGTTTCCGTATTTCTCCCATCACGTTTTTAAGAGCATCGGTAGACTTTTTGAATGTTTCTTTCCTCGCGTTCCTGTGTGTGCGGTTTTATATCTCGCTCTTTCTAATTTATTTTTTAACCTAAGATAAACATATAGCTGCACTTCTCACACCGGTATCACAGCTACTAGTCATTTGTCTCGTATACGAGTATAACACGTAAAATTACGGAATATTTTACCGATATGAATACCAATTGTAGCTTCAGTCATTCGATTTTTGCAGGGAATAGTCATACACACACATATAAAATGTTTAAACTTCAACCGTGCAGTGGATAAAAATCTGGATAAACAGTGAGTCGCGCGTACCGAACAAGTGGATAAAAAGGTGGGCAATTTCGTTCGGCGAGGTTCACTTTTTAACGATGTTTTTCCGTGTATATGTGAGTGCGTACTTTTAGGCACTTGTTGTTTTCCATACACATTCCAAAAATATGCGTTGGTGTTAGTAAAAATTTGTGAATTTGTGGAATCAGAGTTTCACCACGGTTAGCAATAGTTGGTAGGGACTAATACTTCATACTCACGCCACTTTTTTTGAACTAATACGAATTGAATCAAAGTTTTCTTGGTAGTTTAACCTCCTTTGGTTACTATTTAATTGGAAAACTCTTATAAGAGAACATTTGAGTGAAATACTCACGCTGTTTGATACTTACTGAGAATATTCACAGCTGTTAGAAATTATTTATCTTGATAGAAGATTTTTGGCATTTAAAACCACTCCGAAAAAAGGCTAATGTATGCAATCTTTAGTCATATTGTCTATATCTTCAGTGTAGCGACCATGATTGTTAAAAAATTAGTAGCTTGGTTCGATTTTAATTATTATTTCTATACAGTCAAACAAATATATAGATTAAAAAAAATAGGACGAAAATGTTGAAATTAAAAACAAATAATGACGTTCCTTGTCATGCCTAGCTCCAGTACTAGAACTTTTTAAGATATTTATTATAACAATTTAATTTGCATAAGAGGTCCACCGTGTTGCGGAAACCCTTTACGTTTCTTAGTATGGTATATTTTCGTATACATATCTGCGTACCAATTTGCGGTTTTCCACCATGAGCATTTCCAGTTATGCTCAATATGAAAAATTTAACTTCTATGGGAGGAGTCAGAGCCGGTTTTTTCCTTACCCTATAATTTTTTAAGGTGCTAGAGAATAAATTCATATAACACTTTACTAGTTTTAGTCTTCTTAAATCAATACTTCTATAGATTTTCAAGGTACCAAGACCACTTTTCACGTCTCCCACGTTTTCCATGAGGTGTCAGAAATGAATCCCTCACAACCCCTTCCCAAGTTTATTGTTATAACGTAAAAAATTTCTTTAATTTCCTACCAAAATTCAAGTTTCCATCATGAGTACTATCCGAGATATGCAGTGCGAAAAGTCGCCTTTGTATGGGAGATACCGCGTCCACTTTTTAATTGTAGCACATTTTTCAGGATATGTTAGAGGCTATACTCATTTGATTTACCGCAACATTTTCATTTTCTAAAATGAATACTACCATAACATTCCACACCCCTCAAGCAGGTATCGTTACTCAGTAGGCTGATGGCAAACATCGGAGGACCTATAGAAAGCAAACGGAAGCTACTGATGGACACTACCCTGTCCAATATACTCTATGGCTGCGAGGTATGGCAAACACACTTAAAATAAAGAACCGCTGTAAACTTATAACCTCTGTACAGCGAACAGCAACTTTGAGAGTAGCCTCCGCTTATCGAACCGTATCAAGACCAGCCGTTTAGGCGATCCCCATCGACCTATTGGCGCTGCAAAGAAAAAGACTATGGGAAGCTAAAAAGCACACGGATGAAGAGCTCATAAGAGTCGCACATCAAGAACTTAGCAGGGGAACGTTTAGACTTTGGCCAGAGCGCTGGGAAAGTCAACACCCAGGCAGATGGACAGCAAATCTGATCACTGGCGTTAAGGTATGATGTACTAGAAACTTTGGCGAGGCTCCCTACTACTTTACCCAAATGCTCTCCGGGCATGGGCTCTTCTAAAAGTACTTTTATAGAATGTTAAAAGTCGAAGATCCGAAGTGTGTGTATGGAGACGCAGAGGAAGACGATGGGGAACACACATTCTTCAAATGCTCCAGATGGGCCGAGGAGCGACAAATGCTCTAATCAAGTGTCGGGCAAATTACTGGCAATAACGTGATAGAAAAAATATTGAGCGGCCCGGAAGTGTGGAAACCAATTACCAACGTTGTAGAAACTACACTCAGAGCAAAAAATCGGGACCTGGAAATATGGAACGGCACCCTAAAGCAATACGAAATTGGTCGGGGGGTAGACGACGGTTTTAAAATTTTGGGGAAGTTGTTTAAACGAGAAATATAAATAATAAATCGTATTTTTTAATCCAAGAAAAATCTATTCTGGTCTTTTTCACTAATTATGTCTGTATGCACATAAATCAAATTATCACGACGGCGTAATGTTATGAGCTGCGGTTTACATGGCTCTAAGCAAATCTAAGCACGTACCGGAATTTTAACTTACTAATTCTATTTCATTCTAAGTGGTTTGCTTGCTCCATTTATATTACAACACCGGCGAACATATTACAAAGTGACAGCTTACCGGCAGCCACTTAGCCATACATAATACGTGTTGCGCATGTGCAACACCTCAGAATCTGCCGGCGGCAAGCTGCTGCATATGCTACATTTAACAAATATGCCTCTCATAGTTTGAAAAACATATGAACATTAGAGTGTAGCAAAAAACACAGCACCGCATACCCTCGCTGTGCAGTATAAGAGCAAGGCAACTGGGGAATAAAAAAAATATTTTCCTTTCTGCCACGCTAGGCTTTCTCAAATTTTTTCTTGCCTTTTTAGAATGGATGAGTTAAGTTCGTAGAGCGTGAGGAATAAACATTTTTTTCAGGAGATAGCTACAATATTTAGCTATACTACTCTAGGAAAAGGACTGCAAATTCAGAAGTAGAGTTGGGCGATTTCGTTCAATTGAATAAACGTACGAACTAGTTCCTTTTTTAAAAGTGAACTAGGTCGCTCACTTCGTTCAGTCGTTCGACTGTTCTATCTTAGAGCAATGAATGCATCGAGCATTGAATAATAAGAAGAAAAACACGCCGGTAAGAAACTTAGGAAATAAAAGAAAAAGCGTGGACAAGTATGATGGTGTGCAACTTGGGTAGCAATTCGTTCCTCGGTAAGCAAAAACTATGAGCCAATGTCAATTTTATGAATCACATAAGCTCTTTTTCCAACCCAATATTGAGTTTGGTTGCTAAAGCTACCGGATCACATTCACTGAACGAAGCTGGAAGCATTTGAACGAAGTAGTTCGTTCGTACAGTGAACTGATTCGTTCAATTTAATTCGTTCGTTCGCGAACTACAAAACTCTATTCAGAACAAAAAATGCGACCATTAAGGTGAGCAGATTTTGTTTTTTTCTCTTTGGGTTTTTGAATTTGTAAAGTAATTTAACTTTTGTTCTTTAGACACGCTCTAATGTGCATACAATTACTGTATGTTCGTATGTAAATTTTCTTTCAGTTTAGTGGGCATGTAGGCTTTTGGGTATAAATGCAACTCGATATAAATAGATTTCATAGCAACAAAAATAAGCTCGGCTCATAAATTATCACGGCGCTCCAGGCAGCGGCTTCTTTTAAGATCAAATATTTCTATACATATGCAAGTATACACTACTGATCAGTTGAATAAGTTCAACATTTTGGAAAATGAGCACTGCACCAACTGCGTTCGGTTGAGTAAAAGTCACCCCGTGTAGAAGAAGCTGAATCGGACGACATAAATGACCGTTGTGATACACAACGATATGGTTCCGAAGAAGACTGAATTTGGCCTTAAAGAAGACCTACGGAGGAACGAGGAAGCCAAGGAATAGTGATCTCCTAGTCTGGCCAAGTTCTAAACTAAGCATGATGGGAATCGATAATTTCAATTTGTCATCGTTCATTCAACTACAGCACCATGAAGTTTCGTTAAGGCATACCACGCGAACCCTAATTTTAAGGTGCCCCGTCAGATAGCAGACCACCAGGAATAAATGAACCTTCGTGAACCTTATAAGTTTTGCAGCTACCCACTTCTAGACAGAAAGATATTTCTACCCGGAGAGAGGCAACAACAATCCAGCTCTTTCTTACAGGGTGGCTAATGAAAGCCGCTACCAAAAAAAAATTAAATAACTTTTTTTCTATTTAATGAATCTGGTAAATTTTTTTTTATTTTGCAGATTGACTTTTACATTTAACAAAAATGGATAACTGGGACACTGAAACAAGAATTTGGATTGTCCGCCGCTATCACGCACTGGAGTCCGTAGTTTCGGTTCAATCGTGTAGTTGAATCGTGGCTCAGTCGGTGAAGAGCAAACTACAGTTGACTTTGCATTCCCTACAGAGCGCCACGTCCGGATCATAAGTACCCGATCCCGGAAATATATTGCTATGCTCCGCATGATTCTTATTCTATATACAATTGTTAAGCTTAGAGCCTAAATAGCCGCTTAGCTGCCCTAATAAACAATAAGTTCCTTAACTCGTAGCATTCAATATCAGACAACTTGAAATTTGTGTCTATCATCAATTTCCGACAAAAAGCTAACCTTTCAAACTTCCCTTCCAACTTCGATCTATTCGTGAACCACTTCAGCGGTCCACTGCCCCAATGATAACATAACCTCTGTGCCTCGCTTGAAGAAGTCGAGGGCGTTGCACCAGGCAGGCACTTAATTAAAAGATATCAGACTAACCACCACCTCAGAAAGCCACAACCTTACCACCTTACAATAGGTTTCCAAAACAGTTTTCTATTAAGTTCAGTTAAGCGATGTTTAAACTTTAAGCTTCTAGTGAGAAGAACGGTTTCCGTTTTGGTGAAGTTGACAGCCAGTACACCGTTAGTACAGAAGCAGGGACTGAACTCCGAATTGTGGCGCAACCCCGAAAACTCTTTTTTTCTACAGGGACTTTAAATAACCAAATTGAGCCAATTCTTGAAACCGGTATATGATATATGACGAATTAATAACAACGAAATTTAAAATAATTCCAGGATACTACGTAACCTTCGATTGTTTTTCAGAGTAGACTATGGGCAACAATTTATTGAAGAGTTTTTTGAAATGTTTAAACCATATTTTTAACTATTAATTCATTTCAACCTATTTAAATGACCCTCAGTGTATGTAAAAAATAGATGATATGCATGCCCAGTGGGAAATCTGTCTCCATACATTCCAGAATGCATATTTTACCTCACGGCGATGGCCTAGGAAATTAATGTTTCCATTTTTAAGTGCCAGGTTATCGCAGAGAGAAATGTTTTGGTGAGAACTGTGCATTTGTGAACTTATTTTCTTATCATCATACTTTCTCTCTCTCATTATCGCTCTTGAAGAGAGAAAACTGGTCATGGCTGCGCTCTCAGCTTGAGCTTCTATCGTATAAAATCATGATAGCATGTGTCCTTAAAGCAAAGAACCGGCCATGAATCCTTGTAAAGATGCACTCAGGCATGTATAGGCATTAGGCTCTGTACCAGAATGAATTCAGAAAACAGAGAACTGGTAATTTCTAAGCACTCTGTCTGACGTCTTTTATTAAACTGACAGAAAATGACAAAATACTATACGTCAGAGGAAGCAAGGGAACGCTTTTACTGTTATATTCTCTAGGGAGATTAAAAAAAGACAACAAAAACATAGCCGCTTCTCTGTTTTTGCGATACATGTTGGTATGCATTCTTGATTTCAAACTTCGGAAACTGAGGCAGAGAGCGCAAGCACTACTACTTCGCTGTTTTTGTGATGCATGCAAACGTGCATTCAAGATCTCATCTGTTAGAATCTGAAGCGGAAAGCCTAGACGAGACCAGCTAACTGTTTTTAAGATGCATTCAACCATACAACCAATTTCTCGTTATTTGGAAGCTACTAAAAAGAGCGCTTTATATTTTGTAATGTTTGAACGCTAGAATAAAAGCATTCGCAGGCATCTCCGCATATGGCGTTAAAGTCATGCATGACGAATTTTCCCACTGGGTTAGTGCCCACATGCATTCAAAGCCGGCAAACGCCAAAACGCTGTCAGACAACCGGCTTGTTGTTCAAGTTGCGTAACACTGTACCGTTTGCTTGTTTTTAGCAACCTGATAATCTAATTAAATCCCACTGAAAATGTATGCACTCTAATTAATATTAATGGAAATGGTATTCGAATGATATAACTCATAAAGATGTATGTATGTAAGTGCGAGTGGGTACATTTGTCGGAAATGTTTTTATAGCACACCTATAGATCAATAAATAATTGTCAATAAGCTAGAAAGATTCATTAGATCTTTCATTGATCGTTAATGCGGTTATACATTTTATGAGCACTTGATAATCGCCTTTATCGAGAAATCATTCTTCTTGATGTCTTATATAGCAAGCGGGAAAGACTGAGGTTCATCTTCAACGAATGCGGCTTCGGCCCTGTAAGTCCACTGTGGATCACTTTTCCGCGGTATACAAGTTCTTGGAGAGGCCCATGAAAAATAAACAACATTGACCACTTTTCTGTCAATTCCAATGCATCATTTTAGGGAAGGAGTTAAATATGTTCTAAATTATAGCTTGACGATCACTTTTGGTTTATCTTTTTTTCTGTGTAAAATATTTAGTTTTAATCAGAATTTTATAAGAATTAAAAACAATTGAAATAAGGCCGCCTCCCGGAAAAAATCCTGGCGACGGCCCTGATATCAAGTAAAGCCGGTTTCAACAGAACTTCAGCCTCTCACCATTAGCTTAATCAAAAATTTGGACTCAGTATTTCTAACTAGTATCAGATATCGCGGCTTGGGTTAGAATACAAGAAGAACCAAGAGAAACACCCAGGGTGACAAGATATACCAAGTTAAAACAAAAACTCGAATAATAAGGAGAATAGGGGAAAAGAGACAGGGAAACGCGGATTTGGTTGGACAACAGGAATTGAGACACAAAAGGAATTGAAAGATGAAAAAAGGGGTAAAAATTAAAATGAAAAATTAAGGGAAAATTAAAAGGAAAAGAGGGCAGAAACTTTAAAGGAAAGGGAGAAGAAACGGTGTAGAGATGGAAGAGAACAAAATCAAGAAATAGAAGTATTATGGTTATAGTAATGATACTGATGGAGACATCATGGCGATGAAAATAAAGATGCAAGATGCTCGTTGTGGGAACGATACTGATGAAGAGAAGACGAAGGCTGAAATGAAAATGTCGACGAAGATGAGGTCGACAAAGGAGACCGTAGCCGTGACTGTTAGCGTAAACGAAAACGGTGAATGTAAGAAAGAGCATAACCCTAGTCGTAACCGTAACCGTAACTTTCACCGTAACCGCAAAGGTAACCCTATCTTCAGCCTTAGCTGGTGTACCATGTAACCTATCAATAACCGTGTCCTTAAAGCTTTTGTTTCCTCTAAAACGGTGCCGTCATATAACGCTCGTAACATTGCGGTGGAGTACGTTGTCAAAAATGCTGTGGAAACTAAAGATAAGGTAAACTCCACCGCAACGCAATATAGGGCAAGCATAATATATTAGGGCCGTTATAACGCTGGCAATAAGTTAGGCAAGGTTTTTTTTCCGACCGTCACATCCAAAACGGTGAGGTTTCAATGAAATATGTATATCAAATATTTGTACACAAAACAAAAATTCTATAATTCTGTTTTATTGTAAAAAAAAAAAAATATTTGAAGTAAATAAAAATTAAAAACTGTTGAGATAAATAAAAATAAAATCGGCCAAATTGACCGCCAAGAATACCGAAGTCTATAGCAAAACGGTGCCGCGTAGAACGAATGGTCAATTTAATAGATATAAATTTTTAATTTTTTTTTCCAAATAGGCAAAGATAACATTTCTTGAAATAATTGTATTCAAAAATTCCACACAGAACTCAAAACAAGCTAGAAGCGAGGCGAACTACAAACATACATTTTCATTGTATTTTGTTTTTGCAGTTTAAAATCATACTGCAACTCAATTTTTGGTGTCAAAATTCGAAAAAAGTAGCTGATTGGGTAGTTCCATCTTATACTGAATTCGTCTTCCGAAAAAGCTATAAAATAAATTTGTGTGTTTTCATTTTAGATACGGCTAAAGCTATGGTTATGGGTGTAGTTATGGTTACAGTTACGGTTATGCTTATGCAACTAAGGTTTCTTCAACAGGTTTCATATAACTTTTATTTAAATCTTCATGAAAGGAGGTCCAAAATTGTGCTAGGCTGAATCAAAGAAATACATGAATACATTTTTTCCAATGAGTAAGAAGGAATTTTTGTTCATCAAAAAAAGAGTCAACTTGTTTTGGGGACGCTCCAAAAAAATATAGCTTATGAAGTCTTTTGCCTTCGTTTGGTTAACTGGTATATATTTGCATAACAGCGGCGCCACATTATTTCGGGTTTAAATGGGACTTACATGGTCTTAAATACGATTTTTATTTGGTTATGAGCTTTTCGATCTAATAAACAAATTTAATGTAGCACAAATTGCATCTGTTCTTTTTTAAAATAATAAACAGAGTGTATTCCAGAATAGTCAATTGTACTTCAGAAACTGTAAAATAAATTTCAGAACAAGTAATTGTACTTCAGTAAAAATAAACTCTGACCTATTATGGATTTTTTTGAAGTACAATTTACCGTTTTTGAAGTACAATTTACCGTTTTTGCACTATCACTATTTATTCTGAAATATATTTTACGATTTTTGAAATATAATTGATTATTCTGAAATACATTTGGCGAGTTATGAAGTACATCTGGAAAAGGTATAGTCCAAAAGTCAATACCAACCTTCTGCTTCCTTACGGAAGGAGCAGGTGAGATGACCTAGAAGGTTTCACTGGTCAAACCAAATCCTTCCCGCGACAGTCGGGTATGTCCCTCAAGGGAGTACCGGTACGTACCGGGTTTATATTCGACAACACTACCCAGTTGTAGCTAAAAGCAACAACAACAAATAATTGAAAACAATTTAAATGCTTCGGTCTTTGTGGCAGAGGTCAGCCGTGCACTCCAGTACTACCCAAAAACTTAAATTTTTGTTAGTTAAGATTTGATCTTTTTTGGAGTAGTTTGAGTTGAGTTTGAGAATACCAATTGAAAACTAGTATTTTCCCTGATTACTTTGGTGTTTCACTGCAGTGTAAGTTCGTATGCATGTATGTATATCGATCGCGTTTCGTACGTGTGATCCATTCAAATAATTCATTCATTAGTATTCCTTCATTTAGGTTTGCATTTAAACAGGTACGAGTAGTCATTCACCTTGCTGGGACTCAAAACCGCAGAGTCGCTGCTAATCATTATTCGTTTACTCGCACATATTTGGAATCTGTAAACAGCTCAGAAGTTGACCCAGTTACGTTTGTAGCAGCTTTGTAGAGAATTTCTTTTGCCTAATTTTTGTTACCATCTGGACGTTTGCTCGCTTTCTTCTTTCATTCTTTTATTTATTTTTATTACACTCACAAATTTCTTAAATTTAATTTGTATGTAAATTATTGTTATTTGTATGTCCGGTCTATTGAAAGTTCTATTCAATTAATGGGTGAGATAGTTAAACCAAGTCAAGTTTCTAAAATCGGACACCCTTTACGCACCTGGGCCAACGGAAGTTTTGTTATCAACTCATTTAAGACAGCTAATTTACTGCTTTCTTGTTTCATTTAATTTGTTTTTGGTGGTACAAATCTTAAGAGATACTGTTAAGAGATTTGTGCTTCTTTTCTTAACTTGTTTCTAAATTTATGTTCGTGATGGGGCAGATTGGTTACAGATTCCTTTTAAGTGAAACTGATTGGTTTTATGGCGCGAGCAATCAGTGCCATGCTCTGTTTCCGGTGACCGCCAAACCGACGATTAACTATTACGATCTGGGAAAAAAATGCAAGATTTATTGGAAAACGAAGTGTGAACCCCCTCGATCACAAAGAAACGCGGCAGTTCACCTTCCGTAAGTTGCTTTTTCAACTTTCAAATAAATTGCTTCTGAAAAAGTTGAACTGGCAGCAGAAGGTGCTAGTACCTCGTACCAGGTCCTAATACGGCAAATTAGGGTCAACAATCGGTAACACCCACACGATTCTTAGAGGAAAGTGTTGCCCTTATAAAAAACAACAAGCAAAACCAAAGTGTTGTAGTCAAGGACTGAGGCCTGCTCAGCATTGATATTTTTGGCGAGCCTTATTAAATAAGTTAAAGGCAGCCGCAAAGGATGAGGGAGCTCATATGAACCAGGAGAGTGAGAAACGTTCCTTCTGGCCGTACCAAGAAAGCGGTCTTAATAGAAATTTGTAAAGATATATGTCGGCTAGGCAAGGGTAAAAGTCTGCTTTCCTGGCAAGTTCTCTCTCTCTCTATGGCGCGATATACAACAGGTATATCATCATAAACCTCCTAAGAGATTTTTGCGCCAAGCTTCTCTTCCAATTTGTGGTGTGCCGATTTGAATTTTCCCTACAAATTGGTGGGACCTACAGTTTTTTGCCGACTCCGAACGGCATCTACAAAGGAGACGAATTTTTGCTGAGAAGCCTGTCATGGCAGAAATACACTCGGAGAGTTTGCCAAACCACTGCCGAGGGGCGACCCCGTTTTGAAAAACTTTTTTCAAATCACTTTTGATGTTACCTGTACCAGGGCTCGAACCATGGACCTTCGGTGTGGTAGGCCGGCAACACTACCTTCACACCACGGCGGCCGCAAGTTAGGACTCTAAAAAATGTGTGTTCAGCACGTAGAGTCTGGCACTGTTTTCTATTCAATACTGAATCCACCGTTCCATATCATCTTCAAAGGTAGAGAGACCCTGAAGGCCACTTGCAGGATTAAGAGAAATTGTTGTTGGTAGCGACAGCTGACAGTGTGGTTAGGTTGACATGTTTGGGGTCTGAAGATGATAATGCCATGCCGGTGAGCATTTCCTGTGCGACTTCTACCGTTTCGGCATAAACATTTTGCGTTGTCTCTATTAAAAGACGGACACTAGAGCTCTTTGACACCGAAAAATTTAAATTTGTTGAAATATGAAACGATTAGAGGCCTGTGGTGCTAGGCGGAGAAAAATTCCGATCATTCGTTTTATGACCTGAGACCGGTTTAGGGTTTGGTTGGTGTATTTCAAGTTATCTGGGATAGTGCTTGACACCCAAGCTGCACGATAACGACAATGGCTCAGGTCCCTTCAATTGATGGGCTTTGTTTCAAATCAACGATTGTCTACCGATCGCAACCTCAGCTACCCTGCTCAGTACGTGGACTGCGCAAGTGAATATAATATTAGACAGCCACGTCGAATGGCAACATGCTACCTGTCAACCACCCCAAAATGTTGGCAAGTCCCACCTTCAGCGCTCAAACTCCTACGATTGGCATCAAAGTATAACTGCTCTATTCTGGGGCAGCTTGTCATCGTGACTACTGACAATTGTTACAGTCCAATTCCACTTGTTCCTATAATTTGCAATATTCATTGCAGCTGTCACCACCTCATTTGTAGATGACAAGCAAGCGTAGGATAGCACCATAAATTGGCAACAAAATCCTCAACTCACGTAGAAGATAAGTCGAGTAACACACTGGAGGAAGTTGCAGCGCTGTCGGAATACTGCACTCAGAACTGCTGAGGGATGTCTCCTCATGACACCGAAAAGCCATTTAGTTAGCGAGTCTAAAATGCTCAGTACAAGAGCCCTCAACAACATCGACAAAAAGACGGTAAGCTCCTTCGTCAGCTTTCGGCCGGTGAACGCAAAAGAAATTGGATCTTGCGTTAGAAGAGTACATCTGCTGTCACATCACTGGTTGGTAGCTACAAATTTAAAACTTTGAGCGACTTCGTCCAGCTTGGAACCAGCAGTAGCACTGAAAATAAGATCTGTAGAGAAATTCAACGGGGAATCAGCCTTTCTAACAAGTGCTTATGTGGACTGAGTTGGCATTTAAGAAGTAAAGTTCTCTCTCGACGAACAAATACTATGCTCTATAAGTCTCTCATCATACCTGACCTGATTCACGGCTCGAAATCATTAGCAATGTCGAAAGAAAATGAGATAGCCCTTAAAGTATTTGAGCGAAAAGTTTTCCTTAAGGTGTATGGTTCTTAGCGGGATGCCAACTGTGAGTATGGAAAGAAATTTAAAGATTAGCCGTAGGCAGATATGACCATAGTGCAGTTGCTTAAAGCCTCAACGCTCCACGGGCCGGGTCATGTTATGCGAATGGATGAAACACCCGAATTCGGCAACAAAAGTATCGTTTAGATTTCGGCAGACTTCAAAAAACAGGTGGAGCATGACTTGAACTCTCTGGTTTCATACGCCAAAATCGTCTAGGCGGTTAAACGCCAATAAATGATGATGACAACTCTTACTGATCCTGAATAAACGCTGACATACTGAATGTATGCCCGGCATGTGGGTATCTTCATCTTCCTAGGTGCTTAAACGGACAACAAAAGCATTATTGTGCAACCCTATTGACGCTCTTTGTGTCCTATGACTTCTGTTAGATGAGATTGATGACATTTCAGGACATGGATGTGTCGACTACCAGTACATTTCAACAACAACATCGAAGCTATTTCCTACTGCACATTATCACACTAAACGATTCTTTGGTTTATACTAAACGCAATTTAAGCAATACCTTCTTAACAATCTTACTTTAAAAAAAAATTTTATTTTTATTCTTGACAAGTTCAATGCCAAGCTTTATCTGCAATTTAAACGGCTTTCCTTTGATTTGACTACAACAGCTTAAAGAACCCTACAGGCTTTTCCAAATAAGATGAATGCATTGTTCAATCCTTTTTTGTTTTATTGATTTCTTTTTGTCTTTATCTTTAATTTAAAAAGATAATTAAATATTCCCTTATTGCATATAACTAATAACCGTGAACTATGCACACATTCGTCGAATGCACAATAATAATAAAAATAATTATTTTAAAATCGCATTCCAGAAATCCATGAACGAAGCTGCTTTGCTACTCACATTGCTTAAGACAGCATGTGGCAGCTAACCACTAACAGCACCATGTCAAAAAAGAAAACTTTAAACAAAGCAAAAAAACAATCCACGAAAACAATCAGTCAGCACCAGTTGGGCCCATTAGTCGGTGCTGCTTTCAGTTAGCTGTCCGCCCCCATTACATGCATTTGACTGATGCAAAAATTCTATAAACGTAGCCTTTAGTCAACTAATTGTAGTTCAGCAGCTTTGCAATAATATGCAAACAAGATTTATAAGAAGAGGAAGCATTGAGTAACAAAGGAAGAAGAGAAACAAGAAGTGGAACTACAAAAATAGTCATCACTGAGTATATGGTTGAATTGGATTGGGTTTGAAGTAAATATGCTTACAGATCACTGAAATTGCGTTGTTGGTGCTGCTGCCTTTATGAGGTGTTGCAATTCCTTTAATAGACTGTAATAAAGATGATTTTTAAAAAGCAACAACAACAGACATTCAAAAACCTTTGCTAAAACAATGCGTTAGGAGTTAAAATAGATCTAAATTCGTGCGCGAAATTGTGTGTGGCATAAACAGCCCAGGAAAAAATTAGGTGACTACGCCTTTAGAGGTTAGTCAAAACTCAGCTTTTATAAAATGGTGTGAACACATTAGTTGCGTCACTTATAATCGTTCTTGTTAAGTACCCTTTTAAGCTACTGTACGAGTCTTAAGCTTCTAGCACATTATGAACGTGAGCGTAGACCAGTAGAGCACTCCGAAAATATTCTGGAATTTTTAAGCCAGTCAGTCGAAGACAGCCCTTTCCTTACTTGTTTTTCTTTACTTTATTCCAATTTATTGTACTCTGTTTTAGTTTTACCTTTCCTTGGTGTTCCCTTCGTCCACCTTCATCCCCGTACCTTTATTTGATGCGGCTTTTCTTTACTTTTTAGATTATTCATATGACTTCCTCTTCATCCTTTTTGCTTTCCTTCTTTGTTCCTTTCCTTTCCTTTCCCTTCCCATTCTTCTCTTTCCTTTCCTTTTCATCAATTTCTTTTCCTTTCCTTTACTTTCTTTTTCTTTCCTTTCCATGCCTTTCCTTCCCCTTTCTTTCTTTTCACTTCCTTTGCTTTCCTTTCCTTTCATTGCATTTATTTCCTTTCCTTTCCTTTCCTTCCTATTTACAAACAAATAGAAAGTGTACACTACTAACAAAAATCCAGATGGCGGTGCATGCTCAATGTTATGGTAAATGTGAATACAACTAGGATTTTAGCTGACACAAAACCAGCGCTCTGTTAACTTAATGGTTAGCAGAGCGTGCCAAAATTTCTCTGATGAAGAAGTCTAGCAGCTTCCGAAATGAATCTATAAGAAAAGCTATGGCGGTTGTCTCTAAAATTTTCCTATTCTATTATAATAAAAACTTTTAATAATCAATTCAAAATAATTATTAAAAATAAAAACAATAATAATTTTCATAAATAAAAAAGAAAAATTATTATTATTGGCCTTGAGCTCGTTATTTGCTTTTATTTTATTCTACCTTTTCCTTTCCTTGCTGTTACTTTTCTTTTCATTAATTTCAGAAGCTCTATCTTTACTGGTCTTTGGCTTTACTCTCCTTTCTTTTCCGTTCCGTTTCTATAATTTATTGTGCTCTTCTTTCTTTTGTCTTTGCTTCCTTTCCTTTCCTTTCCTCGTCTTTCTTTACTATTTAAAAATGCAGTTTGTTTTTTGATGCTTATTTAATTAAATTTCATTTCATTTCAGACAAAACTAAAGTCAAAGTGTACAAAAATAAAACTAACTCCTGTGTTGAATATTTCTAGCTCCAATCACTTATTTTGCTTTTGTAAACGCTATTTTGATCATCAGTGAAGTTTACGTTTTTGCTCATGTTTTACATTGCTGGTTTAATGTTTCCAACAAAGCAACTCTTCGTGCTCTCAGTGAGAACCGCTCATACTGGGCACCGAATTACAACGGCTCTATAGTGTGAATACATATTTGGTGTCACTTTTAAACTAATTTTTCCATACTATAGTTAACTTTTAATAAATTTTTTTTTTGGATTAATGGCAACGCAGCTTGAGCAAATCTATCGATACAAAAACAAATAAAAATTGACACACTTTTCCGAAATCCTAGCGTCCCAAAATTGAAGCGAAACGTGATCCCTAGACCACACCCTCGAAAGGAGCTCTCCTAGAGGAGTCCTAAAAGACAACGCTTTTGAGTATCTTCAGATCTTTTAGTATCATTAGAACCATATAACTTGGGTTCGTTACGATATAAATTCATTTCGATTGATATAGAGTTTCATATATCGACTTAGTATTTCTTTATGTATGGTTTATATACCATTTTGCCTGAAACTGCCTAAGAATAGTCCCAGTTTTATATAAACTCTAAATATTGATTTATAAACGCGGTAAGAGCTGCTAATTCCACTTTTCACTTAAAACGACGTTTTTATACGGCGGAAGGGTGGGAAATTTCTGCACGTGGTGGTGAAATAAAATGATGTGCTTAGTTTACAGAATCGCTAAAACACAGTCAAAATTAAACCTGCTAAGTCCAAAAAAATATATGAAAATCTGCTAACCCCATGCATTTCAATACAATATTAAACTTTGAAAATTTAGTGTAATTTTCACTCAGTTTGGTTTTTCTCTTGTGCTGAAAAGTTTATTCAGCGTTTTTGACTTTTTGATTTCTTGGCCAGGTAGAAAAGTTGCTTTTGTGGATATTTGAAAAAAATATATATTTCTTTTTGTATAGGCCAAACCTGGCCAAATGACATGTTTCTCTTAATCTGGTTCTACAAACATACTAGCCAAAATGCATTTTGCATCAAAAAATGCTAACAACAAAAATCAAAGTGATAATAATAATTTAAATACGAGCCTATTTCTGTTTATTCGGGCGTATGCAGGAAATGCAAAAACGAGCGAATCTCACGATCAGCAAACGAAAAGAAGAATGCAAAAACTTAGCCAACGAGCCGCAGTTAACTCACTCAAGTTTCTATGTTAGGTAGACAAATGCTCTAGGCATTTGGAAGCTGGCGATCTGTCATTTATGTAGTTAGACAAAGAGCCTTATTTCTCCGTATCTTGAAAGGTACACACACACTCCCCAACTCAGACATAATTAAGGCACATAAAACATTTTTAAATTACACTCGTGTTTTATACCAACATCTCCCCCCACTATACTGTAAGAACTTGAAGGATTTAACTTTTTTTTCTCATTTACAGATATCTGGGTATTTGCAGTGATGGGCGCTATCCACTATCTACATTACGCATAATATGCAAAATGTTCAGTTCCTAGCTATTTAGTCGAAGTAGTTATAGCCTGGTTTATCGAATCAATCACATGTACTGGTGCTTTATCTTCGATTGATCTGATCTTTTTTGCTCCGACAAGTTGTTAATACATTATAAAATGGTGACCGCATGCTAAATTATAGCCAGCTATTTTTGAGCTGTTTCTGAACATTTTATTCCACAATAATTTTGCACACTACTTCGATATAATTTGGAGATAATTCCTCGAGTCCTGCAAAAGTCTCATTCTTAGGCCTTCTAATCCTCTTCTTTTCAGAGATGTCGCTCCAAAAGATTTCCTAATTTTGAAATTGTTGTGAAACTGTCCCTATAATAGGGAAATGCGCTTGTTTCGGGAGCGGCTTGGAGTTATTTTAGAACAATTTTGGAAAGTTTTCGTGATTTTTTAAATTGTAGTTTAAAGATTATTCTGCAATTACTTTCGTAACTATTTTGATATTATTTTGAGATTATTTTAAAATCATTTCTGAACTTTTTAGGAATGTTCTTTTGAAAAGTTCCCCGAATTGCGTAATTTTTTCGACGCTGTGTCAAAAAATAATTGAATGTGTTTAGTTTTGGGGATACTTAGAAATTATTTAAAAATAGATTCGGAACCATTTCAAGAAAATTACATAATTATTGTGGAATAATTATAGCATTATTTTTGGAACTATTTGGAGCTGATTTCGGGACCAGTTTGTTTGTTTACTAGTTCGTAACTACTGCTGCGTTTTTTCACAATATTCCGATATCATTTCGAGATTCTTTCTCGAGGTAAGCAATTGTCTCTCTCTAGCCCACCCTATTTCTCTTCATTTACTTTTTCCGTTAAGTCTCAATCTACATCTTTATTTTTTTTCAATATTTCTCCCTTCTTTTTTGTCTTATTCTTCATGTTTACCACTAGCTTCCTTTCCCTCTCCGATTAACTACACCTTTTCCAGATGTACTTCAGAATAGTTAGTTGTACTTCAGAAAGCGTAAATTTTATTTCAGAAATCATAAAATATATTTTAGAATAGTCAATTGTTGTTCGAAAACTGTACAATAAATTTCAGAATAAATAATTGCAGTGCAGAAATAATAAATTGCGCTTCAAACACGATAAATTGTACATCAGAATAATCAATAGTAGTTCAGAGTTTATGGTTATAAAGAACTTTTTACAGCTTCTTAAGTACAATTTACCGGTTCTGAAGTATATTTTACAGTTTCTGAAGTGCAATTGACAATTCCGAAATACATTTCACGGCTCCTGAATTACAATAAACTATTTTGAAAAACATTTTACTATTTTTGAAGAGTACTTTATGCTTTCTAAAATACACTTGGAAAAGGTGTAGTTGTGGGGGTATTCGCTTTCTTATGAAAACTGATATATAGAACGGGTATCTAAATATCAGTCATGTGCATGGGCACTGCCCACATTTCCAAACTATATATAGTCTATTTTGTATGCAGTGCCTATATGACCCCAAAAGGACAATTTCATAAACAGCGTTTGTCAACTGTGAACTATAGGAGACACACTCTCAAGCTATACTTCACCCAGAAGAACGAGTCAAATTTTATTTATCGCTCAGAAAATTATGATAATTTTTTTTTGTTTTTTTTTTTATTTAAAAAATAATAGTGACATTAGCCCAACCCTGGTTAAACATATGTATTTGAGTAGGTTTCTGTGACTGGCCACTAAATGGTAGCATGTTGTTAAGGTAGACCGCTTATTGAAAACAAAAGCTACACATTCACAAATACTCATAAACATACATACATATAATGCACATGAACTACGCAAACAAAAAAAAAATTAAAATATTTGCAAAAAAAAGCTATGTCTTGCATGTCTACATTCTAAATGACTTATAACGACTTTAACTCGCATGCCACTTGCAGTTCGTACCAATATCACTAAACAACCACAGCCAACCCACAAACCAACTCGCAAACAAACCAAACAACCAACTAAACACAAAATCCTCATCATCGTCAACATCCTCCTTCGAGCTAGCATCAGGTCTTCTAATGCACTCCCAACATGCAACATGCTACCGCAATTTGTCGATTTTCAGCAAATCTATACTTCGCCATATCCGTTTGGCCGCTGTCCTTATTGTTGTTGATTACACACGGCTGTTGTGGTTGGTGCTGATGATGCTGTTTTTTGCAATGGTAAGTTCAAACTTTCATTCTGAATAGTAGCTAGGCTCATTACAAAAATCGTTTGTTGCAATAGCCAAGCAACAGACAACTCAATTGCTATGCACAATTTTGTTTTGCCATATTTGTTGAAAATTATAAAAAACCAAAGAATTTGCTGATATTTTGCAGGAAACTACTTTTAGAGAATGTAAATATTGATTTCTATGTAACTACACTTTAATATATTTATAATAATCGTAATTTTATTGTGGTAACGGGAAAAGCATTGCTTTATTAGCCGGTAACCCTGACAGGCAGCGGCGCGGTTGTAAGCGTTACAGTGACCATCCGTTTTTTTTTGTAGTAACAGTACTTCGACTGTTTAGTAATTGTAACACTGTAATGGATGTATACTAAATAAACTTATATTGAATTAACAGCCCTTAGGCCCGGTTTTTCAGTCCTTGGTTAAGCTCAGTTTAAACTAAGTTTGCTTAAACTCGGCATAAATTTAAACTCCAGTTAAACTGCAGAGCGGTTTTTCAGTGCGAGTTTAAGGCCGCTTTTAATATTTGCTTTTTATACGGCAACATTGGATTTTTCTTTATCTAGATACGGCAACAGATAATATTTGTATACATATTCAACGCCATTGCTTCTCCTCAGTATTGTAATAGTTAGCATTTTGCCAATTTCTGCATCACTATACTCACTTTTGTCAGATGATATATCCAGTATTTAATTAAATATAAAAATATCGTCCTTTCTCAATTGCGTTCAGCTTATTGTTTCACAACCAAAACCATCAAGTATGCGAAACAGCTGACAGGTTAACTAGAGTTTAACCCTGCCGAATTGACCGCTTAAACTACGTTTAAACTTCGTTTAAAGTTGACTGAAAAACTGCGCAACAAGTTTAAGCTTAGTTTAACTGACAAATTGAGTTAAACTTGTACTGAAAAACCGGGCCTTAGGCTCATAAAACCTCAGACGTTCAGTTACGTAGACGCAGCTTTCGTGGAAATGGTGACCATACGTTTATTCACTTGTCCGGGAAATTTATTAATTTTAGTTTAGTTACATCCTTAAATGGCGCTGTAAGAGCGTGGGGTGTTAAGCGACCGCTTTTGACTGACATCATGTACAGTTGTGTTCAATGTAATAGTATTGAAATTAAATTTGATATCGTTCGACAAAGTAAAAATAAGCTGTGTTTTAAGAAAACCACATAAAAAGAAATTTCAAAGTTTACACAAAGTTCCGAAGAGTAATTTAAACTTTTTAAAATTTACATCAAAATTTCAATATTTTTGGGCTGAATTTTCGAGTACGCAGCTTTATAGATCATTCAATTTTAGCACAATAATGTGCAATTAAGAAACACCTCAAAACTTTCCCTGAATTTCCAGAATTTTTTTTTGTCAAGGGTGTTGGGTATTTTTTTCCACAAAGAATAAATTTTCTTCGTTCGTTGTATGAAAGAAATCACTCAACACCCTTGACTTGTACAATGTTATACAAAAATTGATTGATCTACAAAACTGAGTACCCAGAGGTTTTGTTGAACTTCTGCCAAAAAATGTAAAGACTTTGATGGCCATTTTTAAAGTTTAATTAACTTTCCTGAACTTTGTGTTAACTTTGAAATGTCTTTTTATGTGGTTTCTGTTATTGAATTCGCTATATTTTAAATGAAAATTATTAAAATTACAGTTGTTTCTTATTTCGTCGAACGATATCCATTTTAATTTCACTGCTATTATATTAAACACAGCTGTATATAAAACAAAAGTCTTCCTTTTTAGTGTTGCTGTTTCCGCCAGGGTTAGAATCCGTTGTTAATTTTGGTTTGGAAACAAATTGGTTTCCGCGTTGTGCCATCATCAGTGTTCTTCTCCCAGGCAAATAAACACGAACGCCACAGAACTAAGAAGGACACTGATGATGGCACAACGCCGAAACCGATTTGTCTCCAAGCCAAAGTTGACATGGGATGACGAAAAATCGTTCCAGAAAAACTCATAAAACAAAAGTCGTGTTAGTTACACTATTTATAACTCAACAACGGCTGAACGGATTTGGCTGTGTGTCCGCGTATCTTTTATAAGCTATCAAAGCAGTTAGCCACTCTTTATGGAATTTTCACAGTAGGCTAGTGGGTTTACTGGGTACAGCATAGACTGTATATAATTTTAGAAAATTTTGCTGTGCCATGCCTTCAGGCTGTATGTGCCTTGTAGTCAAAAAAGTATAAGAGATAAGAAGTCAGAGGAGGTAGAATAATAAGAAGGAAGATGAAAATTGGGAGTAGTTGAAGAAGAAGAGAGAAATGAGGAGGTCAAACAGTAAAATCTGTCAAAATAAATTTCTGGGCATGGCTGCGTGTGCCGGGTCTGTCAATTATACTTAAATGCCAAATTAGTATCAAATTTAAACAAAATTTTGTATTATGCTGTTATAAAAAAAAACTCCTCACAAAATTCGTGCCAAAATTTTACGTGAAAATTTTCCTTTTTTTTTATCTATAACAACCAACAAAAAAGTGTTAATTCTATATGCTTAATTTATATTATTTTTTGCTACGTTGTCCTACTTTCTTTTTAAGAAAACTAACCTTCATACTTCGAAATTCGTCTTACTAATTTCCATCATAACTATCTAAATGCTCTAGAAAGCTTTATTAAATTTCAACGCCAATTTAGCGCATTAGTTTCACTAATTTTTAATATTTGATTTTAATTTGCGCATTACTCGCATTACATTTCGTATCGTTTTCATCGTTTACTTTTTCACATCTTTTTTTTTTTTGCATGCAAAGTGTGCGACTTTTTCCCATACATTCAAGCGTTTAGTTACTTTGTAGGTATCGCATAGCACTGTGAAATTCATTTAAGCATAACAAATTGGTTTACACAAAGTTCATCGCTTATTCACGCCTTTTAGCCGCTGTTTGCTTTCGCCATTGATGTGCCGGCCGGCAAAACCTCCATTCATCACTTCAAAGTCACTTTTCTATTCATGCAAAAATCCACGATAATGACTCCGCGTAAAGTGTAAGTATATGCATGAATGACATACATACACACATACATATATAGATAAAAATGACGTTTTATTTTTTTTTAGAATTTTTTGTTTTAAAGGGCGAATGTGAGAGTTGCTTTCTATGCCGCTATGTGGGAGGCAGCCCGAATGTGGAATAAGAAGAAGTCGGGAAATGACGGACTTTCCCTACGTATTGTGCTCTGCTTTACCCAGAAAAAATGAGCTCTCGAAATACTAACCAATTACATTGGATTCAATCCTCTTAATATCGTGTATAATCCAGCATATTGTGCGAATAACTGAATCTCAACATAAAAAATGATGTACGAGTACCTGACCATTAAATCTTAAGACATATGTAGCATATAGTTATGGCTCATGATAAAAGAATAGACTCGCCACAAGCCTTTTGTCGATTTCAAAGAATTGACTGCGCGAAATGAAGCTTAGTGAAGGTGACAATCAACGCGTATCCGATATTTGAATCATTCTAGCCAACAAGTGCTGCTTTGGATTGAGTAGAAAAATAGATAAATTCCCTCGAAGACGAAAGTACAAAGATCACGTTCTACAAGTCTCTCAGGTATGATGCATGGCTCTGAATCATAGACTGTGTCGAATGAAGAGGAGAGGCCCTTGCAATATCGAAATGTAATGATGAGATCTACGTTTTTGTCGTTACAACAACAATAACAACAACAAGAACATGAGATCTACGATCTGTACGCAATTGTAAGCTTAGTGCATCGGATTAGAGTCAGGCCTTGTTATGCACGCTATGCCCCGAAAGAATTGGAGGTCCCCCACTGACTTGGGAACACACCAAAAGAGATTGACTTGGCCTCTCTGGTGCGTCCAATTAACTTTGTTATCCCTAACTTCATCCAAATTTCAGCCAGATATCTCGAAAACTGAGTTACGTTCAAACAAACATGCAGACACATATTAATCGACTCAGCTTCTCGTCCTGCTTTACCTCGTGGGTTCAGAATGAGAGTGAACTCCAATGCTTTCGCTCTTTGGAATGCTAGGTCAGAAAACTACCTAAGATACCAAGACGGCTAAAATCTTATAAATAAAAATTCTATTTGTCTGTGTGTCTTTTTTGGGCGTCAAAGTACTCAACCGATATTTATTTATTTGCGCTGTGGGTTCTTGGTTTCACTGGCACATTCTATATATAGTTTGTGGAAAAGCGGGCAGTGCCACGCCCCCAAGCTATATAAAGTTTCAAATCACCATAACTCTGACGGCATTAGGTTCAAATAAATTATATTTTGGTGAAAGTATGCCACCTTTAATTTTCTTTTTCTTTAAATGGCACTTAACCGTCTTAGCGATTTTGGCCGTATCTTTTAATCAAGCTTTAAAAATTTCACCTGCATATTTCCGTGCTTTGTTTGTCTTTTATTCACCTCAAAACTTCAAGACCAATCTTTATGACAGTTTCACAACGAGTCCAGGGGTCCGCTGGGTACAGACTATAAATAGTTTTTGGAAAAAAGGAAGGTGCCACGCCCTTAACCTAAATAAAATTTCAATTCGTATTAACTCTAAATCTGTTTGCTTTAATAAATGATATTTGCATACATGTGTTCTTTAGTCAGGAATTAAGCAATGTAGGAAAAGTTACGGTGCCACGCCAACACCTTTTTGTGTGCTGTTTGTCCTTTATTGTTATTTCCCGATCTCTATGAAACTTTTAGAGTGGGCTCAGGAGTTCAGTACCATCAGAGGAAACAAAGAAGAAGAGGAATAATAAGATTAAAGGGGAGATTTAGATGAGGTGGTAGAGGAAAATGAGAAGGGTATAGCAGAGGTGGAGAATTAATTAATTACGCTAAAAACTCAGTACCACCTGCTATTGAGTAAAATATTAGAACTAAATACTTGTGACTTTATTATTACTATAATTATATTTCCTTTACATTTAATTTAGGTATTTTTCCGCAGCCATAAACAAATATATTTATGCACTTAAACGCCAATAAACATAAAACTTGTCACTTTTAATGTCATAAAATGTACGAGAGCTTTACAAATGACTTTCATTAAGTTTCCAGGAAAGAAACTTTCCAAAAATAAATTGAATATGACTACTTTTGAAATTAACTAAATAAGTATATGCTTAAGTGCGACTATTTACGTTCATAAATATAGCTAAACATACATATTTATTAAGCGTTGCCAAGAAGACATAAAGCAAAAAAGTTCACTTACCACTAAGACTCGCTTAACCGTTAAAGCACCGCTCCATGCGTCATGATGTGGTGGTGGTCGTGTGTAAGCCATGTCGAGATGCGCCGCTAAGGCCACGGCTGCGCTCTGCGCTATGTATTTATTGCACTTAAAAAATCGTATTTTCTTATGATTTTTTCTTGTTTTTTTTTGTTGTTGTTGTTTATTGAATAAATGTTGATATGCTTGTTTTGTTTTTGGTGCCTATTACACGTTCTGCGCTTTCGTCTTTTTAAACTTAGCGGTATAGTACTTTAAGTATTTTGTTGTTGTCTTGCAATTGATTCTGTGTTTTAAATAAGTATGCACGAAATCTACAAATGCAAGTACATACGTATATATTATCACCTTAAAAATGCTTTTGCAAGAACAATCGAACAAGCGTTTAGGAAAGGGGGCCTGTTTATAAGCTCATGTAAACCTCAAATTGAGTTCGATATGATGTGTTGTAATCCGTTGCTTTGCGTTGTTACGTATGTGTGTGTGTGTATGTATGACGGTATCTGTAAGAGCGTGAAAAGAGCAAACAGAAATTATGTTAAATTTTTTAATTACAGTGAGTATAGTAATTCTTTTTTACTTTATTTCATTTCTGAAAATTTTACATAATTTTTTAACATTTGCACATTCTAGCACCTGACTTGTGTGTGAGTATGGTTGCACATTTAATGTGTAAAATACACAATCATATTGTTCATGGAAGTCAGTGCTTTCACATGAACTTTACTTGAACTGAACTTAGTTGACCCGTAGCGGTACGCTTTAAATATAAACAAACATACTTAAATTTTATTTATTTCTTCTTTTTTTACTCAGCATGTGAATTAAATATGCGATTTCGAAGAAAAGTCATTTTAAATGCAATGAATGTGTTAAGAGAAAACATATTTAGGCTTTAATGTACCGCCTTATTATGTATTTAGGGTAAAATAAAGACTTAGGGCCGCTTGAAAGTAGCCAGTCCGGGGGATGATAGAAAAAAATGTTCATTATTCGATAAAAATCCTTAAAAATGTTAGAATTTAGGAAAAAACAAGAATGCAGTCAAGAAAAATCGATTAAGTTCGGCAATAATCTGCAAACCAATTAAAATAGACTAAAGTAGTAATTGATAACAAAATCTAAATATGTGTCAAAATTAACGAAACCGAGCACGCAGCCAAGAACAATCTGTTAGCACCCGTAATACTTGTACAATAGAAATCGTTGAATCCCGCTAATATTCTACAAACCGAATTAAATATATGAAGGCAATAATCGATGAAAATCGATTAGAATCTAAAATAATCTCTAAACAATGCCAAATATCGGTAAAAAATTATATATCCGAGAATGCAGGTAAGAAAATAGATGAAACCCTATAGTAAAGGACAAGCCGTTTAAAATAGAAGAAGGTAATACTCGATAAAAATTGGTTGAAATTTACAATAATCGCCAAAAATCATCGAAATAAAGTCGCTAAACGCCAGTAAAAACTAATTAAAATCAGAAAAAAATGGTTAAATATAAATGCAAGAAAATAACTGAAACGCTTAATCAAATATTGTTCAAAAATAGCGCGATAAAAGATCGATGAAATGTGAAGAAAAAAAATTTAAGAAAGTCGAATGAAGCCTATAAGAATGAATAGAACTTAAATATTTCCACAAGAATTTAAAGTATTCATAAAGCTATTTACAAAATCTATAAACAACAAATAAGTAAATAATAATACAATAGTCGATGCAAATAATCAGCAAAAGAAAAAGAAAAGATATCTGTCAACATTTATAAACATTACTTTACACAAGTTCTAGCAAAATTTTTTTGCTAAAAATCGGTACGGAATTCGTTTTCATAAAAATCTAATCTTACTACATGTAGGCAAAAATTAACTGAAAACTTTTTTAAAGCGCCTTCCAAAGAATAAACAAACACTTAAAAAGCGATAAACGTAACATGCAATCGATATTGAAAGAAGTACTAAAAAATACATCGTCATCAGTAATTATATCAATATGAATATACATTTTTAAACTCTAATACATCCAACAAAAACCGCTAGAACTCTGTAATAGGCAATAAATTAAATAATCGATAACTTTTAACAATAATCGGCAAACTTACTATTTATAAAAATGTATATAAAATAATTGAAAGACTTAAGAAATAAATCTGTATGGCGTCCACACGCAGCAGGGGCAGGAAAAATATTTTTTCTAAAAAGTTGATAAAACATAAGCAAAGTTCAAAACAAACTTATTCACACCACCTTCAAACTAAGAAACTGTTAATACTTTCATAATCTATACAAATTATTTTGTAACCGGGACTGATAAAACTCTCTGAATATGCAACAGAATAGATTATTAGAATCAATATTACCAGTAATTATAAGAACAATCAATACAAATATATACAAACCTATGTTACTCGATTGTAGATATTGCCGATAAAAATCGATTAACATCCGCAACAATCGGTAAAAATTAATAAACGCCATAAAAAATGTACGAAAATCGTAAACTTCTTGTATTCACTACCTTAAAAAACCGATGTATATATGTATATCTACCAACGAATATCATATGCTATCCCACAGTTTTCTAATTACTTTCACAGTTTTTATAATTCAACTTATTGATCCACAAGTCAAAGGAGTCAGTTATAGATTATATTTAGACCAAGCCAACTAAAGTGATCTGCCAATGCACAAATGTATGTACATATGTATGTCTATGGGTTCAATATGCTTTCGTCTTGTGATTTTTTTATTTTAATTATTTTGCCACTCTAGTTCAGGTGAGATAAAGTCGTTCTGTTAATTAAAAATATGTCGAATGTTAATGGCTTTAGCATATATTTGGCAATGCCAGTACGCAACATTCTGTGTGATATGCCAATTGTCGGCCTAAAAGAGATTAAAATAAATTTAAGTCCGGTATTTAGAAAAAAATTGGGATTGATAGCATTTTTTACTAACTTTGGAGTGTTTTACAGACTTGTTATAAAAGTTATAAAGCAAACAAACATATACATGAGGAACTCTCCAGAAAGCATGCAACTCAACAACTATAAGTCATAATTTTCAATAGACGACTGTAACAGTATTTTGAATGATGGTTTGCTAAATTCTAAATACTTCTTATCCACCTTCTTATTATAACAAAATACTTTACAACAAACATGAAGTCTTTATAATTCAGATTCAACTAGAAATCCTTCTAAAATGGAAAAAGTAATATTTAAGCTTTAAAATTTTCTAAAATTAATAATACACAACAGGTCCAACACACTCTTTACAGGGTCTGCAGTTAACATGAAACTCTAAGGGACATTTTCACAGTGGCCAGTTAACTTACATTTCCGAGGTTAACTCACCAATGTTGAGCGGTTAAACTCTAATTAACTCATTTTGAAAATTGAAAAGCTCTTAACTCTGCACTGTTAGTTAACTCGGCACTGTGAAACGGCCTTAAGCCAAAGTTCCTGTATAACTAAAGACTTAAGACACGAACTTGGAACCAAACCAAACTCAGACCACAACAAGTCCATTGCCGGCCGTGTTTAGCTTTAAGGTAATTTTTTTTTGTTTTTTTTTTTGTATTGTGAGAAATATTTCTTTTTAATCAGAATTTTTTATTAAAAAAGGGTTTAAATCAAATTATAAATAATTTAAGGAACCCCTCCGAAAAAACCCTGCCTGCGGCCCTGGTCCATTGCAACATATATTATTTGCGCTCCTTTTCATCTATACTATTTTTTAATAAAATAAGGTAAACTCCGAATTCTGGCACAAAGTCAGAAGTTTTAGAGCCTATAGGAAAGGTTCTGGAATTTTGATATATATTGGAAACCAAACTTGACTTGGGATTGAGAACTTCTAGAATGTGTTAGTTTCAGCTCTCAAAAAACTCATCATCAAAAAATTCTTATCAGTTAAGACATGCGATGGCTGCTCATACTTCAGCTCTCCACGTGTTCCACGTAAAATTCAAGACATCCCCTTTGTAATTAACGAAAGACTTAGTAAACGAACTTGAAATTTTAATCTAACTATGAAATTTCAAGTTGAATAAACTGATTCTCGTGTATTTTGTGCGATTCTCACTGAAGCACGAGTTTTATCATATTCATTTTATACCGGAAAAATGCACGACATCGTTACATATGCATAAGCGCAAAAATTTTATTAACTGCTAATACGCTGCCATATTTGCACTAGTCGCCTAGATATTGGATATTTACGAATTTTTTTACTGAAGCATTTGATTTATATTTTAACACAATTCTGGATATGTATGATTATAAACATATATATAAAACTATATGTATAAGCTAAAATGTCTGCTTGGCTGACAAGTGTGCTTGGTTGTTTTTGCGATTTTCCCGCCAAAGGGTTAAAAGCGACACCGACGACATGCCCATTAACATTTTTAAACTATACTGACACTATCGTAAAGCGAGTCAATTAATGTGACTGTGTGACTCAGTCTGTCACCCCAACAAAACACTTGTTGCTATGGTTGTTATGGTTTGCTTGCTGGCTTCGTTTTTCTTAGTAAACTTTCTTAACTCATTTCCCATTTTTTTTTTGGTTTTTCGCTCCTCACCTTTTATGATTTGCGGTTTTGTTTTCTATTTGAAATCATTTTACTTTTTGCTGCTTTATTTTTGTGTCTCTTTTCATTGTTTTGAAGTGTTTATAATACCATTGAAGTTGTGAAGACGTTTGCCATGGTTTTTCTTTGAATAAATATGTATGTATGTATGGATTTAGGTATGTCTTGTGACCATAACATTAAATAGTTGGTATGGTATTTGGAGCACACTAGTTTCGGTCATAACAATAAACTGAAACACAACGACTTTTATTACCGCTTAAAGGCGAAAACAGCAATGTACATATATACTCGTACATACATGGAAGTAAATAAAACATTCAAGTAAAAAATTTAAACAGCTGCCTAAATATGATACATCAACATAAATGCAAGCAATATCTTTATAGCTTAATTAAGTTTTTCTACTAGAAACTACAGATTTCTTTTACATATCAATGTACGAATGTACATATGTACATTAGGCTAGGTTAACTTTTGTGGAGCGTTTTTTTTTCGTTAGCATAATCGGTTTCTATATAAAACTCTGCTGCTTTTTCCTCGAATTTTTACCACATTTAAAATTAACAGTAATTCTTAGAATTACAAAAGCAAAATACATGCAAATAAAAAAGTCTTAGAGACAAAGCTATATAACTGGGAGAGAAATAGTGAAATAAACAAATAAAATTTTTTTTTATAATATCAGTAAGAAACAGAAACGCGTTATTTAGTGAGAGATATAAAAGTCAGAGGAAACATTAATTTTGAGAAAATACGGATTTCTCTCAGTAAAGAAATAAAAAGCTATCCTGGTGAGAAACGGTTATGATTTCCATTTTAGAGGTCTGCCTTATAAGGTATGCCCGCCAGAAAAATCAACGCAGACGAGTTCATAAGAGGATGTCTTCTCGCAGCAAAATCGAACAAACCATCGTTAATGACATTTGTTAACAAATGGTCTTCACCTTCATTCGTTTGAAATTATTTGAACTTGATGTCCTTTATGGAAAATCAATAACTGGCTAGTGGACTGATTAATTTCCTCTTGAGTGGGTATTATTTCTTTTTTTAGAAGCCCGCGAGTGTTATTATTATCTATTTTAATGCGGATTCTAGCTCCGTGTATAATGAGAACGGAAGTTTAATAGAAGATGGCTTTAGTCTCGATATCTATAAGTTATCAAGATATCACCCTACAATGTGGTTATCTGATCTTGACATCAGCTAATGCTGATTTTGGTAAATAAAGCAAGCAGGCCAAACACAAATTTTAAATAAAGCCAAAAGTCTGGAGATTCTCAGTTTATGTTAGGCTCTTTTTCAAGCATAGAACGTTACACGATAACTCACAGCATGTTCCGAAAGTATCCTATCGGCAATACGACCAAATCACGTAGGAATATTTGGGTGCAAGATTCACGGGGAATTTGAAAAATAGAATGCCCATATCACAAACATTTCCTGGCTACGCATTTAGCTTGAGCACCAAGCTTGTTTAGTAAGGATGTGTTACCAGTTCTATGTTAAGCATCTAGCAAATACAAGGTGGCGCAAAAGTAAGCTTCCGATGTTCAGCATATCGGTTGTGGCACGTGCAGTGTGTGCTGTTGCACCATCTTGTTGGAACCACATGTTTTCCAATCCCAATTCATCAAGTTGCGGCAAAAAGAACTCGTTGATCATTGCTCTGTAGCGCTCACCATTCACAGTAACCGTTTGGCCCCGACCGATTATTGGTCAAATAAATAGTCAGCAATATTCTGCGTTCTGGAGCGAGCAGTGTATCGTAACATTGTTCATTAACGTGTATTTCGCATGTGTTTACTACAAAAATGTCAAAACAGAACTGACTTTAGGGGCCAATCGCAAAATTTATAGCATTTTCTGATAGGAGGATTACTTTTGCGCCACCTTGTAGAACCATCCTTGTACGCTATCCATTTGGTTTGATTTATTGAAAACTTGCATTTATGAAATTTGATCCCCTCCCATTCTCTCGCTTCCTCTTCTCCTTCCTTCCAATCTCTCTTCATATTCCTTTTATTCCGTTTACTTCTCGTACTCCTCTTCCATATTTAGTTCTTATTCTTTTCACGCTCTCCTTTAGTTTCCTATTCGTATTCCAGTTAACCTGTCTCTCTCTATCTCTTGCATATCACTTCCTTTTATTTCTTCCACTTCTTCTCCCTATTCCTCTTCTTCATATTCCTCTTTTCTTCGCTCCGTTTTTCTACGTGTCCCAATCGTCTCTAGCAAATATACAGAATCTCTGTCCAAATTTTGAATAGCTGGAACTAATAGTTCCGTGGATATACGTAGTTTAGTTCATTGCTAATAGTGGTCTACTTTTGCTTTCTTATTTCCCTTTTATTGGTTTATATGTAAGACATATATCTTTATTCATGTAAAATAAATCTGTGTGGAATAGATTCGAAGGTGAGACGAATTGAAACCTTATGTTGAATGGTGGCGAGGTTTAGTGCGCAGTGTGCTTTCCTACAGTAGCGAAGGTTTCAAATTCAATTCGAGGGGCAATTTACCTCAGGATTTCCCATATGCGTGAGCTTAGAAACAACAACGAGTTCCATTACTTAATGCAAAGCTTCTCATTATTACTAAGTCATCAGCCAATTCCTTAATCACTCAAGACACTCACTAGCACTTCGTGTTTGTTACCCAACTCTAAAAACATATTTCCGATATACGCAATTGCGCCACTCTAATGTATTTATATTATCCAGTCCATTTGCATACCGTTACTCGTGTTAGCTGGTAAATATCTTTTTTTTATTGCCACAAACACTACTGACTTAACGCAAACATCTAGACTTTGCACAAATTTTTTTCATGTACAACGTTTAGTAAAAGTATCCGGCAAAAAAGTCAGTCAGTCAGCCATTTACCGAGTTAGTTGGTGTCGCTGTATGAACCAATCACTCAATCCTCAGTTAGTTAGTTTCTCAATTAGTTAGTTCAACTGTGTGTTGGCCGGCAGTTGTTGTTGCCTTAGGTTATATATTTTAAAGTTATTGTAAAAGTTCGAGCATCATGTGAAAATTCCCACTTTCAAGTGAAAGGCACATTGGCATGAAGTAGTGAAATGTTAAGTATATTCGAACTGCTCACACTGGCCGTCCACCCCCTCTTCCTTCTATCTGCTGTCATGCGTTTTTTGCATTTATTTTTATTTGCTCTGACATCTTTCATGAACTCTGTGAAAATACTTACTTAGATATGTGTTTTTTATGCCGTTGTTTATTATATGTTTGTTAGCGCAATATAGATGTTCACTAGTTAAAATACCCGGCAGTAGTATAACCTCCAGAAGACATTTTAAATACCTTTTAAAAAATTATTCTTTATACAATATGCTTTACCGAAAAATATTTCGACGGCTGAGTGGAAGATCATCCCATTTCAAAATATTTCTAAAAACGACTTCCTTCAGTAAATTTTCAATAGCGCTCTATCTCAGCGGAATATGTTTTGAAATTTCTTTCTTCAACCGAATACTGCTATGCGGCGAATATTTTAAATGTTTTGTAGGCAAGTTTACCACTCAGCCATCGAATTACTATTTCATTTAGACTTTTTATCTTTTTTCAAGGAAGCGAGTTTCTCTCTCTATGGCGCGATATACAACAGGTATATCATCATAAACCTCCTAAGAGATTTTTGCGCCAAGCTTCTCTTCCAATTTGTGGTGTGCCGATTTGAATTTTCCCTACAAATTGGTGGGACCTACAGTTTTTTGCCGACTCCGAACGGCATCTACAAAGGAGACGAATTTTTTGCTGAGAAGCCTGTCATGGCAGAAATACACTCGGAGAGTTTGCCAAACCACTGCCGAGGGGCGACCCCGTTTTGAAAAACTTTTTTCAAATCACTTTTGATGTTACCTGTACCAGGGCTCGAACCATGGACCTTCGGTGTGGTAGGCCGGCAACACTACCTTCACACCACGGCGGCCGCCAGGAAGCGAGTTTATTAAACAATATTTTCCAAGCGTTGAAATCCATGTTTTCCAAGCGTTGAAATCCACGTTTTCCAAACGAGTTTGTAACTAAAAAATTTTACAAACGTTTAAATAAATTTTCAAACTCGTTTGGTAGCTTTAGGGAAGTAACTTGGGATGAAGTTTCTGTAAGGTGCACCGTGCACAGTTTTCAAAAATTATTTTTTTAAAACTTTCGTAATTTCTTTAACGTTTCGGAAAAATTTAAAATATAATTAAATTTAGTGAGAGAGCTTAATAAAAGCCTGCCTTATAAATACAAAACGATTGTGCGGAACCCCAGCATAAGCTTTTTAAGATGTTAGGAAAGTTAATTAAACTTTACAAAATAGGCATCATTTGGCAGAGAGGATGTTGAGTAATTTCGTTCATACAACGCTTCAACAAAATTTAACCTTAATGCAAGAAAATGTTTAACAGCCTGTACAATAAAAATTCCAGCAATTCAGTGAAATTTTTCAGCGAGTTCTGACTTGCACAATTTTATACTAAAAAGGATAGGTCTACGAAACTGTGTACACAAAAACTTTTTGGAAATTTTGAAAAAAAATTTTAAGATTTTGATGTCAATTTTTTAAAGTTTAATTAACTTTCCTGAACTTTGTGTAAACTTTGAAATTTCATTCTATGTGGTTTCTGTTGTAGAATTCGCTGTATTTTAAATGAAAGCTATTAAAAATACAGCTACTTATTTCGTCGAACGATATCTGGTTTAATTTCACTACGATTATTGTGAACACAACTGTATGTCTTAGGGCCATTTTCTCAATATCCGGTTTACGCCAACCGCCACTTTGTTTGACAAATAACCGAGGACCTTCCGTCAACTAAACTGCCGATTAGCGTTAACCGGATATTGATAAACGGTTCTTAGTATTATACTACCCAGTTAATTTAATTAATCACACGTTGATAAAATTTTTCGTTAAATAACTTACTTAATTTGTATTAACTTTATTATACTAAAATTTAAAAAAAAAATTATAAATTGTTTTGAAATAATTATAACATATATACGAAAATAATTATCATAATTTATTTAATAAAAAAGTTGAGTAAATTGTCGGGACTCGAACCAGCAATCTTCTTTTCTCCGAAGATCTGGTACATATTCATTAAGCTACTAGCTTATTTTCACCGTTGTTACCTTAATTGGAGTTGTATCAATCGAGTTTCAAAAACCCTTACTGTACGTTTAATAAAACGTTAATTCAAAATTGTTTTCAGAACCTCAACTACAATTATTTAAAAAGTGAGTACTTTCGTTCGACACTTTTTTTCCTAGTGTTTTACAGTGATTATAATAAACGTTTTTTATACGAAAAACTTGTTAAAGTAAGTTTATCGTAGGCTTGTAGCAACCGTATTTTGTGTATTGGGAATAGTTTTTTTTGGAAACAAAATTATATGAATTTGTGAAAAGCTTCCCAGTGCAAAAGTTGGAGTTGAGATGAATATGTTTAAGGAAAGTCGATGAAAATGAAATTGTTTAAGTTTTATATTTGAAGAAATAAAATGAAAATATGAAGTTGAATGGGACGATCTATAAAATAAAAATAGTTTGTTTAAGAAAATATAAGTCTCTAAATCAAGTTATGAAACTGGAATCCGAAACCTTAGAAAAGAACATCTAGCAGTTAAAACTCCTACAATTTTGAGTTGGTTCAGAACTAACGAAAAGTTAATGTAGAGCCGCACCAGTTTATAACTAGATTATTCTCCTAAAACAACTTTGTGAAGCTGATAATATTATTTCTAAGAAAAATTGTTCTTGAAAAAAATTTCGATCAATCCCAAGTGGCCAATCCCGAAATGGTTCCGAACAAAATCATGAAAAGCTTTCAAAAAAGTCACACTATGATCCCGAAATTATCCCAAAAAGGACTATACATGCACCCGGATAAAATCAAGCAGTCCCAAAACCCTATTTCGTCCAGCAATGATACCCAACTAGTCCTATAAAACTTAAGTCCAATCACCTCAATGAATCTCAATTTAAGCCATAAAAAAATTTAAGAAATACACAACTATATTTTTTTGTTACTTCATTCTACCGTTTTGTATCAGTTTCCGGTGAGGTTTCCTTAGGCCGTTATGGTTATAAAAGTCAAAACTAATCGGATCTTCCGCATTCACATTTTATGCCGACTCCAAAGGACAACCGAATTTTTTCTGCAAAGTGGCCACCCCGTGTCGAGTGAACTTTTTTTTTGTTGCGGCATATAGAGCTTTCAGTTTTTCTTTTCTTCTGCTGTGCTGCCCCTGATTACTGGCATTTTCTACAAAAATCTGCTAAAGATTTGGTGAAACTTTTTCATTTTTTATACCAACTTCAAGTATGTAACCAAAATCATTTATTTTATTTCCAATAAATTACTAAATTTATTTGGCTGTTAAGAATTAGTTATGTGCAATTCAGTATAATGAAAGTACTCTTCAACACTTTCCAATTTTCCCACCAAACAGCATTTAGCTTTAGTCACTGCTGATGCCACAGTTGAGAAATATATAAAATTTCTTGCTTTCTTTTCATCTTATTCGGTATGAGTAAACGTAAGCGAACAAGTGAAACAGTAGCCGGTATGTGACTTGTAATATATAGTAGCTCCCTAAGAACAAAATTTCTTTAAAGGTTGACCTTTACACGTTGGCTGCCAATGTATTACAGCTGATAAGAACCAACAGATTCCTCCAGTTTCAAAGTTTCAAGTTCCACTTTGACAGCGAAATGACTTCTTTGAAATTAAAGAAAAAATGCAATTAGTTATATCGTATCAAAACACATCTTCCACCTGGCTTTGTAATGGTTTGGAGGCTCCCATTCTCCTCTGTTCCAAGTAGATAATCCATCTTTCCACAACATACATGCTATATTACACAGCGCGACTTGTGTTCGTCGAGATTGGACTTTACTCTCAATTGCAGTGGTCGATTAATCGTTAAATCGAAATTGGGCGAGAACCGAACGGATAACCTATCAATCTCTCTCGACTGCGAACATTTCTCGTTTGTTGTTGTTGTTGTTGTTAACAGTGCTTCGCCCTGACCCAGATTGGACAGGGTTGCACTGAAATAACAGCCCTTGGCCGGGTGAAAAAGTCCGGGTCATTCCGGTGCGATAGAACCGGCTGTTGTGGTTCGTTTCACTAGACTTACCTTGGACTGTGAATAAATAATCGAATTTTACTTTAATCGCTCAGTATTTTACATATTTACAGCAGAAAAATATTTTAAAGTATTGAAAATTTGTATGTGAATAATTTGAATCCGAATTAATAAAAATTGAAAATAGTCCATAGGCATTACTCATATAAAAAATCTATAATTTTTATTAAAAATCGATTATTTTTATTAAAAATCGATTATTTTTTATTAAAAATATATTTTCTCTAAATACAAAGAATCGATTACTGAGCAATTCCAGAGTACTATTCCAGAGTATAATTCTCTTTATCGGTATTGAGATTTCGTCGACCAATAATCGGTTTGATTTCGTATGTTTTGATCTCAAAGGAACCATGTCGCTTGATTGCTCCCAACCTGGTGGGGACATTTCTTCTCTTACATTATAACAGTTCATCTTACTATTTCATCAAATGTTGTTAATGGAAGCTGTCAAAGAGCATTACTTCTTGAAATTTTTGCTCGTAAAAGTGTTGGTGTAAATGAGTTGGTGTAAATGAGTTGGTGCAGTGCAAAATGCAAATCATTGAGGTAGAATTCGAAAAATGTCTTATGTCCAAAGTAATGGTCAGACATCCTGACAGTTCGATGAATTGCAATGTAACAACCGTACAAACAAACAAATATAAACGAGTTGAAATGAATGCTGCAAAAAGAGTGGCACTTCGAAAGTGTGGCTTAATACAAGATGAGCGGAAGACAGAGGGATTCTTAAGATTCAGACCCATTCATGTACAAACAGTAAAAGAGCTAAATAAACGAATAACACAGTCATTCGTGTACGGGTAGGTGGACAGATCAAATGCGGCGTGCTGTCATACATTGGCCTAGCGAAATGAAAGAGGTCGGTAGGGCATAACGCAACGTGCCGCTCACAATTTAGCACTTAAAGCACAAGTTGTGTATGTGTGCATGCAAGACAGTTTTGCAGACGTAGACAAAAGCTGGGTTGACTAAAAATGTGAATATATACTAAGCACATATATGTGCTCGCAAATTATAAGAGCCTAAGTCGAAAATCATACAAACGAAAAGGTAACAGAAATCGCTTTGAATACGTTATTTAAATCAAACAAACCCGCCTATCTCGACTTAGGCGGTTGTGGCATGTGATTACAGATATGTACATATATACACATTTCTACATATCTGCATATTAGCAAGCGGTGAGTCAGTCAGCTAAAGAGATGCGACGGCCAATTCGTCGAGTGCTAAAAGGTATGCATCACAAATACGTCTGCTAGCTGCAAGGAATGGTGAATCTTGAAGGAAGAGTACAAAATAGTTGATACATGGCTAACAATTTGAGCTTAAGTCTTAAAAACTTTTTTATAATAAATTCCAAACTTTTCAATTACCTACACCAATTTTCAATTTATTGCGGGTTGGATTTAAAACTTAACTAAAAGCAACGTCTAACATTTTTTTATAATTTTTTTTTCTTCAATGATTTCTGAAAGGTTTTTCAAGTCCTTGAATTTTTCTCTGAACAGTTTTGAGCGCGCCGTTCTTCATTGGATAGAGCATACGACTCTGTTGCGGGGAGCGTCGGTTCGAATCCTATCAAACTGATACAAACGTTTTTTATGTTTTTTAAATTATTAAAACATTTCTGGTTTCAAACTTAAACTCTTTTCTTCACACTCATTTTCTCGAAAACTGGCATAACTTAAATTCTAAACCAAATTTGGTTTGGACATACTCGTACATATATGTAGCCCATAGTGTAATCAACAAGGTGAAGTAAGCTGTCAGTTGTCTTGCTCTAATTTCTTCTTTGTTCTGTCATTCGGCTATCTGAAAATTTTGAAGCAATGTTGTCCCCGAAAACAGTGTTGTCTTTCTATCAAGGTGTTGCTTTTTTCAGATTTTTACGTGTATGAAAGGGGAATTTCTTGTAAATTTGAGCAAAAAAATTTGTATTGCAACATATCAATATTATTTGACATTCCGCTGCTATTTTTCAAAGAAAATAATCGTTAAAATGAAAATTTTCCGGTAAAAAAAAGTGAAATTAGCTGCACAGCTTTTTTCCCACACAGTAGCGATTGCAATAAGGCGATGTTATGTACTGGGAAAAGATATATTAAATCCCTATGCATTTTTCGACCTGGTGAATGACTGGTTTAATCTCCTGAGCTTCAAGTTTTGCACTATAAGCAACACCGCAACCAAAAAACCATATGGAATGGACATTGTAAATCAGGAGATCATACTTGACCAAATGAGCCAAGTATTTGATCGTAATTGTAATGAATAAATATTCGTTACTGCCGTTTCCCTATACTTTTAACAAATGCAAGCCTTAAAGGTCTGCATTAATACGTAACCTCCCAGTACGGTATGCGATACGTGGTGACGTACAGGGTCAACCAAGATATAGCGGAAAACTTTTTCAGTGCTATGAGAAGCAAAGGGGGTGTTTACCATCAACCTAGCCCGCTGCAATTCAAGTATCGGTTGCGGAAATATTTATTAGGTACATTTTAGTTTAACAAAATTTAAAAAGATTAATTTATTCTTACACGCTTGTGGCCTTTATAGCTCGAAATACTGAAATTTTGGGAAGGGGAAAGGGTAATGTTGAGCCAGATGATTCTGAGTGGCTACAATTGGGAGATTTTCAGCTCAATCCTCCCGTTTGCGAAGAGCCTTTATCCGATTCATTAACAGAACTTGTCCGTGGTTTTGAGAATGATGTGCTGGATGAGTTGGCAGACGATGGGTTAGAGTATCTGGCTGGATATATTATACGGAGGCTAAACTTGACTGCAAAAGAGTCAAGCGATGAGTCGTTTACGTCGATAGACGAGGTATCCCATGGAGGCCTTAAAAAACCTTCAATGTGGTTCAAAACGAAAATTAATTTATTAGAACATTTGTTCCAAAGGTTAAATGGAGATTCCGTGTTCGCAAGCAATAACATTTGGGTGAAGCTCATGAACCTCAGCCAACAAATAGAACTTCCAACAGAAGTGAAAAAACTTTTCTTTAGATGTAGAATGCCCATGCGCATCAAATATCTCAATAAGCGTTTGAAGTCTTGAAGGTATATATGGTTAAACTTTTTCTTTCTGAAATCAATCACTTATTATTCGTTTCTTGTACCAGACCCTCCATTCCAAGTCGTGTTGCTTTTTAGTCTGCCAAATAAAAAATATAACTTATCCAGTCTTTTCGTTTAACTTTTTATTCAAAAAAAACGCATTTTATATATATTCGGTAAGTGATCCTAAAATCCAAAGACCTAAAGTCGATTTCAATATTAATGACTTCCAATAGGTATTGACCTCAAGATACCATAGTAGAGCAATAAAATATCTTCAAGTGCAGTCGTTTCACTTGTATTTTCACGAATTTGTATTTAATTGTAATCACATCGTATAAATGCAATATGGGTTCGTTGGCTAATTTTTTATGTTTTAAGAAAACCCATAAATGAAAATATCATTCAATGACGTTAATATGAATTTTTTAGCTGTTTTAGTCTTTTTTTATTGCACTTAGCATATTTTTTTAAATCAAATACAAACATGTTTAATAAATTGTTTTCCCCCTTTCTACCAAAAAGGTCAAAAACTGTTTCGCGTTTCACCCCATTCTCCCTCTACAAAATACATCCCTACCGTTTCAGATAGCGTTCATTTTCTTTCTGTTGTTGTTGTTGTTGTTAACAGTGCTTCGCCCTGCCCCAGATTGGACAGGGTTACACTGAAATAACAGCCCTTGGCCGGGTGAAAAAACCCGGGTCATTCCGGTGCGATAGAACCGGCTGTTGTGGGAATGATTTCATTTTCTTTCTCTTTTTATATACTTCACCTTGTGATTCCACTATGTATGTAGCCCAACAAAGTTTCAAATCTAGGCTCAATTTTTTAGCCGTGTAAGAGAGGTGTAAAAGGAAGATAAAAATAGTGTATAAGACTACCTTTATATAAGATAGCCAAAAATGAGCAGCCACTTTTTAATTAAGCAGTAAGCAAGCTATGATGAGTTTTGATTGATTAATTCAAATATCTACAAGACTAACTCTTTGTTTAATTAAAAACTGGCTACTGACTTTTGGTCACTTTCTATAAAGGTAGTCTTATAAAATATTTTTAAGTATGACTTTCGGGTCACTTATAAGACGCCTTTGCTAAATATACTAAGGCGTTACTTAAGAGACCAAGGTCAAAGCAAGGGAAAGATAAGACGCGGCGCAGTCCAGGGGTCGATGCTAGGCCTCGACATTTCGAATAACATGTATGGCAGTCCTCTTAGCTTGCAGATGCCAGAAAGCACTTGCAGATGGCCTGGCTGCTATGATAACAGCACGAAACTGTAACATGACAGCTTAAATTAAATTGAGTAATGCAAGTATGTAGATGGATGTCCAATCAAGTCAAGCGGAGGAGGATATCAGGATCCTTAAGAAGAGACGGAATCCCAGCATCATCTAAATGACTGTTGGGATCCAACAAATATGAACATGTAGCTCTACGAAATATCTGGAGGCAAGGCTATATCGAATCTGATTCGCTAAACGGCAGACATAGGCAGGCCAAAGCCATGTCTAAGAAAGCTGCTAGCATCGGCCTCAGATTCAATACTGTTGTACGCTGCAGACATCCTGGCAAATGCAATGAAATCAAGGAACTGCCGAGGCGATATGACAGTTGTTCAAAGTCTCACCGAATTTTTTCATCATAACGAACGGACTCCACGACAAACGCTGTTCTGGTCATTGCTGGGCGAAACCAATATAAACGGTTAAAAATTTTAACCTAAATTTTAAACTTTTCTGGGCTACATATGTGTCCAAATCAAATTTGGTTTAGAATTTAAATTGCGCCAGTTTTCGAGAAAATGACCGTGAAGAAAAGAGTTCAAATTTGAAACCAGAAATGTCTTAACAATTGAAAAACATAAAAAACATTTGTATCAGTTGGCAGGACTCAAACCGACGCTTCCCGCATCCGACTAGTTTGCTCTACCCACTAGGCTACGACGCACACAAAACTGTTCAGAGAAAAATTCAATGGCTTGAAAAAACTTTCAGAAATAAATGAAAAACAGTTTACAAAATTTTAGACGTTTTTTTCAGTTCAGTTTTAAATCCAACCCGCAATAAATTAAAAATTGGTGTAGGTAATTGAAGGATTTGGAATTTATTACAAAAAAGTTTAAAAAATTGCTTAAACCGACGAATTTAAGCTCAAATTTTTAGCCGTGTATATTTCAAAGGTTAGCTACACCTTTAGAAAGGATTATTAGATATCATAAAACTAAAATTGGATTTCAGAATAGGTAATTCTAATTCAGAATGTGTGAATTGGAATTCAGAAATCGTCAAGAGGATTTCGTAAAATACCTTTCCGACGGTTTTTGCCATGTTAATACTAGGTTATATAGAAAGCCCATTTCATTTCATTTCATTTATTGATTGACAGTATTAGCACAATAAGATCCTGGTTGATCTTTTATAGTGCCAAAGTGATTACATAAAATTGGGTATAATTCTTAAAACTGAAAACTTAAAAATTATTGCTTTTTTTCAAGTATTCATGAAACGAGCTCAAGGCCAAGAATAATAATTTTTCACTTTTTGAGTTTTTTATGAAAATTATTATTGCTTTTATTTTTTAATAATCATCTTTAATTAATTATTAAAAGTTTTATTATTGAATAGAGTAGGAATACTTGAAAACTTAAAAATGTATATACTATTACAGGTACAATATTGAGAACAAAAACAAGAAAGAATAAAGTATTAGCAGTACTAATATAAGGGTGACAATAGTTACAAGGACACAGAACAACAATATTTTACAACAATGATTGACTAGGCTAAAAGCAGCTGAACTCAGTTTTTAATTTGCATATACCTTACCGAAGAAAGAAAATATAACATTCTTAAAATTGCCTTTACTTAAGCTATTGCGAACCGGATTGGGGATAGAGTTCCATATGCGGATAGCATTGACGAAGAAAAGTCTTGCAGAGTTTAGATAATTGTAGCTGGGCACGATCAAATCACTTATGCGAGCAGATCTAGAGAATGTTAGCTTATTATATAAGTAAGTAGGCATTTTATCAGCAATCACGCGACACAGAAAGATACAGTTTCTTGCCTTAAGATACTCAGATATTTCACAACCTAAGAGACGATGTAATAAGCAAAAATTATTTGCTATAGAATAAATCAATTTATAAACTAAATGCCGTCCTGTTCAAATCAAATTGTCTATTTCTGAAATCCAATTCACATATTCTGAGTTCCGATTAGTTATTCTCAATTTTAGTTCTCTGAAATCCAATTTCCTATTCTGAAATCAAATTAACATCTTCTGAAATCCGGATAACTATTCTTAAATCCAGATGATAAATTTTGAAATCGAACTACCTATTCTAAAATACAATTGATGTTTTCTGATTTTAATATGGAAAAGGTGTAGTTCTCATTGGTAGAAATCATGTTCGCGCCAAAAATTTAAAAGTAGTTAGTATCCACTGCAAAATGGAACTTATATAACTTCTCTGCTATTTGTTTATTTGAAAGAAAAACGATAGACCTGCATAGAGTGGGATATAATACTAGAACATTGCTAGGTATATAATGTCCGGGCTTAACCCGAATTTAGGCCTCATTACTTGTTATGCATTATATATTAACGTTGAAAGTTTTTAAATATTTCGATCCGTGCGCCACCTAGCAAAGTGTTTTCCCTACTTAATTGTAATAACATCGGGTTCGGAACTTTAATCGAATTGTATGTTCAGCCTGGAAGATTCCCCAACTTCTCACTAAAAATTAGCGAACAAATCAAAAATCGACCTTGTATAAAGGTAGTACTTAAAATAAAATAAAGTCGACCGCAGTAGTCGGCTCAGTGACTTGAATACTTAGTAAACTCACTAACTCACTATGTGTTATATTTAATGAATTGCTAGCTACAGCTCACCGAGTCAACAGCTGTCTGTCCACACGACGCACACGCTGATGGCTGACTAGCTAACTAGCTAACTGACCTGACATTTCGCCAGACTAAAGGTAAACCGCAACATCGTATCTCGCTTAATTCTTCGTTCAACTTATGAGTATTTTGTAACATGGCTATCATCGTATTTTTAGAGTGGTATATGTGATTTTCAACACCGTTAGGCGGTTGCGAATACGGTTAGTTCGATATGTGCAGCATCTCAAATGGCTACTTTGGCAGTGGCTAAAATTGTTATTCTCTCTTTGTGACTGAGTAAGACTAGAACATTTTTAAGTGGTGAAGTTCATTGGATAGAAATACAATTCCAGAAAATTGGCGAAGTTAAGAAAAGTCCATACATACATACATACACGCCAAAAAATTTTAGCCTAAATTTGAAACTTTGGTTTAGAATTTAAATTATGTCAGTTTTCGAGAAAATGAGCGTGAAGAAAAGAGTTTAAATTTGAAACCAGAAATGTTTTAATAATTTCAAAAACATAAAAGGTTGCCAGGATTTCAACCGGCGCTCCCAGCAACAAGGTCGTATGCTCTATCCACTGAGCTACGATGCACTCAAAACTGTTCAGAGACAAATACAATGGATTGAAACCCTTTCAGAAGTTAATGAAAAAGCAAAAAAAAGGTTAGACGTTTCTTTTAGTTTAGTTTTAAATCTAAACAGGAAGAATTGGAAAATTGGTGTAGGTAATTGAAAGGTTTGGAACTTATTACAAAAAAGTTGAAAAAATTGCTTAAACCGACTAATGGTTGAAAATTTAAGCTCAAATTTTTAGCCGTGTACTAACGTTTATGTTTTAAGAACTTGATTCATTGCTTTTCGTTTGCTTCGATTTTTTCCCATTCGGTCGGTGCAACGTAAAGTGTGAGCAATGTGGCCAACAACAACATGCGTTTTAGACTTTGTGAGGTTTTACTTGATAAGAACAAATACATTACAAACATTTTAGGGACTAGGATGTCCACTTCTACCTTCTGTATCTTAAGAGACAAGAAACTGAATTGGAGCATCAACATTGTACGATGGAGAGAGAAATAGTGTGCAGAAACCTCAGGCTCCTGTAGTAAAATATGAGCAAAATAACACACATACTTAAATGTTGAACGGTTGTGTGGTGTCCAGTCTGTGCTCTGGTCGGTAAACATAATCCTCAACAGCTCCATATGGATACGAACCAAAATGGATATGAACTATTGCAACTCAATAACCCTCGAACTCTATGTACTTGGGTCATAGTAATTTTGTGTTGTGTCCAAAGCACTTGACTATGGGTTTCGAGAGTGTAGAAAGAGTTATAGAGCTTTACCGGATAGAAATATGGCATGTTCGGGAAGTTATTGAGAGTGAAAACTGAATCTACGTCCTTGCCCTCTGCGATATTAGTTTCTTCCTTAATGGGCTTGCGATCAACTGCATAATTTCTCTATCTCTATGGCGCGATATACAACAGGTATATCATCATAAACCTCCTAAGAGATTTTTGCGCCAAGCTTCTCTTCCAATTTGTGGTGTGCCGATTTGAATTTTCCCTACAAATTGGTGGGACCTACAGTTTTTTGCCGACTCCGAACGGCATCTACAAAGGAGACGAATTTTTGCTGAGAAGCCTGTCATGGCAGAAATACACTCGGAGAGTTTGCCAAACCACTGCCGAGGGGCGACCCCGTTTTGAAAAACTTTTTTCAAATCACTTTTGATGTTACCTGTACCAGGGCTTGAACCATGGACCTTCGGTGTGGTAGGCCGGCAACACTACCTTCACACCACGGCGGCCGCCCATAATTTGGGTACTCTAATTTCAGTTAGGCTCTGTCGAAGTGAGCACAAATGAAATGTATCACTCGACTCTCTCTTCTTGTTATTTAGTAAACCATAGAGCTAGAATGAGGTAGTCCGAAATATGCAGACACAGATATTGGGTAAGTATTTCAAACTCTTGGCAGCTGACCATGAAGTGACGGAATGACGCATGAATTAATATTAGGTAGTTCGCTGGCACCATCTCATAGAAAGATGAGTCTTAGTAATGCCTAGAATTCGAACCCATGGCATCAAAGAAGAAGTCAAAGTCTGACTGTTCAAGCCAAGATTATTTCGATCTAGCTTGGACCCATCCGTCAACAAGTTCACCACTTGACTGCTCAAGATGCGTTCACCGCCTACTTCTGCTTACAAGGTTATATATTTTGTACTTTTAGAAAATGTGGCAAAATGCGTTACAAAGTACATAAGGAGAAAGTCGAAACTGGTAAGATTTCTCGACCTTTTAGTCCGTGAACTATCTTTATGCCTGCATAGAGCTCATGCAGGATAATCATAGATTCGAGTTCTCATTTTACCAGCAACCAAATTTGATCAAGCTGTGCACCGAACCTTTGAATTAGGGCCAGTGTATGGACTGTTTGCCCAGGGCACTCGATGCACAATGGATGCCTCAAAGTTCCATCAGATATCAAGCGTACGAACTATTGCTTTACCTGAGGAAAGGGAGTCTTGTTGCGGACAAGACGAAAGATACCCTGCCATCAAATAAAGACTAGACGCACCTAATCACCAGTGTTGATAGCTACAAATTTAAACTGTAAGGGCTTCATCTTTTTTGGAACCAGCCAAACAAATGTCAGCAGAGAAACTCAAAGAGTAACCAAATGAAAGATAGAGTCATCCGCCGACTAAGCTCACGCTCTTTTCTGCCTCTTATCATACCAACATGAACATTGGCGAAAGAAGATGAGATAGCCCATGAAGTATTCAAGAGAGAAGTGCTCCGGAAGTTGCCAGAAGCCAGTATTGAAAGGGATTCATGAGCAAATATGTAGGCACAGTGCAGCGACTGAAAACACAAAGGCTCCCCTGGCTGGATCATGTCATAAGCAGAAACAAAGTAGCTTCAGCGCAGAAGGTTTTCCCGTCGATACCCGCAGTCGGCAGCAGAGGAAGGGGAGGCCTAGAATGAGATGGAAAAACACCGGTGGAGGATGACTTGTGATCCATTGGTGTTTGTAATTAAAGTCAGTTAGGACTAAGAAGCTATGAATGGTGTGCTTTGATATTCAAGTGCCTAGGTGGTTAAGCCTCAATAAATGATGGTGATGGTAAGCAAGGAATAAGACTTTTTTGCGTTCACTTGACTTTGCTATGATATGGCGTATCGTTTTCTGATTGGTAAAGCACGAAGCAGGCCTTAGGACGGAGGGATTCAAAAACTCTCAAAAGGCTTCATACTACTTAAGACGTGATACTAATAAGACGGGTCCGGCGTTAATTACCGATATTTAAGTGATCCCCTTTCTTATGGATTGAGCAGAGCACGCCTTAATGTCAACTGCAAAGAATGCACTTGCCCTTCCATGTTTTCAGGAGAGTTGGATGCAGGATTTATAGCACAACTACACCCTCCGCTTGACTTACACCCTGGGTAACCCGCCACTGCCCGACTGCAAAGTCAGGTGAAAGAACATCGCTTCTATCAAAACTGATTTCCATCTTATCCCTCACGATCCGTATTCTCTACACAACTGGCTCGGAAAATCTATTGAGCTAGAAAGCTAAGAAGGATAAGAAGAATAAGCCTCTCATCATAAAAAGTCAGTTGAGGAGTTAACTATTTATCCCACCCTAATGTTACGTTACCACACAACCGGCGCAACTGCAACCGGCTACAGAGGTTCACTTAGAGCCGGACGCAACAGTTAGAGTTCTTTAATCATTTCAAGTAAATCAAATTAATTTGTTTTCAAATATTAAAGCTTTGATTCCAAAACATTTGCTATAAAACACCTCCTAACTAATTTAAAATGTATCCAATTCGTTGTGTGACTGTCCGTTGAGACAAAAAAACCAACCAGTCATTCAGCCATCCAATGCTAACAGCACATTCAAAAACCTCAAGCGACACACATATTAGCGCTTTATTGGCAATGGTGATGGTTGGTTTTGTGGCATCTGACCCTTGACGGCAAAGAACCGCAATACCTACTCCTAACAAACGTGGTGGCGACCGTGCAAACCTCGTCTAACCACTTTCCAAAAGTAGCTGTGGATAAGCACATTCAACTGCTGAACTAACTTTTTTTTTCTTTTTTTTACCAAATACAGTTTCGCATGCCAACCAACCACTGGCGCTGCACTGGCACTGACACTGACTCTGACTCTGGCACAGGTAGTGAGTGGCCCAAGCACAACAGACACTGATGGCAAGGAGCATATTGTTACGGCGCAAAGCAACAACTCCACCCCACCATTCACATACCTTTCGCGAGATGTTAAGATCTATGCTATTAAAAGAAAATTAAAACCCAAAATCAGCACAATGCATTTACGGACCAATAAGGTGGAATCACGAGTTTAAGCAATTTTTGAATATTTCTGTTAGGCGAAAAGGAGCGCATGGCCATATGTTTATGGCTGGAAGGAGCGGTTTAAAGCAAAGTTTTTAATCATTAATTTGAAAATATGCTCGTATGTACACTTGTCGAGTGGTATTTTTTGGATTCAATTAATTGTGGAGCTTTTTGTTATTTTATTTTTTTTTTGAGCGGGGTTATTAGAATCGAGATATATTGTTGTTGCTGCATACTTCCTACTTTTCGTTAATAATGTATGGAATTCTTTGGAAAACCAAAATTTTATAAGTAGTTAGGCTTAAAAAATATTTATTTGGACCTTCATTTGGCCTTTCGGGAGCGGCAAACTCTTTGGAATACATTTTTTTTGTTTGTTTTTTAATTTTTTATTTGGAAATAAGTTTAGTGGATTAAAATGGATAAGTGGGGATGTGAGAAATTAGAATTTTTGAGTGCATAGGGCTAACTTCAGGGTGGTTTCTCCGTATCGCGATGACAAAGAAATTTCTTTCGCATTTGAAAAAAATTTATGTAATTTGACAGCTTTGGAATAGCATTTGCTTTCGCATCGAGATACAGAGTAATCCCCCCAGTACAAGCAATGCGTGCCATCTGAGAAACAGTAAACTGTGAATAGAATAGTTCTTGTGAAAATGTTCACACTATGAATGCCTTATTGGATGAGAAAGGTAAAACAAAAAGGGGATATGGCACCTCCTATACAAACTGTTGATCTTCAATAACTGAAAATTTGCAGAGCTTCCTATCTTCAATATGAGACATTTGTAGGAGTAGAAGCTACACGAAAAAGGTCCTATACATACCGAGTTTTTGAAATTAAAATATCTGAAAATTCTCTTTCTAAATTACCAATTTTTAGAAAACTTTCCGGTTTCGTATTTCAATATTTATTTTCGTTTCTTTCCGGTTCCCTTCTTCAAATTTTTTTTTTGTTTAGTGCCCCAACACTTATTTCTGTTAGGATTTTAGAATAAAATAATATGAGCCCGAGTTTCTCAACAAAAATATATATATTCTAAAAATATTATTATTATGTAAATACAGGGGCAGATCCGATGCTGACAGTTAAATTATATAAATAAGAAAAATAGTTTTCGATTAATTTTATTATCTGATTGTTTTTAAATATTTCATTTTTGATTCGATCTTTTTTATTATTTTTTAAGTATTCAATTGGTTTTCATATATTGTTGTTTTTTTTTATTAGTTGATTTTTTTATTAATTTTCATCTAGTTTTCAAATATTTTTAATTATTTCATTTATTGTTTATTTTCTTTTAACAAGATTTTTTTATTTCTTTAATTTTTTATTTCTTTATTTTTTTATTATAAGATTTGATTTAATTACCTATAACGGGAAAATAGTTTTAGTGTAATTTTTGTCCAGGTACCTATATATATATATATAATATATATACCTAGATGTTTGATAAAATTTTTACACAGCGAACAAAAGTTAAGACCACATTCGGAGTATCAAAAATGGGCACATACATCTTTAGCAATGATAATTCCTAAACATTTTGGCGCAATGGGGTAGTGAAAATTAATAGAAATAGAACACTGACTGACAAAAAAACTATCGTTCTGATAAGCTATCGGTTAATCAGTTTCCGAATTGGATCTATAAGAAAAGATATGGCTGTTGTCTCTAAAATTTTCGTTTTCTATTCAATGAAAAACTTTAAATAATTAGTTAAATTATTAAAAAAATAAAACAATAGATAATAATTTTCATAAAAAAGAAATATTATTCTTGGCCTAGAGCTCATTGATAGTCATGGATACTTTATACATGAATACTTTAAAGTTGTTTAAGCGACATAAGCTATAACTATTTATTTCGTCTATTTTATTTGCGCTGCACTCTCTTGTAATTCGCAAGGAGCTTATGAAATATCCCCAAGATATAGTTTATGTTTTGTTATCCCAAAGGGGGGTTTTTCACAGCAAGAATGAGGAAGCCAATCCCGTGCAATGCCTCAGAGCCAACAGTGCTCGCCCCCAATTAATAAATACAAGGTGTAACAGGTGCGCCGCACCCCGTTCTATATAGAACAAATAATTTAAATAAAAAATACTAATAATTTAAAATAATACATTACTCAAAGGGCTCACTATTAAACATGTGCTCCGCACCCCCCGTTTTCCTCTCTAAACCAATAATATAATATAAGTAATAAAATGAAAAAATAACTCAAAAAACTACTCGCCCTCCTTAGAGCTTAGACAAAAGTGAACAATTATTGATATCCTATTCTGTCTACTTGTTTCTCACACTGTTTTTTGAAATCGAGATTACCTCAATTTTGAGCTTGTATTACGAGTATAAGCCAAATTATATTAATTTTTATATGGGTTGCAAAATTTTTGGAAAGAACTCCGTGGCACTGTATGTTATTATCAAAATCAAAAATAACACTGTGTTACAAAAACGAGCTTTAGTTCTGTCCTATGAACCAAATATACTTTTCCGGAAAGGGGAGAAAAAATAAAAATACACGTGTATCGGCGATTTTCAGTACACGTCAGAATTTTTTTTTCAGTGCTCCGTACGTGGTAGCCCAATTGTTGGTACAGCGTACTTTATTGTTGACCTTCCATCAGTAAACTTGCATAAATTTCTATTGCAATAGTCGCACACGACTAAAAAAAAAAATCTGACGTGTACATGAAAATCGCCGATACACGTGTATTTTTATTTTTTCTCCCCTTTCCGAAAAATTATATTTGGTTCATAGGACAGAATGTGTGTAACGCGGTGTAATAAGAGCTAAAATTCCATACAATGATAAATTATAATGACTTTCCAACAAATATTTATTAAATAATTAATGAAATTTGATTTGTTTGGTACTTTGACTATTTGGAATATTTATTATTAACTGCATGATTAATAAATGATTAGTTATTTTTTAATTATTCTTTTATTGTTTTTTATTTTTATTATTTTAGCCATATACGTACATCTCCAGGCAATTAATATACCACTGGAATCATTACTACAGCAAGAGAAGGGGAATCCCTTAAAAGGACAGTTTTTGTAAGATCACTGCTTATGGATTACTACAGTAAATAGGTCAGGCATATTTGGTTACAGTTATTCAATACCAACTTATAACATATCATTACTTTGTTTGAAGAGCTAGAATAAGCAGCAAATTTCATGTACAGTTTGTGTGCTTAAAGAGGTATCACGCTTCATTGCAAAGAAGTGCAAGCACTTGGAAAGCCTAATTAACCCATATCATACCATATTTTTTAAGCAAAAATTTTGAAGTAAGTATAACAACCTCAGGTTAGCTTGATTAAAACAAAAATAGCTAAGCGAACTTGCTTACAGTGGCTCACAGTCCAAATGAGCCACCATAAAAATTGCAATTTTCCGCAAGAGCTACTTCTTTTTTAATAATTTCGGTAGCTTCTTATGAAAGTGTGCCTAAAAACACAATTTAAATACTAAAAACTAAAACTTAGGGCTTTGTGGAAAATTCAGAACAATTTGACGAATTTTCATCAAAATTTTAAACTTTTTACATTAGAATTTAGAAAAAAATTGGCAAAAGTCAGGTAACTGTTTTAGCGGCTTAAAATTAGTATCTTACTGTACTGAAATTGAATGAGCTACAAAACTGCGTACTTGAAAAAAATCTAAATTTTAATTCTCAGTATTTATATTCTGTTTTTAAGCACATTTTCATATTAGAATATCGAAATTATTAGAAAAAAAATAGTTTTTGCTGAAAATTGCAATTTTTATGGTATCGTGTCGCAAAATATTGCATCTTATATCACACGCACAATTCACTTGTAAATTCTATATTTTGCATTTTCTGAAATTTTAATTCAAGAAAAGTGGGCGTAGCAATTATCCCATTTCAACCAGTTATCGTGAGAATGAGCGCTGACTGCTGATCGGACAATGCACCGATCTTATGCTGACAATTAAATTATATCAATAAGAAAAATAGTTTTCGATTAATTTTAACATCCGCTCGTTTTTAAATATTTAATTTTTAATTCCAAATTTTTTTTTTTTAAGTATCCAATTGGTTTTATTATATCATTTATTGTTGTTTTTTTTCATTAGTTGATTTTTTATTAATTTTCATCTAATTTTCAATTATTTCACTTATAGTTTTTTTTTTAATATTTTTAATTATTTCATTTATTGTTAATTTTCTCTTAATTTGGTTTTTTAATTCTTGTTATCTGTTTACTTTGAATTATTTCCTTTATTGATTTGTTTGTTATTTTTTATTATTCGTTTGTTTTTAGTTATTTAATTTATTATTTTTTTTTTTTTGTTATTTGTTTTATCATTTAATTTATTATTTTCCTTATCCAATTTTTTTTATTAAGTTTCTATTTGATTATTTTTAAGTGTTTCATTTGTTGTGTTTTTTATTATTTGATTTTTTTTTGTCTGGTTATTTCCAATTATTTCGTTTACTATTTTTTAATTTTATGTATTTTTTTATTTTGAATTATTTCTTAATTTTTTATTTTCATTTAATTTGATTGTTTTATTTTTTGTTATCTGACTACTTCTAATTATTTTTTTTTTTTTTTAATATTTTTAAAATTTAATAAATTGTTTTTTTTTTTGTTTTTTCTTGTCATATATATATTTTTATAATAAATAATTAATTTCTAAGTTAGCTAAAAAAAATATTAATCATTAAAACTTAAAAATACGGCAAAGAAACTAATCATTATTTATTTTAACTAGCATTTTTCTTGCTAATAAAAAATACATATTTATTGATTGAAGGTATGTACATAAATTAAAGATTGCAATTTTGCTAAATTTGTCTATTGCTATAGTTGTTGCTTTAAAGTTTTTCGTTATACTTTTAATTTCACCACAATGCACAGTTTTTAAATAAAATTTTTTTTATTTTAAACTTACGGCACGCAAGACTGCTTTGATGCTTTCTTTACTGAAATTCGGTAGACGAGTAAAAAGTATGTGCCTTTCCAAAAAACACTTTTTTAAATTTTCATAAAAAATTAAAATGTAAAAAAACGGCGCCAAAAAAATCTTTGCACAAAATACACTTTTTACCAGTTTATTTGCCAATTTTATGGTAAATTTTATATAAAGTATTTTTATATTGTTACTTCGAAACTATCAGTGTTTCATGCCACTAAATGCAACTTTAAAAAATTTCATTTCTTTGTTTTTCACTTATATTGAAAGTTTTGCAAATTTCAACGGTAATGGGTTTCTTATTGCGTGCACGTTACAACATACAAATTGTGCGCATTCGGTTGTGTTCCAATGCGTAAAACACGTCCGATCGATATGATGGTCAGCAACAAACTGAAGAAGACTCGACCATCAACTGATTTAAGAACGGCTTTGTATGGAAGTTAAAAAGTTCATGTGCGCCAGATTGTTGGTTGGGTGGATAGTAGTTGTTGCTGAAGAAGAAGAAGATGATGCCACACCAAAGAAAGACAGTTAAATCGAGAGGGGCCAATGAAGTCAGCAAACGGCGAGCAAACACAAGACAACACAACAACAAAAATAACCAACAAACGTTGGCTGTGAGTAGCACAATGGAGCAACAACAACAACAGCGTCACCAACTTGAGTTGAGCACTTGTAAAAGCCGCATAGCAAAAAAAGGGCAAAGCAAATTTACAAGTGTGTATGAATGTCCAATAGCGACGGCGGGACTTGAATTCAAATTCAGAGTCACAGTCAGAGTCAGGCTCAAAAACAAAGCCAAAGTCATGGCCGTGGCTGCAGTCGGCGCTGTCAATATGCTCGCCGCTCACGAGCGCACAAGCTGCGCACCGTCAATCACCGCTGGCGTTGAAGCTGACTGTGCATAGCGCTGCTGCTACAGATGAAGAAAAGTAGTAGCAGCGTTGGCACAGAAAGCGAAGAAAGAGCTCAAAATGAAGCGCGAAAAAATTAAAAAAAAGTAAATGAAAAAACTGAGCTACGGATGAAGATATGCACATTATACCCAGATATGGGTTTTAGCGATAATCTTAGGACATCCCCAGATTTTTCATTTATTAGTTTACGGGCTAACTTCATGTTTTGATATCGATTTTGGGTCAGAGTTTCGCAGGTCTCTGAGGCTGTTCTAGAATCGCTTCTTTCGACATTGACACTTAGCTAAAGAGAGTTGACAGTTAGCTAAAGAGAGTTTCCGGGGTTTTTTAATAATTCTGCTCGCAGGACAGTCGAATATCGGGTTTCATCAGCCTCACACACTCTCTCTCTCTCTTTATCTCCCTCTCTGGCGCTGTCCTCCCACTCCCTCTCTATGTATATCCTTCTCTCTGTGCCTGCCTTTCTTCATCCCTCCCTCTCATGATCTCTGCTTCTCTAGGCGCCCCAAAGCATAGTGCTTCCAGCAACTTGATGTCTGATCTCCGCTTATGATGCTTTACCTCTCATTATCAAGCGCCTGCTTTACTCCACGTAAATAGGTGACACTGTTAACTTTAAAGTTTGTTTTTTAGAACGTGAAGGTTCAATGAAGCCAAACGATCCGGATAAGTACCCCTAGCGTACCAGATTAACATCCGGCAAAGCACAGTCATTAAGCGAAATACTCTCCTCAACATTTGGGAAGTGTCATAACGTTACAAACTACAACAACAACATCTCTACTTTGTTTTATTTTGTCTCCATTTCTTTCCTTTCCTCTAACTTGGTCTTCACATATTTAGTTTTCCCGACCTCTCCACTTCTCTGAGCTATGTAGTTTATCTATGTTTACCTGTCAATTTTTATCTTTCGTGTTTCTCTATATGCTTCCAACCCTCTATGTTCCATTTTCTCACGATCTCTTTACTATTTCCCCTTGTTATCGAAAGTGCACCTGAAAAACGAGTAGCTTTAAGTTAAGTTCGCTACACTTTAGGCTTGGGTTTTGTATCCCAAAAAGAGGTATCGAGGACCTTCAAAACTCACACCAATGATAAAAAATGCAAAACAACTCCAACAAAGCTGGTTTAAAAATCTCTGAGAAAAAAAGAAAGTGGCAAAACTACATGAGACCGGAGACTGTTAGCGAGCTAAAGAAGGAAGTAATCGATCAGCAGACGATGAAAGAGTATGAGGAAGCAACAGCGATTTAAGTTGGTACAAATACTAAGAGCAACAACTAGTAAACCAAAAATTAATGTTGTTGTTACTGCTGCAACTTCTGTTCGCTGCTGCGATCTCCGCAGTTACTGCTCTTTGCGCACTGCAGTTGTTAGCACAGCTTTTATTACAGGCAATGTTGGCTCAGCTGGTTAGCTTACCTGTTAGCTTAGTTTGAACCTCTTCCACTTCTGTTTCGTTTCCTTCTTCTCTTCATTTTTGGTGACTTGGATGACTGTATTTCCTCTGCATTTACTTAATTTGCCAAGCAAGTGCAGCTCAAGCCTAGAAATGCACACATATGGTCGATGAGCATAAACATACACACACACAAACACTCATACAACTTCCCTGTAGGGAAAATCTCTAAATCCAAGCTGGGGTGCGCGTCTACTACATTCACAACCACCACTCTTTCTTGCTCAATCTATTTTAGAGGCAGTCAGTTGGTGAATTGAAAATGTCGATGTCCCAAGCGCCACCGGTATTACTGTAGCTATTGCGTTAGTTCTCAAACACGCCATAAATATTCTCCTTCGGCCCTTTTACCAATACTGCTTTTTTCAATAGTTAAGACTTACCAAAGAAAGAAAAATTATGTAACTGCATTTGGCGACTAATTTATTGGATGGCCAAAATATTTATTTTTTATACAATATAATGTATATTTTCATAATTCCATTTTATTCGCTAAAAAACAAAACTTAAGCAGTTTACGATTTTTTTCGTGCGCACTTGGCAACATGAATAAAATTAATTTTTTTCCAAAATGTGAAATTTGCTTTAAAAGTCAAAAGTGAACTTGTTTCTTAAACGCTTATAGTTTTTTTTTTGTTGCTTTAAATTTGAAAACTAGTGAAAATCTACTAACTATCGAACTAATTCTTACAGGAACAGAAATTTGTCTCACTAGTTGCTCCTGCAGGGTTGTATACTTGCTTGCAATGGTGTATGTGAATGTGTGAACTCTTTGCTTACCGCTATTTTGTGGCTGCTGCCTTTGCTGATCTTGACTTTTAGTAGAAAGAAGAAACTTTGAAATCAGCGACCACGAAACTGCAATGTGCACTCAAATATAAGTATGTATTTATGTAGGCATACTAGACTGGGCAAAAAAATCGGAAAACCTAAACTAGCAATAACACACTACGAAAAATTAATAGCCGTTTTTTCGTAAGCACTTAGCGACTTGTAAATAAAATAACAGACTGCAATTTTTTTTTTTTCAATTTTCAAATTTTCTTTGCAAATTAAATGTGCACTTTATGCTCGTGAGATATCAACCAAAGTTGTAAGCACTTGTGTTTTTTTCTCCTTGCTTATTTTATAGTTGTTTTCAACTCAAAAGGTTTTTATACAAGCAGAAACAATTTTATCTAGAATCGAAATGGCGAATAATAAACGGGCTGTACTAAAATTATGCAGCTTATCTCTACATATAAGAAAATTGTATCAATTTCTGTACATTGATATTCAAGAAAAACTAATAGGAGGCATCATTACTGAACCACTATAATACAAAGCAAGAGTTTTTAAAATTTTTGTCTGTCTGTCTTTATGTTTGGACGCGTATCACTCTAAAACTGTTGAAAATAATTGAATGCAACTTTCACGGGTGCATTACTAGACGTCTAGCTTAAAATTCGAGATAACCCCTATTTTCATAACTCAACTGGTTTCGGAGCTATCGAAAAATATACTTTGGGGACCAGGGTGACCCAAAATACACAATATGGGTATCAAACGAAAGATGCTAATGATTGCTACAATAACTGATGTGACTAAGTTCCATATCTCAACTGGTTTCGGAGATATAATGACTAAAATCGGACTCAGTGTATTATAACTTCGGAGGCGCAGCGAATCGGGGCCGGGTTTTCTAGAAGAGACTCATTCCTATGTGAAAATGTTTTTGACCAAAATTCGCTTCCTTGTTCTGATAACTAACGTCTGTTGGCGGCAACATTGGATTACAATGCGTTCCATACCTGTTCCTTGTAAAGGAGTAATGTCGACCCTCTTTCTCTACCTTCAGCGGTGAGTGCCCATATAGTAACATGACCTAGCTAACACAAACACTGCGTTTTAAATATTAATATTGCTGAGAACTTTTCTTGCTAATAATTCTCGAGCTGTGTTATCCAGGCTTATGCATCATATGTGAACGATAATTGACTTATATAGAGTGATTTAAGTCCTACTCAGTCCTTAGTAGCACTTAATACGGAGATTCTTGTCAATGCTGATTCCCAGTCACACGAAGTCTTTGACTATTTTAAAATTCTGGCAGCCAACAGTAGGGGTTTTGGGGGTGTTGCCCAAATGGTATTAATGTGAATTCGGTACACCCAGGAATTAGCACCTTTAGGTATTAGCCCGAACGATTTTTTATGACTACGTCGAACCTTCAGGTCAAAAATATCGCGCACCCTAATGTATGCATATACATACAGATGTTTCAGTGCATGTATATGTATACAGAAATATGCAAACCATGTATGAAATGTATTTTCACTGCATCTTTAGAATTGTGGTTTTTGGAGTCATAAAAATTACACACCTCACCACCAATACATAGAGATGTATTAGCACACATACATACATCCATTCGTAAATACTGGAATTCTCCGATACACATTATTTACATTTGCAATTTCGCAAGTGCATACCATATAGGTACGTATGAAAATTGTTATACCCAGCTGCACTTACCACACAGGGTATTATAACATATAGACATCTAGAAATCAAAATGAATAGCATAAAAAAAAAAAAAAATCTGCTGAACTATGTCCATCCGGCTCTCCATATGTCGTTCCGGATATAGGACTCTTTAAATATCCCCTGGGTATTGTAAAATTTCATCAAATGAGCTTACTCTCGATTGGGACTCCCCTGCAGAAAATTCGATATGTTCGGGACAAATCTGGGATGATCTCTTGCTATGGGTGGAACTGTTATGTTTTGTTTGATCACGAAGAGACTCATTGTACACTGTAGGACGGGTCCAATTTGTTCCCCAACGGGTAGGGAAGGACAAATTATATTTCTACATCTATAAGACTAAAAATACTAAACATAAAAATAAATAATAAAAAAAAATAAGATTAAATAATATAAAATAAAGTAAAAAAAAAATTAAATAAAATATAATACAATAACATAAAATAAAATAACATAAAGTGAAATAAATTAAAATTGAATTACATTAAATTAAATAAAGTAAAGTAAAATAAAATTAAATTAAATTAAATTAAATTAAATTAAATAAAGTAAAATATATAAAAAGTTAATTACATTAAATTAAATAAATTAAAAACAAATAAAATCAAATAAAATCTAATAAAATAAAACTAAAAAAAAATTAAATAAAATAAAGTAAAATAAAATAAGATAAAATAAAATAAAACAAAAAAAAATAAAGCAAAATAAAATAAAATAACATAAAATAAAATAAAGCAAAAAAAAATAAAATAACATAAAATAAAATCAAATCAAACCAAATAAAGAAACAAAATAAAATATGTAATAATAAAATAAAACAAAATTAAATAAAATCAAATAAAATAAAATAAAACAAACTAAATTAAATTAAAATAAAATATGTTGAAAAAATAAAATTAAATTAAATTAAATGAAATTAAATTTAAATTAGTTGAATTAAATTTAAATAAAATAAGTTAAAATGTAATTAAATTAAATAATATAAAACGAAATAGAATAAAATTAAATTAAATAAAATTAAAATAAAATAAAACAAGTTAAAATTAAATAAAATTAAATAAGGTAAATAAAATAAAATTAAACAAAATGAAATAACATAATAGAACAATATAAAATAGCATAAAATAAAATAATATAAAATGAAATAATAATATGAAATAAAATAAAATTTAAGTTAATTCAATTAAATGGAATTAAATTAATCTAAATTGAATTAATTTAAATTAAAATAAATTAAATCAGATTAAATTGTGTAGAAAGCAAGGGAAAGAAATATAGGCTTATTATTTCAAAAACTTTTTGTGGCACTAAGAAAACTTACCTGAGACGTAACAAAAGCTTGCAGCTAGGTAAACTATTCGGTACCATCTGGAATTAAACCGTCCCATCTTATTTATTTAAAACTCCGCACCAATCTTTTTTTTACTTTGTCACCATTCCATCTTCATAAATCCTCGACGCAACCATTCAATAAAAAAAAAATTGTACCGAATCGAGTAGTACATTTTAGTATTTCATTGTTATCAAAAAGCAATATATAACATTCAATATCCTCAAAAATAAACAATGTATTCAAAATAGATGAAAAAAGTCTAGTTCATGTTTGGGGGTAATTTTAAAGTTAAAATAATTTAATACAAATTAAGTATTTTTCGGACTAGAAGAAGATGTTGGTTGATATTTTCCTGAATGGCGTAGGATTTTACAGAAAGAGCAGTAGAAGGCTCGAAATCATAGACAGTATCGAAATAAGATTAGATGGCCCTTAGAATACTCAAGAGGGGAATTTTGATGTTATCCTGAGGCTTGAACCTGAGAGCTTTCGTGTGGTAGGCGAACACACTAGATACTCTTTGGCATGAGCTGAATATGATATGGTTCAAACACTATACTGGTTCGACTATAGCGCAGTTTGCCAAATGGCAACTAGCTCACATTTTATTTATTCAATAATCTTAGAATAGTCATTATCGATTAAATTAAACAATTAATTTCTCGATTAATATTAATCATAATCTTAATCATCTGATTAATCAGAGAATTTTCATTATTAATGAAACATTTGTTTAATTCATTTATCACACGTCCCTAGGCTTAATACGTATTGTAACCTAAAAGAAAACTTTGGAATTAAAAATCCCGCGATTTGTTATTCCAAAGCCCACGGGCTTAATTTGCTATTTTTTGGGTGTTATTGTGAGGAAAACATTTGAAGCAGCACACCACAAGCTCGGTCGAAATTTCCTCGGAGGTATATTGCACCAAATTATTGTTATTATTAGGACCAATAAATTCTGCGCTGCTTATATTGGCGTTGCAATTATTAAGCCTTGCTTCTGCTTGCTTTGGAAAACAAAATGAAGATGTCTCAAGTGTCTTCAGTATATTCTAAGAAATGGAAATCAATCACCAATTTTCAGTTACAAAAACTGGAAAATCAGACTAATAAAACATATACTCGCTTACATAAATACATAATATATTAAATAAACCGTTAAAGTCTTCATTACTGACGGAAAATTACCGAGCGAAAAAATGTAAAGCTAAGACCGAAAGTAAGCAGCATCGACCCAAAAACAATGAACATCTATGAATCTCTTGAGAAAAACATAGAAAATCTGTGTTACGAGTTCACTGTAAGACGAAAGTGTGAAAAATTGGAAAGGAAACAGTAATTTTTAATTTTTACTTTCAAGCCTAACGAAATCATGCATGATTATTCTTCTATGAAGGCACGAATCAATGAGAACGTCTGTCTGGATGTTTGTATGTACAAGGTGGCGCAAAAGTAATCCTCCTATCAGAAAATGCTATACATTTTGCGATTGGCCCCTAAAGTCAGTTCTGTTTTGACATTTGTGTAGTAAACACATGCGAAATACACGTTAATAAACAATGTTACGCTACACTGCTCCAGAGCAATGATCAACGAGTTCTTTTTGCCGCAACTTGATGAATTGGGATAGGAAAACATTTGGTTCCAACAAGACGGTGCAACAGCACACACTGCACGTGCCACAACCGATATGCTGAACATCGGAAGCTTACTTTTGCGCCACCTTGTATAAGCTCTTGCATATTCTACAAGTTAGTTGCATTTAATTATTAGTATTTAATTAAACAATTATTTTATACGGAAATTCGGTGTACATGATAATTTTCCTGTTTTAGCGCGAAATTTGGATTTTATGGTGTTATTTGTGTAATACAAATTTTGAAGTTTTGTATTTGTTTCCCATTGTTTATTGTGACTTTTTACTTTAGAGCTAGGTAGTGAAGTGTATTGCTGAGAACTTTCAGCTGTGGTGTGGAGGAAAGCGTTTATAAAAGAGTTTGTAGTGATTAATAGAGTTAGTCAGTCGAATATACAGTGACTCAAGTAAAAATTATCAATTTGGCCCATCTAATATATTAAGAAAACTTCTTCAGCTAAAATTCGTTTGATAATCTCTAAAAGGGTTCAAGGTAGGAATTTGAAAATGGGTATGGAGATATTCGATATCAATACCATACTCACGAAAAAAAAGTGAGTTATCGGAAAAGGGACCGTGGCACCTCCCATTGAAACTTAACTTTTCAAGCTGAATATCTCTAAAAGGGGTAAAGGTAGGGACCAGAAAATTGGTATGGAAATATTCGGCCGAATGACATGCCAATTGTTATCGAGATAAACGATATCAATACCATACTCATGGCAAACAAATTGGAGTTATCGGAAAAGGGAGCGTGGCACCTTCTATTCAAAATTAATTTTTCGAGCTGAATATCTCTAAAGGGGGACGAGGTAGGGACCTGGAAATTGGTATTTAGATATACAAGGTGGCGCAAAAGTAAGCTTCCGATGTTCAGTATATCGGTTGTGGCACGTGCAGTGTGTGCTGTTGCACCGTCTTGTTGGAACCACATGTTTTCCAATCCCAATTCATCAAGTTGCGGCAAAAAGAACTCGTTGCTCATTGCTCTGTAGCGCTCACCATTCACAGTAACCGTTTGGCCCCGACCGATTATTGGTCAAATAAATAGTCAGCAATATTCCGCGTTCTGGAGCAGTGTAGCGTAACATTGTTTATTAACGTGTATTTCGCATGTGTTTACTACAGAAATGTCAAAACAGAATTGACTTTAGGGGCCAATCGCAAAATTTATAGCATTTTCTGATAAGAGGATTACTTTTGCGCCACCCTGTACGATATCAATACCATACTCATGAGAAAACAAATAGGAGTTAGGGAAATAGGGGCGTGGCACCTCCCATACTAACTTCATTTTTAAGGCTGAATATCTCTAAACGGGTTCAAGGTAGGGATCTGAAAATTTCTATGGAGATAAAATCGTGTGGAACCTTCCATACAAATTTCACTTTTGAGGCTGAATATCTCTCAAACAGTTAATGGTAGGTCGTGAAAATTTTTACAGAGATAAGCGATATCAATACCATACTCATGGCAAACAAGTTGGAGTTATCGGAAAAGGTACCATGGCATTCCCTATATAAACTGAACTAATCTTACCCCATTTCCAAAAACTCCTGAATATTTCAAAAAAAAACGATGTGAGAACTTTAAAACTTGATGCAGGAATTTCGAAATGGTTTCTGAGTATGCAGTTTTGTAGCTTATTAAATGCTAGTCTCACAAACTGCAAATCTCAAGACACTTCAAAATATTGTCGATTTTTGTAAATTTTTCGTTTACATGTTGTTTTATATTTTTTCCATAAGCAGCTCGTAGTTATTCAATTTGTTTTAATAGGATCAGGTAGTTTCCCAAAAAGTTTATAATATTTTTCAACCTAAACTTTTGAAGAATAGCAGGTACCGAAATCATGGTACTAATCTCCTAACTCCGGGATTGTGAAATTAGATCGAAAATTTACCTTCTGAGCTTACAAACACTAGACAACAGTAGTATGTGGGATAGCCCTAAATTTTTTTTCTTTCTTCAAATACTGCTAAACAGTTCTGTTATTATTACTTTTAGTCAGAATCTCTAGCACCTTTCGCCGACTCCGCTTAAAGTTGTGAAAGTAAAGCTTAAACACACATCCTACAGGTGGTGTTTCATGTGAATAAGAACAAGAAAAACCTTAACAGACAGTGGTACTTTCCTGTAAAAGGAGCCAGGCCCTCAAAGCATAAGAGGCGACTAAAATCCACTACCCGAAGGCTCAGTGGATCAAGCAAATTGTTCTCGAGACAGTTTGGCTTGTACCAAAAGGTCCTTCTACGAGAGCGTACCGGATTCATTCCGGAAAAGGACTGCTCATATCGGTAACACTTCCAAAATCTTCGGGGAGAGTTTTTGTGTTACATAATAAAGTGTACCCACTGACGCTTCTTCTATTTCTACCCTGACGTTTTCACACAGTTTGGGTACCACGTAATATACTTGCTGACGTCGTGCTTATATTAAATAGGGAAAGTAGCGGCATTTCTTTAAACCAGTCGCTAAGCCTCTCAGCACCATCCTAAGATTTTAAACTTTAACTTCTTAATAAACACTAACCTTCCCCCTAAACCCCCTAAGTTAAGCCGTATGATATTTAAAGTTTTGCACATCTCGGAGAGACCAAAGTGGTGTCTTTCAATATCACAACCATGAAATCTCGCACGCAGCAGATATGTACTCACCCAATTTTAGCCACTATATAACTTACACAAGCCCAATGTGCGACAAGTGAAATTAATATCTTTTTCAAAAGTAATTGCGGTCATTTTAAAATATTTTTTTTTTTTATTTTATTTAAAAAATTTTGATTTTTTCGCAAACACGTTACGAACACACAAAATATCCAAAATACAATTACAGAGACTTATTCTGATGCTACTTCACAAGTGCATTGAGCAGCCTGGCATACTTGTACATACATACTTATATCGGTGCATGTGGGCTACATCTTTTCATATAACGGTAAATTCTTAAAGATCCACTTGTTCGAATTCGCATTCACATTTACTTACTTGATTAACATCGGTACACGAGTACCCTACCAAGCAAAACCCTCTTTGCCTCAGTTGCATGCAACTTTCATTATTTTTGTGCACCGACAAAACGTACACCACAACAACAACCACATGACTCCTTCATTTGTCCCATCGCAGAGATAAAGCAGCAAACTACTTGCTGACATTGTAAACGAGTATGCCCTGTAGGGGTAGTCTCTAGTTCGGAACTGGTGGGCTTCTAGTTTATGGGGAACCCCTACTAGTTCGTCCTCAATTTCATTTTTCGGAGCGTACCCTATATCTTTCCCTCAGGCCATTTTTATACCTTTCATGAACATGAAATGGTGTTATAACTTTCGTCCGATGTTTGTAAGTATGAGAAGAAGAAGAGATAGATCCACCAATAAATATACCGAAATGAACAGGGCGATGAGGTGAGTCGATTTAGCCATGTCCGTCTTTATGTTTGTACGCAAACTAGTCCCTCAGTTTTTGAGATATCTTGGTGAAATTTGGTATTTAGCCGCCATTTTGCATAAGACTAATCATTTGTGGGAATCAGCAACATCGGAGCAATACAACGCAAAGCTCCCATACAATCGATTTTTCCGATTAACGGGGTTTGACCTATAAAAATTGAAATTTAAGAGCTAGGAACTTTTAATTTGGCGAGTTTAGTTCATATTACATACGCAATGTGACTAGTGAAAAGCAGCCAGATCGGACTAACATAATATATAGCTCCCATATAATCGATAGTTCCGATAAATGGGTTTTGGGCTATAAATTTTGCAATGAAAAGGCCAGGAACGCAAACTTTTAAAGGTTTGTTACATATTATATATGTAATGAGTGTAGTGAAAATTACCCAGATCGGACCAACATAACATATAGCACCCATACAATCGATTGTTCCGATAAATGGGGTTTGGAATAGGTATCTTTAAATTAACAGTTTTGCAGAGTTTGTACTAATTGTTAGTAAAGATCAGACAGTTAGTACCGTGATGCGTATTCATGAAAGGTTAAAGTCTTCGGCACAGTCGAAGACAGCCCTTTCCTTACTTGTTTATTCATCATTTCGATGCTACATAAAATTTTCAGTGCTCGCTTAAATATTTGAATTGAGAGCAACAAAGAAATAAGGCAGCAGAATCTTTTATAAAAACTCACAGTTTTGGTTGTTATCTTGTAAGCGACATGTTCACATTTTGATTTTCAAAGCAAATTTGAAAAATTTCTATTGTTATTTTGTTTGTAAGCACTGATTCTCAAATTATTTTATATGGAAGGGTAAATTACAAAACACACAATTCGCACAATTTCGACAATAATAAAAAGTGGGTGTGCGGGGATTCTCGTGAAGATTGTATCGGTAACAAACTAAATTTCAAACAAATTTATACCGCCAAAGCTTTCAGTTAAAGCTGTTAAAAGGATCATTTGCAAGTTAAATTTAGAGATTTTGATAAAATATTTCACACACATATAAAAGTTAGGCGTGGTAACTTCTTGATTCCACACATTTTCGGTAACAAAATTTCCTATGCCAACTGAAATTAGTATACCAAACTTCATTCTGTCTCCATCTAAACGCTACCTATTGAAATAAGTTGGTGTTTTTTTGCTATATCAAGGAATAGTCCTTGCTAATATCTTTCGAATTTTCTGAGACCAATTCTGGTTTTGCGTTATCGTTAAGTGAACAAAAATTTCACTTTAGTTATCACTTGACGTTTTCCCTTTTTGTTGTTGTTGTTGTTGTTGTAACGACAAAAACACTCCCCGAAGGTTTTGGGGAGTGCTGTCGAACTAACAGTCCTTGGCCGGATATGAATCCGGTACGCTCCGGTACTCCCTTGCGGTACTGCCCGACTGTCGTGGTAGCGATTTATGACCAGTGGAACCTTCTAGGTCATGTCACCCCTCCTTCCGTAAGGAAGGAGAGATGGGTAATGAGAGGTGAGAGGCATCATATCCGTAGATCAACCATCGAGTTGCACGTCATTACCTTTGTGCATATTAGTCGCCTCTTACGACCGGTATGCCTACCTCGGGCATATTCTAAACCCCTAACCCGCAGGGCAATTTTCCCTTTTTCACTTCGATTAGCTCTAAAATGCGATTCTGATATGTGCGGTGAAAACTGTTTGCAGACGAACATTTTGACACAAGTTGTTCTTGCTAAATGATAGTTTATTACAGAATTGTAAAAATAGAAGCAATTTTGATAACTTAAATCCTTGAATTTTTTTAAAAATCCGTTGTTTGTATTTTTTTGAAATTTTGATGTTAACACCAAATTTATATTGGAGTTAACTTTTTTCACTTAATTTCAAATTGAAAATTTAAAGTAAGACGAGAATCGAAAATCGTGGTAAATTGACGTATTTACTTTTCACTTCACGATAACTCCAAACCAGAATTGAACCCCAGAAGTATATTTCTATACCCAGCTGTACTAGTTGCGATCATCTATGTTTTGGACCGTTCTGAACCAAACTTAGCTTCATTTTTATTGCTTTTGAAACCAAGTTTATGTTCATTTATACTTTTTTGTGTTTCTTATAAGACTTGAATAATAGTTTTAGGCATGAAAATGTTTCAAAATTCCGCTCCCATATGTTTTCCTTTTTTGTTCAATTAAATTCGAGTACATTCAATTCTAAATATAAGTTTTTCTTAGCGCCTCAATATTTTAAAAAAAAATTTCATTGTCAACTTGATAGTGTAAATTTCGATTTCATATGGAAGTGCCTGAGCTTTATCCAAATTGGTTTTGTTTGCACTTTTATTTTATATGTGAGGGCATTTGGGAGTGGATCGAAAATTTTTTTTTTATTCAAAGTGTAAATTTGTATCTGTGTCTATATTTGAGGGCAAAACAAATATAGGGATTGCGCAGCCCCGTTCACAAGTCTCTAAGAGCTATAGGCTGTTGTTTTTTATTTTTAATGGAACTTTTTAAGAAATAAAACTCATTATTGGGTAATAATTATTATCAGAACCCAATTTAAAACAGAACTATTAAATTAGAACCAGCCTTAGTATAATCAATTCAGATTCTTGTTTTCATTACAATGATCATTTCAGTTTTTTTCAGAAGCCAGCAATTTATTAATTGATTACCGTTATACAAGATTTAAAAAAACAGTAATTAAAAATCTAATGATGAAGAGTAATTATTAATTAAGTATGAATAATTATTAATTATTTATAAAGATATTTGTTGCAAAATATAAAAATTATATTTAAAGCTCAAATTTAAACATTAACAACCAAATTGATAAGAAATATTTAAAAAAAATATCAGCAAAAATTTTTAAAATTACATTACCATAAAAATGTTTCTTTTTAAACCTACTTGATTTTTTTATGAATCTGGGTTTATGTTTTTCATTAAACGATATTGTAAGAAGCATTTGTTTGCATCTTCAATTCTAAAAGCATAGTAGCTAAAATCTCGTGGCTATTGATCTAGTTATTAATATTTGGCAATTTAGATGTAGTTCGGAACCATAAATTTGTCTTAATAGTTACTGAGTACCCTGTAGGGTATGCCTCCGCTGCTTTTATACTAAGTGGGCGTTTAACCACATGCCTTTTATGTTATAGGTACATATATACTAGCACACATATACTCGTACAAACTTAGGTATTATTTTTTGCTTGTTTCCAGAGGCTTTGCACTAAAGCTAGCAAACATTGTCTGTATCAGAGCTCCAAAATCGGAGTTAAGAAAAAATCATAATGGTTTCTCACCTAAAGAAAATATTACTTTTAATTCCTTAAGGGCGCTCACTTAGAGAAATCTTCATTATCTTTACATATCTCTACATATACTAAAATTATAGCAGGTCGATATCTGTACTTTGCTTAGAGTTTTTATCTGTCTGTCTGTATGTTTGGGCGCGCATCAATCAAAAACAGCTAAACAGAACTGAACGCAACTTTAAACGTTGCATTACTGGATGTCTAACTTAAAATTTAAGATATCCCTTATTTCGATAAATTGATCGGTTTCGGAGTTATCGACCAATATGTGGACTAGCGTGACCCAAAATATGTTAGTATAATATGGGTATCAAACGAGTGCTGCAATAACCTATGTGATTAAGTTCCATATCTCAACTGGTTTCGGAGTTAGAATGATTACAATCGGACTCATTCTATTATAAGTTCTAAGGCGTCTTCTTACAGGCCGATGTTTGGACATTATAGATATTAAAGACAAATTTGTATTGTTGTAGTTGCTAAATGTCCAGCTTCAAATTTAGGGTCAATTTATAATAAGAAAATATTTTAATTTCGCTTTACGCAGTGGTGGCAATAACACTTAGCTCAAAAGAGTGGTATACATATAATGAGCTTAAAAGAGGCCGATGCCTTTACATGGTAAATATTACATAAAAATTTATTAAATAATTTTATAAGAGCAATAGTAGCCAAAGGAACAACACTAAATAAATACTACATTAAATTAAAGGGTGTTTTCACTTATGTATTTCTGGCGGTCTATCTTGAAATATAGAACACACTTTCTCGTTGCTACTATATATATTTATTTTATTTGGGGGTATGACAAATGTTCGCACCACTGCGATTATCTAGTCAGGAAATACTAATTTTTCCCCGATATAATATTTTATTTAAAACAAATTAAGGTTTTATCTATTATGTCACTCATTCACATTTAGCTTTATTTTGCTGAGAGTTATCCGGGGGCTGTGGTATGCATACATACATGCAGCTCCTATGCTTACTTATATAGGGGCCCAACAAAAAATGTGCATCTTAGTGATACTATAAGCCTTGTTTCATTTGATCATTATGTTTCTTATTTCAGAAAAGCCACAATTGCTTTTAACTTCAGGGAGCCCTTATTATAAGCAAGTATGTTGGAGTAGTCCAACCTCTATCACAAAGTTTCACGCGTTAGTTACTGCAAGGCGCATAAGTCGGGTTTAACATAGCCTGCAGACTATCGTTTCCAGTAACTTCTTACACCATTTTTTTACATTCCTATAATGCGCTGTCCTGTGTCCACTCAATGCAGCCCTTTCGCTACATTTTTATACCCAGTAGTGCTACGCCTACAAGGTATATTAACTTCAGTCACGTAACGGTAGTATGTAACGGCTTAAACGGATCGAGATAGATATCGACTTATATACATCAAAATGTCCGTCCGTCCATCCGTCTTTTAACACGATAACTTGAGTAAATTTTGAGATATCTTAATGAAATTTGGTATGCAGGTTCCTTGGCACTCATCTCCGAGCGTTATTTAAAATGGGCGAAATCGGATAATATTTCCGCCCCTTTTATAGTGGATTATTCCACAAAACTTTTTATGCCATAACTCCGGAAAAAAAAAATTGATTTGTCGAAACAATATTTTGCGAAAATGTTGAATATACAAATTTAAATGTTTTTTGTTAAAATGGGCGAAATCGGTCCACTTCCAAGCACAGTTTTTTAATATATTTCTGAACAGTTTGTTTGTAAAATGTAAAACGCGATATTTCTATAACCATGTAAGCTATATCAATAAGACCTTGCGCATAATAACCTTTTTAAGCTAAACTTGACCGCAAACATTTTTGTCGATTTTGGGGAAGTAGGCGTGGCGCCGCCCACATTTCAGCGTAAAAATCCTGTTATTTTCAAAGGCGATTGCTTGTAGTTTGAACTAGATATTTCAGTCAAAATTGGTCAGCTGCTTCTCCATATTATGTAGTATACTCCTGCCAAAAATTAAGCCAATCGGATATCACACAAGTAAAATATCCGGGCAAGTTTTTAATACCCCACTGCAATAGGGAAGTTATATACCTTTTTTGATTTTTAATACCTTTAATGAACATGAAATGTTTGTAAGTATGAGAAGAAGAAGAGATGGGCCCCTCAATAAGCAAACTGAAATAATAAGGACGATGAGCTGAGTCGATTTAGCAATATCCGTCTCTCCGACCGTCTGTCTGTCTGTCCATCTGTCTATTTGAACGCAAATTTTTTAAACATAAAATGTGCATGTATTGGTATTTTGAAAAAATGTGGTTAGCATGGGTTGGCAGGGAAGCTATTTATATGTAAATAATTAATGGCGGCCGCCGTGGTGTGCCGGTAGTGTTACCGGCCTACCACACCGAAGGTCCAAAGTTCGAGTCCTATGACAGATAACATCAAAAGTGGTTTGAAAAACTCTCCGAGTGTATTTCTGCTATGGAAGTCTTCTCAGCAAAAATTCATCTCCTTTGTAGATGCCCTTCGAAGTCGGCACACCACAAATGGGAAGGGAAGCTCGGCGCAAAAACCTCTTAGGAGGTTTATGATGATATACCCGTTGTATAGCGCGCCATACATTTATATTTTATTTAAATTAATTTACCCCTCAAAACTCATAACTGAAGTGTTTTTATTGAAAACAATTAGCTGGCTTTATAATACGAACTGAAAAGTATTAAAGTAGACCTGCGTAAAATGGTATGCCATAATAGATCACTACTAGGTATATGATGTTCGATTCCAGCCGAACTTAGACTTCCTTCCTTTTTAATTTTTTCTTGTGTGCTTCATGTGACATGCCCAAATCGTTAACTATACGAAAATCTGTTGTCTTTCACACAGGGAAAAGAATCGCACAAAATACATTAACATCATTAACAAACAAGTAAGTACCGCAATTTTCTCATTAATATCGTCTGCGTTGAATGGGCAAAAATAATGATAAATATTGCAGAGATTTGATTCACTAAATAATACAGATTCATGCATGTGACTTTGGTACCTTGAAATGAAGTTTGATCACTACATGAATGTAAAAACAAGTAAGAAAGTCTAAGTTCGGGTGGAACCGAACATTATATACCTAGTAGTGATCTATTATGTCATCGCAATTTACGCAGGTCTATTTTAATACTTTCAGTTCGTATTTGCGTTCAAATAGACCGACGAACAGACAGACAGACGTATCGAAAGACAAATGGCTACATCGACTCAGCTCATCCTCCTGATCATTTCAGTATACGTACAAACATTTCATGTTCATGAAAGGAATGAATATCAAAAAAGATATACAACTTCGCTTTTGCAGTGGGGTATTAACTACTTGCACGGATATTTTACTTTTCATCCTGAAGGTTTTGATATACATTAATAAATATATATCTCGAATCTTGTTGTTGGTTTTACGGTCTGTTCATTTTACATATTTTTGTAAGTATAACGAGCTCAAGACCAGGTGATAATAATTCTTAGTTAATTATTATTATTTTTGATTAGAGGAAAAATTGAAAGCAACAAACATATACAGGCTATAGTTATAGTACTATTTCGAAAACAGCCACGATTTCTCGTCAGACTAATTCGTATAGTTTTGCTATTTTCAGAGGATGTTGTGGAGATCGAACCCACTCACTCTGATTGCCAGCGCAGCCGCCTAACACATAGCCTATGCTGCGTGTAGTTTTGCAAGCTGCTTAATTCACGTTTTCCTCTAATTAATATATCTCGAATCGTTTATGCCGAATGAAGTAATATAACTTGTGTCCGTAACAAAAATAGATATAAAAAAAGGGTGTCTGTTAGAGGCGCCAAAGAACTCAACCGATCTTTATGAAATTTTCACAGTATATACTTGGGTTCACTGGGTACAGCATAGAGAATATATAGTATTGGAAAAGTAGGCGCAGCCACGCCCCCAGGCTATATAAAGTTTCAATTCGTCATAATTCCGAACTTTTTTGGTCTAAATTAATGAAATTTGGATATATGTGTCACTTAGTCAATATCTACATCATTTTTCAAAAGTGGGCGGTGTCACGCCCACATATTTTGTGTTTTGTTTTGCTCTTGAACTTTCACGATAAGTTCAGGAGTTCGCTGGGCACGACACAGTCTGTATATAGCTTTTGGAAAATCTCCCCAGGTCATATAAAGCTGCAGTTCGGTATATCTAGGAGTTTATTTGGTTCAAATGAATGAAATTTTATATATAGATGTGTTCTATATATCAAAAGGTCAAAACAACGTCTATCGGGTTTGCTAGTATATTATAAAACGGCCAAAGCAAACCACGAATTTCAGCATTCTTTTGTAAAGCTGAGAGACTAGTTTGCGTTCAAATAGACAGACGGACGGAGAGACGGGCATGGCTAAATCGACTCCGCTCATCGTGCTGATCATTTTAGTGAACTTTTCTCTTCTTGTTCTCATACTTACATACATTTAATGTTTATGAAAGGTATGAAAATCAAAAAAGATATATAACTTCGCTATTGCAGTGGGCTATTAACTACGTGCCCGAATATTTCGCTTGTGTGTTTCCCGATTTGGCTAATTTTTGGCAGGAGTATAATACATACTACTGAGAAGCAGCTGACCAATTTTGATTGAAATAACAATATTGAATTATAAGCGATTGCCTTTGAAAATATCAAAAATTGTATGCTGAAAAGTGGCGACGCCACGCCTACTTCTTCGAAATTGAAAAAATTTTTTTGCGGCCGAGTTTTTCTTAAAAAGCTTATTATGTGTGCAAAATCTAATTGATATAACTTGCTTAGTTGTAGAAATATCGCTCTATAAATTTTACAAAAAAATTTTCAGAACTATGTTAAAAAAGTGGGCGTGGACATTAACCGATTTCGCCCAATTTTACAGCAAACAGTTACCTTTATATATAGCACATTATCACCAAATTTCGTTTCCACAAATCAATTTTTGGCGGAGTTATGGCATAAAAAGTTTTGCGGAATAGTCCACTATAAAAAGGGCGGGGCCACCCCCATTTTCGAAAATTTTAAGTTTTTGGATTTCTTTGTTTACGGAAACTTTAAAACTGAAATATAAATGATGTACAGCTATTTTACGCGAAGTTATTGCCTATTTAATATATCTACGATCCTTTTCAAAATCTTTCATATAAAAGTGGGCGTAGACCTTTACCGATCCCGCCCATTTTTTCCTAGAACATTCCTTGCATACCTGAAAACCTGAGTGCTGAATTTCGTTGCCACGCCCATTTTCAAAAATTTCTTGAAAATTTTATTTTATGCCTCAATCTCAATGTATTCACCAAATTTTATCCTTATAGGTGTATTATGTACTGAGTAATCACTTTTTTTGTGTTTTCGAAAATATTATATATATAAAAAGTGGGCGTGGCTATCATCCGATTTCACCCATTTTAAATAGCGCTCGGAGATGAGTGCCAAGGAACCCGCATACCAAATTTCATTAAGATATCTCAAAATTTACTCAAGTTATGGCTTAATCAATTTCTCTTTTCGTCCTGAACATTTTTATATATAGGGTGTTTTTTTTACAGGTTTGTTTTTCGAATAGAGATAAAACTGGCATTTTGTGGTCAAATCTGGCAACTCTAATGTCATTTATGTTCAGTTTGGTTTGCCATTTCATCATGAACAGGTTGACAAAAGAACAACACTTACAAATCGTGCAAATTTATTTCGAAAATAATGGTTCAGTTCGCGAAGTTTACCGTGAGCTCCGTCCATTTTATGGTCGACATAATCGTCCATCAGAGCAATTAATTCGGTTAACCATGGATCGTTTTCGCACTACGTTTACTCTATGTGATAATACGCATCCGCAGAGACGTCGAACAGTGCGCACCGAAGAAACAATTGCCGCTGTAGAGCAAAGTGTTGAAGAGGACCCGAATGAATCGATTCGCTCCCGTGCACAGCAATTGGAGCTTTGTCCATCAACTTTATGGAAGAGTTTGCGCAAAGATCTTGGCTTGCGACCTTACAAGATCCAGCTTGTGCAAGAATTAAAGCCGCGAGACCATGCAATGCGTCGTGATTTTGGTGTATGGGCCGAAAATGAGATTGATTTCGATGCTGATTTTCATCGCAAAATTTTGTTCAGTGATGAGGCTCATTTTTGGTTGAATGGCTACGTCAACAAGCTAAATTGCCGCATTTGGAGTGAAGAGAATCCACATGAGACCCTTGAAACGCCATTACATCCACAAAAACTGACTGTTTGGTGTGCTCTATGGGCTGGTGGAGTCATTGGGCCATACTTCTTCCGCAATAATGCTGGAGTTAATGGAGCTACCGTTAATGGAGACCGGTATAGAGCCATGATAACCGACTATTTTGTTCCCGAATTGGATGGCATGAATGTGGATGAGTTGTGGTTCCAACAAGACGGCGCTACATGCCACACAGCGCACGTCACAATCGATTTATTGAAGGAAACATTCGATGAGCGCATAATTTCGCGGAATGGACCTGTCAATTGGCCACCAAGGTCGTGTGATTTGACACCATTGGATTATTTTCTTTGGGGATATGTGAAGTCGCTCGTCTACACCAACAAACCAGAAACGTTAGGGGAATTGGAAGCCAACATTCGTGGCGTTATTGCCGACATACGGCCCCATATGCTCGAAAAAGTGGTTGAAAATTGGACCTGTAGAATTGTCTTTATTCGAGCCAGCCGCGGCGGCCACATGCCCGAAATCATATTTAAACATTAATGGCATAAAATTATCCTTCCAATAAAGCCAAATTGATGGACCTTAAAACGATTTTCTTGTGTTTTATTTCAATTCGAAGTTCTATACCCCTAAAAAAAACACCCTTTACATAAGTCAATATCTATCTCGATCCGTTAATGCCGTTACGCACTGCCGTTACGCGACTAAAGTTAATATACCTTGTGTGCGAAGCACTACTAGGTATAATAAAGGCGGTTGCGAGGAGTGCCGCAAACAAAATGGAGGTTTCCGATCGTGGAATCGGAGTCGATGTTGTTTTTAGTCACAGGCATATACCTACCTCGGGCATATTCTTACCCACAGAATTTTATTGTCTAACTAGCTGACCCGCCGAACTTTGTTCCGCCTTTAAAGCAATAAATGAGCAGATATTAGATTTTACTTTTATTAGAATGATAAATGTAAACAAAAAATCGGTCTAACGATGCTTTTTTGCTCATGTATTTTGGTGCATGGGTTGTACTCTTCAATCAAGCACCTTGTGATAGACGACATTTTTCGTTTTATTATCAGGCGCAAGAACAAATAATGCAAATGGTCTTCCGACCCGGGAGCATGACACACATGACTTTTCTAGATTCAGACCACAAACTTCCAGGAATTGGCCTTGGCATTAATGGTCATGCCAAAACAAAGTCCATTTGCCCAATATGAAAGCTAGAATGCAAGCAGTAATCAGTGCTGCAATCGTATCGAAACGCTGCTCGAATCAAAACAGTACTTGATAAATTTCTTCCTGTGCGTCGAAAAGTATCTAGTTGACGAATTATCTAGACGATTTCGCATTGCCAACCGAGTCGTTTCTCGGGCTGCCTCTCCTTGCTCTTGTAATTGAGAAGCACGAAGTCGAACCATGCTAACGCGGCGCTCTTCACGTGCAATTTCTTGCTCTTCTTCAGTCCTTTCATTCGTTTCGAATCCCACTTGTATTACGTTTTTTTCATGAAAGATTTTACCGTCTTGTTGGCGAGATGATATTGTTAATGATAATATCGGCACAATACACTAATAGAAACTCGAAATACACACATCAGCCGGTCAACTACAAAATATTAAATTTTTAAAACTTTCAAAGAAGTGCCAGTAAAATGTGAATGACGAAAAACTATCTCGAAACGTAAAAAGTAAAAAGTTTCCGCTTAACAGGAATCAGTAAATACTTGCAAGCAAAACTGCTTTTGGATTTTTCATTGGTCAATAGCTTAAGTTTTTAAGATTTTGTTGTTGCTTTCCTATGTCAAGACCATTTGTTTTTCACTTGCAAGTTTTACTGAGTGAATTTCCCCCAGCAACTCTCTCTACCTGCAAATCTTTTTTGTCGCACCATGAATAAAGGAAAGTTAGAATAGGTCGGTGCCTGGTCCCTGGTCCAGGAAAAAACCAATGTTGTTCTTGTTGTGGTACCAAATCGTAAATTTTAATAAAAGTAAAAGGCTAGCAATGTACCAAATTTCAAGTAAATCGCAAAATAAATGAAAATAATTTTGGAATAGGTCTGCCCCCGGGCCACTTTCCAGAAAAGAAGTATCCTATGTCCTTTCCTGGCTCCAAGCTACTTCCCCACCAATTTTCAGCCAAATCAGTCCACCCGTTCTTGAGTTATAAAAAGGGCAACTAACATAACTTTCTTTTATTTATATAGATAGTAAACCCCGCTCGCTTCGCTGCGTCTCAGAACTTATAATAAACTGAGTCCGATTTTCATCATTATGTCCCATACCAGATAAGAAATGGAACTTAATTACATTATTGCAGCACTCATTGTCACCTTTCGTGTGATACCCATTTGTACTAACACATTTTGGGTCACCTTGGTACACAAATCGCTCTATATCTCCGAAACCGGTCAAGATATCGGAACACATGATATCTTAAATTTTAAGTTAAACGTCTAGTAATACAACGATTGAAATTCCGTTCAATTCCATTGAGTAGTTTTTGAGTTATGCGCGCTTAAACATACAGACAGACAGACAAAAATTCTAAAAACAGTTGATTTCGCTTCTATTGGCCTAATAATGATCCCTGCTATTGATTTTTCTTAAATATCTGCAGTGTACAGACATCGACCTTTTACAATTTTATTACCTATCGTATACTCGTATGTAGAGATTTGCATAAAAAAAATGTTTGTTCGCCATAACTCGCTCACTTTATTTTTATTTCTTTATTTAATTCGGTCTAAAAAGTACAAGCTTTTTTACAGAGTAATTAATTAAAAATAGAAAATAATAAATTTATATAAATTATTATTAAAATTAAGAACGCTACTATATCGACTTGCTAATTGTAATGATCTGGCTACTGGTTCATTGATTGCTTAATTGGTTCTATGAGTGCGTCAATAAATAACCTATTATGGCGTAGATCACGTGGGGGGATATAGTAAATGAATAAATTAGACAGTTCGAAACAATTGATATTACCATTAATTACGTTATAGGCCAACATGAGCAAGATACGGCATCTTCTTTCACATAAAGTATGGAGGCCTAGTAATTTAAGCGGTGCCACGCCCACTTTCCAAAATCATTTTCTATGGGTGTATGGACCACAGCCATAGTATACCTTCTACCAAATTTCGTTATTCTAGCATAAACGGTTCTGTAGTTATTAACAGTCGAAGTCTAAAAATTTGTTCACTCGTATGTGGGCGGTGCCACATCCCTTTTCCAAAAATTGGATAAAATCGTCAATGGGCAAATTTCATCAACCTAGCTCCTTTTATTATTGAATAAACCTATTTTATAGGTTTTTCGAAATTTTCGATATCGAAAAAAGGGGCGTGGTTATGGTTCGATTTCGCCCATTTCAAATAGCAACCTGTGTGCCACATTTCATGCAAATATCTCAATTTTTAGTCAAGTTATCGTGTCGACGCACGGACGGACGGGCATGTCTCAATGGATTCCTCTGTTCATTCTAAGAACTTTGATATATGGAACTCCATATCTATCTCTATTATTTTGTACCGTTACAAACCACCGTTACTTGACCAAAACTATAATACCCTGTGTACTAGTACACTCTTCTCTTTATGGCGCGATATACAACAGGTATATCATCATAAACCTCCTAAGAGATTATTGCGCCAAGCTTCTCTTCCAATTTGTGGTGTGCCGATTTGAATTTTCCCTACAAATTGGTGGGACCTACAGTTTTTTGCCGACTCCGAACGGCATCTACAAAGGAGACGAATTTTTGCTGAGAAGCCTGTCATGGCAGAAATACACTCGGAGAGTTTGCCAAACCACTGCCGAGGGGCGACCCCGTTTTGAAAAACTTTTTTCAAATCACTTTTGATGTTACCTGTACCAGGGCTCGAACCATGGACCTTCGGTGTGGTAGGCCGGCAACACTACCTCCACACCACGGCGGCCGCACTAGTACACGCTGGGTATAAAAATAACATAAAAATCGGAACGGTAATGGCGGAGATATTGACAGATTAGTAATTATACTTTTTTTCTTAGCTCAAAAACTGAAATTTCAAAATATCTCAAATACTGTTCTACTTTTAAACTATCTGACTACATATTTGGAATCAGCAGAAAATTCTACATAGGAATCATATATCAAATATCGATATTTTTTTTTGTCGGGTAGTGTCATTAGTAAAGATTATTAAAAAATAAAAGTAATAATAATTTTAATAAAAAACACTGCTTTTCTGTATATGTAATATTATTCTTGGAATTGAGCTCATGTATAGAAAAGAATATCTTAAAATATATTAGCTGGAAGGTACATCTACTTTTCCTTCTACGTTTTGCCAGGAACCATATTTTCCAAAATAATTTAAAAAGTTTTCAATTAAAATTTAAAACGAAAAAGACGCCACAACTAAGAGTGCCATTAAACTTTCGCATTATTTCAAGCTTGTTTCATTGTTGTCTTTATTTATTTGTTGCTACTTAAGATAAAGTATGTTTAATACAATAATTGACGGAAGTGAAACCTTCGACTAAATTAAGGACCGAAAAGACACTTTCATTCAAAACTTTTTGTAAAAATTAAATAGAAGTTCTAAATAATTGAAGTTCGCTAAATAAATTAAGGGTAGGAAGAAGAGAAGCGAAACTTCTTTGAACAAATTAAATATTTGGAATCATAAAATAACATAAGAGTGACATAGCATAACTTAAGCTAATTTAAAATAATATAACTACAAAGCTGAGGGTCGTTTTCTAATTTTAAATATTACTTTAAATTTACCCGCCACGTCATCGACGCTTTATTTTAAAGAGAAGATGGATTGGCCGTAAATATAATGTGACCTTTAAAATTAAAGGCGCTTCTAGCCTAGAAAAACAATAAATACTTAGGATTTAGGTGTAGTAGCCATCAAAGAAATAAGACAACGAGCTCCATTAGAAAAACGTACAGATCTCTTTCAGTATACAAATTTGAATGAAAGAAAAGTGTAACACTTACTGAATTTAATTGAGCTGTTGCTAAAGTTGACAATTTGCATGCAAACATGAGCATAGTATCAAACAGAAGTTCGTTGCTACACCAAAAAAATATATCTACAAAAATATACAGCATGGGCAAAAAATATAACTTACAGTGACTCCACATTGTGATGGGACAATGATATTATTAAGTTTTTAATATATACTCTTCTTCTTACATATACTCAAATTATAACATCTCTCTGACATCCACTGTAAAATACAAGTTTTTGGAATTTGCATCTGTCTGTCTAAATGTTTGTACGCGCATAGCTCAAAATCGGGGGCACAGCATTGAATAAAATTTTGCTGATATTTTGCTACATGTCTAACTTAAAGTTTTGGGTATCTTTTAATGCAGTTAAATATTTGAAGCTCGGTGTATACAGTAATGCCAATAAAAGTTGTTCCAGTATCATCCATTAAGGATTGAGGATTCAAACCGTTTTTTTGTTTTTTTTAATGAAGAGATGTATCGTGATATCATCGAAACAGCTGTTGTTGTGCGACTTTTATACTTCTTTCAATTAAGAAAACAAACTAACATCAACACTTTTTAATTTTCTATTACAACTTTGAGCCACTGTATACATATAGGTAAATCAGAAAACTATAGTGAATGAAACTCGAAATAAAATTAAATTGAAAAGAAAACACAATAAAGTGTTATTTGTTTTCTTGTATGCTATGAATAAACTCAAAAAATTCAGTATTTATCAACAACAATGGCAGTTACTAAAACTTGGAAATTAACAATTTTGCGATTCCGGCTTTTAACGTTTCGAATATTATGAAAAAATATATATATTTATATGAATATGCGCACTATGTATATTTCGTTATATACCATAGAAAATCATAGCTATCACTACTGCTCACACTTGTTGTTATTATTTTTGTTGTTGTTGTGCTTTTGCCAATCTTAAAGTGAAAAGCAAAAGTATATATATGTAAGTATGCATGAGATATCAGCAGGTAATCAAAGGCAAGCTACTCTGCATCCATATCGCTTCTTTTGTTGTCTTCTATTCATAACGCCGACATACTATACACGTGCCACATTTTTTTGTTCATGCTGTTAACTGCTTGCGGTGAACTCTCTGTTGGTGTCGGATGCTGTGGCGCGCACAATTGTTCATCTAGTATGTACAGCTAGTTGTTGTAGAAGAAGATGGAAAGCAACAACAGTGGAGAGTTATTGTCACTATTGCAATAGACATAGTAATATCACAGTTACCAGGTTGTCTGTTTTTGGTACTAAGCCTGGTACATTTCAATTCGCTTGGTAAGCAGGTATTCTAATTGTTTTCAGCCCCATGTGATATGAAAAAATCTTACTTATAGCAACTCAGAAAATATCATTTCCATACCATCACAACACATATCACATCTTACAAGATGGCATCACGTTAGATAAGTTACTCTCTAGTACTTAGTTTATTCGGATGAGATGATCCGATGAGATAAAATAATCCCATGTACGAGTATGTATAGTACTGTGAACCTAATCATTTTGAGCTCTGACATGCCAATGATATGATATTAAATCAGTTAGAGCAACATCAGATTGATATCAGATCCAACAATATTTTTTTTTATTATTTATTATATGATACAACGCAAAACTATTCGAATATATCAAATTGATTCAACAATGCCATGTCCAAGTCATGTAATATGCAACCAGAATATGTTTTCTATTTTAACGCAGAGTCACGCTTGTTGTGCAATTTTATATGCGGGCATATTAAATCACACAAGCTCATATAAAGTCATATCTTATGCAAGCCCAATTTGTTTTCAGTTGTGACAAGTGCAAATTATATCATATGATATCATAGCAAATCAGTTAATGCCACACCCGATTGATATCATATCAAACAAGGTCATTCTAATATATCAAATTGATCAAATGAGGTCATACCAAGTCATATCACATGTAATCCGAATATTTTTTTGCATTTAAGCTTAGTATTAGGCTAGTTGGGCAAGTTATATCATATGATTTGATATCAAATCGATCAAATAAACCTTATATCAAATAGTTATATGGGTCAAGTCTTTCTAATATATCAGATAGGCCGAAGTAGGTATTATCAAATTATAGCATATTTTGCAACTCTAATTTTTTTTGTAATTATCTATTTGCTTTGCTGTGCAAGTGATGTCATTTGCTAAACATGTATGGTGTACCATCACTTCACACAATGTATCATATCTAGCATTGATTATTACTTACAAGATCAAATAGATTAACAAGGTCATGTCAAATCATAGCATATGCAATTCAATGTTTGTGAGTAACGACTTAATGCTAGGTTGATTGTGCTCATTATAACGAATGATATTAACTCAAACCAGTCAAGCTCACATCATATCGACATGAAATCACACAATTTAATAAATCAAACAAGGTTATAATAATTCAGTGTGTTCTAATGGTTCAATTATATCATTGTAGATCATACCAAATCATATCATATGCAAGCTACAGTGTTGTCTTAGTTGTTTCTTGTTGTACCAATTATATCATATGATTTGTTATCAAACATGTTAAGGTCACATCATATCACAAATTTAAAATCACATTAATCTTGACCAGTAAACACCAAATCACATTGGATCATATCGGAATACAGCAAGGAGCTGATATAAAATTTGGTTAGGTCAGATATCATACCTCGTCCTATCAGATAAAACAAGGTCTGACATTATGTGACATCACATCGTGTTATGAAAGCTAAATGATTTTTGCGCTACGATTTGATGTTCAAATTTATTGTGCAAGTTTCATGTGATACGATATAACAACGTTGAAGGTCGAATTGGAATGGGTAAAATCTAAATTATCTACATATATCGCATCTGCGAACTATTTCATATGCTATACCATCATATCAAACCAAAGAAATGCTTATCACATCATATAAAATCTTTTACATTAGATTAGTTCACACCAATGCCCTCTGCACAGTGGCCTACCTAAGAAGTTTAAGAAGGTATCGTGTTATGATTTGATAACAGTTTGGTTCTGTATTTCATATCATGTGATATGGCATCAAACCTGTCACGTTCAAATAAGATACAATATCATACAACATGATTTCAGTTGATGCCTTATAGAAGCACATCGCATAGAAAAAACACATAAGAACATTTAAAATCACTAAAACTTTTCCTGCAATAGTATATTTAAAATTTGGCAGGATCACATCATGTTGCACCAAAATGATGCGATATCACATAGATTTGAGTTGTTGCAAATTTTAAGGAATTTCAAAGTAAAAGTCGTTGTTATATTTTTTGCCAAAACTTTACTAAGGACAGTGTTAAAAAACAAAAATAGATTAGTTTAGATTTGGTACAACAAAGTTTAGTTAAACGGCAACCACGTGCCAGATATCTTGTCATACGCACACATTTACCGTCCCAGTCTTATGCATCTTTTGAACTTACGTGCCGGCGCATTTAGACCACGGCAGCATAGCAACACAGTAAACTAAATAGACTGAAAACTTTCGCATCGGTTGTTGAGATAAAAAAAAGCTTCTTTGTGTTAAAATGCATCTCTTCCATTCCTCTTCTCGCTTTAACTTAATGAGTGATTAACTAATTGAGTACCTCCAATTTCACGCCATCGCCCAGTAGTCGTCATTTAGCTTCATTGATGGATTGCCTAAAGATAAAATGAAAGTGTAAAAAAATTAATTTTCTTTGCATATTAAATGGTTTTCTGGAATTTTTTATTGGTATTTTATTATGTTTAGCTTCTTCAGTTATACACCCAAGATACTGGTCGTGGTGTAGAAATTTATACAAATGACCAAGTGGAGACCAATTAACGATCCCTTGGCGTTTCTAATTGGCGCTATTAGGCAGAGTAAAGAACGACTGGCGAGCTATGTTGCACGGCCAAAGTGGTTTTTAACTTAGACGTGGATACCGTATTTCCCCTGGAGTCAAACAGCCTTAGGTTAGGTTACGAGAACGCGCACGGGATATCCCACCCTGATCCCATGATCCCACAAATCTGAGTCGACTTTTCGCTAGTCCTGGACATTGACAAAGCAAGTGGTGGATCGACCCCTCTTCCTCCTCATCCTCACAGCTTTTACATAGGGATCTTGTTGGTAAACGCCATCGCCAAAGAATTGGTAAGTAGGTGCTCTCACAGAAGATTTCTTCACTTTGAAAAGGAAGCGTTAGGTTACGAGAACGCTCTTGGGATGTCCCACCCTTCTCTAGCCACTCTCAGACTATCAGCGTGCTCCCACAAATCTGAGTAGCCTTGTCTGTAGTCCTGGACATTGGAAAAACAAGTGGTGGATAGACTCCTCTACATCCCTACAGCTTTTGCATAGGAAACTTGTTGTTGTAACTATACCAATGATTTAATAGCGTCAAATATTTTGCTATCTATCACATTTACATAACATTTAATAACATGTATTGTTAGAAAGAGCAAAGAGTTAATTTGGTTAAATGAACTTCGAATTATAAGGGTTAACCTAATTAATCACCAAAGTTTATTGCTCCAAAGTGTCCGTTAGGCGAGAACATAAACGTAAAAGAACAAAATTTTGATTACTACTAGATTTTAGTGGGGAAAAACTAAAACACCGTTAGAAAAGAGTAACAAGCACAACAAATAAATTCCTTAATTTAAATATAGTTTTCTCTCACGGACTACATTTAATGATCTTCTCTATATATTTCTATTTATTTGTGTAATTAACTATGCTCATCCCCTCGTCTAAATAAGCAGTTATAGATAAAAATAATGGTTATTGATATGTCGGTTGGCGGCAAATCACTTTCATGCTGAGTGAATCAGTACGAGTATTAATCATTTCTTCTTACTTCCTTCGTGTTTTTTTGTTTCGTGGCAGGGACCGTCGATAACGTTAATTTTAATAGTGTAAAAAAACAGTGGCGTTTTAAAAGCGCGTGAACATTTTTTCAATGTTGGTTCTAATTTTTCCTACAAATTGGCGGGACCTACATGCTTTATACCGACTCGGAACGACATCTGAAACTGCAGATGAATTTTTACTGAGAAGATATTTCTTAGCAGAAATACACTCTGAGAACTGCCGACCACAGCCGAGAGGCGACCCAGTTTTTGAAAAACTGTTTCCAATAGTTTCCGATGTTACTTTCCCCGTAAAAATTAAAAATAATTAAACTAACCGCCGTGGTGTGGCGGTAGTGTTGCTGGCCTACCACACCGAAGGTCCAAGGTTCTAGCCGTTTAACAGGTAACATCAAAAGTGCTTTGAAAAAGTGTTTTCAAAACGGGGTCGCCCCTCGGCAGCGGTTTGGCAAACTCTGCGAGTGTATTTCTGCCATGGCAGGCTTCTCAGCAAAGATTCATCTGCTATGCAGATGCCGTTCGGAATCGGCAAAAAACCGTAGATCCCGCCAATCTGTAGGAAAAATTAGAAGCAGCACACCACAAATTAGTAAAGAAGCTCGGCCTTGATCTCCTTGAAAGTATATATATATCAAAATATATATTATTATATATATAACAAGTAAGGAAGTCTAAGTTAGGGTGGAACCGAACATTATATACCTAGTAGTGATCTATTATGGCAAACCAATTTACTCAGGTCTATTTTAATACTTTTTAGGTCGTACTATAAAGCCAGCTGATTGTTTTCAATAAAAACACTTCAGTTATGAGTTTTGAGGGGTAAATTAATTTATTTGTATATAAATAGCTTCCCTACCAACCACTGCTAACCACATTTTTTTTATAATACCAATACATGCACATTTTATGTTTAAAAAATTTGCATGGAAATAGACAGACCGACAGATAGACAGACGGACGGAGAGACGGGCATGGCTAAATCGACTCAGCTCATCGTCCTTATTATTGCAGTTTTCTTATTGATGGGCCCATCTCTTCATCTTTTCATACTTACAAACATTTCATGTTCATTAAAGGTATGAAAATCAAAAAAGATATCCAACTTCCCTATTGCAGTGTGGTATTAACTACTTGCCGGATATTTTACTTGTGTGATATCCGATTGGCTTAATTTTTGGCAGGAGTATACTACATACTATTTAGAAGCAGTTGACCAATTTTGCTTTAAATATCTAGTTCAAACTACAAGCAATCGCCTTTGAAAATACCAGAATTTGTATGCTGAAAAGTGGGCTGCGCCACGCCTACTTCCCCAAAATCGACAAAATTTTTTTGCGGTCAAGTTTTGCTTAAAAAGCTTATTATGTGTGCAAGATCTGGTTGATATAGCTTGAATAGTTTGAATTGAATACCATTTAGAAACAAAGTTTTCAAAACTATGTTAAAAAACTGGGCGTGGAAGTGAACCGATTTCGCCCATTTTTACAACAAACAGTAACCTTTATATGTTCAACATTTTCTCCGCCCATTTTAAAAAAGTTATATTTTTCGACCTTCCTCGTTCACGGACACTTTGAAAGTGAAATAGAAGTGATATAAAGCTATTTTACGCAAAGTTATTGCCTATTAAATATATCTATGATACTTAACCGATCCCGCCCATTTTTTCCTGAAACATTCCTTGCATACCCGGAAAGCTGCGTGCTGAATTTCGTTTCGATATCTTGAACGGTTTTTGATCTATGATTAATATTATTTCTTAATTTGACTTAATCAAAAGTGGGCGGCGCCACGCCCATTTTAAAAAATTTCTTGAAAAATTTATTTTATGCCTCAGTCTCAATGTATTCATCAAATTTTATCCTTATAGGTGTATTATGTACTGAGTAATCACTTTTTTTGTGTTTTCGAAAATATTATATATATAAAAAAGGGGCGTGGCTATCATCCGATTTCGTCCATTTTAAATAGCGCTCGGAGATGAGTGCCAAGGAACCTGCATACTAAATTTCAAGAAACCTGCATACTCAAGTTATCGTGTTAACAGGCGGACGGACGGAAGGACATTGCTCAATCAATTTCTTTTTTCCTCCTGAACATTTTGATATATATAGGTCAATATCTATCTCTATCCGTTCATACCGTTACATGCTACCGTTAGGCGAATGAAGTTAATATACCTTGTGTGCGTCGTACTACTAGGTATAAAAAATATAAAAATTAATTATCAGAGATCCACACATCATATCGAAATGCTTCCCACTTGCACTATTGCGGTATGTATTCCGAAGCTGTCAAACACTGTAATTAAGATGTATGCAAATGGGTTTTACTACATAACATGGGTGAATTTCTTGTGATTTTGTCTTGTCTCTAATGAAAAATCTCAAATTTAGTGAGTTGACAGTGTGTGACACAGTGAATTTCAACATTTTCCCTGCATTTGTATCATAAAACTCACTCAACTTTCCACCCTGTCGGAAAATCAACAAAGCAAAATAAATCAAACTCACAATACAACACGGTCCCTGTTTTTTAACATTGACATGTGGTTTTTTTTATTTCGTGGTCACTTTTGGTTGCCCCTAATTGATTTGCTTTCTGCTGCTTTTACTTGTCGGCCATGATTATTTTCTGGTTTTGCAAATATCATTTCCAGTGTTTTTTATGACAGCTATGCAAGTTCCCGTTAAATAATTATTATCTGGTATATGATTCGTGCTGGGGTGATTACCACGATTTTTAACGAACTTTGAAAAATATGTAAATACGAACAGTAAAAAAAGCGAGCACATTCGAGAGCTTAATATCTATTCGAACTACGATATTGTGGCAAGCAAGATAGGCACACACTCTTTTGCATCAGAACGACTAATAATTTCCTGGAAAATAGATTCAGTGGAAACAAAAACTCTACAGAACTGCAACCCAAACGCAACATAACTAGTAACACTACCTCAGTAACGAAATTGTTACGAAACGTTTAGTTATAGCAAAAGAGCCTCTAACGAAACCTCAGGAACATTTGAGCGTTCTAGGAGCAGTGCAGTAGCATAGGCAATTGGTTTTATAAGAAAAATCAAAAAATTACGTGAAATATTCAATAGCTTGAAAAATTGATTCTAGATTTTATTTTAAGTGTTTCGAGCCATTTTAGAAAGAACAGCTTTCAAAATGTCTCACAACACTCTACACGTATCAAAAGATAAATCTAATTAATAGTTTACAATGATTAGAACTCGTGGTAAAATAACAATTTTATATAATTATGAATAAAAACTCATCAGCAGAAACTGCTTATGGTCCTATTATTTCTGTTACCTAGAGTTTCGTGACTCTTCTGTTACTCATTGGGAAATGTTCCAATCATTCGGTTTCTAATTATTTTTCAATTTTTCTATGTCACCAAGAACAATAACAGCAGGCTTCGTTACACGTCTCTGGGAAAAATTATATGTAAAGACGAATATACTTACACAATAGTAAAACGCAATGAATAGGTGGAATGAGTGGTAAAGAAAAGGTATTAACAAATATAAATAATTATAGAAACGCTGGGCAGTGTTAACATACAAGGCAAAGGTATTCCAAAAACACAACTTCCGGACCGCATTCACAAAAAAGATATTAAAATAAGTAAGGAAGTCTAAAACTGGGTGAGACTTAGCATTATATCTCGTAGTGATATATTATGGCATCCCATTCTACACTAGTCTTTTAATTTTTTTTTTTTTTTCAGCAACTATATTTTCAATAAAAAACACTTTGGTTAAGTGTTTTGTGTGGTGAAATTAATAATTTTTATGTAAATAACTATCTCGCAAATAATAGAATTGGTGTATTGAACCTAACTATACGAGTATTTCACCAAAATATATTTCTTGGCGAATTATATTCGGAAAATTGATTACTTACATAGTTACAAAAGAATCGACTTTTCTATTTTACCATTACACTTTCCACAACTTCTTAAAAAAAGCGGAAGTGGCGCACCACCACTGATTTGCACAGTAAACAGTTAACGTACCCCTGCGGGTTAGGGGTTTAGAATATTCCCGAGGTAGGCATACCGGTCGTAAGAGGCGACTAATATGCACAAAGGTAATGACGTGCAACTCGATGGTTGATCTACGGATATGATGCCTCTCACCTCTCATTACTCATCTTATCCTTCCTTACAGAAGGAGGGGTGACATGACCTAGAAGGTTTTACTGGTCATAAATCGCTACCACGACAGTCGGGCAGTACTGCAAGGGAGTACCGGAGCGTACCGGGCTCAAATCCAGTCAAGGACTCTTAATTCGACAACGCTCCCCAAAACCTTCGGGGAGTGTTTTTGTCGTTACAACAACGTATAAAATCAAGATTTTCATTGAAATTTCATTAAGACAAATTAATTTTTAGTTTGAGTTTTGGCTTTAGAAGTTTTGTGGAATAATCCCCTAGGTGCCGTTTTCACCATCCACATTTCACGCTAGCCCCCCGATTATAGTGTGGTAACAGCATTCTTTTTCTCAGCAAATTAATAATTTGGAAACTTGCACTCAGAGGTACAAATGATCTGGAAACTATTGTGGTACGGCCCTTAATTAGTTCTGTCTCTCTAAAAGTGTTGCTGATTGTACAATTAAGTGTTTGCGCAGGAATGTCCAACTGTGTAACATATTTTAAATGCTAAACGTATTAAATTTTAAACTTATTATTTAATTATTATAACACCTCATAGCAATTATATGTATTATAAGCTCAGCATTTGCTAATAATAACTAGTGTAAGAAAAAGAAAAGGGCACTGACTTGCTTAGTCTTGTAGATTAGTAAGTGTATTCATTAGACCGGACCAAATTTTTATTAATTTTTTTTTTCAGAATGGCGCAAAAATACTGTAATACAATTACAAAAACCGGAAGCAAGTGGTAAGGTAGTTGTCGATAAAACAGTCACACTAACAAATCCATCATGATCAAATACTGATTCCCTGATGGCGTGGGTGTTCATAGATATGGTATAGTAAATAGAAGTAGAAGTTTAGCTGCCAGTAAAACCAGGTTTAGCTTAATGGTTAGCAGAGCGTGCCAAAATTTATCTGATGAAGAAGTCCAGCAGCTTCCGAAATGGATCTATAAGAAAAGCTATGGCGGTTGTCGCTAATATTTTCCTTTTCTATTCCATTAAAAAAAATAAAATAATAATAATTTTCATTAAAAAAAATTTGTTCTTGGCCTTGAGCTCGTTTATAGTCATGGATACTGTAAAAGCTTCCGACCTTAATATTAATTTTTAGTGGGTCTATCACTGCTACTTTATATTTTTTAGAGCTGATTGCATTTTCGGTTAAAAACTGTCAAATCATTGAATTAAAATTTAATAAAAATTAAGCTGCAAAAAGTTTTGTAAGAAATTGAATTCCCCAAAAAGAGTTGTGTGGGAAATAAAGCATTAAATTCTTTTATGATTTCCAGACTTCAAGTTTTTCTTTTGTAATAAGTAAGTTTAGCGGCAATCCTATTTGTATTAAAACATACAACTAAGGTGGTAACGCTGCAATCTTTTCTCACTCTGGTAACCCTGTTTTCGGTAAATATACGACGGAAGAGGAATTGGAAGAATTGGAAAAGGGAACGCCATCGCCAGAACATTCTACCCGACTGCTCGAAGATGAAACAACCAAATTGTATTGCTGCGCTAATATTTCAAATAAAAATTTATTATTACACTTTGCAAATTTGTCAAAAACGCAAAAAAAAATATTGAAAAAAGATTAATACAGATTCTTGAAGAGAATTGAGTGCAGAATTCATGTTATATTAGAATTCAATAACGGATCGAAATTCTTCATTTTGAAAAATAATATCAATACAATTTGCAAAAACAAAATTTTTCTTGGCTCAGCCTAATGTTCATTTAAGCATGTGATATATGGCTTTATTTAGAGTTAATTTTCTTAGACATTTCGCAATGCTCTTTTCTCTACGCTTTCAATTATAGCTATAATAATTGAATGTTACTTCCCTGTGGAGTTCCTTTAAACACAATATTCATTTTGCAAAGTTGCTTAGGATAATTTCTCTAATTTTGGCTTTCTTTTGGTTTGTTACTAAAACTAAGTGGGGTTTCTATGCCAAATTTTAAGGTATGGTGCATTTAATTACCGAAATATGTTTCTTATACAAATAAATCCGATGAAGCGTCAAACTTTCTGAAGCGGGCCACCAAAAACTATTTTGTTGAATTTCATACGGTTTTTTGCGGATTTCCGTAGTCTTGGGAGTTTATATTAATGCCTCAAACTTTTTTTTGGGAAATTTGAATTTTTCATCAAGTTATGGGCCAGTGAACTTTACGATAATCTGTTTTTTAAATTGCTATATTTCGATTAATATTGGATAAAATTGGATAAAAATTTTGATGACGTATAAATAAATATATTTAGAATCGGCGATTATATAGTTTATGAAAAAAAAAATGGTTCCATAAAATTTTTTCTATTTCAAGTAAGTCAACAAAAATTATTGGTATAAAAAAGCAATGTTTTCTTTTTTTTAATAAAATTTTTTTTTAGTTTACTTTTGGGTGCTGTATGGAAAAAAAATGTTACATACACATTTTGCAGTCAATATCCCAACGACAAGAGTTATGAAATTTTCAAAAAAATAAAAGTATTCAAATGTATGAATGTAAGAGAATGGTTTCCGCAGTTAAGAAGGTTAACAATGGAAAGGGATATGGGGCTCATCCTGCAAAAAAAAAGGGGCGAGTTATGAGCTCAAAACTGTTTAAGGAAGTCGAATAGTTCTACCTTTTAGATGAAGGCAGTAGGGTTATGCCAGGAATGAAAGATTATAAGTGAGTTAAAGTTGATGGAAAGCGTCCGCACAAGACAGTAAGTACTTTAAACGAAGTGGAAGTGTTTTTTTACTTTTAGATTGACTTATTTTTCAATAGTTTTTGATTTAATTGGTTTCAGAAACACTTACTTTTACTTACGCTTACTTTTTCTGAGAAGCCTTCCATGGCAGGAATACACTCGGAGAGTTTGCCAAACCACTGCCGAGGGGCAGCCCCGTTTTGAAAAAAAAATGTTTCAAACCACTTTTGATGTCAGTATCACTATCGCCACACCACGGCGGCTGTCATTAGCTTTTATCAAATAAACAAACGTCGAACCTGCGTCTAGGCATCCATTTCACTTTTAATAGCTACAAATTTTAAATGGCAAGAGACTTTGGTCTATTTGGAAACCTGTGCCCTTACTCTGTAGTTCTATTCGAAAGGCTGTTCTATTTGAAAGCAAAGCCCGATTCTTATACATATCGGTACTCAGTAGCTCGTTCGAATTTACTTTAGAATAGAACAGATTCCATAATAGTAGGCATCACTGTTTCATAAATTTCAAACGCAAGGCAAAATACAAAAACACATTGCATGAATCTTAAGTCTTAATCTTAAGAATCTAAGTATTGAACAGCGCAGGTTTACATGTCGCAGTGGCGTAGGTGATAAGCATCTCGACTAACACGCGTGTTGTTCGAACGTAGGTCCTCGCACAATTATTTTTTTTTTCTATATTTTTTTATTAAATAAAGTTTTATTTTTTTAAATACATATATAAATACTTCTAATCTAATTTTTTGTTGTATTTTTCCAATTTTCTACCTAACATACTTCAATTATTTTTTGTCAACAGTGATTGCTTAGCTCTTCGCGATAAATATGATTTCCTGATGAAAAAATGCACTAAGTCTTTTATTATAATCATAAGAAAATACGTTTTTGTGGATTTACGCTTGCTAAATTGTCGTCGAATAGAGTTTTCTAACATTCGACCATTTTGGCATATGTTTTCGAAATAGTGAGTACCAAATTTTCTACAACCGAAAGGGGGATAAACCAAATCCGAAGGGAACAAAATGGAACTTGAACAACGAACGCGGTCTCCTTGAAAATTTCTTGCAGAGTACGAATCACTCAAAAGCGACCAAATCTTCTTTCGAATAGAACTACAGAGTAAGTACCCAGCGCTAACACCGAAAATTATGTCAACCGAGAAATGTCACCGAAAATCATTCTTGCTAACAGGTGCTACTTCAGATTGAGTATGCACATTTGAAGTAAAGTCCATCTTTTACAAGGTAAATATCACTCTCAATAAGTCTATCTGTAAAATTTGTTTGATCTATAGAGTAAGTAATTAATTAAATAAATAAAATCATGGAAAGTGTCGAAAGAAGTTGGGATGGACCCTGGAGTCTTCGAAATAACAGCGCGGTATGAGCTTCCTATCAACACCGCAATTCGACAATAGACGAAAATAAGGCCTCAACTGAGATGAAAAGACAGATGGCGGATCACTTGTCCTTGCTTGTTGTTTCCGAATGGCGCCAGTTATCGCTAAAAAGGGTGATTTGACAAACAATTGCCAAAATTGCCTCGGGCTTAGGTGGTTAAGCGCCAATAAGTGATGATGAGGATCCTGAATACTTCAGACGTTGGAAAACTCTTGCCCATTTCCGACACTATTTCTTCAACTAGTAATAGTAGACGCATTTAGGAATGTTTGAGTCACGTATTCATTAGCATTATAAGCGAGCAGGCTGAGCGTAATTCATTTGCTTTAAAATTTTTCAAAATTCTATAGAAATAATTTAATTAAAAACTCAGCAAGAATTAAAATTTTGAATGAGACTACAAGTATTTTGTATTCTCCCTTTTCGAGCTGGAGTGCTGCTTTTATGTACAGTTGTGTTCAATATAATAGTAGGGAAATTAAAATGAACATAGTTCGACGAAATAAGAAAAAGCTGTGATCTTAATGATTTTCCTTTTAAACATAGCGAATTCAATAACAGAAACCACATAAAAAGAAATTTCAGAGTTTACACAAAGTTCAGGAGATCGGTGCCACGCCCATTTCAAAAATTTATTGAAAATTTTATTTGCTGCCTAAATTTAATGTACACACCAAATTTTATTCTTATAAGTGTATTATGTACTAAATAATCACTTTTTTTGTATTTTCGAAAATATTCTATATATAATAAAAAGTGGGTGTGGCATTTTAAATAGCGCTCGTCGATAAGTGCCGAGGAACCTGCATACCAATTTCGTTAAGATATCTTAAAATTTGCTCAAGACGGACGGACTGACGGACATGGCTTAATCAATTTCTCTTTTCCTCCTGAACATTTTGATATATATAAGTCAATAACTATTTCGATTCGTTTATGCCGTTACATGCTACCGTTAGGCGAAAGAAGTTAATGTACCTAGTGTGCGTAGCACTACTAGGTATAAAAATACCCAACATCTTTGACAGAAAAAAATTCTAAAAATTTTGAGTTACTTGTACTTTGCACATTATTATGTTAAAAAAGTTTTCTAAAAATTCTGCCCAAAAATTTTTAAACTTTGGTGTAAATTTTTAAAAGTTGAATTAACTTTCCTGAACTTTTTCGTGAACTTTGAAATTTTTTTTATGTGGTTTCTGTTATGAAATTCGCTATATTTCAAAAGAAAATTATTAAAAATACAGTCTCTTTTTATTTCATCGAACGATATCCAATTCAGTTTCACTATAATCATAGTTCAATAACTAGAAGGTTAGCTCTCTAGTGACATATTTTGACAATTGTCGCCATCTTGCTGCCTGAAAAAATCTGGGTTGCCTTTTATCGAAATTAAATAAAAATAGTAGTTAAAAATGTAGTATTATACAAAATTTTAAATATGTTGGTTTCAGAAAATATATTAATTTGCACTATTATTTAGATCGACTTTTGGGGGTGTAGTGAAATCGTGGACGTTTAAAACTCGGGACATTCCGGTATGTAGCAATGGCTGTCTTAATATTTTGTCCCTGAATACTTATATACTTACTTAGGTCTTTCGTGACTTCAAAGCTGTTCCTTATGTGATTCGAAGTCTTGTTTTTAAAAAACTTTACTACTATTCTCTGAGTTTGATAACGAGTTCTGGCTTAACTTATGTATAAAGCAACAATTTTAAGTCAACTTCTGTTTTAATAATAATAATAGGAGCCAATCCTATTGAAAGTTATCACTTTACCTTACACTTGGTAGACTATGTGTGTTTGTCTTTATGCCCTGAAAAGTTTCCAAATAATATGCATATTGTCAATATGTCATTATTATTAAAAAACATAGTCCTATAGTCAGAAGCACGAATGTGCAATTATTCAGAGTTTGAGTTGATAAGTTTACTGTATTAGCCATTGAAGGTTCTAGGTTTGACGAAAATCCCTGGTATCATGCTTACACCGAAACGACCATATTTTGCAGTCCATGTAAACCGAAGTCAAACTTTTAATATTGTTTTACATTTTCATTTTAGCACATTCATGATTCTGGCAAGAGGGCGAAGTGCGTACGTATTTTGATTGCAGATACGTATGCACATATATATTTATTTTAATTTTTGTTTGAGCAGTGACCGTTTTTTTTTTTTGTTTTTTAATTGATTATAGAAAAAATGTACAACGATTTATGCAGTGATAGTATGCGATGACATGTTTTGATGTTGTATTTAATTGACCTTACAAAATGTATTACTACTAATTTCCTACTTTTTCGATTTTTCTTCTACCATTTCCTCGACAAATGAAATAAATACTCCTACTTTTTTCGTTCGCAAAAGAAACCCAGAAAATGGAAGTGTCAAAAGTAGACGCCAGCTAGAGAGCTAACCTTCTTGTAATTGAATCATGACTATAATTATATTGAACACAACTGTATTTATGTTACCTATTTCGTTCTTCCCATTCATATGCCATTTCGCGTAAAAACTCAACAAACATTTGGACGCTAATTGTTATTTAGATTTTGAAGTGAAAACTTTTTTAGCGGTGGCAGTGACTGCAAACTTCTTGAAATCAAAAATAGCAAGAGGATAATCGAAATTACCGATGCCAATTGGATCTTAAAAATGTATTTATCGGACCGATAAATTGGCGTAAGAAAATAGCACTTTTGTTAAATTTAAAAACGGTGCTAGCTAAGTTTTTGTTATAGAATATGTTTCTGAAAATTTCACTTTTACAGATGTGCATTGTTTTTGTAAATAATTTTAGAGTGTAATACCAACAAAATTACTGTACTACGTGCCAAATGAGATACCTACGTTTTACCACCATGAACGAAGACGAGTACATAAACAGGAATTTCAGTTGGGTAAAGTTTGAATGGCTTTGGCTTTAATGCTATGCATACCTAAACCCTCAATACACTATGCATACTCTCTCATGCCAAACAAACAGCCATAAAGTGGTTCAAACGTTTGCTTAAACATCATTAAACATGCCATAAATTTAGCGTGCAACCATTAATTCTTTATGAAAGATGGCAAAATTGTCAAATGACAATGAACATCGCAGCAGAGAGATGAGGTGCTATGCTGGCGGTGAGTACATGGCATGAGCTGTTAAAGGCAGAGGCTGGCGGACGTTTGTAACTGTTTTTGGTACTTATAAAGACTCCAAATTCATAAAATATTGGGTGGTCAAAAAAAGTAAATTTAGAAATTTTAGGACTGATTATTCCTTTATGGCTAGTAAACATGCCAAAAGAAAATAATTCCAAGAAATACACAAGAAAAATTTTATGGATCCCCCAAAGTTGTGGGAAATTGTAACCAAACGTCGGATATTTCAATCGTTATTGCAGTAATCAAAGCCTGCATTGACTGACGACAGATGCTTACCCTTGCATCAGATCACCTGCCTGGGCTGCTGTCGAACTCCGTACCCTAGTTATGACATCTTTGAGCTTAAAAACTCAGAAATATATATAACAGTTTTCTTCTCCACCCAAAATGGTTATTATTATATCTTTTGGTTTGGGTTTATGTCTCTCTTTTTCTTGGGATTATGACACGCCCCTGCAATGAGGAGTCATGTCAACAGATAACCCAGCTGGCGGTAGTAGCGAGGACACTTGACTTGACGTTCCTACAATACTTTGAAGGAATTTCACTTCTACATTGGCAAGCATATGTGGAAATCGAAAAAAAAACATCTAAATGCAAAAGGAATTAAATATGGGGTCCCACCGGAAAGATTCACTATAGTTTCTTACGCAGGTGACTTGTTCAATTATAGTAGCGGAATCCACCGTTGTTGTTGTTGTATTAGGGATATATTTTGCCATGTCTAATCGGACCGTTCCTTAGTTTGTATTGCCATCAACCTCACTAAGAACTCTACGGTTTCAATAGCGTTGAACCAAAGTAAAATTGGTGTTAGAAGTGTCTGCTAGGCTCAATAGTTAGAAAGACACACCACATGCCAGGCAAACATTCGGTATGTCTGAGTTTAGTCTGGATAAATAAGAGCTTAACCTATTACAGTTTCATATCGAAGTTGGGCTTGCGTTTCTCTCGCAACCTCGGCTTCCTCTGCGTTAATAAATAGGTGGTACTTTTGACTGTATAACGGCATACACCGAGCGGGAGCTGAAATAAGTATACCGACTCTATGTATATGTTATTGAGCGCCTGCTGGTGCACTTTTAGATCAAACAAGTTTTTATGTGGTATCGAATCTCATCGTAAGGTTCAAGGAAATTATAATGTGGAATTATAACAGACTAAATCTACGACCAATACTGACTGTGAACGTACCATGCATTAACCATCCACGTCGGTTGTATTGCCCTATCAACCGGCAGTAAACCCTAACATTCTGGGTTTTATTTCTGATGATAGAGTCACCTTCGCCGCAGCACTATCCTCTATCATGAGAAGAGTCTCCCAACGAACCAGCTGCGAAATCTGCAAAGTTTCCCAGGACTCTGTCTAGGAGATCTAATCAGGCGAAGGTGTGTTGATTTATTTATTAAAACACGTTTAAGTCAAGTTTAAGAAAATGCATGTAAACTCTTTTAAATTGTGTACAGAAATTTGCGCACACTTTTTGCAACACCCAATAAACGTAAATAAAAACCAGCAGCCATAAGAAAATCGCCACTTTCACATTACCTCGAATGGACAATGCCGCTCTGTAACACTGACATTCCAAATATGTACCACCTAGCCACCGTTCAAATTTTTGTATTATGATGTCTTTGTTGTTGTTATTTTTTCGGTTACGGTTTCTTGTTGCAGCATTGCGTGCATAAAGCAATAATAGATCTTTGTTCGATTACTAACCTCTTTATTTTTGGCAAATATGTACCGCCACCTACGCCAAGCATTGTACATGTGTATGTATGTAAGTATGTAAGCGAACTCATTCATATGATCTTAACCACCTGCGCAGTTCGGTACAATAATGACAGCGAGAGTTTGTTTCTTGTCATCGACATCGCCATTGGCATTTCCATTATTCTATTGCGTTTAAAGATTTACATACACACCACGTTCGTACGACAAAAGCAGCAGAGTTCCTTTGTACTTTACGTATGCAAATTATCGCTTTCATCGCCATTGAAAAGAGGGGTCAAATTCGAGCTTTTACTTTTCTTAATGTCTATCGGAAGTTTTTGCTATTCAAAGAGGTTTTAAAGATATTATTGGAACGAGGATAGCAATTTTTTCCAAGTCGGACAGCTCTGGCAATCCGTAAGCATGTCCTAATGGAGAATTCAGCTTTGTGGAGTTCACTATTTTGAGCAAAAGTGTACTCCTTGTAGAGGGACGGAACTATTTTATAGATGCCGTATCTTTTTATAGGAAATAATAATATTTCACAACAGGAAACCTTTTTATTAATGAGAAATACGTTTACCTTAGGCCAACACACGCTCTCGCCATTCTCTAGACACCAACTAACTTAAAGGGGCGATGGTTGGTGGTTAGCACTGACCTTTTAAAACATCTTAAATGAGGCACAAAACCTAAGACAGAGTATACCAGCTAGGTCTACAGTGGATGGCTCTCATTCCGTTTTCGCAAACAGCACTCATAGCGCTCGATTCTCTTATCATCTCTATCTTTTAAATAAAAATGAACGTGTGTCTGTTTGTCTGTGGGTCTGTGTGTCCTTTATAGGCATCCAAAGTACTCAACCGATTTTGATGAAATTTTCACAGTATGTTCTTTGGATCACTGGTTAAAGCATAGGCTATATATAGTTTTGAAAAAGTGGTCGTGCTACGCCCCCAGGCTATATAAAATTTCAATTCGTCACAACTCTGACCGTATTTGGTCTAAATTAATGATATTTGGATATAATGTCTTTTAGTCAAAATTTACAAGCTATACATTTTAGGTATTAACAATTACATATGTACGGATAGGTATGTCCGTACTACAGAGTCAATAAAAAAAAACTTTTAAAAAAAATAAAGAAAAATAGTTAAAAAATTACCAACACAAATGCCAAACATGTATTAACACTATAGAGTAGATGGGTTTTTTTCTGAAGTTTTCCGGATCCTCCCTCCGGCCACAGAATATGAAAATAGGATGAAGTAGAGTAAATATGGTGAAAAAACCATAGAGTTTTACGTTTACGGAACTAAATCCATTATAAAATATATATATAGCGCTCCCAGTTTTTGCAAAAGTCAAACTTTTTTTCAACATAGTTCTAGCTGATCCTATTTTCATATTCTAAGGCCGGAGGGAGGATCTGGACAACTTAGAAAAATGTATGAAGAATAAATGTTTTTGTATTACGCGTGTGATCGGCCCTCACTGTGAGTGCGAAGAGATGGTAGTGGACCAATGAAAAACAAGTATTCGCACTATAGAGCCTCTGTTGTGTGAGTAAACGTGCCATGCATTTTTACTCTAGTTGTTGTTGATCACTGGCTACGAGGCCCCATGAGAGGCCTAGTGTCAGCGGCTCTCCTGAGAGAACGAAAAGTAGCTTTGTTGGAGACATTAAACAAGCAATGTAAAATATGAGCAAATATGTAAACTTCATTGCTGATACCTACAAACAGTGTTTACAAAAATAAAATAAATCATTATTCATAAAGAAATATGTTTTGGATTTGTGGTAGGGTCTGTGTGAATTGAAATAAAGTAAAATAAAATTAATGAAGTAAGATAAAAAAGAATAAAACAAAGTTTATTTAAAGAAAGTGAAGGGAAGGACAGGAAAGGTAAGGAAGGGAATGGAAAGGAAAGTAAAGAAAAGGAAAGGAAAGAAGTTCATAAAGAGTATTCAAAACCGGAGTTTGTTTTGTTTTTGTATTTGTAGTAGGGTTTATGTGGATGAAATAAAAAAAATAAAATACAACAAAATAAAGTAAAATAGAATAAAATACAATAAAATAAAATAGAATAAAACAAAGTTTATCAAAAGAAAGTGAAGGGAAGGACAGGAAAGGAAAAGAAAGAAAAGGAAGGGAAAGGAAATCGAAGGAAAGGAAAGCAAAGGAAAGGAAAAGAAAGGAAAGGAAAAGAAAGGAAGGGAAGGGAAATGAAAGGAAGGGGAAAAAAGGGAATGGAAAGGAAATGAAAGGAAAAGAAAGGAAAGGAAATGAAAGGAAAGGAAGGGCAAGAAAGGGAATGGAAAAGAAAACAAAAGAAAAGGAAAGAAAAGGAAAGGAGGGAGAGGCAGGGAAAGAAAAAGGAAATGAAAGGAAGGGAAATGTAATGAAAGCTAAGAAAAGGAAAAGAAAGGAAATGAAGGGAAAGAAAGGGAGATAAAAGGAAAGAATAAAATAAATTTCAAATACAGACAGTAAAGAGTAAAAGATGGAATCAAAGATAACGAAAAATGTTAGAGGAAAGGAACGGCAGAGAAAGGAAGGGAAAAATGGCGAATGAAGGGTATAGCAAATATCTATATATATAAAAGAACGTGACATTAATTCCAACGCTCATAACTCAAGAACGCCTGCACCGATTTCGATGATTGACACTAATTTAGATTGTTCTCTGATCAGAATAGGAGAATACCCAATAAAATTTCCGAAAAATACCTGAAAAAAAATTTTACTTTCCTACACATTTTGTATGGTGCGAATTTTTATATGTTTTTTTTTTGTTAGAAAAGCTCAATAATGGATCGATCGATGGTGAAGTGGAATTGTGTGTGTGTGAAATAGTTACATCTATAGTGATAGGGATAGGAATGGGGATAGGGATGGGGATAGTGATAGAGATAATGATAGGAAAAGCCAATATTTCTACATCCATTCAGGTAAATATCTGGGCAGGACAAAGTCTGCCGGTCCCTCTAGTTTAAAATAAAACAAAGTTTTGTAGTTGAATTTTAACCACTGGGCGATCTCTAGTAAAAGTTCATTCGACATATCTTCGAAAGTATGTACATATCAATACCCGCATAGGAAATGGGAGAAGAAGGGGAATAGGAATGTAAATTTGAGATACTACTGAATAGAATTGAGTTTAACTTTTACCGTTGCATTACCAGATGCCCAACTTAAAATTTAAGATATGCCTTATATCGATAACTTGATCGGTTTCGGAGATATCGACCGTTATATGACCAAGGTGACATAAAATGTGTTTGGTACAATACGGCTCTCAAACGCAATGTGATAATGAGTGCTGCAATAAGTGATGTAATTAAGTTCCATATCTTATCTGGTATGGGATATAATGATTAAAATCGCATTCAGTTAATTACTATTTCTGAGCCACAGCGAAACGGGTCGGATATACTAGTGTCCTATAAGGGCGTTAAAAACTACGGCTGCTTTGTGCGGCAGCCAACTTTTAAACTGATCTGTACACGGGCCACAGGATCATTACAAGTAATGACAAAGAGAAAGCTCACGAACTAGCCAACAGGGAACCCGTCCACTGGGAACCTCCTACAACCATACCGGAGTGAGGAGTGTCAATATCCCCCCTCCAAGAGAATTAATCGGCGAGGATTTTCAAATGCGGAGGCGAAAAGTTGCTCAAAATTATGCATCGACTCTTATGCAAAATATGGTCCGACAAGTCAATGCATACAGATTGGAGCATATGTGTGCCCTGCTCTGTTCACAAGAAAATCAATTCTGCTAAATCGCACCAACTACCGCGGAATCATTTCATGCGAAAGGCTGAAGTCTATCGTCGATAAATTGATTAGACTTTATCAGAGCAACATCAGACCTGGGAAGTCCACAATCACGCAGATCTACCCAGCTTCTCTTAGATGTACTAGTTCGGGGATAAATGTAGTTTAACCCATATTACGGGGGTTTGTAACGGCACAAAATAATCGATATAGGTATAGAGTTCCATAGCGATTTTAGACCAATTTTGAAAAATAGGCGTGGCACTGCCCGCATATAACTAAACAAATTTTCAAATCTCGACTGTTAATAACTTCAGAACCGTTAATGCTAAAATTACGAAACTTGGTAAGACCCATAATATTATTGTGACAAATACACTAGCTGAAAGAAGCAAAAATCACTTTTTAACTGTTTACGATAGAGCTCGCACCCTTAGCTACAGCTGGGTTTTTGAATGTGCGATTCCATTCGAACTGAGACTTTCTTACTTGTAAAAATTTTTAAAAATTGTAAAAAAAAAAATGCATGACCAAACCTAATCAGTTACTGGCTTTGACTTGGATTTGGGTGTCATGTGTTTGAGTTAAGCACACAATACAATAAGATTTACTCGGTCAGACTGGCCTAGAAAAACAAACCAAAACAAACAATTTCACTTTTCAGAAGTATTTCAATGATTTCGGATGCCAAACTCTAACCGGATTTTATGAGCATTGTGATTCATTTAATTACCTATTTCATTGTTATTGTTTTTTCTTTCTTTTTTTTTTGCACAAGACTGCTTACGATTTCTCCCAAAGAATCGGCCCGATTTAATTTATGGACATTTCTCACTGTATATTTAAATGTACACATTAACATGGGTATCTACAAATTTCCATTAATTTCTCAATTCGATTACAAATGCGCCGACATAGCAAAATTAAATATTTAAATCAAACTTTGCCAACCACAGTTACAGCTGTGTTCAATATAATAGCAGTGAAATTAAAATGGATATCGGTCGACGAAATAAGAAAAAGCTGTGATTTTAATAATTTTCGTTTAAAATATAGCGAATTCAAAAACAGAAACCACATAAAAATTAATTTCAAATTAAACACAAAGTTCAAGAAAGTTAATGAAACTTTAAAAATTGGACATTAAAATTTTCAAATTTTTTGGCAGAATCACTAGAAAATGTTTGAGTAGGCAGTTTTGTAGACAAATCAACATTGTACAAGTTAAAGCTCGCTCAAAAATTTCTCTGAATTTTCAGCATTTTTTTCGCCAAGGGTGTTGAGTGATTTCCATTGTGTATGAAAACAAGTGTGATATGTTATCTGTCAAACGCACATCAACATGGAGTCATTGTTTACATCTAAGGCACTTCAATATGGCGACGCATTCGGTATAAAGCGTACTCCTATTTTCTAACGAATGATAGAAAGGGATGCAGGATGAGACCAATATAGAATGTAAAAAAACAGGTAACCACAGTGAAACAGTGAGCCAGCCGCTGACAACATGCTTATCTGACAATATGTATGTGAAATAATTCGTATGTGCCAGTAATTTGTTTTCATTAACCCGTTGAAAACAACTAAACGAAAAGTTCACAAAAGCTCCAGTTACTATTTCACATACCTCTCGTATGCTAGCATAAGGAATATACGAGGTGTGTTCAAAAAGTATCGCGAATTTTTAATTTTTGCTGGTTACGTACATATATTCGAATTTCGAGTTTTTTGTGGCGTTATGTTGGTACTCATGTCTCTCACTTATGCCGACAAGCTCGGCCATTTTGAATGTTCAGTTAATTGTTTACAGCTGCTTTGCTTGCACGTGTTTTGGATCGTCTTCGATTTGCAATCATCTAGTCCTTTATACATACTCCTGTCAGTAGAATTCCACCAATTTATTGAGAAAGGGAAGATTAGAAGCTATATTACGGTAAATTCAAAAACAAATGCAGTACTCGTATATGTATGTATATATTTTTTTATATATAGTGTGGTTCCCCCATTTTTGCGCAAATATTGGTTAGGTAATGGCTCTGTTAAAGGAGCTTAAACATTTTATAAAATTATTGAAACTTGTAGGGACAGAACGCATTTGACATTTAATTGGGAAATCTGAGGAAGCTGCAAGTTCCTGTTGGGGAGATTTCAGTAGTAAGATTTTCAAGTGAAAAAAGCTGATCAATCGTCAGTAAGCAAAACAGCAATAAAACTTCAAACTTTGTTATTAACGCATGAAAACAACAGCAGCTACGAGGTGTGTTCAAAAAGTATCGCGAATTTTGTGTTTTTTCAAAAATTATTTATTTATTCATGAATATCTATTTTGTCCCCTTCAAAGTAGTCCCCATGAGATATTATACACTTGTGCCAACGGTTTTTCCAATCTTCGAAGAACTTCAAAAAATCATTTTTTTGTATCTTGTTCAGCTCCTCCTTCGATGCCGTCTTTATCTCGTCAAGAGAAGCGTAACGTCGTCCTTTCATGGGCCTCTTCAGTTTAGGGAACAAGAAAAAGTCACAGGGGGCCAGATCTGGGGAATACGGTGGCTGCGGCATCATTAGTGTGTTGTTTTTGGCCAAAAAGTCGCGCACAAGCAACGATGCGTGAGCAGGGGCGTTATCGTGGTGCAAAAGCCAATTTTTGTTCTTCCACAAATCCGGGCGTTTCTGGCGGATTGCTTCGCGCAAATTGCGCATAACTTGCAGGTAATATTCCTTATTGACCGTTCTTCCCTGTGGCAAGAACTCATGATGCACCACGCCCCTGCAATCGAAGAAAACTGTCAGCAAAACTTTCACATTCGACCGAACTTGGCGCGCTTTTTTCGGTCTTGGTTCGTGCGGCAGCTTCCATTGAGATGATTGAGCTTTGGCTTCCACGTCATAACCATAAACCCACGATTCGTCACCAGTTATGACCCTCTGGAGCAAATTTGGGTCGTCGCGGACAGAGTTAAACATTTCATTAGCAATGTTCATGCGATGCTGTTTTTGGTCACAATTGAGCAATTTTAGTACGAATTTCGCGTAAAAATGCATTCAAAGTTGAATCATTAGATTCCTATATCTTTAGTAGTAATAAAACTATTTTTGGGAAAATGGCCGATCCCTGTAACAATTAGCAATAAAAACGTATTAGTACTACTGTGCAAATAAAAACGATTTGCGCACCATGTATTTTAATATAATACAATGTCAATATCTTTTCCTTTTCCAAATTGGAATTAAATGCAGAGAAAAAAGGCAAAATAAAATTTATTGGGGTTAAAACAAACGACATTTGATGAAAATTTTTAACTCATACATTCAAGCGAATTGTCAAATAAGCATGTTTACTTTTTTTATTTTGGCTACTTGGCTCACTGTTACACTGTGCAGGTAACGAAATCTCCCCGAAATTTGACGTTTCTGCCTTAGATATCACACTTGACATGGTACACAATTAATTAGTTTTGTGAAGAAAAAAATACCCAACATCCTTGACAAAAAAATTCTAAAAATTCAGGGGAAGTTTTGAGGTACTTCAAAAATGTACTAAAAATTCTCCCAAAAATATTGCAGTTTTGGTGTAAACTTATAAAAGTTTAATTAACTTTCCTGAACTTAAACGGAAATTATTAAAACCACAACTTCTGTTTACTTCGTCGAACGGTATCTAATTTAATTTCACTACTATTACATTGAACACAACTATACATAGATATGTATATACAGCATACAAACATTCCGACATACAGAAGAAAGAAATTGAAATCTAGAAGATGTGAACATAGCAAAAAAAAATGCAAAAGTCAAGTGAAAGTTTATATAGAAAAAAGAAGGTAAATAACAGCAATGCAAACATTTACATATTTATGTATGTTACATGCAGGTAGCATAGGAAGCCGTAAACTAAATCATTGTTGATGTATGTCATTATTTGTGTGGCTGTCGGTCGGTCTACATGTTCAATGGTAAACACTTTCAATTAATTGAAAGTTTTCAATAAAACTGGCGCGAGCAAGCAAAAGACTAATTATTAAACATTATTACTATCATTTATGTACTACATGTGTACATACTTATGTAAGGAGTTATTATTTGTTAACATTGCTGCAGCACAGCATCATCATTAATGTTTGACTAAACATACGCACAAGTGCATTATGTAGCAGAGGTGCGGCGAGGGCAATATTTGGTAGTAATTTCAAGAAAATAAGAAACTTTATTGATAACACCAATCAACAGAGTTTAATAGGTGAATTCTGTAAGCAGTATCTAGTCACTAATAGAGACATTGTTTGGTCAATTTCAATTTTGAGACAATTTGGTATTCAGTAAGCTATCTCACATATCTAGTCTCAAGAAAAGAGTCACTAATTTGTCAGCTGGTTCTAGGCAGGTCACAAACAGAAAAATATTGGGTTAAAAAGTAAATAAATTAATTGGTTTTATGGTCTGTTCATTTTTACATATTTTTGTAAGTTCAACGAGCTCAAGACCAGTTGATAATAATTCTTGGTTAATTATTATTATTTTTGCCATCAGAGTGAGTGGGTTCGATTATCCATAAGATCCTCTGAAAATAGCAAAACTATATGAGTTAGTCTGACGAGAAATCGTGGCTGTTTTCGAAATAGTACTATAACTATAGCCTGTATATGTTTGTTGCTTTCAATTTTTCCTCTAATCAAAAATAATAATAATTAACCTAGAATTATTATCAACTGGTCTTGAGCTCGTTGAACTTACAAAAATATGGAAAAAAAAAATAAAAGTTTAGAACCATTTACATATTCAAAAAAAAAATAATATTTAATTAACAAAAAAAATAATAATAAATTTTCCCCGATCTTGGGTTCGAACTTGCGTCTCACACGTTGTATTCGAGACACTTACTACCGGGGTCGAATTACGTTATACGTTCCGTGATAGAACGCGAATTTTTAAATCACAATAGATCTAGCCCCGTAATTCGGAATAAGCCCATATCTAAGCAATTGGCTGGAAGGACCGGAAGGTTCAATTATGCATTATTACTCTTTTAAAAACTTGGAAAGTTTCAAAGTTGTTGTGACTTAAGTAAACGGTTTACGATCACGGAACGTATGTGGTAATTCCGCTCCTGGTCTATCGCGATACGTATACAGGCGCTGTCAAATGCTGTTCTTAAGATGTATGCAAGTGTGTTTTCACCACATATCATTGGTGAACTTTTTGTAATTTTCTCTTACAGAATACAGAAACTATCTAAAATCATAAAAATTGTCTTTAATGAAAAATCTCAAATTTAGTGACTTGAGATGAGACAGACTTACAGAATATAGCTGTAAATTTCTGTCCTCCCTTATTCCCACTTTAAATCATTTTTGTGAGTGTTCTCTATAATAGTGATATGTTTAGCACAGAAATTCGTCAGTCTGTCGTGGACGGTTCTAAACTTATGGGCAGTCGAAATTTGAAAATTTGTGCTTCCATAAGTGGACGGTATCACACCCCTTTTTCTTTAAAAGAATGCCTATATGTTGTGGCTATAAAATTTAGGCGTTGTGCCTGCATGAGTCATATTTCCTTGACATGTTTTGTTTTTCCTACTATTTTTTACAAAAATCTAATAAAAAACTGGGCGTGGTCCTCAACCGTTTGTACTGCTTTTTATTGCAGGATCCATCTGCCTTTTGCACAAATTTGACATATCGTTAATATAATCATCAACTCAGTAATGATACCAAAGTTTAATTCAATTAATGAGTTATCTAATTTTTTAGGTTTTTCGAAATTTTCAATATCGAAAAAAGGGCGTGTTTTATCACCAATTTTAAATAGCAAAAGTAGCCTTTGTGTCATATTTCCTTGAAATATATCAATTTATTCTAAGGAATTCCATATATAGGACTCTATATATATGTACGAGGTGTGTTCAAAAAGTATCGCGAATTTTGTGTTTTTTCAAAATTTATTTATTTATTCATGAATATCTATTTTGACCCCTTCAAAGTAATCCCCATGAGATATTATACACTTGTGCCAACGGTTTTTCCAATCTTCGAAGCACTTCAAAAAATCATTTTTTTGTATCTTGTTCAGCTCCTCCTTCGATGCCGTCTTTATCTCGTCAAGAGAAGCATAACGTCGTCCTTTCATGGGTCTCTTCAGTTTAGGGAACAAGAAAAAGTCACAGGGGGCCAGATCTGGGGAATACGGTGGCTGCGGCATCATTAGTGTGTTGTTTTTGGCCAAAAAGTCGCGCACAAGCAACAATGCGTGAGCAGGGGCGTTATCGTGGTGCAAAAGCCAATTTTTGTTCTTCTTTGCACATCTTCTCGGCCTTCTGAGAACATTTTGTACCACCGATAAACGTTGCTTCGGTCCAAGGTAGCTTCTCCGTATGCCACAGTCAACATTCGGAATGCATCCGCGCACTTAATTTCACACAAAATTTGATACAGGTTCTTTGATCCATTTTTTTGAATAGGTAAAAATCGAAGACGATCCAAAACACGTGCAAGCTAAGCAGCTGTCAACAATTAACTGAACATTCAAAATGGCCGAGCTTGTCGGCATAAGTGAGAGACATGAGTACCAACATAACGCCACAAAAAATTCGAAATTCGAATATACGTAACCAGCGAAAATTCAAAATTCGCGATACGTTATGAACACACCTCGTATATCTCGATTCCTTTATGCCCCCAGGCTATATAAAATTTCAATTCGTCATACCTCTGAACGTATTTGGTCTAAATTAATCACATTTGGATATATGTGTCACTTGGTCAAGGTTTACATAATTTTGGAAAAGTGGGCGGTGCCACACCCATATATTTTGAGTTTTGTTTGTGCTTTATTAATATCCCCAATTTATTGTAGATGTTTATGAAACTTACACGATAGCTTCAGGAGTTCGCTGGGCACCACACATGCTGTATGTAGTTTTGGTAAAGTCACAGGCTATATAAAGTTGCAATTTGGCATTTCTTTGGTTTAAATTAATGATATTTTATGTGTAGATATGTGTTCTAAATATCAAAAAAGCTTTTAAAAAAATTAAGCGGTGCCAAGACCACAAAAAGTTAAACCATCTTCGGAACTATGTGCATACAGTACCCGCAGAGGAAAAGGGAGAAGAAGGGGAGTAGGAATAGAAAACTTGAGATGTAAAGGCGATGTTCGAGGAAAATGAAGAGGGTAAAAAAAGTAACGGGATATTGGGGGGAAATGCAAAAAAAGAAAAAAAGGAAGACATAGGAATATAATAGGAATTACGAGAAATTGCTAAGTGGGGAGGGAAGCGAGTACAATTTGTTAAATGTGGGCAACTCAAATTTTAGGCAGGACACCGTCTGCCGGCCTGCTAGTATATAATAAAATTGTAACAGATCGATGTCTGGACATTGCAGATATTCAATAAAAATTTATAAGAATGATCCCATCTGAGCCAACGAAACCCAAAGCAACAGTCCGTTTGTTTGGGCGTGTTTCACTCAAAAATGGCCTTACTAGACGTCTAACATAAAATTGACGACATCGTTTTGCTCAACCGGTTTCGGAGTTATCAATCAAACAAAATTCGGAGATAGGACGTTTTTAAAAATACTTAGATATAGGGTGACCATCCACCCAGCCGTCGAAATAGTGTATGTCATCATTCAGAAGAAGTGGCTATGGTGATATTTAACGAGACGGTCACAATCGCCTAGCCTATTAGAGCAAAGACCTAAGGTTTAAAACAAATTAAATTCATTCCCAATCTTTTAGTTAAATGCTTACGTAAATGCATATGCGTTTTGGAAACTCGAGAACACCATTTGAAAATTTATTTGAGAATTAACAAAGAAATTCCCTCCAAGCAAACCTCTTTGTTTACCCTGTCAAATATATATAAACAAATTCAAAATATCTTTGACAAAATAAAACTGTTAGTAACTACTGAGAATTGTTAGCTTTTAAATAATTTTAGTTCTTGGAATCCTCTGTGCAAAAGTTCTTCGAATAACAATGTCCTCAGTTTTTCAACAAGGAATTTTCAGCGAAGATCGGGCCATTCAGGCAAAGGTAAGTGAGAATCCTTTACAAATCGTGGAATACGAGCATAATACGTTGTGCATGTGTAGCTAACTATCGGGGAATCAAAAAAAGGAGATATTATGATGATCTATACACTCATAAATCTGAAGCAGTGTTCCCTGCAGCCGAAAGAAAGCCGGCAAGCAATTTCCTGTGACTGAGTCCGCTGCCCAGTTCAAAACTTTTATCTTGCCAAGACCAACCTGTGGTATGTGTTGGTACAAAGGGGGCGGCTTACAACTCTATTTTCTACCTATGGATATGGCGCATTTTATCTCCTGTTATGAGACCAAACAGCTTTTGGGAACAGAAGAGCAAGGTAAATGGACCTTCTACAATGTTATCTTACCAGTTCCATATCCGGCAAGAGACTATCCTCATCAATAACACTACCCTAAGCCTTAAGGTGTTGGGGGAAGGCTCGCATTAACGCGGACATTTAATAACCCAGCTAAAAATAGCACATTTAAAAGAGCTGAAAGTAATTAAATCATCATAGCTTGAATGATGAATTACAAAAGTACAAATTATCTGTAATACCGATGAAAACTTTCGGGATCGTTTTGTCCCTACTCAAACAAACGACCAAAAATATTTGAAGAAATGTAAACCCCCTGCGGGTTAGGGGTTTAGAATATGCCGGAGGTAGACAAACCGGTCGTAAGAGGCGACTAATATGCACAAAGGTAATGACGTGCAACTCGATGTTTGATCTACGGATATGATGGCGCTCACCTCTCATTACCCATCTCTCCTTTCTTACGGAAGGAGTGTGACATGACCTAGAAGTTTCCACTGGTCATACCAAATCGCTATGACGACAGTCGGACAGTACCGCAAGGGAGTACCGGAGCGTACCGGATTCATACCCGGTCAAGGACTATCAGTTCGACAGCACTCTCCAAAAATTTTGGGGAGTGTTTTTGTCGTTACAACAACAACATTAAGAAATGTAACTTAAAAGTTCTTATGATAAGTGCTTACGGCTGATGAAATTCTATTAATTTTTCGACACTTATGTATATCAAATTGCTTCTTCTGTAAAACACTCCTACTGTCATTCTCCCCTCCTATCCCCCTTCGCCTTCCCTCTTCCGATTTCTCCCTTCGCCTGTCCCACACTATCTCAAACTAATTGCTTTTAATCTTTCCACCTGTACATCCCTTTTCCCATCCCTTCCTACCGGATACAAATATTTAAAAACATTTTTTCAAAAACACCCAATCTCAAAATGGACTTCAAAATAGGGCGTTTTTGGATCAAATGCCAAAATAGCCATCCATTAAAGTAAAGTTCTACCAAAGCTTCATGGAAAGTCTTACTTGAACTATCAGCAAGCACCCACCTATATGGGAACAAGAAATCTAGACCGCGAAGAATAAAACAAGGGGTGCCGCAAGATGGTGTTCTCTCTCCCCTTTTGATTAATTTCTATATTTCGAGGCTTCCCCCTCCCCACCAGAGGGAGTCTCCATTGTTTCCTACGCTGACGACTGCACGACAATGGCCTCGGGCAAGGGTCTCTCCATTGACGAACTCTGTATTAGAATCAACAGCTACCTCCATGACCTTTCCAGCTTCTTCACCGAGCGAAATCTGACCCTATCTCCGACTAAATCGACAGCGACCCTGTTTACTACATGGAATGCGCAGATGGGGCAAAAGTTAAATGTCCACGTGGACGGAGTACCTCTACCTACTGTCAACCACCCAAAAATCTTGGGTGTGACATTTGACAACGGCCTCACCTTCGCTGGTCATGCCACCGCAATAGCCTCAAAGGTACAGAGCCGCAAAAAGATCCTCAAGTCACTGGCCGGTAGTACTTGGGGAAAAGACAAAGACACATTGCTTGCTACATAAATATAAGGCTATTGGCCGACCGGTTATTGACTATGCTGCGCCCATATGGTCGCCCAATCTTTCTGACACCAACTGGAGGAAATTGCAAGTCTGCCAAAACACCGCCATCAGAACTGCTAAGGGATGTCTACTTATGTCATCTGAGTCTCACCTCCATCAAGAGGCAAAATTGCTCAATGTTCAAGAGCACGCGGAACTCTTGAGTAGAGAGTTCCTTCTGAAGTGTCATAAACCTAGTCATCCAAATCGACATCTTTTTGATGTAGCACCGCCCCCCAGAGACATAAGGAGACATCTCCGTAAGCATTACGATGAGATCCGGCCCCATATCTCTTTTCCGTTTGATCTGCGGAACCATAGACGGGCTCTAAATGACCTCCACACCGAGTCGGTAGACAGATCTCTCAGATCTCGGCCTGTGAATCCCGTTATTAATACTCAACCACCTGAATTGGCTGAAGAGGAGCGTGTTCTTCCGAGGGAGACTAGAGTCATACTAGCACAACTTCGCTCTGGATATTGTAATAGGTTAAACTCTAACTTATCCAGCCTGAACCCCAAGATACCAAACACATTTCCTGCATGTGGTATGTCCCCTCATGATACCATACATCTCTTCTCCTGTTCAGTTGAACCCACTCTTCTAACACCTACATCACTCTCTTCCAACTCTGTGGAAACTGCGCGTTTCCTTGGACTTCCGTTAGAAGAGCCTGATGACAATTTAGAGTGATCGAGCCCATTGGGCAGGGCGAAGCACTGTTAACAACAACAACAACCCACCTATATGATTTACTTGGATTTTTTCTTTAAGTCGTGTGAAGGAAAGTAAGTTCTAACCAAAGTGTATTCAATTAAGTGTGATTCACAGTCAAATTTGATGCTCTTGTGAGGGACTATCATGTCAACCGAATGTAAACTAATGAATTAACACTTTGAGGTGCATGTAGCTTTTCACCACTCATCTATAAGTTTTGTTTATTGTATTTTTTTTTTTTTACTTTGTTCGACAGCATTGTAAAAGATGACGAGAACAAATTACAAGAACTACACGTCCAGATGGAACAAGTGCGCGGAAGTAGAATTCCACAAGTTAAAGTTTATTCTATTTACAATAAACAATATAAGTTACAGCCATTTTTTTGCTTTAATTGAGATTGAAGTTTTTTAATATAACATTATTTGGCACTTTTAAAAGTAAGATTTTATGTTTTCATTCAAATATATGTGAGAGCTCGGTTCTACTAATTAAAAAATTGAAATGTTATCATTCTAGCTATTTTTGGCCTAATCTTTCATAGGAACAATTTAAAGCGGTTTTGTAGCATTAAGAAAATAGTTATATGGATGCCTAAGGCTCCCATACGAAATTCGGAATATGCATTCATACACAGGCCACGTAGTTTGCTCATATTGGCCAAACCCCATTTTTCGAATGATGCTACTTACTTCACAGCATCTATCGCATTTGGAAGTTAGATGTCTATATCGAGTTCTGGAAGCTCTTTGAAAAAAATTATTTAAATATTTCGTCCATGGTGTCGTCATACTTGTTTGAGGAATCATCCCAGCTTTCAACTCTGCTATGAGTTTTTGTTGCTTTCATACTTCGTCTTGTGTCATTCTTTTTTTTAGTATTAAGAAAATTAAAGGCAACACTGAAGATGGCGGAACGCCGCAACTGATCTGCCACGAAACCAAATCTAACAAGGGATAATGGAAATTTTCTGATTTAGTTTTTTCAAATATTCGGAGAGCAAACAAGTTTAAGTATAACTATTACTTTCACCGTATGGAAATTTAAATATTTTGAAAATCTTCACTCTTCTTTTGATATTAGGCAAATCCACCAAATCTTCTCTGTCAAACTTCTATAAATTTCAAGACTTTGGTGAGAAGTGTTCAGGTAAAATTCAAAATAACCGAATTTGTTTTTAAACTGAAAATATTATTTTGAAAAGGGTTAAAGATTTTTTCTGTTTGACATCATAGTTTTGTTCCAATTGAGAGAAACGTCAAATTCAATCACACTTTGTTGAAAACCTTTTTGTTCTAGCATAATAAGAGCTCAAGCTTATCATTTACTCTAAATACTTTTTTTTACTTTCGCCACAAAGATATCACGGTCACAGTTGAATGCCTCTCAGAACATCAATAATAAGAACGCCTCCCAGATTTCAAACCTTCCAACAGCTTTTCTTGCATGATTTTAGAGGCCTTTTTCCCCTTAAAAAATACATGGTCGCTGAAGACACTGTCTTATTTCTTCTTTGCCAAAGTAGGCAAGCTTATAGCATATCTCTGGTTTTCTAATTTCATAGAAATGCAGATTCTTGAAGAGAAGTGAATGCTGTATCCGAATTCGTCATCGAAATTAAATAATGGGACAATGTTTGGGTTCTTTGTTTTCGCTTTTTGAGGTTAGGGCGAAACCGCGACTTGCTAGGCAAACCTTCATTGCGGATTTGTAGTCAGCGCTTCAAAATATATGGAATTCATTTATCGAGTCACCAGATTCGCCAACTTTTGTTGAGGCTTTGCTACGTTTTCGTACAGTAAGCAGCTATTGAGCAAGAATAAGCTTGAATACACTATGAGATCCCTATATTTTAGTAACAATTTTGATTAAGTACCAAACTCCACATCACGCAGCACAGATGTGAAATAAATTAACCCTGAAGGCGGAGTAATCGAAATACAAAAATTTACCTCGAGCCAACATAACGAAGAAAGTTGAAAGTAAAAAGGTAGCCAAAATACACTCAGTTTCTAGATTATGTACGGTATACATCTAACCTATTGAGTAAACAAAATTTGGGTCAACACCTACAAAAAAGAAATAAATTTTTTTTTAGCCAGTAGTAAATGCCTTTTAAAAAGAAACTTTAAAAAGAATTGTTTTGACAACTATTTTCAGATCATACAATTCCTTTCAAACCTTAATAGTAAAAATAAGATCAAAATAATATATAAAAAAAAATTTAAATAGTTAGCACAGTCTAATATATATATAGTAAGGAGTACGTTTGAAAAAATTGTCATTTACTAATTATGACAAATATCGTAAACTAGTAGTACGATTTTGAAAATAAAACTAGCTGTTATTTGTCCCTTTAATTACAAGTTTTTTTATAAATCAACAACTCTGTCACTACTATTGTTGTAAAAATCGTTTTAACTTTTCCGGCACCCCTTCCATTAATAATTTTATAGTAGTACGAGTATTTGACACTTTTCGAGCTACTGAACTCCACTTTTCCCGAAAATCTTTGGCATTCCTTGCTATTTTTTTTGTTGCTTTAGTTTCTTTTTTGGTCAATGCCCAGTATCTTTCAATTGGCCTGAGTTCTGGACAATTGGGCGGATATGCTTCTCGAGGCACCAAAATCGCATTATTTTTTGAATACCATTCCAAAGCCAATTTGCTATAATGCCAAGAAATTTGGTCAGGCAAAAAAAAAGCGGAAACCTTACGTGGTCTTAGAAAAGGCTTTAATCTTTTAATTAAGCATTCTACAATGTATATTTGGGAGTTTATTTATTTATTATTAATTACAAAGCACTGCTCCTTTCTCCACAGCTGCAGATTGCTTGCCAAACCAGGAATTTACGAGGAAATTTTTGACTGCCTTTTTGACTTAAACTTTTCGTCCACATTCCTGCGCGAGTCTGCTGTGTAAAACTCCTGGCCTGGAAGCTGCGAAAAGTCGGCTAAAACATACGTCTCGTCGTCCATGATGCAGCAATTGAATTTTTCAAAGAAACAAATTTTTAGTTTTTTTGCGCGATTTTTTGCTTCCACATTCTTCACAGAGTTTCTGTCTGGAACTCTTTGAACCTTGAACGTTTTGAGACCAGCTTTCTTTTTTGCTTTACGGACAAAAAACTCGAAACATCCCACCGTCTGCGCTAGTTTTCTGTCTGAAATATAAGGGTTATTCTGAAAAACGGTGATGGTTTTCTTATTCATGTTTTGGTCACTGATGCCCCTTCTTCTACCCGAACCTGGCTTACGCGTAACAGCCAATTTGTGCTTAAAGTTTTTTAACACCCTCGAAACAGTTTTCGGGCTTACTTTAAGTTATCGAGCATTTTTTTTGAAAGTCCACTGAGGGTGGCCCTGAAAACTTTTAGCAATAGTTTTTCGTACTTCCAATTCGCTTGCCATTTTTATATGAACTACAGCATTTAGCCAAAATATTTTCAAACAGTATTTTTCTGACATTTATTTCTAATCATACTACGAAAAAAAAATTCAAATCAAATAATTAAGAAAAAACTTGTTGAATAAAATAAAGGTGACATTTTTTTCAAACGAACTCCTTATATAAATACTTTCCCCTAATATAATTTAATAATAAATACTGACCTGTTTAGTTTTGCTTTTGTCTTCTTAGATCCAAATACAGAATTGTGAATGCTACTGGGACAATTTATACAGATTGTCACGGCTTTGGATTTACTAACTGAATGAGCAATATTTTTGATAGTTTATGCATTTCTTTCATTGAATATACTAAACCAAAATCTATTAAGAGAAATGCCATGAAAGAATGTTTAACTGTTAAGTGATTATGTATAATAAAATTAGTAAATTATGAGCAAGTAAACAATGCCTTGACCGAGTACTCTGTTACGTATATGTTACCAATCACGCTTCTCTTTATCATCAAAACCATCTTTGGGTTAGAAAAGTAGATATTTATATCGCTGGCAGCCGTACAGGTTTGCCCTTTAGATATTGTTGTATACATATATACATATGTAGATGTAAATTTTTTGAACTATCAATTTTATATTAAAGAAAACCCTTTTCTAGCCAGATCTTATTTTATTAGTAATAATAACATGTGTTCTATATTTCAACATAAGCTCACAGCATTGAGTAGTTTTGAGTAATGTGGGCATAAACATAATAAAGGCAGGCAGGTAAAAACCAAAGAAATTTGCATTTCATTTTTGCTACTCCAATAACGACACCTACTGAGTTCGATTTTAATCATTATTTCTCCAAAACCAATTGAGATATGGACGTAATCACATCGCTTATTTTGATACCCATTATGTACTGACACATTTTAGGTCACCCCGGTACACGTATTAGTAGATAACTCCGAAAGTGATAGAGTTATCGAAATGAGGGATATCTTTAACTTTAAGTAATACGTCTAATAATGCAAAGATGAAAATTGCATTCAGCTTCATCGAGTAGTTTTTAAGTGATGCCCGAACGAACATTCAAGCAGACAGACAAACATTCTAAAAACTGTTAATTTGGCATATATTATTCTAATAAAGACCTCTTATAAAAAGATAAGCTCTCGAATGAGAAGTTGAAAAGCATAGCTCCTTAAAAACTTTAAAATTAACACCCTTCAAAATTTGTATATCTAGTAGTGCTACTGCTACGCACACAAGGTATATTAACTTCATTCGCCTAACGGTAGTATGTAACATAAACGGCATAAACGGATCGAAGTAGATATTGACTTATATATATCAAATGTTCAGGAGGAAAAGAGAAATTGATTAAGCCATGTCCGTCCCTCCGTCCCCCCGTCTGTGAACACGATAACTTGAGTAAATTTTGCGATATCTTAATAAAATTTGGTATGCTGGTTCCCTGGCACTCATCTCCGAGCGCTATTGAAAATGGGCGAAATCGGATGATATTCACGCTCACTTTTTATTATGTGTAGAATGTTTTCAAAAATACAAAAAAGTGATTATTCAGTACATAATACATTTATAAGGATAAAATTTGATGTGTACATTAAAGTTTAGGCAGAAAAAAAAATGTTTAATAAATTTTATAAAATGGGCGTTGCACCGCCCACTTTTGATTAAGTCAAATTTAGAAATAATGTTAATGATAAATCAAAACCCATTCAAGATATCGAAACGAAATTCAGCACACATATTTATATGTATACAAGGAATGTTCCAGGAAAAAATAAGCGAAATCGGTCAACGGCCACGCCCAGTTTCTTAACATAGTTCAGAAAAATTTGTTTGTAAAAGGTAAAACGCGATATTTCGACTGCAAACAATTGGTTAGCTCCTTCTCAATAGTATGTAGTATACTCCTGATTTTTGATTTTCATACCTTTAATGAACATGTAATGTTTGTAAGTATGAGAAGAAGAAGAGATGGGCCCATCAATAAGTATACGGAAATAATCAGGACGATGAGCTGAGTTGATTTAGCCCTATCCGTCTCCCCGTCCGTCTGTCTATTTCAATGCAAATTTTTTAAACATAAAATGAGCATTTAATGGTATTTTGAAAAAAAGGTTGTTAGCAGTAGGGAAGCTATTTATATACAAATAAATTAATTTACCCCTCAAATCTCATAACAGAAGTATTTTTATTGAAAACAATCACCTGTCTTTATAGTACGACCTAAAAAGTATTAAAATAGACCTGCATAAGTCCTTAGACTTTACCCACGTCAATTCAATTCACATTTTGAACATTTGAATTACCAACTTCTACACCGAAAACAGTTGGGTGAATTAATTTCTTTCTATTTCTCGCAGACTTAGAAGATTGAAGCTATTTCTTTTGGCTATTTCGTTTAGTGCGTAATTTGATGTTTTGAATACATTTGGATATTAATTTACATAATAAAAGTGACAACAGAAAATGAATGTGCTATAGAAACCTACTTACATACATGCACTCATACTTATGTACAGTGTACGACAAAACTAAAGCACCAAAAGTCTCGCTGCTAAATATGATTAAATAAAATTCTATGTGATGTTTTTTAATTTTTTTTTTTTTTTTTTTTTTTTTTTTTTTTGACGAAGGGCACATATTAGTTATTTGAAATATGAAACAGAAAACTGTTTTGATGGTCCAGTAAAAAAAATTAATTGCACTTTTCAGGCTAACTAAAACATGTGTGCAACAAAACTAAAGCACCAAATCAAGGTAGGTCTTATTTTTCCTTAAATGTGTTCTAAAAAACATAAAATCGCGGTAAACGTGAGAAACAATAACCATGCCGATATAGTTTCAAACATTTCAAACAACGGATCCCTTCTTTTATTTAGCCATTAAACGAGGTTGGATGATCTGTAGAAGTCGAAAAGATTTGCTGGAAATAATTATTTCGTGGTACTTCACGAAAGAATTTTACTCAAATTTAATCAAAGGAAATCGGAAATAATATTTCAAACTGTTTGAATATTATATATTATATTTATGGCCTTATTTAGCGTACTACAAATGTTTTGCCATTCAACTGGCTCCGTTAGCACTGTACAGGAAAGTGCTCGTGCACAAAAACGCCGAATAGTAACGATCGGGCAATCGTTCGTGGACTAGAAATATTTCTTCTTGTTTCTGCAAAAAGTTTTATGAAAGAATTTGTGATATCCATCCCATGTAGGACCATCCAAAGATGTGCTCATTAAGAGCGATTACTTCACTTCGGAGCTTTGAAATCCCTTTGAATTCAGTTAGAAGAGAAATAAGGATTCCCAAGTTTCACCTAAATTGGAGTAGTACAATACGACGAGGAATCTTATTTTTTGTCAAATAGAAGTTTTCTAAAATATTAGCACGCTCTGACGATTGTTCCCAAGTCTAAAGAGCAACGCTCACTCACTCTTACTATAATTTTTGATCGGTGAAACACTGTTGAGGCAGTGTAAGAGTTTTTAGACGTTTCTCCAGTTATGGAGTGGGTCCAATTCATACGATTGAGCTGGTTTTCGATCGTTTCAAGTGCAAAAATATTTATAAAATCTCCGTCCATCGGAATGCCATTAAGGTGGATCAATCAGGAAGACATTCTTCCGAAGCGCATAGCGATTTACTTAGAAAAATATTTAGGGCTAATAATGTTGACAGAGAATCTATAGAAAATGATAGATCCTAAAAATCCGGAGGAGAATTGCAAATTATTGTTGAAAATTATTACCTGCCATAAAGAGTCACGGATAAGCTACAAAATAACGAAAAAACCAAGTTTGTCCCATAGATATTTGATGTTGCTTTAGTTTTGTCGCTAAACTTCATCAACTTCAGAGTTCATCGGATTCCTTGTACAAAAATTTTTGGCTGAGCTGGTAAACTACTTTTATTTATTCAAATTATAATAATATGTATTCTTCCTAAATAAAAATGACTAACCATTTTAGAACTTGTGCTTATGATTTTTTGAGTAAAATGTTTTAAAGGGAATTTTGGCGCTTAAGTGTTATCGCAAAATGTATATGCTACGGGACAATAAACGAACATGTGGAGCAGTAAAAGTAGCAAACTAGAAAGTAAAAATAAAAAAAAATGCGAAAACTATCACCACTGTAAAAGCATTAGAAAAAGGTAGTCTTTGACCTTCAAGGTCATTAGTATTGCAAGGCTTTGTTTCACTTTGTCTTCTCTTCTTCGAACGCTAGCCCCACTTTTTATCTCTTTGTCCGGCCCATATAGGGCAGAACTTAAAGGAGAATTATTTAAAACAGATGATTATAACTTGTAAACAACCCGGGTTTGAATACTGATGATATATTTTTAGCCATCACTATATGTATGTACTGCAGACCTGTAAAGTACTGAGTATATACTTATACTAGTACCAAGTAAGTACAATTACTCTAGTACTTATAAAGACCAAATGTAAAGTACAAGTACATACCATAGCACTAGTACTTGGAATTCGGAAGTACAAATACATGTACTTATCAAATATTTTCAAGTAATTTTTTGTTAAGAAAAGAAAATTTATATGATGGAAAATTTTTTTTAAAAACCTAGTTTTCTGGTGTATGCTTTACAAAAAAAAATACCCAGTTGGAAACATCTGGCAACACGCGCCATACCCAAGTAAAAGCTCTAATTTTCTGTCAAATTTGTATTCCATTGTTTCCATCTTGTGCAACCAACTTCACGGCGAAGTGATCTCTCAATATAGAAAATTCCAATAGGTCAGCGCTAGTGACCTGCCCTTGAGTTGGTAGTGCGCCGCATACTAGAGACTTAAAGGTATTGCAATCTCAACGTAGGAAATAAATTTGACTGAGATCATCTTCCTAAGTTTTCTAAAGTACCACATGCAACTAAAGGTATGAAAGATCAATAGCAGGCAGATCTGTTTTATACGCCTGATAAGAAAAGTAAGAGTAGAGTTACGAAATACTTCACTTCTGGAGGGACATGCGTAGAAGTTGAACCCACAAGCTTTGCATATAACATCCCTCAATACGCATTGTAAATACAAGAATAACAGCGCCCAAATTCTTTTCAATTCCAGCCAAAAGTACAAAGGTGGGGTGAGAATACTGCTACAAAGAGTAGGGATCTTTTCGGAAGCGACTTAGAGTTATTTCGGTTTGTATTCCGAAGGATTTCAAAAACATTTTAGCGTTGTTCTGAATTATAAATATATAAGTAATGAAACATTTGACGTGGTCGGTTGTGATGTGCGAAAGATTTTTCCAGTATGGCATGAGGATGTTTGTCAACTATTTTACGCTGCAATTTAGGTACGGCAATATGGTCGATGATTGAAATATGTGCCAATAATTCGTCACTGGCATGCATGCTTCATGTATGCGTACAACTTATTCCAACTGAGACAATATGAAATGGTTTGTGGAGCTTGATACTTATCAAAATACTTCAAATGTACTCACAAGTACCTTACTTGTACTTTCTAATTCCAATCAATTCAAGTACGTCAGTACTTGTACTTGTACCTATCTCTTCGAAGTACTAAGGTACTGGTACATGTACTTACACTCGTACTTACTTTTTTACAGGTCATCGGTATACAGTGTTGGGCGTTAATCAATTAAATTTTTAATCGTTTTAATAATTGATTAAGAAATTAAATGCAAATTATTCAATTGTAATTACATAAATTGATTTAAAATTAATTGAATTAAAATTGCTTTTTGCATTTCAATTATTTAAAATTAAATTAATTACAATTAAAAACATTATAAATTGTGAGAGATTAGACTGATGATCTAATACAGCTTAATGTTGCTTATATTAAATATGTAATTGTCAATGTGTGGCAACCCAGGAAACTTGTCGAATTCATGTAATGTGTGCTGCAACCCTGTTTTTTTCTCGCTTTGCTCCATTGTCCTCCGGTTATAAATTTAAGAAGCAAAAAAACGGGAATCATTTTATACTTAAGTCGCCATCAAATTCACTTGGAACACAATATATGTATGTAATATCATTTTAATGTTTTAACGTTTAGAAATAAACTGCTTCTGCTGCTGCTACTGATAGTGTTGCAAGCAAGTTCTTATCCAGCTTCTGCCTTTTATTGCGTGTGACATAAATTTTTATTTTATTATGAAGCAATTAATAATAATAAATAACTATTTTTTACAATTACCCGGGTAATTCCTTTTTGATTTCTTTCAAATATTCAATACAATTTATCAGGGGGACAGAACTTTCACGAAAGTAATATTTGAAAGAAGTCCAGCAATTTTTTGGCATTCGCTGATATAACCTTAGGCCCGGTTTCACCAACTCGACTTAACTTAGTTAAGTAGCGATTTTCACTTTTTCAGTTTCACCACCTAACTTAGCTAAGTCACAACTTAGTCAACTTGCCAGCTGACTTATTCTCGACTAAGCAGTGTTGCTGTGGTTCAAAACCTAAATGTCAGTAATGTTGCTAATTTGTTTTGTGCACCGCCCCAGTCGGAAACTTCACCATGCTTGACTTTAACAGGGTAAGCGTAGATGCATGTGAACGCTTGTTTTCTAGCATGCAACCATTACGAAACTATCGTTTTCAATTAAGCGCTAATTTTAGTACCTTCCAACTAAAGAGAAATGGGTGTAAGATCAATACATTACTTCTTGTATGGCCATACATGCCCTTTTCGCACTGGGGTATTGGGATGCACAGAGTTGTCTGGTATGAAAAAAGACTACTATGCATAAAGCAGCTGATCGGGTTGTTGTGCTCAAAATTATTTAAGTCGCTCAGTTGGTGAAACCCAAAAGTAAGTTAGTCTCGAATCTGTGCTAACTTAAGTCACGACTTAGTTTTAGTCTTAGTCGCGTTGGTGAAACCGGCCCTAAGTGTTCTCACAGTAGAAGTTCGTCGCAATATAACATAATGGTTTCCTAGTAATATTATACCAGTATTATATCATAAAACAAATTTAAATTAATTAATCATAGAGAAACACAATTAATAATTAGTTAATTGCGAGCTTTGCAATTGATTAATTGTTAATTGTAACTTTTAATAATTACAATTAAACATTGTTAATTGTAGAAGTTGCAATTAACAATTAATTAATTGTTAATTGTTTTAACAATTATAATTTGCCAAACACTGCTGGTATATATTGACTTGATAATGTCGTATATACACAATACACAAAAATCCTAACATAACACGTCGTAAAACTTAAATTTCCGGAGTTTTATCTAAAGTACACCAATTCCGACATTTTTCGGTAATTTTCCTGCTTTCCACACTTTTTAAATAACTCAAAAATCTTTCTTCTTCTTTAAATGGCCATCTAACCGCCCGGGCGATTTTGACCGTCCAACATAGCTCGCCAGTCGTTTCTTCGTTGCGCCAACTGGCGCCAATTGGAAACACCGCGGGATCGCAAATCGGTCTCCACTTGGTCCTTCCATCGGAGTGGTGGTCTCCCTCTTCCTCTGCTTCCACCGGCGGGTGCCGATAAGGATACCTTCTGGGCTGAAGCATCTTCGCTCATTCGCACTACGTGGCCTAGCCAGCGAAGCCGTTGTGTTTTAATTCGCTGAACTATGTCGGCGTCTGCGTAAAGTTCATACAGCTCATCAATAAATCTTCTTCGGTACTCGCCGTCGCCAACGCGTAGAGGTCCACAAATCTTTCGAAGAACCTTTCTCTCGAATACTCCCAGAGCAGCCTCATCAGGTATTGTTAGTGTCCACGCTCCTGCACCATATAGCAGGACGGGTGTGATGAGAGCCTTCTATATAATCAGGCTTATAACATTTTGACCTCTTTCGACCATAGTACGGATAAAAATATTTGAAAATCTTGATCGATTACAAAATCAAAATTCATCTAAATAAAGCTAAAAAAAAGTGTCACTGGTTTTTGGTGCATTCATACAGGGTGGCTGATGAAAGCCGCTACCAAAAAAAAATTAAATAACTTTTTTTCTATTTAATGAATCTGGTTAATTTTTTTTTTATTTTGCAGATTGACTTTTACATTTAACAAAAATGGATAACTGGGACACTGAAACAAGAATTTGGATTGTCCGCCGCTATCACGCACTGGAGTCCGTAGTTTCGGTTCAAAGAGCGTATAGGCGCACGTTTGGCGGCAATCCTCCGAGCAGATGGACCATAATAAGACTTGTAAACAATTTTGCCGAGCATGGAACAGTCAACAGAAGACCTTACCATCGAAACCCTTCAGTTCGAACGGAGGAAACAATCGCTGCTGTAGCTGCTGCCATACAAAACAATCCACGTGTTTCGACAAGAAGCTTATCTGCTCAAATGGGTGTAAGCAGACAGTCATTACAGTCAATTATGCACAAAGATTTGGACTTATTCCCATATAAAATTCAAATGGCCAACAAACTGAACGCTGCAGACTTGCCGATTCGCTTGGAATTTTGCCAGAAGATGCTTCAAATGGTGGAAGAGGATGGAAACATGTTGAACTGTCTTTTCATGTCTGACGAGGCCCATTTCGATTTAAACGGCAACATAAACAAACAAAATTGTCGAATATGGAGTGCTTCCAGCCCACAGATACTCCATGAGACGGAATTGCATCCACTTCGTGTCACAGTGTGGTGTGCAGTTTCATCACGCTGCATTGTCGGGCCCTACTTCTTCGAAGAAAACGGTCACACCGTTACGGTTACTGGAGACCGTTACTTGAGCATGTTGAGAGAGTTTTTCTATCCAGAATTACGCCGAATGAGAACTTCTTTCAACTCTGTGGTTTCAGCAAGATGGTGCAGCTCCTCATATAGCCCAACCTGTTATGACAGAATTGCGACGAAAATTTCCCAATAAGCTGATATCCAGAAACTCCACATTCCGTTGGCCACCCAGGTCGCCTGACCTTACTGCACCTGACTTTTTCTTGTGGGGTTATTGCAAACAGGAAGTCTTCAAAGCAAAACCAACAAATTTGAATGAACTAAGGCAATCCATTCGAGAAACAATTGCGGCTATTCCTGTCTCAACTCTCCAAGCAGTAATGAACAAGTTTTTGGTAAGATGCCGCACATGCATCGACGAGCAGGGGGGCATTTAAATTCCATTATTTTTAAAACTAATTAAGCTATATTTAATAAAATTTAATGAGCTTTAACATGAATAAAAGAAAAATGAATTCCATACACTGAAAAAAAAATTAATTGAGTTTCTTAATGTAGCAAAATTCATCAGCCACCCTGTATATATATATATATATATATATATATATATATACACCTAAGTCTGTTTTTACACGGTAGATTGGTTCCAGAAGAAAAAAACCGTGTAAAAAAAGACATTGATCGTATACAAAAATGGGTGATTTGTTCCTAATCTCTAAAACCTATTAAAATTAGTGAAAACCAAGAATTTTTAAGAACAAGAATTCATGTTTATTTTATTAAATCAAATATATAATGCTTATTTTCACAAGCATAGTAATTAATGATAAAAAAGATATGCACTCTAATCTTAAAAGTAATATAAATTAAATGTATGGCAAGTTCAGGAACTAAAAAACTATGTTGTGAACGAAAAGAATAGGTTATTCAATTTTTAAGGTAAAAAATAAAATAAAATAAAATAGCACTATCGATACTATCGATGGTTTCAGACTTTTTTCTTTCATAAATACTTTTTTGTGATATGAACATACTTCGCAAAAATTAAATTTGACAAAAAAAATTTAAGTACATAAAATTTCAAATCGTGCTAAATGGAATAAAATCGTGTAAAAAAATTAAAAATATTCAATTTTCAAACCGTGTTATATCAAAACCGTGTAAAAAAAGACCGTGTAAAAACAGACTTAGGCGTATATATATATATATATATACATATACACATAATTCAATAAAATTTAAAAATTAATAGGTGTTAAATGAATAAACCATAAATACAAATAACAGATAAAATGTGCAAATAATGATATGAATATAAATAAATAAAAATAAAATACAGAAAGCAATAAAAGTAACTAAATACATACTCTAAAAGCCATAGAATCCGGGAGAAAAAATTTTTTTTTTGGAAAGGGTTATGTTCGAAATTGTTTCCAAGCATTTTTGCCATAAAATTAAATTTAGTTTTAAGAAATGGTTTATAAATAAAGTTTATAATTTGAAATGGGAATGCTGACTTCCGTAATTATTTAGAAGGCATATAGGATTTTTAGGTAAGGGGCCATCGGGATTCGGTTTGGTGCACCGATGGCCATGAATGAGGGTGGGTCAGCACCAGGGCGCCGTAACAACACCCGCGGCGCCCCCTTATATTGTTCGGTCTTTTTTCTTCTATTTTTTTTTTCAGCGTGGTAACCGCTCCTTTCCGGTTCGTTTTTTTTCAATTTCCAGGGTTTTTTTCTTCCGTTAATTTAAGTTTATCTGTTTTTTTTTCTCTTTTCCGGTTGTTGTTGTTGTAACGACAAAAACACTCCCCGAAGGTTTTGGGGAGTGCTGTCGAACTGACAGTCCTTGGGCGGATATGAATCCGGTACGCTCCGGTACTCCCTTGCGGTACTGCCCGACTGTCGTGGTAGCGATTTATGACCAGTGAAACCTTCTAGGTCATGTCATCCCTCCCTCCGTAAGGAAAGAGAGATGGGTAATGAGAGGTGAGAGGCATCATATCCGTAGATCAACCATCGAGTTGCACGTCATTACCTTTTCCGGTCGTTTATTTCAGTTTAATTTCGTTTTAATTTTCAGTTATTTTTTTTTTTCTTCCGTTAATTTCAGTTTATCTGTTTTTTTCTCTTTTCCGGTCGTTTATTACAGTTTAATTTCGTTTTAGTTTTCAGTTATTTTTAAATTTAAAGTTTCCTTTTTTGAAAATTTTTTCGCCCGTTTTACAGGGTGGCTAATGAAAGCCGCTACCAAAAAAAAATTAAATAACTTTTTTTCTATTTAATGAATCTGGTTAATTTTTTTTTTATTTTGCAGATTGACTTTTACATTTAACAAAAATGGATAACTGGGACACTGAAACAAGAATTTGGATTGTCCGCCGCTATCACGCACTGGAGTCCGTAGTTTCGGTTCAAAGAGAGTATAGGCGCACGTTTGGCGGCAATCCTCCGAGCAGATGGACCATAATAAGACTTGTAAACAATTTTGCCGAGCATGGGACAGTCAACAGAAGACCTTACCATCGAAACCCTTCAGTTCGAACGGAGGAAACAATCGCTGCTGTAGCTGCTGCCATACAAAACAATCCACGTGTTTCGACAAGAAGCTTATCTGCTCAAATGGGTGTAAGCAGACAGTAATTACAGTCAATTATGCACAAAGATTTGGACTTACTCCCATATAAAATTCAAATGGCCAACAAACTGAACGCTGCAGACTTGCCGATTCGCTGGGAATTTTGCCAGAAGATGCTTCAAATGGTGGAAGAGGATGGAAACATGTTGAACTGTCTTTTCATGTCTGACTAGGCCCATTTCGATTTAAACGGCAACATAAACAAACAAAATTGTCGAATATGGAGTGCTTCCAACCCACAGATACTCCATGAGACGGAATTGCATCCACTTCGTGTCACAGTGTGGTGTGCAGTTTCATCACGCTGCATTGTCGGGCCCTACTTCTTCGAAGAAAACGGTCACACCGTTACGGTTACTGGAGACCGTTACTTGAGCATGTTGAGAGAGTTTTTCTATCCAGAATTACGCCGAATGAGAATTTCTTTCAACTCTGTGTGGTTTCAGCAAGATGGTGCAGCTCCTCATATAGCCCAACCTGTTATGACAGAATTGCGACGAAAATTTCCCAATAAGCTGATATCCAGAAACTCCACATTCCGTTGGCCACCCAGGTCGCCTGACCTTACTGCACCTGACTTTTTCTTGTGGGGTTATTGGAAACAGGAAGTCTTCAAAGCAAAACCAACAAATTTGAATGAACTAAGGCAATCCATTCGAGAAACAATTGCGGCTATTCCTGTCTCAACTCTCCAAGCAGTAATGAACAACTTTTTGGTAAGATGCCGCACATGCATCGACGGGCAGGGGGGGCATTTAAATTCCATTATTTTTAAAACTAATTAAGCTATATTTAATAAAATTTAATGAGCTTTAACATGAATAAAAGAAAAATGAATTCCATACACTGAAAAAAAAATTATTTGAGTTTCTTAATGTAGCAAAATTCATCAGCCACCCTGTATAAAGGAAGTCTTATAAAAACCACAAATTGTAGTTTCTTTTATTTTGTTAATAAAGTTTTCGATTTTCATACGTAATTCAAATACCCTTCATTATATAATGCAATGAAACTATAACACTACTTAATCGGAATTTGTAATAATGAAATTAAGCCAAATGACAAAAATTTCACGTTCATTCACATTTTACGTGGCGCCAATAAAAAAGCAATGGACGCCAACAAAAGCAATTAAAAACTAAAACTGTCGCTAATAAAATTAAATGCGTGTTGAGGAAACACAAATTTAATAAAATTTTTTGAAATGCATCAAGATCATATAAACTTTGGCACTTTTACTTTTTTTATTGTTATGCGACTGGTTGTAGGCATTTAAGAGCACAGTGCCAAAACTGCTTTACATACTTTTTGTTGAATAGCGCATGCTTGCGTACAGCGCATACTACATATGTACAGTTGCGTTCAAAGTCCTAGTAGTGCTTAGCAGTAGTTATTAGGGCTTTTAACTTGACTGAATATGGCTTAACAAGTAGTCAATCTTATATAAACTATTGCTTGGGTATCGAGCTAGAACCACTCAGTCGCCTAGGTTAGCTCAGATAGCCCGAACTTAAACTGCATTATATTTTTTCATTTAATTGAAACAAATTTTATAACACTCGAGAATTGAATTCCTGGCTAGACCTTTATTATTATTCGTCGGCTATTTTAATATAACTATAACCTTCTTTACATTCAAGTATGTTGCTTAAGTCTATATATATATATGAATAGTTGTATGTAATTATGCTTGTTATATAGTGTAAAATACAGTAAAGTACGTGGGAAAACTATGAATGTCTCAGTTTGTCAATATAAAACTATACAGTAATACTACGAACCAGTTTCCCAAGAAGACAGCCTTGCAACATTCTTCGTATCACGTTCTGTACTGATTGCAAAATCGAGAGTTAAAAAACACTTTGATGTGTCGGAAATCGTTAATGATGTCTGACCTAAGCTGGTACTTTGGCGGAGCCCGAATACTTACATACCAGTATATTAAATTTTATGTTTAAAAAACATACCTCATTTTCTTATAATATTATTTCATAAAAATAAAATTTTTTTATTTCTTTTATAAGTGAAACGCAGTAAACAGCTATGGATTTCTATATTTTAGTAAAAATTTTGATAAAATAAATGTACGATATAAATTAACTAAAGCTCGCGCAGTGGCGGAATTTCAACCATAAATTATTTGTTGTTCCTTTCATTCACCTTCATTCGTTTCCTTTCTCTGCTGTTCCTTTCTTTAAATATATTTTTTTCCCGCTTCTTTCTAAAGTCTCTATTTTTAATTTTTTCTATTGCATTCTATTTTATTGTTTCCTTCCTTTACTTCCCTTTTCTTTTCTTTCCTTTTCTTTACTTTTCTTTTCTTTTCTTTATTTCTTTCCTTTTCTTTATTTTTTGTGCCGTTTTCCTAATTTGCTTTCCGTCCCTTTATCTTCCTTTCATTTAATTTATTTTAGTTTACTTTACCGTTTCCTTTCCTTGCTGTTCTTTTTCTTCACCTTGATTTAAGTTTCTCTCTTTACTTTCCTTCCTTTTCTTCTCATTTCATATAATTTATTGTGATCTTCTTTATTTTGATTTAGCTCCTTTTCTTTCTGTTCCTGTTATTTCTCTTATATTTAATTATACAGGTTGTTTTTTATTTACTTAATTTTTTTATTTTACTTCACTTTTTTTTCTTTTTTTTTTATTATTTTTTTTATTTATTTTATTTTATTTTATGTTATTTTATTTTGTTGTTGGTTTTATGGTCTGTTCATTTTTACATATTTTTGTAAGTTTAACGAGCTCAAGACCAGTTGACAATAATTCTTGGCTAATTATTATTATTTTTTTATTAGAGGAAAAAATTAAAGCAACAAACATATACAGGCTATAGTTATAGTACGATTTCTAGTCAGACTAATTCGTATAGTTTTTGCTATTTTCAGAGGATCTTGTGGAGAATCGAACCCACTCACTCTGATTGCAAGCGCCGCTTCCTAACCCATAGGCTATACTGCGTGTAGTTTTGCAAGCTGCTTAATTCAAGTTTTCCTGTAATTGTTGTTTGTTATCTTGCCAACGGTATACACAATATTTTTAGACATTCTGTCTATATGTAAATCATGTATGCTGGACTTTGTTTTTTTTTACATTCTTCTTTCTATTTTTAGAAGATATCAGAGTGAGTGGGTTCGATTCTCCACAAGATCCTCTGAAAATAGCAAAACTATATGAGTTAGTCTGACGAGAAATCGTGGCTGTTTTTGAAATAGTACTATAACTATAGCCTGTATATGTTCGTTGCTTTCAATTTTTCCTCTAATCAAAAAATAATAATAATTAACCAAGAATTATTATCAACTGGTCTTGAGATCGTTAAACTTACAAAAAAAAAACATATGTAAATATGAACAGACCATAAAAAACCAACAACAAAAATTATTTTTTTTATTTTATTTTAGTTTATTTTATTTTATTTTATTTTATTTTATTTTATTTTACTTTATTTTATTCTATTTTGTTTTGTTTTATGTTATTTTATTTTGTTTTATTTTATTTTATTTTATTTTGTTTTATTTTATTTTATTTTATTTTATTTTATTTTATTTTATTTTGTTTTCTTTTATTTTATGTTATTTTATTTTATTTCTACAAAATTTGGGTCAACAACAATAATTCAATATATCTAAAACCTTATGTATAAAAAGGAGCTTTTAAAAAAAATAACTAAACATACAATTTTCTTAAACAATTTATAATGTTTTTCAGGGTTTTCGCGTTTTTCACAAATTTAAAAAAAGTGAAATCAGAAAACCATATCAAAGTTTAAAACAAAACTATATACAGCTAAATGTTTTTGCCTCGATAATTTAGCCGTTTCAAAGTAAAAAGAGTGACCAATCCTAAAAAATCTAGACTAGTAATGATAGACCACTCGAAATTAATTTTAACTTTTACAGTGCTTTTTTCTCCCATTCTGAAAAATAGCACCAATATAATCTTCGAAAAAATTAATTGTTTTATTTGGTCCAGTCTAGTATACATAAAACTGCATAAGCCTAACTGCTAATTAAATTTTTGTCTAAGCCGTTTAAGTCACTGCCAATTGGCTGCCTTTTTATTTTGCCTTGGCTTTATCAGCATTTCCCCAACTTTATGCTACAACATTTTATTACAATCGAACTTTTTATTATGTATTTATTTGTATGCATGCGTGCGAGTATCTATTCGAACATGTGTAAAACATTATATGCATTCATATATATGTAAATGGCGGGTAATTACATAAATGGTGAAAATCGCAATGCACCGCTGGTATAGAATTTCAATGAAAATTTGTCATTCACGATGGCAGGCAACTTATAGGTGCACACATACACACAAATGCCACTTCCACGATAAGTGGTTTCAATAAGAAATGCAATAAAAAAAAGTATATCTTGGCAAAAACCGACACTGAAGACGATAACAATCACAGCACTCGATCGTTGAATTAATAATTATGTAATAAATTTATTATGCAGACTTTGAATTGAGTCAATGTTATTGAAAAGAAAGTGAGTATTACGTAGGTAACTGCCAAAGTTTGTCCATATATGTAGCGATAAACTATAACAACTTAAGTCGAGTTGAGTCAACGTTGAGTTAAGTTTAGATTCTAATTATTCGTCGTACTTTATGGTGCGTATTGCGTGTGTCTACCATGCGGAAGGTATCTGTTTCAAGTTTCGGGTGCTTGTAATTTCAAATGAATTAAACATTTTCTTCTAGCTGGGTCCTCCCTCTAAAGTGGGTGACAAGCCCTCCAAGGAAAATCCAAAAATTTGCGTACTTTAAAGCTGTTGTACTTAACTTGAACTGGACCTGTTAAATTTGATTAGTAATTAGTAATCAATTAATTAGACAGTTTTTTTTAACAGGTAATGATTATTTTAATTGTCTTTCAAAAAAGGCAATTGTTTATCGATTAGGATTAGATAAAATAAAAAATAAAAAAAAAAACTATCAAAAATAAGTCGATAAGGTGCGGCCAATAGTATCCTGATGATGATTTCAAATTGAAGTCGAAATATCGATAAATTTAAATAAAACAAATATTATTATGATATAAACCAATTGTTTTAATTGAAATTATGCATATATATTTGGGTGGCCTAGAGATCAATAATTTGAATAATTATCAAAAATAACCAGAAAAAAATAGTTTTGATTACTTTTGATTTTTTTTTATTATTTTTGATTTTTTCCAGTATTGTTGTGTATATTTATGTGCTTCTACAACAATACTGAAAAAAATAAAAAGTAATAAAAAAAATTAAAATAATCAAAAGTAATCAAAACAACTTTTTTTTTTTAATAATCGTAAAAAATTATTATTTTTTTTTTTGTTAATTTTTTTTATTAATTTTTATTAATTGTAAAGTATTAGTAACCAATCATTAAATGGATTCGCAAGAAACTAATTTATCAAACCGGCAATACGATTAGTAATAATTATTTAACTGGTCTGACTTGAACTTAGCTACTCGGCTGTAATTGTATCGAGCGGAGGAGAGAGAATACAGTTTTTGGGAAGGACAACGTCTGCCGGATGGTGACATGACGTAGCCTCAAGTGGTAAAAATTAGCCACATACGCCGAAATACGCGATCCAACGCCGGTTTCCCGATTCAAGGGTTATCTGCACAGAATCCCCTTCTTTCTGGAAACTCTCATAAAAGATAACCCTCACCTTAAAAATAAATTTTCTAACCGTTTGTCTGTTCTTAAGGGTCCATTTGACCCCAGGCCACTTTAAGTTGTTATAATTATTTGGCCTCGATTCGTACAAGTTTCAGATTCTCTGGCATCCCTCAGTACCCCTTATGTCTACCCAAAGTTTTTGAGCAAAAAGATGAAAAATTGTATCTTATAATATTATTTGAATTTGTGTCTTTCCATGGGATGCAACCAGAAACAGAATAAAAAACAAAATCGGCTGCTTTACGACTTGTCTAGCGTGCAATAATATTCATTATATCGGATGTTATGAGTTGTTGAAAAACGAATAAGTCATTGGGTCCATTATTACCGTTCGGCTTCTCTGTTTAAGGTATATTTCTTCCATCTCCATTGTTTTCACCCCCTTTCTCTTCTAAAAAATGTATCATATCAGTATAATCGTAATCATCACAGTCAGAATATACTTCTTCAATGACCTGAGCTATATCCTAACCTCCATTTCTCCTACACTCCCCGGCAATGCCGCATTAGGCCTATAGGAAATTCTATCAAGGGGCTCTTAGACTGTTTTAGGTTAGATACTTATCGAGTTTGTGGTATTAAATAAAACAAAAGTGTTACAAACTTTTCTTGCTTTAATTTGGGCAAAATTTATAAAAAAAAAATAGTGAATCATGTTCAATAGTCATTAAAGTCATTTTTAACACGTTTCATGCGAGACAAATAAATGCGCAAAGCAATTTCAACATTTCATGATTCTTGCTGTAAATAATACTACACACATCAGAATTGAGCATTGCAGCGTACTGCACTATTTCGTCGCCCAGACTGTCCTTCAAATCTATTGCGTAAGCACTTACTATGGTTGCAGATTTTTTCGAAATTTGTTCTGTTGGGAGAGATTTTAGCTCTCGGAATATTTCGAAAACGCCAGCAATTTTATGATAACTGTTCATACGTTTACCTAAAGCAGTGAGTACGTTATTACTGGTGGCAATAAACTCCTGAATTTAATACCGTTGTCCAGGTGTTTGATTTTCAACAAAGTCGTCGTATTTTTTATTTCGATTCCTGCATCTGCATCGATTCCCGCATCTGAAAATATAAATCGCATTGCTCGAACGTATTCATGTAATGATTCATAAAGAGCAAAGCCAGTGTTAAGGTCTTGAGCATCCGATTGCAGCGCAGCACTAGTCGCTTGCCAATGTTCTAGTATTCTATTCTATTATATTGGCATTATTCCCGTTTGGAACTCACTCATCTTTGAAACTAGTCCGTAAGCTTGGTTGCAGCACTCTGATTTCTAATCGACATCATTGGAAATATCTCCTAGAAAGTTTTATCGATAGTAGTAAGCCCACAAAAAAGCGCCTTCGTAGTATCAGCTCGGACTGACCACCTAGTGTCCGACCACATTTTCAATACAGGAATTTTCGTTATAACCACTAACACGGAGAAAATATTAAGGAATTCTCCGTTTTGTTTAGCAGTATTGCCAACTTTCGTGCAGTGCGGTGCGAACCATGATTTTGGTATGACCAGCGGATAGAAAAATAAAACTATAGTTGATCATTTAGAATTTTCTCCTTAGTAATTGTAACTAAATCTAATATAAAAATAATAGTTTTTTTATGGTCACAAACGGTTGGTGCACGGGGGCCCCAAATGTGCGGGACCCGCAGCATTTGCTACTCTTGCTTCGTGGCTAGTCCGGCACTGATCCCCGGTATCACTTACTGATTTTTATGTTTCAAACACTGAAATTGCACTCACAGAGCGCAAAATAAAGAAAACGGTAGTAAAAAGGTATAAGTTCCTCCTATTTTATGCAACTAATGCATGGGGATCATACTGGCATAGAGAGCGAACGTTAGCGCAGTGTACGAGAGACAAACAGCCAATAAAGCTCAAAGGTGTCATAACCGCAATTGTTTATGAAAATGACAAAATCATCAAGACACGTGATAGTTTCTGAAAATGTACATGTATTCAGATGAAGGTGTGGAACAGAAAAGTTTGGTTGCAAATTATCTAGTGAGCAAAAGCAAATCCAACCTCTGGTAAATCTTAAATATTATTACTTAATTTTTGGTCACAGATATGTGATTTTGTGATTAAAATTTAATTTCATTCTTGATTTACTATTTGGTATTAGGAATACCAAAACAGGTGGAGTGAGCCGAATACAAAATAGTTGCCGAATCTTCGTGGTATCTCAATATATTATATACATTTGAATTTTGAAATGTACATGGCATTGTTTCTTAAATAAGTGCTTCAAGTTTATTTGAAAGAGCTGGGTATATATTTGGTGACTTTAACTTTGATTTACTGAGCTCTAATGCTATGCTAGATAATTATCTTGTGCTCCTAGCAAACCATGGATTATTTTCCTTCGTTCAAGAGATTACCAGGCCAGAATCAGGGACCTATATATATCACGTGTATGGTAGATTAAGCAATATGGAAGATAATATGCATGCCGGTGTAAACCTTGATTTTGGTATTACTGACCCTTGTATGACTGGAGTTCAACTTAGTAACTTAAATGCAAATAGGCGAACTACCAATTGCGATATGCTATCAGCTACCAGGAAAATAAATTTTGATATGTTAAATGAATTACTTCGCTTTGAAAAATGGGAAATAGTTTTAAATGAATCGAATGTAGACAAAGCTTATACTCATTTTATAAAAACACTGACGATGCACATTAACACTTCAAGTATCGCGATTTTACCCAAAATCGCAACTTTAGCAACTTTAACGCTCAAGCCTTGGATAAGTCATGCTATATTAAAAAAGATCAGACTAAAAAATACGTTACGAAAAAAAAGCCACAAGCATCCAGCGAATACTAGGCTAGGAAATCGTGCGCGTCAGTTGACAAATAGGTTAAATAAAGAAATACGTTCAAGGCGCGATACATATTTTCAAAACAGAATTAGAAATAGAATTACAAATCGAAATTCTAAAAAAAAGTGCAGCTCGCTTGTCTTAAACGTGGATGGTGTAGATGTCTCGGAGCCTCTGGCAGTTGCAAACGAACTAAATAATTTCTTTGTAAATGTATGAAAAGCCTCCGATATAAGCAGTAATCCTAAGCCTTGCACCTGCAATACAAACTCAATTCACACCGAATTCTTTCCGCCCAGTAACAGCTTTTTCTTTGACGCCATTACAGGTTCAGAAATTATTAAAATTATCAAAACTCTAAGCAATTCTAATGCAAATCGCACATTAAAAAGAATAGCATTTAATATTGTTGATGATTTACAACATTTATTTAACCTAAGTATAGCCTCCGGGATTTTTCCAGATGACTTAAAATGCGCTACTGTTATACCACTTTTTAAAAAGGGGAATAAAAATGACAAAAATAACTACAGGCCCATATCTCTTCTACAAGGTGGCGCAAAAGTAATCCTCCTATCAGAAAATGCTATAAATTTTGCGATTGGCCCCTAAAGTCAGTTCTGTTTCTACATTTGTGTAGTAAACACATGCGAAATACACGTTAATAAACAATGTTAAGCTACACTGCTCCAGAACGCGGAATATTGCTGACTATTTATTTGACCAATAATCGGTCGGTGAAAAACGGTTACTGCGCAAAAGTAATCCTCCTATCAGAAAATGCTATACATTTTGCGATTGGCCCCTAAAGTCAGTTCTGTTTTGACATTTGTGTAGTAAACACATGCGAAATACACGTTAATAAACAATGTTACGCTACACTGCTCCAGAACGCGGAATATTGCTGACTATTTATTTGACCAATAATCGGTCGGGGCCAAACGGTTACTGTGAATGGTGAGCGCTACAGAGCAATGATCAACGAGTTCTTTTTGCCGCAACTTGATGAATTGGGATTGGAAAACATGTGGTTCCAACAAGACGGTGCAACAGCACACACTGCACGTGCCACAACCGATATGCTGAACATCGGAAGCTTACTTTTGCGCCACCTTGTATCTTCAATATCAAAAATTTTTGAGAAAGCAGTAAAAAATAGGCTTTTATCGTACTTAAACAAAGTTCAATTTTTTAGCTCAAAGCAATTCGGTTTCATATCCGGCCTCTCTACTGAAGATGCTTTTTTAGATTTTTCTTCCTTTATATATAAGGTAGTTGATGAAAGAAAGTGTTGTGCTAGTCTTTTTTTAGACATAACAAAAGCATTTGATATGGTTGACCATGGTATCTTAATAAGCAAGCTTATCTCCGCAGGTTTTCGTGGTAATATTATAAATTGGTTCCCTTCATACCTTAAGAATAGGGTTCAGAGAGTGAAAGTTGAAAATAATCTAAGTGTACCCAGATCTATAACCTTGGGAGTACCCCAGGGCTCGGTTCTTGGGCCAATCCTATTTTTAATATATATTAATTCAATATTCTCTTTGCCTTTTATTGGTAAAGTTACAGCGTTTGCTGATGACATTGCCATCGCATATGGATCGAAAAATGAATTTAATCTTTTTGCTGATATTAATCACGATGTTTACCTTTTAAGATCCTGGTTTGCAAGTCATAAGCTCGTGGTAAGCAGCAAAACGAAGTTAATGTATTTTAACCCTTTGTGGGAAGGAAATACCTAAGAACGAAATTGTTTTTCATTGTTCTAACTGTATGCGTCATCTGTGTTCAAATAATTCTACTCAAAATAACAAAGCTGCCACTTTTGATGAGACAGTAAGTTGTGACAGCAAATGCTTTGAGATCGAAGTAGTCTCAAAATTCAAATATTTGGTAGTTTTAATCGATCAAAATCTAAGTTGGTCATCACATATTTCTGCAATGAAATCTTACATGCTATCAGCTCTTCGTTCTTTCTATAACCTAAGAAGACTGTGCTCCAATAGAATATTGTTATTAGTGTATCACGGACTTATCCATTCAAAATTGCAATACGGAGTCTGTTGTTGGGGTAGTGCTTACGCTAGTAAGATCAATCCGCTTTTAATCCTACAGAAGTGTCTAATCCGAAGAATATGTAACGCTGGTCGTTTAACACATTCTATGGATCTATTTCAAAAATTAAATATTCTTCCAGTGCGGCACTTATACTATTTTAAAGTTTTAAGATTTTTTTTTATAAGAAGCGGGTATACACAAAGCCCTATATTCAGCCTTTACTATCTGAGAAATGCGTCATCTCAAATAAAAGTTCCTAGCTTTCGCACCACACTTTTTCGTAACTTCTACACCATAGTATCATGTAAACTATACAACAAACTACCTGCGGCACTACGACCCATTAGTAGGCTACCAGCATTTGTGAGGGAAGTGAAGCAGTGGCTACTTGGTGTCAAACATGAGGATATTAAAATTCTGTTGAGACCTATCATATAAATTAGATTTTTTTTTGCATTATATGAAAACTCTGCATTTGTAATTTTTTATTTTTTGATATAATTTAAAGTTATACTTTTCCTTAACTACTTATGTCCTACGTAAGCAATTTTATTTTTGTTTTATTATGCGCCCCACAAGCATTTATAATACTAATGTAAGGAAATGGCATTTCCTCTGCTCTTTGAATGACCATCTAATGCCATTATCTATTTTCTTGATTGTAATTTTATTTTATATTATATGGTACTTAAAAATTTTAATATTTAAAAGAAAATAAAGAATATATACAATACAATAAAAAAATAATTTTCGGTTTCATCCGAAATTACACTTCCTTAGTCACTATTTTATTGTGTTTTTGATCATCTTACAAAACAAACGTTTTACATATCACAAGCGGAAGTCTGGCACTGTTATATTAGATGTTCTTGCAATATTAAGCTGGCTGGGTAGGGATAGCATATCTAAGTGTTTTTTGTGTTGCATAATTTTAGGCGAAGAACTTTGCTTACAGTTACGGTAAAGAAATTGCGCTGATAGTTTAAAATAAAAGGTAAGGTAACCCAGTTGGACGTATGGATAAAAAACTATTTCCTATTATATTTTCAATTTTGCATGAGTATCATGGTATCATGAAAAGAAAATTTCATCGATTTAGCTTTATTCCCCATATAAATGTGAAGGTGGTTATTGACCGATTGCCTTAATTTTTGGCAGCAATGTATGAATACTGCCAGTTATACATAAGGGCCCTCACTCTGTAGCTCTATTCGAAACCAAATTTGCTAGCTTTCGAGTGATTCGTACTCTGTAAGAAATTTTCGAGTAGAACGTATTCGTTGTTCGAGTTCCATTCTGTTCCCCCTTTCGATTGTAGAAAATTTGGTACTCACTATTTCGAAAGCATATGCAAATATGGTCGAAAGTTAGAAAATCCTATTCGACAACAATTTAGTAAACGGAAATCCACAAAAATGTATATTCCTATGATTATGATAAAACAACTAGTATTTTTTTCATCAAGAAATCATCGCTGTTGGCAGAAAATAGTTGAAGAATTCTAGGTAAAAAATTAAAAAATTGAAGAGAACAAAAATTTTATAGATTAGAAATATTTATATATCTAAAAAAATAAAATTTCATTTAATAAAAATAAAATACAAATATTTCAATTACTTGTGCAAGCACATACTTTCGAACCTGCGACCACACGCGTGGCAGTCGAGATTCTTATCACCTGAGCTACTGCGACAAGTAAAACTGCGCTGCCTAATACTGCACTTCAGATTTAAGCAAATTATTTTCGTATTTTGCTTTGCGCTTGAAATTTGGGAAACAGTGATGCCTACTATTGTGCAATATTTTCCTAAGTAAATTCTAACAAACTACAGAGCGCCTATGGGTATTAGAACCGCTTTTTGATTTCGAGTAGAACAGCCTTTCGAATAGAACTAAAGAGTAAAGGACCAGGTTTTATCAATGCGTACAGTGATAAATTCGTTTTAGCGGCCTTATTCCCAACGAAACCAGTAATTTTTGAACTGGAGGGTTATGTAACCGAAAATCGGAACCAGTTCATGTAACTGCGATTATGGTATACATGGCAACGCTGTCAAACCCTAAAACTTGCACAATTTCTACATATAATAAAATTGTTTTAGGTCATAGGATATTCACGAAAAAAGTATAGGCGGGATTATTATTGATCCAACAGAACTAAAATCAACAGTTTTTACAAATTTTTGTCTGTCTGTCTGTATGTTTGTTCGTGCATCACTCAAACACTACTGAATAGAATTGGATGGAGACGTACAACTTAAAATTTAAAGTATCCCTTATTTCGATAACTCCACCCGTATCAGAGTTATCGACAAATATGTGGAACAGGGTGACCGAAAATGTTTTAGTACAATATCGGTATCAAACGAAAGGTGTTTATGATTGCTGCAATAAGCGATGTGATTAAGTTCCATATCTCAACTGATTTCGGAGATATAATGATTAATATCGAACTTACTCTAGTAAAAAATAAAATTAAAACTTGAACGAAAATCTGTGGAAACGGGCTAAAATTGTTTGTGAATTCTTCCCCAAAAAATATTTACAAAACCTTTGCAATTTTTCGCTAAACCTCACCAACTATTTTAGTGGTTACAAGATTATTTCTTTGGTGGGAAAATGTATGGTGCTACCTCACTAGATTTAGATAGTCTTAGTACCGTTCTCTCAAGTTAAATTTAAAATTTATCTGCCTGGTAAACAAAAATTTTCTATACCAAAAATATTTTTATCGGGTAGATAAATTTTAAAGTTTACCTGGGAAAACAGCCTTTAGTAAAGTAGCCTGTTTTCCTAAGGTACTATCTTATAAAAAGAAAATTAAAAAACTATAATACCCTCTGTACTAATACAGATTCTTCGTTTACGTCTATGCCTTATTGTGATATTCTCAGCTTGTTTGTCATCTACAAACGATGTGGTGACAGCTGTAATGATTATTGCAAATTATAGGAAGAAGTGGAATTGGGCTATAACAATTGTCACGATGACAAGCTCGACAGAATAGGGCAGTTAGATATCAAATTTGTCATGATACACTACTATCGCCCTAATTATAGTGTGGTAACAACATTCGCTTTACCGGAGAATAAATAATTTGGAAACTTGTACACCCTTTTGGTATTCTGCCTGCTTAGGTTAGGTTAGGTTACAGTGGCTGCTAGCAAATGAACTAGCACACATAGGCCCCGGAAGTCTCGTTGTGATACCACATGGATCTAAAGGTAGAAGCAATCCCCGTCGCCGCCAACTCCACACCCACAACGCCAACCAGCTGCCCCAATCAAACCTTGGGAAATCAATGGAGATCAATGTAATCGATTATACTTGCCACCAACGATTATATATGACACCAGCGCGTTTACATTGACCTCTATAAGGCCGGCCGGAACGGGTACGGCGCTAGCGACAACGAAGACCGCTTGTACCCCAAAAAAACCCCCTACTCGAACCATTTTGTGGATTCCGCGAAACGCAGAATGTCCTTTGGCTTAGTTAATGAAAATACGCCGAGATGATGAAAAATACCGGACCCCAGATATTTTAACCTACTACCCCACAGCGCGGGGCATTCACATAGGAGATGCCTCACCGTTTTAGGCTCCTCCTCATCTCTACAGCTTCTGCAGAAGTCATTAGAGGGAATACCCAACCTTTCTGCATGCCTGCCTAGACCTATATGCCCGGTTATAAGCCCCATCAGTAGCGAGAGTTCCTCCCTTCTGAGTTTGAGTAGGTCCTACGACCTACTCGCTATGATCTCTGGCCACACCATCTTTGCATGACTGATCTTGTCCTATCTATCACTTGCTTGTTGGAGGAACTTATGCCTCGTTAAGAGCTTACAAGTCGCGAGCGGCATGCCCAAACCCTTCCAGGACCGTGAAAGTGGAGCGGATGTACCCCCTCTAGCAAGCTCATCTGCCGTCTCGTTACCCGGTATGTCACAGTGTCCAGGCACCCATACCAGGTGAATCGAGAGCTGCTCAACCATCTCGTTAAGAGATTTGCGGCAGCCATCCACAGTCCTGGAATTGCATGTATATGCCCCCAGCGCCCTGAGAGCTGCTTGGCTATCAGAGAAGATATAAACATCACCATTATTGATGTCTACTGTCTTCAAAAATTCTACAGCTTCCTGTATAGCAGCCACTTCCGCCTGAAAGACACTACAGTGGTCAGGCAATCTAAAACTAAGATTAAGACTCAGCTGGGGAGCGTACACCCTTCCTCAAACCTTGTCATCAAGTTTCGAGCCGTCTGTGTATATATGGATTGAACCGTTGTCTTGGGGAGGTACAGTGTCCCAATATTCTCGTTCCGGAATTGTGATTTGAAATTTCTTCTCGAAACAGTACTTCGGAGTATAGTAGTCCGAACTGTACGCGGGCAGATTATTAAGGATGGATGAGTGACCTTCAGAACGGGACCTCCATCCTGGTAGACACCTCAGTCGCAAAGCGGAGCATGCCGCAAAAAGTTTACCGCATAAGTCAATCGGTAGAATGTTCAGAATAGCATTCAGTGCGTCTGCCGCTGTTGTGCGAAGCACCCCGCTAACACATATAAGCGCACTTCTCTGTACTCTTTGAATTACGGTGATATTGGAGCCCTTATCCAGACCCGTCCACCAGACAAGGACTCCATACAAGAGAATTGGTCTTACCACAGCGGTATAGAGCCAAAGTGTGATTTTAGGGGACAGCCCCCATTTCTGCCCTATGGCACCCCTACAAGAGTATAGGGCCATATTTTCTTTTCACGTGAGCTTTTTATCAATGATAACCCCCAGGTATTTAGCGGAGTCACCCAGTTTAAGGGTCGTTTTACCTATAGCTGGTAGCTGTAGCACCGGGATTTTGTATTTCCTAGTGAACAGAACCAGCTCTGTTTTGGTCGGGTTAACACCCAGACCTTTATTTCCAGTCCACCTTTCGACTAGTCTAAGGTTTCTCTGCATAATGTCACAGAGCGTTTGTGGATATTTACCACTCACAGCCACCGCAAGGTCGTCCGCATACGCTGTGACTTTAGACCCCCCCCCTCCCCCGCCAGGATTTCCAGCAGTCCGTTTACTGTGGTTACCCACAGAAGAGGGGAAAGGATCCCACCCTGTGGCGTACCTCTGTTGACAACCTTGTCCACCGATGCCCCGGCTAGGTCCGCGTGCACCCTCCTGCTCGTCAGGATTTGGTACACGAGGGACACCAGCCAGGGTTCGATACCCAAGGCCGTCAGGGCTGCCGTGATCGCTTCCGGCGTGACGTTATTAAAGGCCCCTTCAATGTCCAGAAAGGCTATTAATGTGAATTCCCTGCAAGCTAAGGATTTTTCTATATGCGTAACAACCTCGTGTAGCGCTGTCTCAGTGGATTTGTCTTTCATGTATGCATGCTGCGATGGTACGATTCTGCTCTCTAGCTTATTTCTAAAGTGGGGCTCCAGCAACCGCTCCAGTACCTTGAGTTGAAAGGACGCCAGACTGATCGGTCTAAAATCCTTTGGGCCAACATGAGACGTTCTACCTGCCTTAGGTATAAAAATTACCCTTGAATCTCTCCAAGGGTCTGGGATGTGACAAAAAGTAAGCACCCCCTTGTATATCGCCTGCAACCAAGGGATGCTCTGTTCCATTGATTGCTGCAGTTGTATGGGCACTATGGCATCTAGACCCGGTGCTTTAAATGGTTTGAATGACCCAATTGCCCACTCTAACCTTTTATTGGTAAGGAACTGCTCCAAGGTCAAGTTCCACGTGTCTAAAATGTGGTTGATACCTATAATCGTTTTCCGCGTCTGGAAAGTGAGTATGAAGGAGAAGTTGCAACGTTTCCTCCCCCGTGTTAGTCCAAGACCCATCAGGCTTTTTCAGACACCCCGGTCCACTACGAGGTGCTTTGGATAGAATCTTCCTTAACCTAGAACCCTCTGATACCGATTCTATTCCGCTACAGAAATCTCTCCAGGAGGTTCTTTTTGATTTCCTGAGTTCCCTTTTGTACTCTCTAAGGTGCTCTTTATAAGCTTCCCACTTCGAGACCTCCGTCGAGGCCTTAGCACTATTAAAAGCTTGTCTGCAAAGCTTCCGGTATCTAGCTAGCTAGGGGTTTCACCAGGGTGGTTTCTGCTTACCCCTAGCCCTTTTGATGGGGCAGGCTTTATCTAAAGCTACCTTAACCTGTGGTGAACTTTACCACCATATCCTCTATATCTTTAGTGTCCCTAGGTGTATCGGGATAATCATCTGAAAGGTACTTATCCAGTTCCTTCCTATACGTATGCCAATAGGCGTTCTTAAGATTTCTATACGGGGAGGAGGTGGACGGAACGCCTTCCAGATCAAAGCGGATGTAGCGATGGTCCGAGAAGGAGTGTTCATCGTAAACCATCCAATTTCTGACCATGCCTTGCGCGCCTCTCGAACAAAGCGTAACGTCTAGAACCTTCCTTCTATTCTTAGTATCAAAGGTGGGCTCCACACCCCTATTACGTATGAAGATGTTATGTTGTAAAATAAAATTAAAGAGTAACTCCCCTCTTTCGTTTACATCACTGCTGTCCCAGGCTGGGTTGTGTGAGTTGGCATCGCCCCCTACGATGACGTGTTGATTGGCATGCCCGAAGAGCCTACGCACAGCCTGTGTAGGAGATGGCTCGTCATGCGCCATATATGTTGAGGTCAATGTGCATACTGTTCCATTGACCTCTATTTGAATGGATGTCGTATCCTTGTCACTAAATTGTGGAAGAAATAAAGTATGTATGTTAGGTTTTAACAGGATACATGCCCTAGGTCTCCCTACAGTAGCACCACTTACCACTGAGAAGCCTGCTGCCTTCAGCCCGCATATACTATGCCCTACCACCCATGGTTTCTAGATGAGGGCTATATCTGCTGCCCCCTTTGATGCCAGAAGGAGCAGCAGTGCAGCCGAAGCTGCTTTACTGTGGTGGAGGTTGATTTGTAGCACCCGCACCATCCTGGTTACTACGCCTCTCCACCACCGTAACGTTGCCAATGTCCTCATCTGACATAGGCTTCTCACCCGAGTGCGCCTCGCACCACCTAGCGAAGCCCAGGGAAGACCCCAGTGACGAGGCCGATGCGGCATCGTCCTGTTCCGAGCCATCCATGGGATTGGCCCGGTTGGTTTCGACAACCTCATCCGCCTCATCACCGTCGTCCTTCTCCAGCTCCTCCTCTAGGTCATTCACTGGCCTAAGGTCATTCGTGTAGACCTCTATGAAGCCAAAGTTCACCTTACCCTTCCTCCTTTCCAGGAGAGGGATAGATTCTTTGTTGAGCATCAAGACCGCCTGCCGCGTTGCCTTGGTGCTCGTCGCCATTCTAAGGATCCTCCAATTGCCGGTTGGAAGATCCGGATTGTAGGCTCTGAAAACCTCTAGGACCTTACCTGGCTCCTCGGGCTTGGATGGTATCCAAACCCTAGCCCTCGGTCTACATGGGATCTCGCTGAGATCCACGGCCTTGATGATCGCACCAGGGTAGACCGCTTCCATCCTTTCAACTGCCCTCTTGTACATGGCAGCGGACCTTGAATCCCCACAGGCCACTACCCTCACCGAACCCTGGAACCACCCCACTTCTTTCCAGGAGGGGATGGGACCAGGGAATTCGGCCAAGACACTGACCGAGTGGTTAGCCATCTCAGCCCGCACCCAGTCCCAGTTAGGCCGGAAGCACGTCTCCCCTTTAGGATTAGAGTCGAAGACCCCCGAAGTATGCTACCTTTAGCAACCTCTGCAAACTAGAGGCCTTGGACTCTAACCCTTTTAGGATTAGAGGCGCCTCCCACCTCCATGGACCTGTTGCGCTTCTCGGTCCCTTTTTCCTGTACCGGGCGACTACCGTCGAAGTGCGGAACCACAGTTTTTTCCCACTCTATCTCGGCTTTTATCTCTGCCAAATCACCAGGCAGCGCCTTGGTTAGTAGGTCTGGCGTATGCCAGGATCCCCTCAAGATCCTAAGCGCTGTGCGTCTATGTCTAGCACGTATCTTGTCTACAGATGGCCTTACTAAACTCCGTGGGCGTAGGGAAGGGGTTCCTCGGGGCGAGCGCACCGGTTTTGACGGTGACCCCAGTATCGAACCGCTTACTAGGTACGTCTCCGCCGGCAGACACAACTCCCTTAGTTGCCCCACCCCCACCCACTGTAACAACCTGATTACCTGCACCAGACTCCGGCATAAGCCTATGTGCATTATCCCATGCAGCCGCAGCGCGGCTGGTAGAGGCGCCCTGTATCGCTAGAGCGCCATAAACAATAGAGGCTAGCCCCTCCGACTTTTTTGGAGTGCCGGCCTCCTTGTCTTTTTTATTGTTTTTTTATAATTATTTTTTGTTGTGTTATTCATTTCAAATTCCCACGAATAGCGGAGAAAGGGGTTCGTCCGCCCCGAGCAGAGATCCGTGGTACTCGGGGTAAGGCCAAGGGTTACAACTGGGAGTGGCCATGCTCCCAGAGGGCACCGTTCTAGACTGGGCTATTTAAAAGGGCCCCCAGCCAGGCTGATCCTCGGCACGGTTCATGGCGCATGACACCTTGATCCAGCCCCTTACCTCATGACCATAGTCAAGAATCATATCCATACGCCAGAGCTATTGAGAGAGCTAAGACGTATAGCTGTAATTCCTGACCTTAGCCGGATACTTTCCGTACAGGAAGGTACTAGTGTACCCACCTGGCCAGAACACTGTAGTAACCATTACCAGTCGGAACCCTCGTGGAGGGTTCGGTCTGAGGATTTTCGCCAACCATTCTGCCTGCTTAAGTTGCAATTAAATTTCGTAACCACCAAAATACACGTTGCACGTGTTTTGTAAATATTTTTGTGGACAGAAAATACCGCAAATTTTGTATACATACTAGTTCACAAGAATTAATACACAATATAAGCACTTTTTTACACAAAGTTTCGTTCACGTTTGCATTTTATTCTCTATTGCGCATTCTTTGTTTTTGACAGCGTTGCCATCTACGCTAGAATCGTGGTGACATGAACTGCATTACCAACGGTTACGATTTTCGGTTAGATAATCTTCCAGGTACAAATTTACCGGTTACGCACAGAATTGCCCCGTATATGGAAATTGGAGTATTTAATTCTTCCATGTTTCTCACAAAAATTACTATTTAATACACAACAAATGCAACCATGTGACACACCCATTCCTACTTATCTGTTCATTCTCTTCTGTGTATATTATAGAATGTTTTATCACAGCAACAACAGCAAATTGTTATTGCTGCTTTCAGTTCTCAATCCATTCAGGTTTTGTTTGTGTTTAACATTTTTCTTCTGCTATCATCGTCGGCTGATTTTTGCCCAGTGCGCATTTCATTATATTGAAATGAGAGAAATTTTTTAGTGGCTCAGCTCAGTATTTTCACTTCAGTTGCCGTGGACGGATTAGTTAATTTGCTGGGTGTTCTATAACTTTGATAAAAACCAAAAACATATATAGTACTTCAACCGGCAAACCAACCCAGCGTTAACATATATACCAACATTTTCTTATTGGATTACGCAAAGTAATATAAATAAGGTGGGTGTTGTTACATTAACGGTAATTTATATGATAACTTGATTATCTGCTTATCCATATTTTCTATCTGGATCACTTAAAACTTTCGATTACTAAGGGTATTTATGAATATCCTCTCCAATCTAGGCATGGGCTTTAATCATTTTATATAGAAAAAAGTGAAGGTTAGGAAGGAATTTGCGTGCATTTATATATTTCTTCATATGCATTTACATGCAAAAATGTCAAACTTGTTTATTTTCATACATAGTATATTTACCCAAACAGTGGCGGGTGCAAAAATAGCACTGAAATTAAAAATGACAAGTGCAATTTATTTATTTTTTTTTTTTTTGTTACTTAACTTAATTTAAAATATAGCTCGCATATACGTCTAAAACTCGCAAAAATCAATAAAAAGTTTAAATTGGTAACCATTGTTAATAACGTCAGTTAAAGCCCGGTGAGCGTTAAGCGGCATTTATGAAAGCAGGCAACTAATTTTGAAATTGTATCCATCTCGTAAATTTCTATTTTTGTGCTAAAGATAGCTAATTTTGACAAAGAAAATTATGCTAAAAGGCAAATTACATAAAAAATTACTATAATTATGTTGTTTTAAGTCTTAAAAACACTCAGCGACATAAAATATATGTAAGTTATTGGAAAAATTTATATTTTACATATTTATAAAACAAGTATTTGTCCGTAATGCTGGAAATATATCTTACCCATCTACTCACGCTGCTTTGTGATCTACTTTATTCTTGAGAGAAAAAGTTATCTCGTCCTTTGGCATAGAAAAAGTAAAAAAAAAAATACCCAATCTGCAATCTTTCAAAAACCATATCTTATATCATAAGCTTTGATAAGCGGTTCAAAATAGAACTAGGAGACAAAGTCACCTGTGGCATGGAAAAAGCGACTAATATCCACATCAACCTCTGTTCCGGGGTCGACGAAATCGTACCCAAGGCAGTCGGGTTGGGAAAACAGGTGGAAGGCGACTTATCTAAAAGTCAGGGGACGAGTAATGCAGAGGTGACCTACTGTAATTTCCCTTGACCAGCTTAACAAATAATAGTGCTCGTTAGTGTATTAGAAAATATTTTTTTCCTGTAGGTTACCTACATATTTACATATATACATATGTATATAATTAATAGGATTTGCAGTTTTATGAGCTTGATAAAAATACATAATCACAGCTCTTTTTAAACAAAAATCATTTAAAAGTAAACAAGCTTAAATTAAATATAAATATGTATAAGTAGTGCACCCGTTACCTCTGTACTGTGGTCGAAGGTTTGTGAGTAGAGTGACTCGAATTCGGTGCGAAGTGAGATCAATGTCCAAGTGCCACGTCCAAACCGGCATAACATGCATACACACATACGTAAATATGCACACTCGTGGCTAAACAAACATTACCGTTTATCTTTTTTTTTAGTGCATCGAATTTGAAGAGTGCACTTATCCATGCAGAGCACTTTGAAACTTTGACAAATCCGCACGCCATAACTTAATAAAGGCTGAAATACATAGAACTTTAAACTTTGACAGATACGCGCGCCATAAATCAAGAATAGCTCTACATTTTGCTTCACTTTACGTTCCACAAACTTCTTGTGGCAATACCGTACTTATCGCTTAAGTTTAATTCATCTGTCAAAGTAAAATCTCTGGTAAAAGGTTTCCTAAATTTTGCATAATCTCTTACTCTCTAGTGGCATTCAAAATAAATGTTTTCTCCAACCCTTCCGGCACAGCCTTTCATTTTGACATAGCCATAATCAAAATGGTTATTATTATTTACATGTATATATATATGTATGTACAACATCCATACATAAAACAATATCCGTATCACGATCAAAAGCTCAAGGGAGCGATACGGATCAGTCCCTGTAAAAAACGTTGGAGCATCAGAGTACTCCAACACTTATCCTCATTCACATAAAAAAGGTGGTCCAATTTATATAGCGATGTCCGGTGATTGGATCACCTAATCCTATTCGGAGTACCATTTACTTTGCTTCTGAATAGTCTATAGAGCACCTACGTTGGAGTACCTTGCAAATGCTGCCAAAAGATTACTCTATAGAGTATTCTAGACGAAAGCGAGAAGGGAGTATGTGTTCTTTTGAGGACCACCTACTCTCACTCTCGCTTTGCTGTTGAATACTCCATAGAGTAATCCCATGGGAGTATTTCGAGAGTAGTCTCACGTAGGTGGTCTATAGAGTATTCAAAAGCAAAGAAACGGAGTACTCCGAGATGGATTAGGTGATCCAATCACCGGACATCGCTATGTAAATTGGACCACCTTTTTTATATGAATGAGGATATCTGTTGGAGTACTCTGACTCCTTAAGGAGTATTCTATGGAGTATGAAACTGAGTATTTCCGTTTTTTGCAGGGAGTTGTATGAGAGTTGTTTGTGTATATACGTGTGTTTATATATGTATGTCTGTGCTACCAATCAAATAAGGGTTGGCTGTCAAAAAATCTACTAAATAGAACGAACAGAGCTTCCATACGGATCCGAAATTGATCCAGATAAATATCAAGATCACGACGTTGTTGTTGCATTTACATGCAAAATTTCTATCTGGCTCTAGATCACTTCTGATTGGAACACGCCTATTGATACTGGTTATCTATACTTTTGTGACACAGAAAACGTAATCTTAATTCATAGTAAAATTTATAAATATAGTAAACACTTCATTGTACATCCCAACATATGTACATATATACCCAGTCAGCAAAATCATTGCAAACGAGCACGTAACTGGCTGTTTTCTCGAAGAAAATTTGGACACGAAGTCATTAATTATATCCGATAAAGATTCGTTTTCACGTGTTCTCCCGTTTGAAATTGTTCAATAATTACTATAGCTGGAAAAAATAAAATTTAAAACAAATTGTTTGCTAATGTATTTCAGTGGGCTTCGAACTTGGGACTTTGGTGTGTGGGTGTTGCGTTCTATCCACTTTGCTAAAACATATCATGTGCCCACAATCAAAAGTATCAACCCCATTAAATAATGCCTTAGACTGCAGTAAAATCGAAACACTTAACTTGGTCAATAACATCCTAAAAATCCACAAAGTTTACAACAACTATTAACACAACTTCAAAAAATAAAAATTTACTATTAGCCATCACATCAAAATATTCCATAACAAGGAACCAAATGGTGTTAGCAACCAGGTTCCCCTCCATGGATAGCTTGCAAATTCATTTTAACTATGTTAAAAATAATAATAATAATATCATGAAATAATTAGAAAAATGTCCAACGAAAATCCAAAATTTTCTCCAGCATGATTTTCGTATCATCGTTTACGACCCTTTTTCTAAACATTCGCGGTGTTCAGAATTGCTCATGCTTACTGGCTGGGTATTTGCATATCTTTTATTTGTTAAATATCAATCTATATATATAAAATTCAAATTATGTATGCATCTATAGATCGACTTGTATCCTAAACGTATAAACCGATCGTAACCAAATTTCAAACACGCACTGGATATCTTCCAGGGATAGTCATGGGCTAAAAAATATTTTGATATATATAGGGGGCGTGGTGCCTCCCATACAAATGAAATTTTTCATAGTACATATCTCTGGAAGTATTTAGGTTAGACCACTGAAATTTGGTTAGGGGTTATATAAGATTAATCCCTAACATCTGCTTGGAAACTGGGGATAACGAAAAAGGGGGCATGGCACCTCTCATACAACTGGAATATTTTTTATAGAAATGTGGGATGGAACCCATGGGTATAAGCTAGTGGAATATATAAAAAAAAGCGGCGAACTCGATTCAGCAAATTTTTTCTGTAGAGCGAAAAACTCAGCTGGAAGAAAACTTTATTTAGGGGCGTTTCCTCAACAAAACTTTAAAATTTATTTGTCTGGTAAAAACAAATTTTCTATACAAAAAATGTTTTTATCGGGCAGATAAATTTTAAAATTGAGGAATTCGAAAGCACATATAAAGATTTACGGGTCGATTCTGTGCGTAACCGGTAATTTTGTAGCTGGAAGATTATCTAACCGAAAATCGTAACCTTTGGCAATGCAGTTCCTGTAATCGCGATTCTAGCATACATGGCAACGCTCTCAAAAACAAATAATGCGCAATAGAGAATAAAATGCAAACGTGAACGAAACTTCGTGTAAAAAAGTGCATATATTGCTTATTAATTCTTGTTAGCTAGTATGTGTACAAAATTTGTGGTATTTTCTGTCCACAAAAAATATTTACAAAACACGTGCAATTTTTCGCGGTTACCCGACGTAGCCACCTATTTTGGCGGTTACGAAATTGAACTGCAACTTAAGCCGGCAGAATACCAAAAGGGTATAAAAGTTTCCAAATCGTTTATTTGCCGGTAAAACGAATGTTGTTTCCACACTAGAATTAGGGCGTTAATAGTTAATATGCTATTTCCGAGCAATTCCATCGGTCGCAAGTATTATTAAATTGTTTTATATAGCTTATTGATACCCAGCATAATACTAAACGAACACTAACCCTCCAACTCTAGTGTGGTAACAACATTCAAAAAAATTGTTATTTTTTACGATATATAAAACGTTTCAACATGTAGGTATTTTCCACCGCGTGTGCTATTGTTACGCGCCCTGGTTATAGATTGTAGAATCTCTCTGACAGAAGGCGTCATGTGTGGAACGTAATCAGTGGCGTGGCAACGGGAAACCGCACTTCACATCGCCGATAAACTGAGTGACAGTGTTTTTCTTAAGTTGAATTGTGGTGTTCTGTTTTTTTCGCTAAACTAAGTATTGATAATTTCTGAAACGATTTTTTATTAGCTTAGTACCTATAGTAATAAATGATTGTACGTATGTGTGGGTTGGGTGCACATAAACATGTAAACTGTAGAATAAGAAAACCAAAGCCAAAGTGCTAAGTATATGTATTTCTACAGAAAGTGAAAATGCACATACCTACGTATTTACGTACATATGTGATGTGTAGATGTTCGTTTAGGGTCTCCCCTGTAGGGAAAATTGTGGAACGCTTTTAGCTGTTGTAATAATTTAGCGCCAATTTAACGCAAAACGTTTGACATTCACACAGAAACTTACAACGCGTTTCTGTTTCGTTATTGTTTCACAGGTAAATGACGAAACAAAACTGGGGTCGAATTACGTTAAACGTTCCGTGATTGAAAGCGAATTTTTAAATCAAAATAGCTCTAAGCCCATAATACGGAATGATGGCATACGTGAGCAATTGGCTGGAAGTAACGGTTGGTTCAATTATGCATTATTACCCTTTTTAAAAGTTGGACAGTTTCAAAGTTATCGTGACTTGAAACCCGGTTTACGATCACGGAACGGATGTCGTAATTCGGCCCCTGTATTGTTAGATATTATACCGAAACGTGAAACGAAATTGTGCGAAAAGATACTCCTTTGTAACAAAACTTTTAACAATTTCCTTGAAACGGTTCCAGCAGAAATGCTTTGTTATACAGAAATATTTTCAGCCCAATTTTAAATATTCTTACGGAATAATTTTCTCTCGGATTTTTTGTTCCTTCGGAAAAATTCCTCCAATTATGTTCTCCTAGGGAGAAGAATAATTGGGGATGAGGAATTTCGAATTTTCGAAATCAGCTGGTTTGGCAATTGGCATGGTATACACGGATTTCTAAACTGGCTAACGAAATTTAAAAATGTAAATATTGTGAAGAATTCGTTTTAAAAAAAGAAATAAAATGTAAAACAACGTTTAGTGTTGCTTTTCATTCGTTTGTGGAAGAAATTAAGCGAATAAGAGCCACAGAAAAATAAACACAGGATTATGAGATAGTACATATACGCTTGAGTTGCCGCAAACGTTATCTACAATTTTTGTTTGTATATTTAATTGGTTTTTTGCTGTTTGCAGATTTAGAAAGTATTATAGAATAAACAAGCCCGGAACTCCTTACATCGCACGCTGAGCAACTCAAAAATACAATTTAATGATGACCTTGCATCAAGTTTAAAAACAGCCATATCTGTTGTACATTTGTACTTCTCGATCTAACATACATCGTATTCTAATATAACATTATTTTGGTTTAGTATATACTTACACAAGTTAATAGTTTTCCTATAAACATACAAGAAACATTCAATTTTATCCCGAGCTCCTTTCACTTTAGCTGGTGAAAAAATTCCTTAAAAATGTCAGCGAAATCTCCCTTTTCCTCAAATTCGTAATAGCTACTTTTCTCCCTTAACTGGTTTTCCCTTTTTCGAACATTATTCAGAATAAAAGGAAAGGGGGGAGTGAAAAAATTCCCAAAGATTTTTTATTCAGAATACGAGGAATGGGAGAGGGGAAAAAATCCGTGCGGAATTTTCATTTAGAATTGGGCTGTTTGTTACAGAAGTAGCGTTTCAGGTTTTGTTTCTGTGCTCAATGTTTCGTGCCAGCTTAAGGTTCCGACAGTTTTTTTTTACGTAGAGTTTCGTTACACTTCTGTTACTCATAGGGAACGGTTCCAGTCACTCGGTCCCTAATTATATTTCTATATTTATGTGTTTCTGGTAACAATAACAGCAGAAACGAAGTTTCGTTTCTATACAAGGTTTTGTTACAAATTTCTGCATTCACATCAAGAGCATCGAGTCCTCGCTTACCCAACACTTGAACACACTTAACTTGATTTAGAAGTCGGTTGATATTTGATTTCCTACTTAAGTTTTAAGTAACTTTTCTTTCTTAGTTCATCCTAACCAAAGAACATAAAGAAGATTCAACGCGACGAATAATAGTGGAAACCACCAAACCATCAATTCGCGGGTAAGTAATTCACCACTGGAGAAATTTGCGTTTAAATCACAAGATTTAATTCTATTAATACTTTTATTTTTTTGTAATATTCACAATTAAACGTTTTTGTTAGTCTAACTACAAATTTGAGTGTAAATATGCAATTAAAATACAGTGAATTCAAGCATTTTATACGCAGGTACAGTGGTGAATTACCTACCTGTAAATATATACCGAGGTGACCATATTTCTAGAATTCAAACTGCGATTGTATAAAATGGAATCCGTTATTTCCCAATGAAGAACTAAAAGAATTTTTAATAGGGTCGTAGTGCTTACTTTAGACCTCTTGAGCGCTGAAAGAGAATATAGTTTACGATTATTCATTACATACAATTTTTTGTTTTTTGATTACAGAACATTTCTTATCAAAGAAATACCTAGCTATGGAAAGTGTGTAGACTGCAAAGCAGGGACGGGTTTAGGCTCATATTCTGTAAAAAAAACAAAAAAAGATTAGTTGTTTTAATTTAATTTAAATGTGGGATGCATTATGTTATTTTCATTGCCAGTGCGAAAAGCCAAAAGATTAAGAGATTTTTTCTCAATGTACGGTTAACGCTAACCGGTCCTTTTTTTGACAGATCACCAACCAATTCCTGTCAATGGCCCTAAAGGGCGATTTACATAGAACCTTTGCCTCAGGGCCGGTTTCACCAACGCGACTAAGACTAAAGCTAAGTCGTGACTTAAGTTAGCACAGATTCGAGACTAACTTAATTTTGGGTTTCACCAACTGAGTGACTTAAATAATTTTGAACACAACAACCCGATCAGCTGTTTTATGCATAGTAGTATTTTTTCATGTCAGACAACTCTGCGCATCCCAATACCCCAGTGCGAAATGGGCATGTATGGCCATACACGAAGGAATGTATTGATCTTACACCCATTTCTCTTTAGTTGAAAGGTACTAAAATTAGCGCTTAATTGATAACGATGGTTTCGTAATGGTTGCATGCTAGAAAACAAGCGTTCACATGCATCTACGCATACGACGTAAAAGTTATGCTTGACGAATTTTCCGGTTGGGACATTGTACAAAACAAATTAGGAGCATTACTGACATTTAAGTTTTGAACGACAGCAACACTGACTTAGTCGAGAATAAGTCAGCTGGCAGGCTGACTAAGTTGTGACTTAGTTAAGTTAGATGGTGAAACTGAAAAAGTGAAAAACTTGACTTAACTTAGTTAAGTCGAGCTGGTGAAGCCGGCCCTCAGTCTTTTACTTTAACAGATAAGTTCAATGTATGCTATAAGTAGGCTCTTGCCACACAGAGTTTGTGGAATGTAAACCGAAACAAAATATTGAGCTATTATTAACTTTTGGAATATCTGTCAAAGTTTCCAACCACAAATAATTATCATGTTCGATGAGCAAAATTAAGATCGAACATAGAACTCGCCGGTTTTGTGCAATGTGCCTAAACATACAATACTCATATGTATTTATATACATTCTTATCAGTACACTGGCAAAATATGTATTTATTTATAGGCACATTATACCGTTTTAGAAAAAAATTAAAATAACAGTTATAATATTGACTGAAATCAAAGAACGTAAAACTGTAAGAAGTTCCAACAGCGAATGCAATTCGACGCTGTCAAATCCATGGTAGGTAATTCACCACTACCTGCGTGTAAAATGCTTAAATTCACTGTGTTTTAATTGAAAAGTCTAACAAAACAAGTAAGCAAGTCTAAGTTCGGGTGGAACCGAACATTATATACCTAGTAGTGATCTATTATGGCATCACAATTTACGCAGGTCTATTTTAATACTTTCAGTTCGTATTTGCGTTCAAATAGACAGACGGACAGATAGATAGACGTATCGAGAGACGGGCATGGCTACATCGACTCAGCTCATCCTCCTGATCATTTCAGTATACGTACAAACCATTTCATGCTCATGAAAGGTATGAATATCAAAACAGATATACAATTTGGTTTTTGCAGTGGGGTATTAACTACTTGCCCGGATATTTTACTTTTCATCCTGAACGTTTTGATATCTTTACATATAATAAAATTGTAACAGGTCGATGTCTGTACATTGAAGATATTCAAGAAAAACTGATAGGAGAGGTCGTTATTGGACCAGCGGAACTCAAATCTACAATTTTTAGAATTTTTGTCTGTCTGTCTGTCTGTCCGTCTGTATGATTGTGCGCGTATCACACAAAAACTACTGAATAGAATTGCATGAAACTTTCACCATTCTATCACTTAACGTCTAACTTAAAATTTAGGACAACTTTCATTTGGATATCTTGTGTGCGTAACAATAATATGTAGATATAAAAAAGGTGTCTTTTATAGGCGCCAAAGTACTCAACCGATCTTTATGAAATTTTCAAAATATATACTTGGGTTCACTGGGTACAGCATAGACAATATATAATTTTGGAAAAGTGGGCGGAGCCACGCCCACACATTTTGTGTTTTGTTTTGCTCTTGAACTTTCACGATAGGCTCAGGAGTTCGCTGGGCACGACACAGTCTGTATACTCGTATAGCTTCTGGAAAAGCCACCAGGTTATATAAAGCTGCATTTCGGTATATCTAGGAGTTAATTTGGTTCAAGTGAATGACATTTTATATATAGATGTGTTCTATATATCAAAATGTCAAAACAACGTCTATTGCTAGTATATTATAAAACGACGAAAGCAAACCACTAATTTAGCATTCTTTTGTAAAACTGAGAGACTAGTTTGCGTTCAAATAGACAGACGGACAGACAGACACATGGACGGAGAGACGGACATGGCTAAATCGACTCCGCTCATCGTGCTGATCATTTTAGTGAACTTTTTCTTTTCTTGTTCTCATACTTACATACATTTAATGTTTCTGAAAGGTATGAAAATCAAAAAAGATATATAACTTCGCTATTGGGCTATTAACTACGTCCCGGATAATGTTGCTTGTGTGTTTCCCGATTTGGCTAATTTTTGGCAGAAGTATAATACATACTACTGAGAAGCAGCTGACCAGTTTTCATTGAAATATCAATATTGAATTATAAGCGATTGCCTTTGACAATAGCAGAAATTTTATGCTAAAAAGTGGGGGGTGCCACTCCTACTTCTTCAAAATTGACAAAATTTGTTTGCGCCCGAGTTTTTCTTAAAAAGCTTATTATGTGTGCAAAATCTGATTGATATAACTTGCTTAGAAATATCGCCTTTTAAATTTTACAAAGAAAAATTTCAGAACTATGTTAAAAAACTGGGCATGGACATTAACCGATTTCGCCCATTTTTACCTTTATATATAGAACATTATCACCAAATTTCGTTTCGACAAATCAATTTTTGGCGGAGTTATGGCATAAAAAGTTTTGTGGAATAGGCCACTATAAAAGGGGCGAAGCCACGCCCATTTTCGAAAATTTTAAGTTTTTGGATTTCTTTGTTTACGGAATCTTTAAAAGTGAAATATAAATGATGTAAAGCTATTTTACGCAAAGTTATTGCCTATTTAATATATCTACGATCCTCTTCAAAATCTTTCATATAAAAGTGGGCGTAAACCTTAACCGATCCCGCCCATTTTTTCCTGGAACATTCCTTGCATACCTGGAAACCTGCGTGCTAAATTTCCTTTCGATATCTTGAACGGTTTTTGATTTATGATTAATATTATTTCTAAATTTGACTTAATAAAAAGTGGGCGGTGCCACTCTAATTTTCAAAAATTTCTTGAAAAATTTGTTTTATGCCTAAATCTCAATGTATTCACCAAATTTTATCCTTATAGGTGTATTATGTACTGAGTAATCCCTTTTTTTGTGTTTTCGAAAATATTCTATATATAAAAAGTGGGCGTGGCTATCATCCGATTTCGCCCATTTTAAATAGCGCTCGGAGATGAGTGCCAAGGAACCCGCATACCAAATTTCATTAAGATATCTCAAAATTTACTAAAGTTATCGTGTTCACAGACGGACGGACGGACGGACGGACGGGCATGGCTTAATCAATTTCTCTTTTCGTCCTGAACATTTCGATATATAGAAGTCTATATTTATCTCGATCCGTTTATGCCGTTACGTACTGCCGTTAGGCGACTAAAGTTAATATACCTTGTGTGCGTAGCACTACTAGGTATAAAAATTATAGTTGGAGTTACAAAAACGTTTAATTGTAAATATTGAATAAAAATAAGTTTAAAAGCTTTAAAACTCGTGAATTAAACGCGAATTTCCCCAGTGGTGAACCTTCTTTGGTTTATACGTTCTTTGCTGAAATACATAGAACTTAGAAACGTCAACTTTGACAGTTACACACGCCATAACAGAGAAATTATACAAATCTGAAATTTGTGGAAAGATATGGACGGGTGGTGAATCAACGAACCCGGTTGCGTAAGAAAAAGTTGGAAAATGTCAATTGCGCCTTCTCTATATGTATAAATTCTCTGCTTATAGCAAACATTTAACTTATCTGTCAAAGTAAAAGTCCGAAGTTAAATGTATGCTATAAGTACGGTCTTGCCATACAAATTTTGTGAAACGTAAAGCGAAGCGTCTCTGTCAAACTTTAAGTCAATGTTCTATATTTTCAGCCGCTATAATTCGAAAAGCGCGATGTAAATCATAGGGTCGCTTGCATAAAAGCCGGTTAATTTGGCAGCTAGTCGAACGACTTCCATCAATTAAAAACCGGATAGCATTAACCAGAGATTGTAAATACAGACCTAAAGCTCAAAGTTTAACCGTCTATTTTCACTTTGGCTCTGTTAAGAATAAAAAACGAACTTTTTGTTGTTCTGTAACGGTCTAATATGCATTCTTATCAACCAATATGATTCAATATAATCTTAATAGCTTCAAACACTCCCCATTCATTGCATAATATTTCTCAAAATTCTAAAACAAATGCAAAACGAGTCTATTAACTAATTCTATGGGTACATGATGCTTCTTAAGCTCCGGATTAAAACAAATTATTGATACAGTATAAAAGTGAAAAAGGGATTCGTCGACATTTATGGACATACATTTTAATTAAGAAATATTTATTTATTAAAAAGTGTTTATTGCTTAAGAAAATAAAACTTCGTGTCAAGAACAAATTTATACTAAGTCGAAAGTCCAATCAAAGCCTTTGCAATCAATATGCATTCTCTACGTTATTCCCGTGCGTATACTCCAACATTTTTGAAAGCTTTCACTACGGGCATCATGAACAACGCTGGGGTAAGGCAAGTTTATATGAAATAAAAAATTTTATTAACTTTCGTAATCAAAGTAGAAATTACTGCAAATATTCACCCATATTGCGAGTGTCGATTTGCTGTATTTTATTTTGGTATTGTGTAAGTTGATCGAACAAAACTGAACATTTTTATTGTTTATATAAATAATTTCTATGTTTTTAAGAGATTTACTTTTTATCCACTTTATTAGCACTTTGCAAATCATATCGACACGCCAGCGACTGCAAAGTTTTTGTAGAAAGATGATCGATTAAGGGCCGCTTTCATAAAAGCCAGTAATTGCTAACCGGAGTTTAATTGACGTATTTTGTACGGTTAGCTGTCAAATTAATCACCGATTAGGCTTCACCGGCCTTTATGAAAGTGGCCCTAAGTATTCATAGCCGCTCAATAAGCGCTCGATTCGACACAATGGCTCGATAATCGCTAATCGCTTAGTAGTCGATTATCTATTCTTGTTCGACACTCACACCTATTGATTTAGTCATATCTACGGGACAAAATTCTTGTTTTGTATACAGTGGTGGCAAAAAAAAATATACTCAAAATAAAACATTGTTTTGTTTACAAATTATATTAACTATATGGTTCATAATAATTCGAATTTAAAGTGTGGCTCATTCTCAAATATAAATTAGAAATAGATACCTACTTATCTCAGATATCGGCTAAAAGATGATTGCACATTGCTGTGAATGTTGCACGCCATAGCAACAGAATCGCCAATTTTCTTAAACAAAAAAAACCGAAAAAGTATGAGACTACCAAACGTAGTGACAGGAAATGGGAGATTGATGAGCTATGTTAGCAAACAATTCTGGGGTAGCTGCTAAACAAAAAGGATGAGCTGCAGTGAGATCCAGGCTCACCTCATCGTTGTAGTAACAGGAAGACGAGTACAGCAAATGTCCAAAACTAAAAATATTACTTCCCGAGTTTCGAAATCCATGCTTTTATAGCAAAGCATAACATCTCGTTAGACATTCGCCGATAAAAACCAGTTTTCGGATACAGAGTTCGAAATTAACGTACTTAAATCCTATATATTTTCATCTATATTGCTGATTTATAGCATCTTCATTCATACGTACAACATGGCCTTGCCAACGAAGCTGATTGATTTTAATTCGTTGGACAATGTCGGTGTCTGCATATAGATAATACAGCTCGTCATTAACCCTTTTTCGGTATTCGCTGTCGCCAAAGCGTAGAGGTCCCCAAATATTTCGAAAAACCTTTCTCTCGAATACTACCAGAGCCGCCTCATCAGATGTTGGCAGTGTCTAAGCTCCTGTACCCTAAAGCAAAAGAATTTACGTCTCAATTGTCTACTCAGGCTGAAGTAGTACTTGTTTGCAAGAGTAATTCTTCTTTGTATTTCTAGGCTGACATCAGGCTTTTTCCCTGGTATACGAAGTGCCTCACTTTTTCGAAATTATGGCTGCGTGGCTGGCGTGGTTGTCAAAACACAAGTGCGCTGACTCCTTGAGGGATAACAACATGTACTACTTCTACTGAAATTGTCATGGGTTTAGAGCCCGGTTCTGCGACTTAAAACTACAGCTGGGTATTTAATGCTTGGTTCCACTTGAACGGAGACTTTCTTACCTTTTTCATTGAACCATTTTTTATTTAAAAATTATTAAAAATATATTAATTTTTTTTTTGCATTTTGAGTGTTTTTTTTTTTTTTGATACCACTGTATATATTTTTAAGATAAGCATTTAACTGATAAAATTAAGTATTGTTCCTTTGATACCACAGTGCAACAAACGTGTTATTTTTTATTTGCACTTAAAAGTTGAAGTGGCCGCAAGAGGACTTAGTGACCAAGTGTAAAGTCAATTTACGCCAGCAATTACGCCCAGATTTATAGAATACTAGCAGACCCGGCAGATGTTGTCCTGCCTAATTTTACTTGCCTAGATTTGAAAAACTGTACCCTCTTTCCTCCCCATTTAGCGCTTCCTCTTCATTTATCCCTATATCATAATCTTTCTTTTCTTGCTATTCGCCCCACCCCCATTTCCCGTTCTTCTTCTTCACCCTGTTTATTTTCATCTAACATATTTCCTACATTTCAAATTTACTTTTCCTACTCCCTTTTCATCTTCTGGTTTATACATAGTTTCGAAGATATATAGAATAACTTTTTCCACGGGTTTCTTAGATATAAGGAACACGTATCTTTATGTAAAATATCATTAACTTGAACTTAATAAATTCCTAGCTATGCCGAATTGCAACTTTATATAAACCTGGGGGCTTTTCCATGGCATGTGTCATACCTATTGGACTTCTGAACCAACTGGGAAAGTTTCATTGAAATTGACAGTAAGCTTTGGACATGAATGAAGGACAAACAACACACCCAAAATGTAGGCGTGACAAGTCCACTTTTCTGAAATTATGTAAATCTTGACTAAAGGACACATATTCAAATATCATTAATTTAGACGAAATACATTTAGAGTTATGTCCAGAACCATATATGACCTATGCTGTACCCAGTAAGCCCAAGAATACACTGTGAAAATTTAATAAAGATCGGTTTAGCCATTGATCAAGAAATTGATTAAGCCATGTCCGGCCGTCCGTCTGTTAGCACTATAACTTGAGTAAATTTTGAGATATCTGAATGAAATGGTTCCTTGGCACTCGTCTCCGAATGCTTTTTAAAATGGGCGAAATCGGACGATAGCCACACCCACTTTTTATTTATAGAATATTTTCGAAAATACAAAAAAAGTGATTATTCAGTACATAATACTCTATTGGTGTATACATTAATGTTAAGGCAGAAAATACATTTTTCGAGAAATTTTTGAAATTGGGAGTGGCACCGCCCACTTTTGATTAAGTCAAATTTAGAAATAATATTCATAAATCAAAAACCGTTTAAGATATGGAAACAAAATTTAAGACACATATTTATATTAATACAAGGTATGTTCCGGAAAAAAATGGGCGAAATCGGTTAAAAACCACGCCCACTTTTATACGAAAGATTTTGGAAAGGATCATAGATATATTTAATAGGCAATAACTTTGCGTACAAAAGCTTTACATAATTTCTATTTCACTGTCAAAGTGTCCGTGAAGGAAGAAAGTCGAAAAATATACATTTTTTAAAATGGACGTAGCCCCGCCCCTTTTATAGTGGATTATTCCACAAACCTTTTTATGCCATAACTCCGGCAAAAATTGATGTATCGAAACGATATTTGGCGAAAATGTTGAATGTATGAAGGGAAATGTTTGTTGTAAAAATGGACGAAATCGGTCAACAGCCACGCCCATTTTTTTAACATAGTTCTGAAAAGTTTGTAAAATGTAAAACCCGACATTTTTATAACCATGCAAGCTATATCAATAAGATCTTGCACACATAATAAGCTTTTTAAGCAAAACTCAACCGCAAACAAATTTTGGGAGTTTTGGGGAAGTAGGCGTGGCGCCGCCCACTTTTCAGCATAAAAATTCTGCTATTTTCAAAGGCGGTTGCTTGTAGTTTGAACTAGATATTTCAATCAAAATTGGTCAGTTGCTTCCCAATAGTATGTAGGATACTCCTGCCAAAAATTAAGCCAATCGGACAACACACAAGTAAAATATCCCGGCAAGTTTTTAATACCTCACTCAATAGGGAAGTTAGATATCTTTTTTGATTTTCATACCTTTAATGAACCTGATATGTTTGTAGGTATGAGAAGAAGAGATGGGCCCATCAATAAGTAAACTGAAATAATAAGGACGATAAGCCGATTTACCAATGTCCGTCTGTCTGTCTGTCCGTCTATGTATTTGAACGCAAATTTTTAACACATAAAATGTGCATGTATTGGTATTTTGAAAAAATGTGGTTAGCAGTTGTTGGTAAGGAAGCTGTTTATATACAAATAAATTAATGGCGCCCGCCGTGGTGTGGCGGTAGTGTTGCCGGCCTACCCCACCGAAGGTCCAACTTTCGAGTCCTGGGACAGGTAACATCAAAATCGGTTTGAAACAGTTTTTCAAAACCTTGGCAGCGGTTTGGAAGGCTTCTCAGCAAAAATGCATCCATTTATATATTGTATAAATTAATTTAACCCTCAAAACTCATAACCGAAGTGTTTTTATTAAAAACAAACAGCTGCCTTTATAATACGTACTGAAAGGTATTAAAATAGACTTGCGCAATTCGGTATGCTATAATAGATCACGACTAGGTATATAATGTTCGGTTCCACCCGAACTTAGATTTCCTTACTTGTTATTCATAAGCATCTGTACCGAGTAAAGGGGGAATCTATAAGACTTGCTTTTAGACAAAGAGCCTCTCTTCCTACCCATTTTTTGTCTTACTCTCTCGATCGGTACCGCATGCAGAGTTTAAGATAGTGCAGTGTTACTTTGGGCTAACAGAAAACTGCGGAGGACGTTCTTTCGGGTACCATCCGAGTATCCCTTGAAATATATATGTTATCCAATAATACCGAATCAAACAGACCCGATTCTCAAAATATCGGTACCAATTTCACCCGATAAAAGATTTTTCTAGAAATAAGTAGGCGCTAAAATGAACGAATTAGAACCTAACCCTTGTGCAGAGAATTTACAGCCAACTCATCCCCTTGGAGATAGGAAGGTTAAGAGGGAGTGTGTCAAGTCATGCCTATATACGACTACAATAGACCACCTTAGTAGGTCCATTTTAAAGGACAGCAGCAGGATAGGAAGACCTTATTATAATACTACAAATTAAATTATTTATTAATTCTCGTCTAAATAGCACATACAGCTGAGACAAATTTCGATATATTATCGATACTTTGGCCAGCGATACCGATATTTGATAATCGATGTTTTTATAACAATCCTTTTAGGGATGGAATATATGAACGATAGGCATACATGAGCCACACAAGTTAAGTTGTTAAGTATAAAATAGAGGTCTCGAAGGCCCAAAGTATCTATACGGTATCGTATCTTTTCGAAATTCCGGTTCCTATAGCTAACTAGCCACAGACACCAAACACGACCCCGAACCACAACTTCAGTATAAAATATTACTTCTCGTAGTTCTAAAAAACTTTATTAAAGTAAAACCTCGCCATACTTCAGTCCACCAACTAAACTTGTACCTCTTTTCTTTATTTCAGATGGCAAATAAAATCCGCACTGGTCCCGTTGTTGATGTGCTTGGCGATGAAATGACACGCATCATTTGGTCTTCGATCAAGGACAAATTGATTTTGCCTTTCCTCGACATCGAATTGCACACCTACGATTTGGGTATGGAGAATCGTGACAAAACTGACGATCAAGTTACAATCGATTGCGCTGAAGCGATTAAAAAATATAATGTTGGCATTAAATGTGCCACGATCACCCCCGATGAGAAGCGTGTCGAAGAGTTCAATTTGAAGAAAATGTGGAAATCCCCCAATGGTACCATACGTAACATACTTGGCGGTACGGTGTTCCGTGAAGCGATAGTCTGCAAGAATATACCACGTTTGGTGTCGGGTTGGGAGAAACCTATCGTCATTGGACGTCATGCACATGGTGACCAATATAAGGCTACAGATTTCGTAACACCTGGTGCAGGCACATTAACACTTAGCTTCCAACCTGCAAATGGCGGTGAAGCCATTTCACATGAAGTGTATCAATACAAAGGACCTGGCGTCGCTTTAGCCATGTTCAATACAGATGAGTCCATTGTTGATTTTGCACATGCTTCTATGAAGTATGCGCTCTCACGAAAATTACCACTCTATTTGAGCACGAAAAATACCATACTGAAGAAGTATGATGGACGTTTCAAAGATATCTTCCAAGAGATCTACGACAAAGATTATAAAAAACAGTATGAAGCTGATGGTATTTGGTATGAACATCGTCTGATCGATGATATGGTGGCGTATTGTATGAAATCAGAGGGTGGTTTTGTATGGGCGTGCAAAAACTATGATGGCGATGTGCAATCCGACTCGGTTGCTCAAGGTTTTGGTTCGTTGGGCCTTATGACATCGGTACTTATTTGTCCAGATGGTAAGACAGTGGAATCCGAAGCTGCTCACGGCACCGTAACACGTCACTATCGTATGTATCAGCAAGGCAAAGAGACTTCAACCAATCCGATTGCATCGATCTTCGCTTGGACGCGTGGTTTGTTACATCGTGCTGAGTTGGATAATAATAAAAGTTTGAAGAAATTCGCAGAAACACTTGAACAGGTGTGCGTTGATACCATCGAGTCGGGTAGCATGACAAAAGATTTAGCCATTTGCATTAAGGGTATGAATAATGTTCAGCGCAGTGATTACTTGGAGACATTCGAGTTTATGGATAAGTTGGCTGAAAATCTACAAAAAGCTCTCAAAAATTGACTGATTGAGGATAGCTTGCAGCGCATTGCAAATCAAACAACCCATAATCGTTCTCATCTATGAGATTGTAGTGATGGTAATGCTGAGATTTAATGTTTTAAATATTAATGCCAGTTTTTGCCCAATGTACGACGTGTATTTTTGTGTACTCTAATTGTTTACAACAGTAAAATGTTAATGCCTTTACAAGATTAATAAATGATTTTATAATTGGTAAAAGAAAAAAATTTTGAAAAATTCGTTTTTGTTTTGTTAACGGATATTGGTCATGAAGTCTTCAAGAAGACGTCAAGGTTCAATGTACCCGCGGCATTTGGGCTGGTACCGCAACCCATCCGATTTAATCCGACAAAAGGACTGTTCATATCCGTAACTCTACCCAAACCTCCGTGGAGTGTTTTCCGGTCACAACAATAAGATGTCCACCTGAAGCTAAATAACGGGTCGATTCTGTGCGTAACCGGTAATTTTGTACCTGGAAGATTATCTAATCGAAAATCGTAACCGTTGGCAATGCAGTTCATGTAACCGCCATTCTAGCGTACATGGCAACGCTGTCAAAAACAAACAATGCGCAATAGGGAATAAAATGCAAACGTGAACGAAACTTCGTGTACTTATATTATTTATTAATTCTTGTGCGGTATTTTCTGTCCACAAAAATATTTACAAAACACGTGCAAGTTTTCGCGATTACGCGACGTTACCACCTATTTTGGTGGTTACGAAATTGAACTAAAACTTAAACCGACTGAATACCAAAACTATTTATTTTCCGGGAAAACGAATGTTATCATACTAGAATTAGGGTGTAGGTCGCAGTTATCATATAAATATTAAAAGTGTAAACTGATGAACACATAAGCCATGAAAGCTCTCCAAAGAGAAACCAGCTCAATTTAACTACTTGAGTAGAAGCAAAAAGACTATCAACTTCTACCACCTTTCAAATCTTGTCGTTGATTGTTTGTTTATTTCACACTCTCCTCAAGGGTTTAGGCGTATATCAGCTATGTACACAATCATTGGGAGATATCGCTCCAGCACCTTCTCGTACTATTCGACAACAGCGGGGACGAGGAAGTGTTACATGATCACTTTTGACATTCTCGAAAAATGGAAGCAGACGAAGGTTCCCGTACTAAAGCCTGGAAAGCCAGCTAACGAAGGGGATTCGGATCGTACGATAACTAGGGACAGTTATGCTCCTTTATTACAGGCAAGCTGCCGGTAGCCGACCATTAGCACGATAGCCAACTTCTTTTAAACAAAGTTTAACCCACCAATGTTAAGCGGTTAAACCCTGTGGAATGTAAATGAACTCGTCACTGCACCCTAGTAATTCATATTCCAAATATCAGAGCGACCCGCGCCACCTACCGGTGTTTTATTTATTTCAAGACAGTATCTCAACGGGAAGTTGGTTTAAACTCGAATACAAAAATTCGCGGATAACACCAAAGCGGCCTAATAGAAACATTTTTGGAAGAATCAAAAGAGTTGAGTCCACCACTGCAAGTCAGGAGGTTAGAATATGTCCTAGGTAAGTAAGTGGCGACTAAAATGCTTAAAGGTAATGACTTGCAACTTGATGGTATCTACGGATGTGATGCCTCTCACCTCTCATTACCCATCTTCTACTTCCTTACGGAAGGAGGGGTGACATGACCAAGCATACCAAATCTCTCCCGCGACAATCGGGCATGTACCACAAGGCAGTACTGGAACGTACCGGGTTCATATACCGCAAAGTACTGTCACTTTCGACAACACTCCCCAAAACCTTCATTGAAAACAACAACAACAACTAAATACTTGAGCCAAACTTAACTAAGCTACATAAGTAATCGCTATTTCGACCGAAGCGGAAAACGGACTAAGACCCTTAAAACTTGACTTAACTACAAAGAGAGCAGCGGTGTGAATAAAGATGAAGAACATGGAATTCTTTCAAACCACATTTACGCCCTAATTTTAGTGTGGTAACAACATTCGTTTTACCGGAAAATAAATAAGTTTAACACCCTTTTGGTATTCTGCCGGCTTAAGTTGCAGTTCGATTTCGTAACCACCAAAATATGTGGTTACGTCGGGTAACCGCGAAAAATTGCACGTGTTTTGTAAATATTTTTGTGGACAGAAAATACCACAAATTTTGTACACATACTAGCTAACAAGAATTAATAAGCAATATAACCGCTTGCATTTTATTCTCTCTTGCGCATTGTTTGTTTTTGACAGCGTTGCCATGTACGCTAGAATCGCGGTTACATGAACTCCATTAGATAATGTTCTAGGTACAAAATTACCGGTTACGCACGAAATTGATCCGTTACATGCATATTTACACAACAAAATCCATCAATCGGAATTAAGTTAACTTTTTACAAAGGCTTCGAAACCCCGTTTTCAAAAGGTATCTAACCCCACTTTCAGGCACATCGTTGCACAAAATCACTTAGAACTCTCATTCATAAGTACAAAAACTTTCAGCTGAGAATTTTTTTTTTTTTCATTATACGACGAGGACAGTTTGATAAGGGAGGGATTTAAGATGCCACAAGTGCACACAACTTCATGACGAAGTTCTTTATAGAGCAGCTTTAAAGTGCACCTCCTTCGAATCAAAAGATTTTGTGTTATCGATAAATTTCAACAGAAACCTTTTCGGAGTTTAGTGACTTCCTTTTTGAAATTCCCTATTACCAACACAAAGATATTTGCTTTCAGATCAGCGCACAGAAAGGGTAGGACGATACAGAAAGCCAGTTCATTATAGAGGTGCAGTAAGCCTTTGCGGAGAGGTAGAGCTATGTATCTTCCTAGATAGGGGACATTAAACAACCCGATCCTGATTGCGGTAGGTCATTGACTTGAGAGGAGAGCAGCTCTGCAGCCAAACAAAAGTTGTATAGGGAAGCCGAAACCTAAATTGGATATAAGGCACAAGTGAGGAACAAGAAATCGGGGCATTGTCGTCCCTCTTGTTAAGCTTAGTGGGGAACGAACTCATTGCAAGTGTGAAGTTCTATACCAATTTTTGTAATATTATTCTAAATGACTTGAAGTCTGACAAATGACCTTGAGTTTTCAAACTTAGAATTTATGTATGTAGGGCGTAATCTTCTTGAATCGCACCCTATTACTAAAAAAAACCAAATAAATACAAACGAAGTTCTTAATTTGCCGAGGGTGATTGAACTATTATGCCCCAGTACCGATTAATGACAGGTCCGCTTATGCCGTGATATTACTTCAGCTGAAGTGAGCATTCGTATAGGCCTTTTTAAGGGAGTCTCACTATCTGTTTCTATTTATTTATCAACCGACCCAACCTCCTCGTATGTTTCAAATCTATATTGTCCAACACAGGCTGTCCACGCACTTGATAGGCTTCCATTTAGCTATGGACAAACAAGCTTTTATTAGATTTTATGAGGTGCTAGCAGCAGTCTTACGGAAATTATCAAACGTGCAACATGCATTCATTTAAAGACGCGCTGAAGAGATAAAACATTTAAAACCACTAATTAACTAAAAGCAAAATTAGTTCGCAAGGACCCCACACTTGTGTTCTTAAAAGCACCTAAACCGTTATCCTTTCCACCACTAACCTCGTTGTTTCTTATTTATCGTTGTGCGCTAATATTAATCGTTCTGTGTCTTGTGCTTAATCCAGGATATGCATACTCGTGTGAAAACAACAACAACTAAGAATGCCTGCTTTGCATATTCCGCGTTGCTTTCGGTGGCAAATCTATTGTTCTTGGTAGTGTCTGTGAATGGTTATCCTTCCAATACGTTTCGTGATCTTGATATTTGCAATCACTGGAATGGACGGCGCCATTTTTTGGAATTGGGCGAACGAGGAGATTTGCATGCGCGCAATGTCACCACATCGGCTTTTCGAGTGTGTAGTTGAGCCTGGCTTTTATTTATTTAGAATTTAACCGACATTTGAGGAACGGGATGACTTCAAATCAAAATGAAAGTACACCACTTCTAGTGAAAGACCTACAACTCGGATAGAAAATTCGCTAAATTTTGCCTAGGGCCTAGATTTATCCTTTTATACTCGGCCGGTCAAGGAGAGTATACGCAGGCTCTGGCCAGTTTGTTAATGCTTTTTTAGACGGAGTCTGGGTAGTAATGTCGATCTAGGCCCTGCCAAGTTTTTCCAAGGCAATGCCAATTAGAGAAAAAAATATTTAATTGCCTCCGAGGCAGCATCAAACCCCTGGCACCTCCACATCACAGCCGTATTCTCTATCCATTGAGCCATTACAATGAAAATATGAAATCTTTTCCCCAGTTAATCCACTTGAATTCAATGTGATAATCGTAGAAAAACCAGGAAGGCCCATAATAGGAAAAACTTAGCAGGAGGTAGCTGGAAAAAACTTGGCAGGACACTGCTAGATTTTTCAGCGTAACCTGAGAGAAACTAGGCAGGCCCCCTGCAGAATATACGATAAGTTGCCCGTAAATTTGAAAATATAAGTTTTCCATGCTATGCCAAGGACCTGGCAATTCTTGTGAGGGGAAATTTTACTTTGACACAGTGACAAAGTGATTCGAATCAGTCACCTATGTCACACAGCGGATACAGACGGTAAGATAAACAGAAGATCAAACAGTCAGCGCTAGTAACGGTGCGTACCTGATTAATTTGGGCAATCCGTAGCACTCCTCTAAAATCTTTGGGAAGCATTTGTGTGGTTTACAACAACTCCTTTGCTTTTGCCCCACATATAACGCAAGCCGCAAGGAACCATCTATGAAGCTCGTTCGCTTTACCAGATGTTACAAGAGGCCTAAACTAAGACCACCCTCAATTGGGAGAATACCACTAGTACTCTTACACAGGGCTAAGTACCTCTGAATTATGTAAGGCAGGAAGACTGAATGTAGGTTATAACGCTAAGCAAGCCTTGATAGATTCGTCAAGCACTAGTGAGACCAGTTTCAAGCGACGGGGTATCTCCCGAAGATTGGTCTTTGGCTTTTACTATACTACTTGTAACGACGACTACTGCCAAAAAGGTTGGAATCCGTCCAGGGTTCGGCTATTACCCAAAGTTTATAGCTTTTCCCCTTAAATACCGCAGTGTCAGGAATGTTGGGGGAGACTCATTTCGGTCAGTAAAGTGGTGAACTTGAATTAGATGGGTAGGTAGACGTAAGTTCAACTTTCCTCACTGCCGAAGTGTCCGAAAGAAACTTGTTTTTCTTCTGAATCATTTTAGAAGTTCAATTACTATAATGTGTGTAAAGTGTTATTATACTTGGTGGAGCAAATGAGTTGGCCAGAAGGGGTACGACCTCCCACATTCTTATGGGGAATAGTTTTCTTGGTTTGCCTTTGGCCTCTATTAAACTTTGTGCGAGCACACCCTCCATTAATAGGTCAAATATGATCTGGTCAGATCTTTCCACAATCGATTCATTCAGCCAATTTAGCCTTCTGTGAGTGGGCGTCAGATCTTATAGATTACTCTCGCAGTGTACCGGTAATGAAGAGAAGGATTGTGTTTAAAACATGGTTGGTTACTCTAGGTCAACCGTTTCGCAATAATCTTACGGAGGTGTCAAAATTTAAAATAGAGTATGTTACTAAAAGTATTGACTCAACGAGGTGGTTCGATCTGGTATCTACTTAGCGTAGAAATGGGTAGAGACCATAAAATATATCACAATGGGTGACCTAGCATTTGGGCTGATAACTTTTTCTTAAAGCTGGGCCCTACCCAAACTAATGGAATATGTATACAGTTCTTTCATCCTGAATTGAAAACATGAATTCCTAGCATGTGTGCCTGCAACCTAATAATTGTTCTCCTCCACTAGAGCACTCTCTTTTCGTCCACAAACCCAAGTCATATGAAAAATCGCAGCAGCACCGATATTTGGTATCAATGCAATTTGGAACTTGTCACCTGCGCCGAATGTGTCATACGCATAACATTTACACACGTCAATTTCTCTAAGACTTGCGAACGCATTACTAATTCGGGTATTGGAAAATCTTCACTATGTCCTTGTGAACACATACAATTCTCAGAACCACCCTACGATACGACAATTTCGGGGCAGGAATTTTGTGGTGATGGCAAAGTGTTTCGCAGTAAGACGCGTACATTGTTATTGAAATTTTTCTATCGTGCAACAAATAGTCATGTATTTTCGTTGCAGTATTTCTCGGAGAGTATGTTAAGCTTTATTTTTTCCAATACGTTTAACCCTTAAATGCCAAACGTCAAGAAATTTTAAAAATAAAATTTTTTGTTTAATCAATCAAAGTAGGCAGTAAAGGGTTAAGCCCTTGCTTCACTCAAACACATTTGCATGTTTTATATGTGTAATCCAACTTTCGTAGGAAATGTTAAAATCGTAAGCGGCTCACCGCGTCAGGCCATCATCAGTAATTACTCCAAAAATGCACCCCATGTCATCTCTACACCTTACTTCCCGATGCCTTATCCGCGTGATTACGGTATTGAGCACATATTAACTTGTGAATCGGAAAATTGTCAAGTACGTTTGGATTTTACTGATTTTCAATTGGGTCTCACTTCAACTTTGGAAATATTCGATTCGAACGGTCAAATGTTGGACTCCTATACCGGTGAACATTTTCGGCCGCCCATCACAATAAGCAATGGGAAATCTTTGTTGCTTCAATTTCGTGGTAATGGCAATACGGGTGTTGGATTTCGTGCCGAGATTTCATTTGTGTCTTCGAAGCAGTTGAAGGAGGATCGCTTGGTGCCATATACAGGTAAACTCAAATAAAACATATTTTATGTTGTAATCAAGCAAAACAGTGTCGGTCCATACTATGAACTCGTTATGCTTTCCTACATTTTGTCTTTAATGATACTAAAAATTAGAAGTTTGCCCACAAATAGTTTGACGGTCTGTTATCAAAGTCAGTCGTTAATAGAATATGTGCAGTAGTATTAGGGGTATGAATTATGCTGCGCCCGTGAGTGTACTATGTTCTCTTATTTTCATAAAACCCCATTCAGGCCTAGATCCTTTAAAAAATCAAGGGCTAAGAGAGGTTCAAATGATTTACTCTTTTTCGGGCGATAGAGACGCACTCAACAAGGATATGTTTAGCAGTTTCAACTGCCAGTTGACAGAAGCGACAAAGGCTGAATATCTATCTGGACTAGGGTAGAAGGAAGGAACCATGTTGCATAAATTGCTGCTCTTACCTTAATTCCATACTGACGAGTAGATATGCCACTATCTCATGAGAAGTATTACACACTCATCGCAATAGCAATAATTTACTGATAGGTACTCTCAAGCTAATTTTCACCCCAGCATCCTTAGGACCCAAGATTCCCCTTGTGATACCAAGTGAATCTAATGACCGCCTACCCAAACCAACTTGTGAATTCCGCAAAACGTAGTTGGCTCTGGATAAAGTATTTTGCTCCATATTGCAGGGTACTCACAAAGAAGATGCTTTACTGTTTCAGGCTCCTCTTCGTCTCTACAGTTTCTACAAAAGTCATTGATGGAAGTGGCAATCCTTTCGCCGTTTTTTCCTGCATATAAGTACCCTGTGAGAGGACCCATCAGTAACTAGAGTCCCCTCTGCTAAGAGTAAGTAAGTCTTGCGATCTACTCGCTACAAACTCTGGCCACACCCGTTTAGGACGATCATTTGGTCATCCCTCTCATTGAGAGATTTGTGGCAGCCTTCCACTGTTCTTGAGTAACATGTGATAGAAGAAGACATCGCGAGAATTAATATTCCTTGTCTTCAAAATTTCTACAGCTTCCTATATACCGGCCGCTTTTGCCTGAAAGACACTGGTCAGGCAGGCGAAAACCTATCTAGTTCAATTAAGCAGCCGCCGGCCGCTTTTTTATCAAGCTTCGATTCATCTGTGTAAAAATTTATTGATCCATTTTGGCGACGGCAAATTTCATTTGGGTGGAATACTGCTTTTTATTTCCAAATCGATCCGCCAGCCGACTATTTTTAAAATAATTGACGATAAGCTAATTGGCCTGAAGCCCCTGTGTTGTTGTTTATTATTGTATATTTACGTGCTATTACCTACCTCGTACAGCTACTGGTTGTTCTAAAGACTGTCCCTCCCCTATATATAAGTTAGTTTTAAACCAACCTCTATAGATGTCCAATGACATATTTTTACCGATTTTCATTTGGAGATAAAATAGTGGAATACACTCGAGAGTAAAAGAAGCCGCGTTTAGCTGGATCTTAGAGTAGTCGTGGGAAAAACTCCACTAAAGATTGGTGAAATTTTAATTTGGCAAGTTTAAGCAAGTGCGATGAAGGGTGGACAATTTAAAGCTTATTAGAAGCACGGCTATATATTAGACAGGGTTGCATTGATAGGTCTCAGAAAATAACGCCATAACTACACAACTCAACTATGGTTTGAACCAACACCCGCCAAACCATAAGACGGTGCTCGTGGCACTTGACCTATCCAAAGCTTTCGACACGGTCAACCACGCCACACTCCTAAAAGACCTGGACACCGCTCCCTGCTGCTAACTACCTCAGCGGTCGACAGGCGTAAGCTAAATATAGGATTCCGGGATGCCACAGGTGGTTTCCTTTCACCCTTTTGTTTAATTTCTATTTGTCGAGGCCTCCTCCTCCACCAGGGGGGTCTATTGTTTCCTACGCTGAAGACTTTACGACTTTGGCTTCGTGTAAGGGCCCCTCTATTGACGTACTCTGTACTAGGATAAACTGTAACCTCCGTGACCTTTTCAGCTTCTTCAGTGAGGGAAATCTGACCATATTTTTGACAAAATCGACGGCGACTCTCTTCACGACGTGGAATGCGCAGATGTGGCAAGAGTTAAACGTCCACGTACATGGAGTAACTCTAACTACTATCAATCACCCTAAAATCTTGGGTGTCACGTTCGACATCGACCTCACCTTCGCTAGTCATGCCACCGCAATAGCCTCAAATGTACATAACCGCAACAAGATCCTCAAGTCACTTGCCGGTACCTATTGGGGTCACGATAAAGAAAATTTTGCTTGCTACATATAAGGCTATTGATTACGCTGCGCACAACCTTGCTGACACCAACTGGAGGAAGTTGCAAGTCAGCCAAAACACTGTCATCAGAATTGCCACGGAATGTCTTCTTATGACATTTGAGTCTTACCTCCATCAAAACACTAAAATGCTCAATGTTCGTGAGCACGCGGAACTGTTGAGCATACAGTTTTTACTGAACTGTCACAAACCGCCACCTATTGGATGCAGCTCCGCCTCCTAAGCACATAAGAAAACATCTTCGTATGCACAATGATGAGATCCGGCACCACGTTTCTTTGTCGTTTGATCTGCGTAACCATAGGCTGGCTCTAAACCACCTCCACACCGATTCGGTGGACAGATCCCTCAGATTTCGCTCTGTAAACCCCGTAATTGACATCCCACCAACTGAAATAGCTGAACAGGATTGCGTCGTTCCAAGGGAGACTATAGTTATGCTGGCACAACTTCGTTCTGGATATTGCAACAGGTTGAACTCTTACTTATCCAGACTGAACCCCACCATACCCCTAGCGATACTAAACATCTCTTTACCTGTTTAATTGAACGTACTCTTCTAAGAACAATATCACTCTGTCCAACCCTGTTGGACTTGCGTTAGAAGAGCCACCTTACTCTGGTCCAATACTAATCTGTATACTGTAACAGATGGAACTTATATATATGTAATAGTATTAGTAAGGAGAAATAATAGCAACCTGGCGAGATACAACTCGCAGGATTTTTAAGCCGACCTACTCTTATAATTTGTGGAGGGTAAACCAGTTTTTAAACATTTTGTAGGTCCCATACCTCAAACCTGGGATCTTAGGTGCTTTTTACCACAGTGCACTGAGAGTCACTATTCACTTTCTATATGAAGCCAACCCACCTAACTTCAATGTCACTGTGGTCCAACTATATTGAACCGTCGCATAACCTACGACAACGGTTAAATGTGTTCGAGATAATGTCGCCTATTCAGGGAAAAGAGTGGCTAAAACATCCGCAACAACAACATTTAATTGTCAGTCATGAAGAAAATACGTTCAAAAGTAATTTTCTCTAATTACCTCTTATGAGTACACTCACAAGACTTTTCCAAAGAATGTTTACAAAAATAGATACGTTTGAAGGTCTTCAATGTTGTTTGGCATAGCAATACGTCCATTCTAGTCCAAGTCACCCTTTAGTCAAACGACGCCGATGCAGTACTTAAATGAGTGGTTATATGAAAGAGAGGAAAGAATGCGTGTCGTAGGAGACGGTGAAGATATGTGCATAGGTATGAAGAGGTCAGCATAAGTATGTAATGACCTAGTATGGCATATATCGATGGATTTCCGCTGAAAAAGAATCGATTTCTTCCTCAACAATATGTGTTATGATAGGATTATTCTGGTTTTTGTTTTGATTTTTTTTTTTGTTTTTCTTGCATTTCTTTGTTGTCTGTTTTTTTATTTATTCTTTTTTTTTTTTTTCTTGTTTTTTTTTTTTTTGTTGATGTTCATAGAGGCTTAAGTCTTATGTAAGAGAATAACGATTAGCGACGATTTCCCATGTAAGGTAGAGTAAATAAGACCGTGTTTTTGACATGTGAGTTTTTGTCACACCTTTAACACATACTTTTGTGCATTTCAAATTATTCACTCACAGGTAAATAGATAGAAATTTCGCATTTGAATTAGCTTCACATGTTCTGCCTGTAGCGAGTCTCTTCTTCAGGGGCATCGTCTTCTTAATCTACACGTGCAAAACTGCACTCACATACCGTCAAGTGTGCTGTTTTCGCGTTCCTTTTAATTTATTTTAAATCTAAACGAAGTTCATCAAGATCATCTAACAGTAGGTCCTGCCAAGAAACATACAGTTTCTGGAGGATGAAACCCGATTAAACTTGGTCTAGGATTAATTTTTTGAAGTAGATAGGTGTGTGCGTATGTACATTGATTATAACAGGCTCCCATATGGATCAGTAGGGTTTGGGTTTGACTTTTTAGCAATATTCGTATGGATGTACTGCAAAAGTAATGTAGGTTGGTTTGCGGTCTATGTCCGTCTGATGTATGACTTCTAAGTGTATTTATAGGCCGATTCTGGCTAGTGACTACTGACAATTGTGATGGCTCTGTTTTCAGTTCGCTATTTTAAATTTTAGGAAAAGAATTGTCAGTCACTGCAAGCCAGAATAGGGATGTTAGAAGGATCTCAAAAAAATGGTTTTCTGTTTTACGTACCGGAATGATTCGGGGTTTCTTACTCGACCGAGTGCTGTTATTTCAATGTAACTCTGTCTAACTCGCCACGTCGTCATCTGAAACTCTCATCCTCCCAGCAGCTCCTTGCACGATGGCTGCTCTTTACTCTCTTGCTCCGGACGGTTATTTAATCCAACCAACTGTCCGAGAGATTATCGTGCTGACGTCAGTGAGTAGTTCAGAGGCGAGAATAGTGTAATCCTCGGAGACTTTAATGCACCCCACGACGTTAGCACTCAAACCTACCCGGTGATGGTAGAGCACCGGTGTTGGCCGAGCAAATAGACGATTCAACGATTTGCACGATGAACAGACATCACCATCGTCGTCAGCGCAGGTCTTATGAACTGTGTTGACTGTCGACCGATTTTCACTCTTGCATCGAATCATTTACCCATCATCCTCTCTATCGATCAACTTTGTCATCTCGGAACATCGTATCTACTTCAACTTTAGCAAAGCTGATTGGGCTGCATTCATTGATTACACTGAGCACTCCTTCGCTGCTCTGCCCACTTCAACTGACGTACGAGAAGGAGAACGAGTGTTCCGATGATGCGGCCCCAACCCAACACACCCCGTTAGGTAGAATAAAAGAAATTAAACCGAATTTTAGCCCTGACTAAAGAACGCGATTATGTGCGCCATTTCGAATCCTGGGAATTTTCAAATCCATTGAGCTCTTTAATATTTCGCGGATTGTCCTCTCCCATTACCCATGGTTAAATCAAATATCTTAAAGCTATAGTAAGTCAATTGCCAAGATCCAGAATAAGGGAGGAGCACTCTTCCGTCGGATAGGCCCTTTTTTAGTTTTTTGTTATTTGTGTTGACTTAGTTACAGTGGTATTTACAGTGGAACATTAAGCACAACGACAGAGACATGCAAAACTTACTTAACCTGCAGATGCGACAGGCCCGGGGTCAGTCTCTCTTGCACATTGTTTTATAAAGCATGAGCTTGAAGTTTATCAGGTTGATCTTAATTGGAGTGTTATGATAAAATAATCATCTTTTTAATTACATACTTTCAATCCTTCAATTTCTCTTCGTAGATTGTGGTGGCATGGTTTCAGGGCCAGGTGGTGCAATTACTATGATGAATATGATCGAAAACAGCACCGATGTGAGATTTTATGATTGTATATGGATTATAAAACCTGGCAATAACTATATGATGATGAAAACTCACATATCGCTGCGTGTTGAGGAATTTCATGATATGGCTTCACGTTCGGATCTAACCATACGTTTGGGTACAACTTCCGATGCGGCAGAGATAGAGAGCGTCGTTTGGCCCAACAACGGCATGAGTAAAGAGAGTCATATTGTACCAGTACTCACTGGTTATTATATACGTTTACGTGGCGTTTTTGGTATGTCATCGAAATTGGCAATTTCTTACAGTGTATTCAATTATCTAAGTAAGTAATGACCTTATAGATATTAATGTGCATTTTTGACTCATAATGGTTTAATGCAAATTTGTAGATTGCTATATTGGTTCGGAATTCTTATGCGGCAATAATCACTGTATATCTATACGACTGCATTGTGATGGTTTCGATCATTGTGGTGATGGCACAGATGAACCTGAAACGTGCGAGGAAGATTGGGCTCATTTACAACACGATCGTCGTTGGTATTCACATAAGCCAAATTATTATTTTCCGAAAATTGAACAATATCCAGATTTGAAAACAGCAACTGGAATCTTTATAATAAGCACATTGGGTATTTTCGCAGTACTCACCGGCTGGATGGTGATTCTATATCGGATGGGTGTCAGAGCACGACATCAACGTGAACTACAAAATCACCTGCAAACGATTAGTGAGCTTTTGGGTAAAGATTCGTTTATTTTTACTACCTGTACATTTTTAAAGTATTCATGGCTATATATGAGCTCAAGACCAAGAATAATAATTTTTATACGAAAATTTTTTTTTTTAATTTTTTTAATAATTATTTGATTTTTTTAAATAATTATTGAAAGATTTTATTAGAATAGAGAAAGTAACATTTACAGACAGCCGCCATAGCTTTTCTTATAGATTCATTTCGGAAGCTGCAAGACTTTTTCATAAGATAAATTTTGGCCCGCTATTCTAACCATAAAGCTATCAGAAGCTGGCTTTTCTGTTAGCTAAATTCCTATTTCTATTCATTTTACCATGATGCGGTGGTTAGCATTGATCATAATTTATTTGTGGTGGGGCAAATTTTTATATATGTATGTGTATTCGGTACCAAATTCGAAACAATAGTACGAAACCTAAGGAATTTAAAGTAAAGCAGATGGTTGAACTCTACTGAGAGCGAGCACTCACTCCGTATTTTAGCTGGACGCAATATAGGATCGCAACGACAGCGGGAACCCCACTGCTACGATGAGGAAAGTTGAGCTGTCTCGCGAATGACCCGATACGGCGTCACAAAGTGTAGCATTCTTACGACTGCTGCCTCTAAAAATCTAAATGACGTCGTTTCGGTTGTTTCATTGAGTATAATCCTATTTGATTCGCATCCATGAGTGGAAGGGTTTTTGAAGCACATGCGCCGGATACATTCATCTATCCGAGGACTGTCCATTTCAGCAACACCAAAACCTTTGAGGTGTATTTTGTTAAAACAACAATTGCTGGAGCCATAAAGGTTTAGGATAGAGCGACTTTCCTGACAGCACCGGGCTGGTTATTCTTCAGTAAAATCTGCAGAACTTTGATTCAGATATCATTAAGTAGGCGGAGAAGCTTACTTACTTAAATGGCGCTGAACTGGCCAAACGGTTTTGACCGTTCAACATTCGCTCTGTCAACTGGCGCCAATTGGAATGATAACGGGATCGCAAGTCGGTGCACTTGGTCCTTCCGTCGGAATGCTGGTCTGTCAGCGGGTGTCGATAAGAATACCTTCTGCATCGGAGCATCTTCTTTCATTACCATATCCGTAACTATAAAGTTAAAGTGTTTTTCTCGGCATCTTAAAGGAACTTCAACTTAACCAGATAGTTTATATTGTGTATTTCCTTTTCATCAACAATATATCTTTTCTTACCTGCATTAGATACAAAGTTTGGATTCTTAAAACGCTTTATCTCTGTTTAAGCGACATAAGCTATAACTATTTATTTCGTCTATTTTTTTTGCGCTGCACTCTCTTGTAATTCGCAAGCAGCTTATGAAATATCCCAAAAATATAGTTTATGTTTTGTAATCCCAAAGCGGGGTTTTTCACAGCGAAAATGAGGAGCCAACAGTGCTCGCCCCCAATTAATACATACAAGGTTCAACAGGTGCACCGCACTCCGATATATATAGAACAAATAATTTAAATAAATAAAATAAGAATTAAATAAATATTAGAAAAGGGCTCCCTATACTAAACACGTGCTCCGCACACCCCCTTTTCCTCTCTAAACCAATAATATAATATAAATAATAAAATAAAATAAAAAATAACTCAAAAAACTACTCGCCCTCCATAATGCTTAGACAATCTCTTTTGATTTCCTTTCTACCACCAGATCGCCAGGAAGAGATGACACCCGATGAACCGCCTAGCTATGAAGCGCCTCCCGACTATGAAGAAGTAATCAAAGTCGGCATGGAGCAAGAAATACGTGATACACGCCAGCGCCAACGACGTCGGCATCATCATAACGAGCGTTGTTGTGGGCATTCAACATACGTTCTCCCGCAAACGCATTCTTGTGATCGTCCAACGACATCGACAGCAGCTGCAGCTCTTACACTTGCAGCCGGCACTGTGGCTGAAGAAATTACAGGAACCTCAATATCCGAGGCGGAAATATGCCACGAACTGGCCAATCGCGTACTTATGGCCACTGCAGCTTGTGGTAATACTTCATAGATACATAAATATCTAACCACTCACAAACATGCTATGTAAAAGATCGAACCTCTTAAAATTTCCCTCTTAACTCCCTTTCGCTAAACACATACCCTTAAAAAAGCTCATCAAAAGCTAATTTTTTTTATTTATTAAATCAAAGACTCACGTTTACAGGCGCTGCAGGCGCGTCAGAGTCGGGTGCGTCAGTTACGCCGGGATGCTGTTGCGGTCAATCAACCATGGGGCTTTCGACGGGCGCGACATCGCTTCCCATTGGGTGTGAACTACCCGGTACCGTTGCGGAACAACCAGAGGCCACAGCGAGCTCGTAAGTGCAAGTCAATTTTTTAATAAAGGAATTTACCGTTAATTTCGTTTTTTCTCTTCTTCAAATCTACACACGTAGTACCGGAACGCCGAGTCAACTTGAGGAACGAAGCGCAGAATTTCGAGATGATTCACTCAATATATCACTCACTTTAGGCCTTCCACAAACCACGATGGCTCTTAGCGAAAATAGTAAGTATTTATGAAGGAATACCTAATAGAGGTATTAAAGTATCTCAAGAGAGATATTAAGTCTTTAAGATGCTTGAAAATATTGACTACAAAAGGTCCTTAATCTCCTTGGAGATATATAGCGCCGAAATATAAAAGCAAAGTGGGTCGATATGATGGTCCGAGGGATCAAATAATAGCAGGAGGTGCTAGTCCCAAAGCGTGCTAGTTATTTATTTCGACAATGGACGGACAATATGTATAACACCCGTCTTAACCTTTGCTATGTGACATACCTTTGGCATACAAATTTTTATTCACCTATGTCTACATATGTATTGTGAGTGTGGATGAGAAGTAAACTGGGGTCGAATTACGTTATACGTTCCGTGATCGAAAGCGAATTTTTAAACCACAATAGCTCTAAGCCCATAATGCGGAATGACGGCATACGGGAGCAATTGGCTGGAAGTACCGATCGGTTCAATTATGCATTATTACTTTTTTTAAAAGATGGACAGTTTCAAAGTTATTGTGACTTAAAAAAAGCTTACGATCACGGAACGTGTGTCGTAATTCGGCCTCTGGGTCTCACTGCAGCACTGAAAAGCCTTTCATGTAATGGTACTGCCGCTCTCTTAAGCCATGTGACTTTTCCTTAGTCCTAGAATTAGTTTAACTATAATATATAATTTCAGATGCCAACGCCCCTTCGCGTCCCAAGAGCTCGTCGAATTACAACGAACAAACTTATTTGAAACGTTCATGGATTGTCGTAAATAACGGAACTCATAGCTACAAGGTCCAACGATTACGTCATACATTCTCCGTACCTGAATCATTCCCCATTGATGCCTATTATTCAGATGTATTGAGTTATGGAACGAATCTACCACATGAACGGTAAGTAAATGATTTCGAGGAATCCATTCCACTTTACTTCCACGCAATATGCATCCTTCTCCATTGAGCGAGCAATATCCTACTTTGTTATTGACTTCCTCCACTGCTGGAAGACACTTAAAACCACAACTGTAGTATTCCACTTCTGAATTTCTCTTGCTCTTATAAGAAAGTTAAATGTCAACTGAAAAAGTTATGACTGTCGACGACGAGGATGGCTTCTTACACTATAAGCTGACTTGGTATTACCTGCCAATGGTTGTAAAGCCCAGCAAGGCAGATCTACATATGTTACTTTCCCACAGATGCCGTATGGATTTGGTTTTACTGTCCATGATCAAAGACTTGGTTTTAAAATATTTAAAGGCAAAAGTTTTCCACCCAAACGAGTGTTATACTACATTTGCATTGCACCACATTTGGAAAATTCAAATGACTAATTTCAAACCCTTCACATTAGCACATTTGCATTTTGTTTGACATTTCCTTTATGCAAAACTTCAAACGCAATGAGTTCGAAAAAAATGTCATGTTGTAGCGGCCAAATCAGAACCAATGCGAGCGAATGCGATGAAATCAGTCATTTGGGAAATGCGACGCATTTGGATTTTTTCGCCCAAAATTACTCATTTGGTGCAGTATAAATGTAATATTAGACATTTTTACTCCCTCCACCCACTATCGAAATGTTCGAGTACTTACCTGGACCCATACCGAGACAATTTAAACTCAACCTGAAAACTATACTTCTCATTACAGGCAAATTTTCCTGAGCAACGCAAGCAATTTTGGTTCCGAACTATCACGAGATCCATCCACACATTGCATCTATACACACCGTCCACAGCAATCACAATTTCAGCCAACATCAACGCATCAGCAACGTAATGCAATACTCCAACTGTACTGTGAAGATCCTTCAGCTAATAACTCAGACAACACCAACCACGATTGTGTCGCAGGATCAGTCGCAGTTCACCAATCATCACCAGATGTTGAACATTTGTTACATAACGAAATGATGGATAGCGATTGTGAGCTTGGTGGCGTTTTTTGCTTTGGTACTGTAAGCAATCGAAAACAGTCAAAACGTAGCCATCACAGCAGACGTCATATCCGTAGTAAATCGTTTACCAACTCAAGCAGCGGTGTACCCCAACATCAACAACGAATCGGTTGTGGTGTTGATGGTGGTGTTGGTGTAATGAGACGCAGTTCTTCGGCTGATCTATTGTTGCACTTTAGTCCAGTCACTTCACCTAAACGGATTCAGTACGATGGTGGGAATTGGCAACAGCATCAAAAGCATGAAGAACTTATTTATTTGATTTAAATAGATATTCAATTATAGGTTGTGATAAAAAAAAATTGAAGTTGCTGCAAGGCGAAAGGAAGTTTAAAAAAGAAACTAAGGATTTATTTCTTTATTGCTTCCAATTTAAATTAATTATTGTGAATGTGATTTAGTTATTAATATTGTAAATTATTCAATATTCTCATTTGTGTATGTATGTAATTAATTCTTTTGTTTTGCCCATAAATATTTAATTTATTCGTATAACGTCGACTGAGTGCAAGATCACCCCATCAAAGAAATTTGTTGCAAAGCCGCTATATGTTAGAGATAAGGCGTTCTTCTTTTTATGAATAGGGGGCGTTTGCGAACCTCCAACTTAGTGCGCGTGATCTTCCACTCAGCAGTTGATGATCAGTATATTTATTATAAATTTAAAAAAATGCCTAAAATTGCTACATAAGTGTGAATAAATTTATTAAAATATGAAATTTATTTAATTAACGAATAGCGAAGGAGGTGATGAACCCGATGCCCCAACCCCTAATTAGACACCATCTCTTTGCTTGGTCTAAATCTTCCTTCCCTACAAAGCTTATGCTGCTATGCAAAATAAGTTGAGCAAGTGCAACAGCCTCGTCGAGATTGGGAAACCAAACGAGTCTTCAGACAAGGTGACTCCCTAACATGCGATATCTCGACTTGATGCTGGAGAAAAAAATTCGAGTAGCAGACCTAAGCCGCACTATTACAATAGCGTGCTTTAACACGCGCGTCTAAGCTCTGACTCAGAGGGTCATTATGTAAAACGCAACGTGACGTAACGAGTCACTTCTCGTCTAAAGAAAAATACTTATTATATAAAGGCGTTCATTTCATTCAGTGACTGTCAGTAAATAGGAATTGCTATGCGAATTTGTTTGGTATTACATACCGTTGAAATTGAATGTGAGTGACTACGACGCAAAGTGTCACGGTGACTTACATAATAAGCCTCTTATTTTAGAAGCGAAAAAATTGGTATTGCGGTTAGCGACACTGTTGATGGCTACAAACCTGATTCGAATAGAAATTTTGTGTATTTGGGAATCAAAGATCACACTCTACGAGTCTCTGATCCTACCTGCATTGATGTATGGCTTGGAGTCAATGACGTCGAAGGAAGTTATAATGGGCTTTGCAGTTTTCGAGAGAAAAGTTCTCCTCAAGATATATGTATGCACCTCTCCGTGATGACAGTTTGTATCGAAGGAGGTCAAAGATGAGCTATACGATCTTTAAGCAAATATAAGTATAGTACAGTGAATCAAGGCCCAAAGGCTCCGCTGCCTAGGTTATATTCTGCGAATGCAGACAGACGTTTCTGGTCAGGTTTTCCATTGAGACAACCTAACTCGGATCAATTTTTTAGATCAAAGAACACTGAAACCAAAGCCATGTATGTATGTAATCACTGAACTTTTATAAAAACGCCCCCCCCCCTCCCCCCACATGGATTGTATCCATATTTCTTCTTCACTATCTGTGGTAGGTAGCTGGTCTCGCTGTGCACCACAAAATTTATGAGACTCGCTGCCGGTACTATTTCCAAAGGTTCAACAATATCTGGTCATTATCTAGTGTTGCATCAATGTATCCATTTTTGACACTCCGATGTGCTCAAAGTTTGTTTACTGCACAAATTAGTACCAACATGTGGGCGATTAGTTTTGAAGAAGACAGTGAGTTATGGAACCGTATTTGAGATCCTAACATAAGCTGTCAAAAGTCCGATATAATTGATAAACAAAATCACTCGAACGTTCAAATAGACATATGTAATAGACCCTTCGTAAAAACAGAGACATGGTCAGAGGTAAATCGAGAATAATACCAAGGAACTAAAACTCGAAAATTGGTGGCATCGAAAGTACCCATGTCTTGCTTTAATATGTAGGAAATTTTTTTTAAACAACACATCTGAAATTCAGTTTATGTATTTAAATAGTTAATGGTATTTTCAACAGCTTTCACTCAGACCTCTTTACGCATAAATTTGTTTCAAATTGGTTTTGCAAACTTTCAATACAAGTATAATGCTCGAAAATTTTGTACATGCCGATGGTATTTAAATCGTGATGTAGACTGTTACAACAAATAAATTTTGTTGAGATATCTCATGTTGTTGAGAAATTTCATGTTGTTCATATCTCATGACACGAATCAGTGTAAATAATACAACGATTTTGAAGTATTGTTTATATGGATGTAGTAGGTGCATACATATTTATGTATATATATTTATGCAATAATTAGAATTGTATGAGTAACGTACGCACCAAAGCTTTTGTATATAATGTATTTCAAATGAATGCCTTTAAATAAAGTTGTATTTTGTGTTTTTTTTTTTCCATTTTATTTCATTGTGATTTTTTGCTTTTGTTCCTTAAACTTTTCGCTTCGCGTTTTTATCGTTTTTGTATTTACTTCTTGCTTGTTTTATAAGTATGCATTCAAGTAGATGATTGCGATTGCAGATGCTGTCGGATTTGTTCAGCTACACTCAACCCGACCACATTGGCGCCACCAGCCTCAATTACACGCCCAGCAGTGTTCTCCAATGGCACAACAATATTACGTAAACTATCGATGCTATTACGTAGCTTGGCCGCCTGAAATTTCGCTGGTAATTTTGGTGAGCCTCCAACTGAAAAAGCTTTAAACTCCTTGTAAGCATTTAAGGAAGAGGAATTAACAAAAATAGAAAAACAAAACGTTTCAAACGTGGATTAAAAATGTTATATATTTTCAAAGTGATTTTTTTACTTTGTGAAATAAAATTTTTGTATGAATCCAATTATTTTGTTACCATTGCTTTTTGTACTAACTAATGGCTCATTCCATGTCATTTCGAATTTGATGAATTTTACTCAACCACTTTCTTTTTCCAAGTAACAAAGCACTTTCTGTGATACATCAACTATCAACGTGTCACATTTACTAGTTTATTGTGAGCTTTTTTAAATCACGTACCCAAAAATCATTTTTGTAAATGTTTTTAAAAATAACTTAAAGTAAACTTGCCACAATAGAGATATGTTATTTGAAAGTTTAAAGTAAACTTTTTATAAACTTCAAGAACATACTGTTATAAATTATTTCACTTTAAAAGTGAAATGCAAATGTCAAGGCGAATTTATACCAGGTGATATCATGGCGAATTTGTTGCTGAAAACACACACATGCTTCATGTGTTTTGTATTTCCTTTGGCGGCTTCTCCTGTCAAATTGCATAGAATTTTTTTTTATTTTGACAGAAGCAGCCCTTGCTCATATGTTCTTATGAGATCACCTGTAAGTAAATTCGCCTTGGCAAATGTTTAAAAAAAATTCAGAACAAAAATATTTGTCAGTTTTTTCTTTTCAACTTAAAATATTTAAAATTCTTTTCATAAAAGATCTTACATGACAATGACGATAAAAAAGCAAAAATCATGGCTGCATTTTAACCACTACCGCAATCTGCTAATAATTGGTTGAAATTGCAGCACTCAATGGATGATTACAATTTATTAATTTATCGTATTGCAATAGCTAAATAATATAAAACGTATTGTTTGAATAAAGTTTCAGGAAAAACATTATAAAAAGCTTTCTTTGAGAATTTTTTATAGGCTTACATTAATAAGCGTTTAATCAACGAGGCGTTTTGATTACACAACTCTTATTTTCAAATGTTTTACTATCGAAAAATCAGAATTTTGTAAGCTTAATATTTATTTCGGAAAGCTTTTTTAAGATTTGTTTTAAGTTTACTTTGCTTGTTGGGGTATATGTACACACATTTACATATATATGAAACACTGAACCGGATTAAGCGCTTTTTTACCAATTAACCAGAACGAATCATTTATATATGTAATACGAATAATAAATTTTTGAAGTTCTGAAAAGTTAATTAGTTATTTTTTTGGCAGTCGCTTGTTATATGTTGCATAGAAACTTGTGAATAAAATTCATGCGGATCGAACAAGTTCGACTGCAATCATTCCTAAATTTGACAAGGAATGGCCCTAATGTAAGCAATTGACTAAGAAAATGTGTTTGTGTATTATAAAAACAATGCAATTATTATGAATATATTTAAATATAATGCCAGTGACGTGTCTTAAAATAATATATACATATACATATGTATGTACGTGTATGTTCAAACATTGTTGATTGAAAAAAGGTAAATTCGAACTTAACTTAATAATAATATGTGAACAAAAGTGTGATATTATTATTCAATGTAGTATAATGTAAATCAGTTGTAAACCTATGTTGATATATGTGAATACATATGTTCTATATTGTCATGTAAAGGAAATTGGTAAAAAAAAAATAAAAAAAAAATTTAAAAAAAATATAAAAAAAATAAAAAAAAAAGGTGGAGCGAAAAAAATATGTTTTTTTCTAAACTAACGTTAGGAATTTGCAGCTTATAAAAAATAACATTTTATCGTCTGAACGGAAAATCACTTTATCCCGGCAACCTGTTTGAAAACAATCTAACTCAGCAAACCGGTTGACGTACGCGATATCTCAGAATTGGTTTAGGCATATAGGCATTAGGACTACCTCGGACATATTCTAAACCCCTAACCCCAGGGGTTCATATAATTTGTTCTTCATTCCCAGTCTACGCACCAAAGTTTCTCGGGTTTTATCCGACCAAGCTCTGTTATTTCAGCAGAACCCTGTCCAGTCGGTGCATCTATTCACGAAGTACTGTTACAACAAACTTACCACAGGACTGTCCTGTCAAGTCTTTGACATGCTCAACCAAGCGATACTTTTAAATGACGAGGACCAACAACTAGCCTAACCAGTTGAACCGCCAACTGTCTCAGTGCTCGTAACGCGTCTGAAGAGTGCAGAAATGAATCTGCATGCATCAGAAGGAGTTTCGCTCGTTTCCTACGCAGATGACTGCACGATATAGGCAACAGGCATTTCCGTGATGAGTTTCAAAGTAAATAGTTATTTTATGATCTGATTTGGGTTTACCACCTCCAGGAACCTGCCATTGTCACCGACTAAATCCTACTCCACCCTGATCAGGCAGACATACATTGGAAACTGACAGCACTCAGCCTTATGATGAAATTTGGCATAACATAATAAAGACGTTTGATACAAAAGTACACCGACAGGCCCTCAACAACATCCGCACGGAGTCGGTAAACTTCTTTGTCAGATCCCGCCCTGTGAACGCCATCAAACAGATACAAGCACCACCTGTCGCTGTAGTGAATGCAAATTTTCGAGGAAGAGGTGAATCATTCTTGATGACCCGAGCATTGCCGATTAGGCAATTCGCAGTTTTGCTGAGTCAGTTTTTTTAAGTATCGCCAGTTGAAATGTGATGATCTTTTATTTAACTAACGTTTCAAAAAATATTTTCAATCAATACCCTTAGTCCCCAAATTACTAGTTTCTCACACACCAAAAAAATTTATATTTTGTACACACGAAGTTTTTGAATTTTTTTTAAATTTTCTGTTTTTTTTTAAGCTGCAGTATATATATATTCTTATTTTCGCTCCGCCCCAAAGTATATTACACTATTTCTTATTAAATTATACTGGCGTTCAAAAGCAAAACTCTTACATTTCAAGTACAATTAAAATTAAAAAAAAATGTCTAAGAATAATTTTAAAATTTCCATTTGTCGTTCTCTTTTCTACTTCAAACTTTAGTATCTATGTAGTATGTGTGGTAGTCAATTGAGGGATTCACATTTTCTAAAAATAATTGCTTTTCTTTACCAGGAAAACAAGCAGTGTGGTCAGTACGACCCCATTCCTTCTGGAGGTTAAACTACCTCGCTTCGATATTAAAGTTTGAACAATAATAAACTTTGTTTACAATGTTATTCAAGCTACCTGATTACTACTTGGCGAATTCGTTTCGCTGCCATCAGCCGATGTGCTCGCAGATGCATGTTGCGTGTAAGATTGGAATGTTGGCAAAACAACAGCTTCACGACTGCCACGCGTTGTTACTTTCTCTTGCAAGGAATTCAATGTTTTCGAGAGCCATGGTTGCCAACTATTACGATTGGAATGCATTTCAGTCATTGTGGCATTCAATTGATGATTTAAATCTTGATTGCGACATTCCGCTTCAACATGCGCCAGCTTAGCTTGTGCCAACTCCAATTCTAATTCACGAATGCGATGTGTAGCTACATTTATAGGATCTAATGGCCCAAGTGGCGCCTCTTCTGCCCTTTTATTGCAACTGTGCTGCTGCGTTGATTGAATATCGCCGATTTTGGTTCTCAACAAGGGCGGTAGCTTTACACTATAATCGGAATTCTCCATGTGTCCTATGCAATTCGAGCATTTGGAAACGATATTCTGGAAAGGAGAAAATATCAATTGATTATTATATTTATTTAGGTATCTGGTACTTCAAAGAGATTTTTAACTTTTCGATCCCTGCCACGCTGTGGGCATGCACTGCATTTAAGTGAAAAACTCCTTTTTGATAGACCCTCATTATTTATAGACTAGCATATATCATTTGAAAATATTGAAGGCAATTTAAAGTCACTTGGCAAAATTATGGGATTTTAATAAATAATACTAATTTGTGGTTGCTACTTTTAATTTATAGCCAAAAGGTCAGGTGCTAATAATTTTGTGCCAACTATGAACGGCATCTGATAAGACACATGATTTTTTCCAGAGAAGATTTTAATATCAAAAATCCATGTAAGGGCTTGGCAAAAACTTTTGGAAATCGATATTATCAAAACTAGATCTTCAAGAATTTCTATTTTTATTTACTTTTCGCTTATTCCGTCAAATGTAAACATTCGACACATTGGTAGCGAAATAAATTAATCCCAAACATCTCCAAAGTATTCTATCCGTCTAAAAGCAATCCATGTTTTTAACTGACCTGGGCTATGGGTCAAGTATATCTGCTATTGTTTTCTAAAATAGGAACTTCAATCGGTCCATGTTGTCGTTGTTGTGGTAACGACAAAAGCACTCTCCGAAGGTTTTGGGAATTGTTGTCCAATTAACAGTCCTTGGCCGGATTTGAACCCGGCATGCTCCGGTACTCCCTTGCGGTTCTGCCCGACCGTCCTGGTAGCGATTTATGACCAGTAAAACCTTCTAGTTCATGTCACCCCTCCTTCCGTAGGGAAGGATAAGATGGGTAATGAGAGATGATAGGTGAGAGGCATCATATCCGTAGATCAACCATCGAGTTGCACGTTATTACCTTTGTGCATATTAGGCGCCTCTTACGACCGGTTAGCCTACCTCGGGCATATTCTAAACCCTTAACCCGCAGGGGGATCAATCGGTTCATTACTGTAGGAAGATCAGTTCCTTAGTATTCTCTTAAGAAATGAGGAAATCAGTCGACAATTGTATTCAGAACTGTTACGGGATATCTCACATGATGACAACGTGTCACCTGGCTTGTAGCCAGGTATATAGTTGTGCATATGGAGTCATCCAAAGTGAACTATTTAATAGATGATTTTAAATTAACTCAACTAGCACTCAAACTAACTCTTCAACTCTTTTTACTTGTTTTGTAACGACATCATACATTGAATAAATTTAACTACTCACCATCACGTTTGCCAATGTCTCATTCATATTTGTCATATCACTTTCCAGACGTTGTATTATTTGCTTATAATCCTGTATAATGCCTGTATGTTTCTTTTCTTTTTCTATTGCTCGTTCATTAGCCTCAATCAACTTTTTTTGGAGATCATCAATTTCTGCTAGTAGCTTTTTTCTTTCCTCACCAAAACGATTCTCATAAATTTGTGCCTCTTTCTCCAAACGTTCCTTATGTTGCTTTTTTATTTGAAATTCCTCTTCATATTGTTTCAGCTTTTTAATTTTTCTTTCACAAGCCATTTTCATAACACGACGTGCTTGACTAGGACTACGACATTTTTTCGGTAATGTTACACGAAAATACTTTAGAATACCCTCAAAATCAAGTTGACGTAAATCAGCTTCACATATAGAGAGTAAAGTTACAGCAACTTGAAAAAGTAAAGGTACACCATCCAAAAGGAATACATCAAGTACATGAAATACAAAACACAAGGGAAAACGTGCTGTGAAGAGTGTGAGGAACCATTGTGATGCATACATATGTGTCTCAATGCTACATGCAGTAAAATGTTCATGTAATTTTGGTAATTGTTCTTTAATTAAACGATCGAGCTGATAGAGACGAAGATAAAGCACTTCAAAACCTTGCTTATATAAATCTCGTAACCCATAATCGTACATAAGCGCGACCAATACACAAAACGCATCTTCTTCTGGCATCTATAGAGAATAATGAGTAAATTGGTGAATATGAATATGATCATTGAATGTTTTGTTTTGCTTACGTGTAACAAAAGACTTGCAGCAATGAAACTTAAGCCTTGGCAATAACCAACTTCACTGTCATAGACGGCGTATGCTTTTGATACTTTAAAAAGAGAGTCTTGACCTAGTACATAAGAGTAGTATACATAAATAAAAATGATAAAGAAAAGTTTGAACGAACATTGAATACTGAGTTACTAACCTGATCCACCACTTTCTTTGAAACATTTATGAGCGGGAAATGTTCTATGTATGTCACGTTGTATTACAGTTTCGCACTTCGTTTCCTAAAGAAACAAAATTATACAGAAGAAATATATATATTTAATAAGTTAAATTTTCCTTTCAATACTCACTTTGGTAATTAATATTTTATACATATCCTGCATTTCAGTTTTGCCCTCAACATTTGCCAATTTTTGCCATATTTTCTCACGTAAGGCTTCTGGTATCCCCAAACGTACAAGTGGCGCCAAATTCTTCGGACGTTTTTCACCATCCCACTCTTTTAGTATAGGATCCCATTCATCTAATTTATCCTGAGAACAATCTTTGGATACCTCACCTGTACCGCTCAATAACGGTTCATCACCGTCCGAACTATAATCAGTTGGGCATTCATCTTCAATAGAAACAATCGATGAGGAGCGCACAATACGTGATAAATTATTCATGCCGAATTTCAATAATGAAGGTTGTTGTGGTTCATTAATTTCTTCAGATGGATCAATTGAGCTTACTTTCCAGCTGAACTCATCAGTGGTGCGTTCCAATTGTAAATAGAAACGTAATGTCATTGGACGTTTAGATATAAAATGGTCCATAATACGTATTTCGCTTGCTGATTGTATTACAACGGGTGTCTCAATAACAAATCGCACCGGATCACGTATGCCACGTACAACAATATCAACTGCTACAGTAAGAAAAGTTTTCGATGTCTCAACATTTAGTTGTTCGAATGCCGCTTCATTAGCTTTCCATTCCGCACGTATTATATATGGTTGCAGGCATAATGGTGTGGCAGCTGACATACCACCAGCAGTAGTATTATCACATGAAATACCGCTAATTATGCCACCACCATTACCCGTACCACCGCCGCCAGCAGTAGTGGTGTTGTTAGTTGTAGTTGGTAGATGATAACTCATGCTAACCATATCAATTAATTGCATATCACCTTGACGCACCAGTTTTCCAGGACTTAATAACACGCCAAAACAACGTTCAATAAATAATGGCTGTAACACATTTGAAGGTGTTTGCTTAACGGTTATAATGACTTCCTTATCGGTGTTTGCGCGTAATTTAAAGTAATTGCGATCACGAGGCACAGCCGAAAATGAATTTTTAGCCACCTTTTCACGAATTTCTAATGATACAATAAATTCATAGCCGGCGGTATTTATGGGATTTCCACTGATATCCGATGTTATCGAATTCAACATATTACTATCAATAGCTGAGGTTAAACTGCAAGTCATACTAGCTGGATATGTGCGGAAAGCCTTTTGAAAGCAAGCTGTAAACAAATAAGAAAATTGGTTTCTTTAAATTTGTGAGCTAAGAAAAAGTTCCCAACGAAATAATTATAGAAGAAGAAAGTATTTCAAAGATGTAAATCGGTTGTTGTTATTGTCCAAACCACAAGGTACTCCCTGAATGCTCGGGAATGTTAAGGATATTAGCATTCCCTTGACGATATGTTCCGGTATTAACACCTTCTGGTACGCCTAACTGCCCGGGAACAGGTTTTTGACCATTTAATCCTCCGTATCGTGGATTTTAGTCGCCTCTTACGACAGGTATTAGAGATGCCCGAGGTAGGCATACCTGTCGTAAGAAGAGACTAAAATGCACAAAGGTAATGACAACAACAACAACAGGCATGCCCAGCAGTTGTCATTTTATTGTGCTAGTCAGGACTACATAAGGTTATAAAATATGAATTTAAATATTTAATAATATATATTTACTTAAAATCGTTAAAATGATTTTCGACTCACCGCTTACTTGATTCACCGCCTCTGGTATATGGCAACGAAAAACATGGCATTGAAATAATGAATCGCCATGCAGCCAAGTAAAAGCAAAACAACCATTTTCAGCTGTTTCTACTGGGCCGCGAAAATACAAAATAATGCTCTGTATTTCATAGGTAGCGATGACTGATTTGGACTCAGCATCATGCAAACTGGAGTAAAAATATTTTTTTTATTTACAAAAGACTTTGTGTTAAGAACTTGTACCCTGCTCGCAATTAAACCCACAATGGTTTTCTCCCAATATTAGAAAATTTGAATTTACGATATTCTTTCAGTTAAGTAAGACCAACAGAATTTTAATCATTACATTTTTTGATTACTTAGTAAGCTTTATTTTTTATAGAAAGTCTATGTTTATGGGTTTGTTGTTAGCAGTGTACGGTATTTTCAAAATATAGTTTCAACTACTTACACAACTAAACCATCTGAGCAATTTGGTATGCTTACAGAGATTTTCAGACCAACAGATTCGGAATTACTATTTAGTTCATTCATTATTCGATAAATATCTATTTCTGATTTAGGTGCGTTTATATTAGCTGCTCCAAGATATGTGACGCCCGAAAATATAGTACAACCTTGATCGATATCTGAAACTGCAATAAAAAAACATTAAAAGAAAAACACAAGTTTTTAAATATTTATGTATGTATATAATTGTCTACTATAACAAGCATATTCAATTTGCATAAGCTGTAATTTTTTGTAATCGAGTTCCTAGAAACCAACTTGTACGCTTATAAAACCACGTAACCATGAATTGACTTTTGGTTTAAACTATTTTCCACCATTCATAATTCTGCAGTTTACACCGCGATTTAAACATTATTCTTATTTTTTACACGGTTTATTTACTCGAGTTACAAACGATTTCGGCTATAATTACACCTCGAAACTGTAATAAATAAATGAATAGCTCTTATATCCTACTTTCTTCATCGGTATCATTCTTTTCTGGCTTCATGAGGTCTTGCTTTTCCTCGACGCTGCCACCTCCACGAACCACGCCTGGACTGGCATCAATGCAATCATAAAATACCGAATGGCCGACTCGATTATGCTCCGATGAGGACGCGTCATCGCTTTTGGGTGTTATAACGTAATCATTATTATGACGATTTAAGGATTGTGATTTCATTGCGCCCTTCGAAGGAACTAACTGCGGTTGCTGTGGTCTTTGCTTTTCTGAATCGTTGTCTGGAACAATTAGTGCAGGGCTCGAGGTACCAGCCAATGGTAATGTCAGTAATTTTTGTTTGTTCAACGTCACCGCTTTTGCTGCTGTAATAAATTGGAAAACAAGTGAATTTCTATTTAGTAAAAAGTATGTGTGGCCATGTAGAAAAATGTATTTGCTATTGAATATTTAAGTGAGAATTGAGAGGCGTGAAGTGTGTTGCCTTCGTTGATTGTTGACGTTGCTATGATACCAAGAGTTCTGTTTTTCCAGCAGCTGTTTTTTTTATTCTTGTTTATTGTTGGTATATTTTATTTATACAACGATCGCTACCACTATACAATGGGGTATTAACAGTGTTTGAGAGTCCAAAATTAGATTAGAAGTAAGTAAAAATAGCTAGTAGTGCAGAATTTTGAAGTGTGTAGGGGGGAGAAGGGGGGCATACTAGGCGTGAGGGACGGATGCGTTTACCTAGGTGGAGGTAGGCTAAGGCCTAAACTATTTCGCAGTCTAGAGTTGACAGCGCCATGGCCGATGTTGTCTGGCGTGGAGGGCGGCTGTGTACTGCAACAGGGGGCTATGAACGAATCCATCCAAAGGTTACCGCCCAGAGCACATAAGGGTGTGACACAGGCCAAGGCAATTGTTGCACTTGACCGATGTCGCAGGCGTATATAATCTTTGCCGACAAACGGTGAAAGGTACTAGGAGCTGGTGTTCCTGACCCACGTGCAGGCTGGAAGCAGGGGGGGGGGGGGGGGGGGGCATTAGGGGCAGAGACAGAGGGGACTGACGCTCGGCGATGCTCATATATGACCTATTCCGGAGGGGATAGGAGTGTTGAGCGGCCGTGTGAGATGGAGACGCTGGTGTGCGTGAGCGACAGTCGGGAGTGGGTGAGGCAGGGATGGCAGCGGTGCTGCCAGTCGTATAGACTGAGCCACTATTGTGACTATTGGAAGTAGGTAGAAGCGGTAAGGGAGTGCCAGAGCGGCGACTACCGCGGGACGTCCTTGGACGTGTACAGCAAGGTGCCTCAAAAGTACTAAAGAAAGTACGGGGTCTGTGGATGGCAGGGTTAAGCCCTGAACATCCAGATTTATGTAACCATCTCTTACACTTGGCGCATTGTACCGAATACGACCGTTTAATATAGATTTTCTTCCAGCAAACGCAGCAGATCCGGTCTCTTGGTCCAGGATTGGGTTCGACCCCAGCCCGTAACAAGAGACAATGGAGCAACCCAGCTGCAAGTGTTTGCTCCGAGGATGACAATTTAAGGGTGGGACGGGACAGATTGGACAGGGTTACACTGAAATAACAGCCCTTGGCCGGGTAAAAAAACCCGGGTCATTCCGGTGCGATAGAACCGGCTGTTGTGGGAGTGCGCATCTTTTCTCCTGTTCAGTTGAACCCACTTTTCTAACACCTACATCACTCTGGTCCAACCCTGTGGAAACTGCGCGTTTCCTCGGACTTCCGTTAGAAGAGCCTGATGACAATTTAGAGTGATCGAGCCCATTGGGCAGGGCGAAGCAGTGTTAACAACAACAACAGCTAGTAGTGCAGAAAAGGCCATTCATAGGGAAACCATTCACTAGCTTTCAAACCCCCCTTATAGCTATAATAGCCTCGCATAGATTTTAGTAATTTCCGATTTTTTTATTGAGTGTAGGAGAAACCAAACCACCAGGTCTATGTTAACTAACTTGGCATTTTATACCAACATTATAATCTGGAAATGATATATACTTCGACATTATTATTTTAATTCTAATAACAAACAAGTGCAGTAAAAATCCAATGATTTTTTCAAGAAAAAAAATATTTTAGCCACCCAAATCATCCAAACATCCCACGGTGCGACAGTCGGGCATAAGCCGAGATAAAAGAAGTATACTCAAAACTTATAACAGAAATGGGAAGCAAATGCGAGTAATCATTTAAGAACGTCATTGAAGTTATTTTTCATTTTATTTTTCATTTCGGTGCGCTATGAACACTGATCTAACGTGTCAATTGAGCCATGTTCGTGAGTAGATCCATCGGCTTACGCGACTCATAGAAGATTTCTATTGGGAATTGGAAAGAAATGGAACAGGATGATAGCTGAAATCACTTCTTCAACATCAAAAACTTAAAAACTGAATACAATTTTATAAATGGGTAAGTAAAGAAAGTATATGGTTCAATTTTGTTAATAAGTTGACTTAGCGGCGCTACAACGAAAGTTCCAAAAGACTTCGGTGCCATAAATCTAAGGAGAAATTACCTATCAAATTGAAATTTTTTACAGTTGTTTCACTTTCTTTAAGAAATATTTCTTGGACAATATGTGACATCACTTGAAAAACACAAACTATCTTTGAATAAATCGACGGCGATTCTCTTTACGTGGAATGCGCAGATGAGGCAGGAGTTAAACGTCCACGTAGATGGCGTAACCCTACCTGTTGTCTAACCTTCAAATATTGGGTGTGACGTTTTCTGACACCTACTGGAGGAAGTTGCCAGTCTGCCAAAACTTTGCCATCAGAACTGGGTGCCTTCGTATGTCAGCTGAAGCTCACTTTCATCGAAAGGCAAAAATGAACCATGGTCATGAACGACCATAAACCTATACATCAAAACAGACACGTGGTGGAGATTCGCCGCCAAGGGAGATAAGAAAACATCTCAGTCAGCGCTATGTTGAGATTCAACATCACATCACTCAACCGTTTTATCCGAGGAAATACAGGCAGGCTCTAGTGACATCCACACCGAGTGACTATATACCTCCTGCAGATCTCGGCCTGTAAACGCAGCTATTGACAGCCAACCACGCGAAATAGCTGAAGAGGACAGCGTCATACCCAGAGAAACTAGTCACTCTTGCAGAACGATCTGTATACTGTAAATACTTGTCCTGCATGTGGTGTCTCCTTGTTTGTTGTTTTTACCGAGAAAAACTTTCCCTGAAGGGTTTGGGGAGTGTTGCCGAAAGTAGCAGTCCTTTGTCGGATATGAACCCGGTACTCCCAACTACACCCTTGAGGACCATTCCCGACTGTCGCGGAAAACTAACAGTTTGCTGGGACTTCCATTAGAAGTACTTGATAATGCTTCTCATTCTTATCGTGCAACAACCACACATTAGGCCACTGAGAAGAAAAACTCAAACCAACCATCCGCTTAACTGCTAGATGAAGCAGACGCTCCTAACATAAGCTTCATTCTGCCAACCCTATTTAAACTTACATTTCCTAGGATTTCAGTTAGAACACACTTATAACATTTTTAGGTAAGGAGAGTGACGACTAGGCCGGGTGAAGCATCGCTACAAAAACAATAAAAATTAAAACAACAGAATTAAAAGCATCGCTGGCGACGTCATAGTTCGCGATTGAACAAAGCCGATATTTTCATAAGGTTTTCTATCGACACAAGAATTTGCAACAGGAATATTGGTGCTCCCTTCTATTATATTGAAAAGAGTTGGAGAACATCGGCAACAACCCTAAAAGCAGTGTTTTCGCCGTTATGGAACCGAAAAAACCAATGACCTTTTGAGATGGACCAATAAACATGTAGTAAAACTAGTAATTCCTTACCACTTGACGACGTATCCGAACTCATGTCAATTTCAAGCAAAGCATCTTTCATGGCATGTTGCAAATCATTAATATTTTTATTGTTGGCTATATCTAGCGTTGGCGATTTGCTGCTGCTCATTGGTGCAGCTATTCTTGAGTCTTGGATAGATATAAACTGATGTTGCTCAATTGGTGTTGTTATATTGCTATCCGTGACAATTTCATATTCTCCACTTGTGGTTAATGAAGACTCAGAAGATTTGATACTAAGGTTATCATCCATTACTTGGTATTGATTATGCTCCAGCTTATGATAGTTCGAAACTCAAAGATTTCTTTATTTTTAGTTGTTTTTTAGCTGTTACTAGAAAATATATGCATTCAAAGCGATAGGATTGGTATGTATGTATATAATTGCTTGTTTGCTCTTAAATGATTAAATGTACATAATAAGTATGTATGAGCTACCTATGAGAGGTCATACAATGGTAAGTTCTTAGGTACCTTTGCATATGTGTGTATGCAAGTAAGCGTACTTTTAGAGGACGGCGACGTTACTTTTAGTACATTATCAATGAATTTGCTTATTCAATATGTAGTACGTACAATTGTTAAAGAAACCCATTTGCTGTAACAAGAGTTCATCATATAATTATCCAAATTTAAAGATTCACATTGCCAATTTTGATCTTCCTCGATGTTTACTCAATTTTAAGCACCTTTTATGTTATTTGGTGAAGTGTCATATTTTTTAGCTGAAAATAAAGTACATAATCTATTAAAACTATTGTAAGATACGCTCGTTTTTTCCCTATTCAATCTGATCGATGATGACGAATCGCAAATCGCTGTTGCAGTTGCGGGATTATAGTCAATACGAAGCAAATTTATACGTAAGTAAATATTGAATATTTGTAGGGGGTGGTGGATACCCGCTTTCTTCTCTAACTATAGGAGTACCAATAGTCAACCGCTCCTTTTATTGAATTTTGACCACACACACAAACACGTGTAATATCTATTTCATACATACTTTTTTCCTAATGTTTCACGAAATTTATTTTTCAATGCTAGATTTCTGAGTTTCGGTTATGTTTTTTACTTTTATTGTTATTATCGAAATAAACCAATGTACAAACACTATTTTTTACTGTTTTGTTGCATTTATTCTTCCTAATTTTTGTGAAAATTCTAAAATTGCCTTTTCTTTGTCACTTTCATTTCACTCCATTTTGTTGTCATTCCAAAAATACCACAGTGCTGCCATTTGAAATACAGTGGGGAGCAAAATTGAGTTGGCTTGGAAAGAACAAAATATGGCTGTGTTACAGAGAAAAACTTTACACTTGAATAGGAGAAAATTGGGTAATACTACCTTCACCGGGTGCTAATATTCATCCAAATGTCGATATGGGTATCAAAAGACGCGTTTCGGTCCCAGCAATGAGAATTTGCCTGAGTACTAATATTTTTGTTATTTTAGAAAATCTTTGCAAAAAACCAAAAACTATCCCAGTAGGCCGATTCTGTAACTATTTTAACGCCAGGTGGCTAACTTCGTGTGGTTAGCTGTCGCGAATTATTTTCGAGGTCTTAACAATCGTTAATATATTTACAAGTGTTTTAGCGTTTGGAGAAAGTAAAAAAATTTGTTTTGAGTTTTTTGCATGTAATTTAGTGCAAAATACGGTGAAAAGAGAAGTATTGCCATATTTTATCACCATCAAGAGTCAGCTGTTTAGCGGCGTTAAAGGAGAGTTACAGAATCGCACTTTCGTTAAGAACAAACGCCGAAATTTGGCGATAAGCTTAACGCTCGGCGAGTGGTTAAAAGTTACAGAATCAGGCTACAGCTCGATACTAAATCTGGGGCGTGATCGATGGTTTTTATGTCCAGCACACCTTTCTGAATTGGCGGCCCTGCTCCGATCCCAAATGCCCTCTTGCATTTGCTGAATGTTTGCAAGCCAGAGATTTCTTAAGCCTCAAGATCTCAAACTGCTCAGTTACAGAAAAAGTTCATCAGATGAGTATATATACATACTTATATTTCATTTGTTAGGAGAGGAAAGAACAGTACTTGTTATTGTTAAAAGGCAGAGTTAGGTTTGACCTAAATTTACATGAAGCTTTTTTGACAGATAGCCCATATAAAATTGTGTTAACCAGCTGCAACCAAAAGTGCTAAATCGGTAACCTCTTTCACGAAAACAAAGGGTCAAATACAAAGGAAAAAATATAATTTGGCAGTTGTTTTCGTGTAGTTGACAAAAAAGGTAAAGCTACACGATCATCGGCAACATAAGATTCAGGTTATCAAAAGCACTCGATATCGTCAGCGTAGGTACCGTTCGTTAAGTTTGTCGGTCGCCAAAGGGAATGAGGATGTAAGCCATATCTAAATTTGACTGTACCTATGCCCCTGTGTTTTTAAGATCAGCTTTTTCAATTAGAAGATATCATAAGAAACTTATTTTCTTTCAAAAACAATTAAAACTGTTGGTATATTTCACAGCCCCAGAGGGTTAAGGTTTTGGGCCAATGCATTCTTGCTTTGCTGGCCGTGCTTACTCTAGTTTACATTGCTTTTCTTTGAAAGCTTCTATGACCACATAGAAGCGTCGAAGGCTGTCACAGTAAAGCGCTTCAAGCGAATAAAGTGAGGATATCACTTGAACAGCTCTGATACATATTTGTAGAATTCAAACTTTGGCAGCCCTCGAGTCAAAACCAGCAAAGCAAGCGTGCATTAGTTCAATATCAAAAGTTTCAAGGATTCAAATAAATCGTTCCCGAGCCAGTCGGGTTGGTACGAAAGGTGCTAGGGCCGGGTTCAGTCAGCAAAAGGGCCTCTCAAATTCGTAAAACATTAAAATAGAGTTTGCGGTTACAGCAACAACGGGATATTTGCTGCGTTTCACTTTCTGTTCATTTGCAACTGCCAGTAGTATTCCATTCTCATCACGTTCCTTTACTGTTTAAAATTGATAATTGCGAGAAACTCTCTGATCATTCATATATCTTTTGACTTTTATCGCGATAATGACAAAGAATATCCGAGATCGTGTTTAAAGAATTAGAATTTTTAGATCCGCAAAGTTTTTCTATAAAAATATATATATTTATAAGTCAGTAAATGAAAGTAAATATATATATAAAACAAAGTGAATTAAAATAATAAGTATAAAATATGTGTTGAATTTATTGATAAAGTATATGACGCAATGGATTTCAATCGTACAGCTACAATAAATACTACGGAAAAAGTGTCACCCAAGAACGAAACAATACGACCAACAACTATGAAAATAATGAACAGCGAAATTGATAGCGCTTATAAAGATTGTGAACCACCCACTCTTGATGATCAATCTTCGGCGTACAGTTCTATACCTTCAACATCTAGTACATCGACATCGCCACAATTACATTTCGAATTATTGGATAGTTTAGATGATTTTCCTACAGATTTTTCAACAAAATCAGCAAATGATGAGCTTTCACAATCTTCCGAATTGGCGAATCAATTAAATTTAAGTAGCTCGACGGCGCAAGGCTTGTCGCATACCGATAGAGAACAGCAGCAGCAATTACATCAACAGGTGCTACACCATTTAGGATTAAGCTTAGCTCTAGAAGACACAACTGATTTCGTATATCCAATATATAGTGCAATAATGGCACATGAAAGTGATGAATGTATGAAAAATAACATAGTATGTCTAGATAACGATTTGTCATTGGCACATATCTCTTTACCTTCGTCCGTTAACAAAAGTTTTAGCAATCCGGTTGACCACGACGGCGACGATGACAACAATTACAATGAAACTTATGAAAGTGCTGATAAGTTCATAATGCGTTATTTGAATGGGTCCTTTGACGCACATAGTGTAATATTGTCGGACGATATTCAAACAACACCGTCATTTAATTCAATGACACCAATTCAAAGTGATTTATGTGCAACAACAACAATGTTATCACCTGCCCAATATCCCATATCAGCATTATCATCAACATCTTCGTTAATTTCTGCCAACGATTCTTTTGAAGTTCCACAACAAACGCCCATGATAATGCATATGCAGCAGCAGCAGCAGTCACATGATCAAAACGAAGATGCAATTGAAAATTCAACAAATTTGAATATCGAAGATACTGTATCACCATTTTCTTCAACAAATATCGATTTTACCCATTCGATTTCAAATGGTGCGTTATTTTATACAAATGCTACAAATAATAATAGCAATCACGATGATATTTGCCTACGTTTAGAATATAAGTTCCAAGATCAGCAGTTGGTACAAGTTCAGCCACCGACGGTGGTAGCGTTGAATGTGACAACGCCAAAAGTACTGAAAACAACAACAACCACATCCTTAGGATGTTATGATAATGTGCATATGAATAATATAGAAATGGATACAACTGATCTCACTTTGTTGTCTTCGCCGTCGTCGGCAACGATTGCTTCTGATGATATTTTATATCGTCAGCCATATAAGTCAACACAGAATAACATGAAAGGAGAAAGGTAGTAGCTTAACTCAGTTAATGGTTTTATATAAACGCTTTAACATTGGCTGTAGTTTGTTTTATTTTTATGTAGTATGTATGCATATTAAATTCTGGAGCATATTTAACTGCTTACGGCTTTTGATCGATGATGTTTGTATGTAGTATGTATAAACCTATTTATGTATGTCGCATCATGCAGCTTTGCTATACTGCATATTTTTATTTTAAATTTTTTGCAATCAACTTGCCATACTCATCACATATTTTGCAAAAGCAAAATCTAATAAAAAAAATACTAGCACTTTTGATATTCGATTAATCGAATATTGGAAATAGATCACCCGAACCAAAAGCATAAAACACAATGAGAATTCAGCGGCGTTTTCGGCGTTCTCAATCCGAAAGTAGGTAATTCACCATGCGTTAAATAGGGATGAATACCTTTAAAGTCAAAGGTATGTTCACATTGCGATTCTTTTTAGAGACAAGAACTCTCCCCAAAGTTTTGAGGAGTGTTGTCGGAAGTGACAGTATTTGCCGGATATGAACCCTATACGCTCCAGTACTCTTTTACCTTTGTGTATTTTAGTCGCCTTTTACGACCGGTATGCCTTCCTTTTCGCCAACAGGTGAGCTTATGCCTGAATTACACGTTGGTTCCTCTTCTTATTCGATGCTCTTTGCAAGGCCCTAGGCCTGAAATTTATTCATATTGTGAATGTCCTAATCGTGATGTTCTGTGGTGGCTCCAGTTAGCTTTTAGTCTTATTGTCATTAACCATACCGATGAGTTGTCATATGTTAAATACATTTGAAATGATAAGAATATCAAGTGGATTTACCGCATGGTGATTTCAGTTCTCTATATATTATAACATGCGATGTTTTACTCATGCTGAATTCTCTCCTTGCGTAAAGAGTAAATCGATTATTGGTCCACGTATCTAAAAAAAAACGAACTCTGAAATTGAAACCAAAAAAGAGTTTTCAACGTGACCACTAGTGATACTAGTGCTCGAGTAATCGAACTAATTTAAGAGTCCACTGTATACATTAATATGAACAGCAAAACCTTTCAAAATTTCTTTATATGTACATTTCACTAATGCCTTCATTTGATTAAATTTATTATTGCTTCGCTAATTTCGGGCTTGCTTCGTAATTCTATTTCTAATTTTTGCCACTCTGCTTTTGTTTGTTGTCTCCCCACCTGCTCCCTTGTGGCCTCTGCTAAAATAAACCCATTTTTATATCTTTCATGTGCATGAAATGGTATAATAATTTTGATGCGATATGTGTGTCAGAAGAAGAAGAAGTGGATCCAGTGGCTGAGTCGATTTAACCATGTCCGTCCGTCTGTCGGTTTTAAAGCAAAGTAGTCCCTCAGTTTTAGAGATATTTGGCTAAAATTGTGTATGCGGCCGCGTTTTTGTAATGTACATATTAGTCATTCGTCGGAACCAACAAGATCAGACTAGTATAACGGGGTTTGCGGTACATATCTGTTTACAATTTAATAAGGTCAAATTTCGCACAGTTTTTACTTATTGTAAATAAGGACAGAACAGTGAAGTTCGTAGTTCGTATTCATGAAAGGTATAAAGACTTCGGCCCAGCCGAACACAACACTTTTCCTACTTGTTTTTTTTTTTTGACAATTCTACAATCTCGGCCATGGTATACTACATGTGTCCAAATTTTCACAAAGTAGATGCCGCCAAAAAATATTTGTTTCCACTTTTGTTTTTAGTTTTTTGTTTGCTGGTGGAAAGTATTTAACATTTGTATTTGAGAAATCGAGCCCCTGCGTTTCAAGTTTTTTTATGAGATTTTGAAATTTTCAAACATAATTTTTAATGTAGCATGTGTCAGTTTAAATCATTTTTATCGATAACAGAATGAATAAAAATATTTTATTATTCAGTCTATGTAGCTATAACTGGCTCACTTTTAATTAATACAGACATATGTATCTATATATGTATCTGCACGTGATGCAAGCAAATATTTCAAGACGGGGCGAACTGGTGCAGGAATATTAATGATATCCGAAATCTTACTTTAGTTATGGAAGGAACTCTCCTCATCACTAAATCGCGATAATATGCTCAACCCACCCAATCCCTGACGATGAGCAAAACGCACCACTTCTCGACTATAACGAAGTCAATTTTTATACATCCCGTCTTAAAAATAATTAACTGCTGGGAAATAGCTGACTACCCGCCGAATATTTCAAAAAGGGGGCTGTCGTTGTTCTAGTAACAGTACTTGGCTTGACACGTAGACCCGTGGCAATGAAAATGAGGGTGCCGCCATCACCATCTCTTCGTCGCTTTGATATCGAACTTTTCAGGACTTTGAAACACCTGATTTTTTTCATGGCAAGGCTAACAAAGGCGACTTTGGGGTCCTCGCATAACATGATCTACCCAAAGCCGTTGGGCTTTATTTCGTTCTACAATGGTACGCGTTCGCTTGACGCACTTGGTTAGGTCGTTCTGCCATTTCCATATATGTGGGCGGCATGCTGTGTAGTCAGGCCAAGTACTGTTCCAACAAAAACACCGGTGCCAGGTGGTCGTAATTAAAAATCAATTTCTTTCTGCCTGTTGTTTTTTTTAACAATTTTTGGATTTTTCAAAAGTTTTGCATTTAAAATTGTGTGTTTCTAATGGCTTCAAATTCGTTTTTTTCCTACATACATTCGCACATGTACATATGTTTATAACAATAAATCTGCATATAACATTTAATATGAACTAGAGAACGGCCAGTGGTTGAAATTCAACCACAAAACTTTATTTTATTTTAAATATTTGATATACCGTTCATTCGAATTTTTTCCTTTCCTTTTTCTGCCGTTCCTTTCCTCTAAAATTTTTCGTTTTTTTTACTCCTTTTACTCTCTACAGTATGTATTTTAAATTTATTTTATTCTTTCCTTTAATTTCTTTCCTTCCCTTTCTTTCCTTACCTTTCCCTTCCTTTCATTTCCTTTAATTTCCTTTCCTATCCTTTTTTCTTTTCTTTTCTTTTCTCTTCTCTTCTTTTCTTTTCTTTTTTTTTCTTTTCTTTTCTTTTCTTTTACTTACTTTCCTTTCTATCCTTTCCTTTCAATTCCCTGCCCTTCCTTTCCTTTTTTTCCTGTCCTTTATTTTCCTTTCCTTTTCCTTCCTTTCCTTTCTTTTCTTTTCCATTCATTTCCTTGACTTTCCTTTCCTTTCCTTCCCCTTCCTTTTCTTACCTTTCCTTTCCTTTAATTTCCTTTCCTTTAATTTCCTTTCCTTTGCTTTCCTTTCCTTTTTTCTTTTCTTTTCTTTTTTTTTCTTTGCTTTTCTTTTCTTTCCTTTCTTTTCCATTCCATTTCCTTCCTTTTCTTTCATTTCATTTCGTTTCCTCTCCTTTCATTTCCTTTGCTTTCCCTTCCTTTCCTTTCTTTTCCTTTTTTTCCTGTCCTTTCTTTTCCTTTCTTTCCCATTCTTTTCTTTAGTTTCCTTTCCTTGACTTTCCTTTCCTTTCATTTCCTTTCCTTCCCCTTCCTTTTCTTACCTTTCCTTTCTTTTAATTTCCTTTCCTTTTATTTCCTTTTCTTTGCTTTCCTTTCCTTTTTTTCTTTTCTTTTCTTTTATTTTCTTTAATTTTCTTTTCTTTTCTTTTCTTTTCTTTTCTTTTCTTTTCTTTTCTTTTCTTTTCTTTTCTTTTCTTTTCTTTTCTTTTATTTTCTTTTCTTTTCTTTTCTTTTCTTTTCTTTTCTTTTCTTTTCTTTTCTTTTCTTTTCTTTTCTTTTCTTTTCTTTTCTTTTCTTTTCTTTTCTTTTCTTTTCTTTTCTTTTCTTTTTCCATTCCCTTTCCTTCCTTTCCTTTCTTTCCTTTTTTTCCTGTCCTTTCTTTTCCTCTCCTTTTCCTTCCTTTCCTATTCTTTTCTTTCCTTTCCTTTCCTTGACTTTCCTTTCATTTCCTTTCCTTCCCCTTCCTTTTCTTACCTTTCCTTTCCTTTAATTTCCTTTTTTTTCTTTTTCTTTCCTTTCCTTTCATTTCATTTTCAATCCTTTCCTTTCGGTTCCTTTCGTCCCTTTTTTTCTTTTCCTTTCCTATCCTATCCTTTTTTCTTTTCTTTTATTTTCTTTTTTCTTTTCTTTTCTTTTCTTTTCTTTTCCTTTCTTTTCTTTCCTTTCTTTTCCATTTCCTTTCCTTCCTTTTCTTTCATTTCATTTCGTTTCCTCTCCTTTCATTTCCTTTCCTTTCCCTTCCTTTCCTTTCTTTTCCTTTCCTATCTTTTTTTTTTTCCTTTCTTTTATTTTCTTTCCTTTCTTTTCCATTCCCTTTCCTTCCTTTTCTTTCATTTCATTTCCTTTCCCTTCCTTTCCTTTCTGTTCCTTTCCTATCCTTTTTTTATTTTCTCTTTTCTTTTCTTTTTCTTTTCTTTTCTTTTCTTTCCTTTCTTTTCCATTCCCTTCCTTTTTTCATTTCATTTCCTTTCTTCTCCTATCCTTTTTTCTTTTCTTTACTTTTCCTTTCCTTTCTTTTCTTATCTTTTCTTCTCTTTCCTTTCTTTTCCATTCCCTTTCCTTCCTTTTCTTTCCTTACCTTTCCTTTCCTTTCCTATTCTTTCCTTTCCTTTTCTTGCCTTTCCTTTCCTTTCATTCAATTTTCTTTCCTATCCTTTCCTATCCCTTCCTTTTCTTACCCTTCCTTTTCTTACCTTTCCTTTTCTTTCCTTTCCTTTCATTTCCTTTCCTATTCTCTCCTTTCCTTTCCTTTTCTTTCCTTTAATTCTATTTACTTTCTTTCCTTTCCTTTTCACTTCATTTCCTATATTTTCCTTTCCATTCCTTTCCAATCCCCTTTCTTTCCTTTTCTTTCCTTTCCCTTACGTTTACTTATCTTTTCTTTACTTTCCTTTCCTTTCTTTACGTTTCCTGTCATTCCCTTCACTTTCTTTTAATAAACTTTGTTTTATTCTACTTTATTTTATTTCATTTTATTTCATTTTATTTTATTTTGTTTTATTTCATTCACACAAACCCAACCACAAACACAAAAAGCAAACTCCGGTGTTGAATACTCTTTATGAATTTCTTTCCTTTCCTTTTAATTCCCTTCCTTTCCTTTCTTTCCCTTTCCTTTTTTTCCTGTCCTTCCCTTCACTTTCTTTAAATAAACTTTGTTTTATTCTTTTTTATCTTATTTAATTTATTTTATTTTACTTTATTTCAACTCACCCAAACCCCACATATACATACAAAATATATTTCTTTATTAATAATCATTTATTTTGTTTTTGTAAACACTGTTTGTAGGTATCACCAATGAAGTTTACATATTTGCTCGTATTTCACATGTTTACTCACACAACATAGGCTCTATAGTGCGAATACTTGTTTTTCATTGGTCCACTACCAACTCTTCGCACTCACAGTGAGAGCCGATCACACGAGTAATACAAAAACATGCTTGACATATCTACTCACACAACTACGGCCCTATAGTGTGAATACATGTTTGGCATTTGTGTTGGTGCGTTTTTAAACTAATTTTTCTATATTTAAATTCTTTTTTTTTAAGTTTTTTTGATTGACGGTACTGCAATTCTAGTTTGGTAATCCCTTTCCATGCATAAATAATTGTTAATACCTTAAATGTATAGTTTGACCATAAAATGGGCAAATTTCCCCCCAACTTGCGCATTTATATTATAGATGTATGTATGTGATATACATATGCAATGCCATTGTAATTTTGCTCCTGTAAATGGATTATAGTGAGTTTAAGAATAAACTGAAACTGGAGAAGATAATTCGAGCCAGACTTCGAGCACCTTCCCATCAAACATTTGGGCTAGAGGACGATTAGAAAACGGATCGAGTTCTAATGTATTTCTCTAAGGTAGAAGGTTAGAGAACGGCTTGAGAAATTGTGGGGAATTATAGCATTCTCTACAAAAAGGGGACTTAGATCTCGAATACCGAGAAAAAGGTGAGTATCTAATCGAATTCTAAAGTGAAATTCTAATTGGTTTCTAATGTGAATTTTTTTCTATTGTTTTTCTTTTCGCTCTCTAATCGAATTCTAGCCCAGTTCCCTAACCTGCTTTTCGATAAGAGATGCATTACAGAACTACATTAGAATTCTAAAGTGAAACTGCAATATTTCTTTAACCTTTGAGACTGTGTTTGCTGGGTTCTGGAGCTTCTTACGACAGACATATTTGACCATCTGCGGGTTAGTGCACTGGGTAGTCTAAACTTTGCCTACTGGACCTGTGTACTCTAAACTCTGTGCGACACCGCTTAACGGCCCCTGCGGGTTAGGGGCTTTAGAATATGCCCGAGGTAGGCATACCAATCGTAAGAGGTGACCAAAATGCACAAAGGTAATGACGTGCAACTCGATGGTTGATCTACGGATATTTTGTTTTTATTTTGGTGGGGCATGACAAATTAGACAGGGTTACACTAAAATAACAGCCCTTGGCCGGGTAAAAAACCCATGTCATTCCGGTACGATAGATCCGGCTGTTGTGGAAATGGATCAACAGATATGATGCCTCTCACCTCTTATTAACCATATTCCCTTCTGTTTTATTTTGTTTTGGTGTTTTTCCGACAGGGTAAATAATTGATGTATATTGGAACGATTGTGCCATCATCAGTGTCGATTTTCGTTCTCGGAAAATCGACACTGATAATGGCACAACGCCGTAACCGGTTTGTCTCAAAGCCAAATCTGACAAGGGATGACGAAAAATCGTTCCAATATACATATTCCCTTCCTTACGGAAGGAGAGGTGACATGACGGTACTGGAGCCAAGGACTGTCACTTTCGACAACACTCCCCAAAACCTTCGGGTAGTGTTTTTGTCGTTACACACAATAACAACAAACAACACCGCTTAACCATATCCAAGCGAGACTTAAACTCGAATGTGATCTCTTTGACCATAGTTTTGTTGTTGTTGTTGTGCTTTATGGGCACGATCACTCTGAGAATCGTCATCATGCTCTTCTAACAGGAGTCCAAGGAAACGCGCAGTTTCAACAGTGTAACCCTGTCTAATCTGACCATGGTTTTATCGATTGCAGCGGTTAGACTGAAAGAAATCGTTCAGTAGATGTGAAGGACCACCCTAATGTGCATATGTATGTGTATAGGGTTTGGTTTTCGATAATGTTTAATAATATATCCCTAATAAGAGCACAAATACTACTATCGTTAGTAAGTAGTTGAAGGGGGGCTGGTAGACATTATGTCCACTCACCTCTTTATATTCTGTAAACACCTGCCAAAATTAATACATTTCACAAATGTAAATAGGCAAAATTCTTACTTTTCAACAAACTAAAATAAGCGAGGACACGCTGCCTTCGGCTTTACTTTATACCTTTCATAGTCTATGTGAAAAAGTTAAACTAAAATATTTTGTCAGAGTAGCAAACGTTTTATTGTTGTTTGTCACTGCCGTTTTATTGTTTGTTTGACAATGCAAAACACTCCGCGACAGTGAGTGAATAATAGAGCGCGGCCTTTGTTCGTCGAGAAAGGACTTTAATTCTTAATTTTCTAAAGTAGCACGTAACGCACAACACCCATTTATCTGAGCCATCACCTATATTATCATTTTGATATATTTATCTATATGCCAATTTCATCTACCTCTCATGTTTATTAAAGGTATAAGAAATAAGCAAGAAATATGTATGTATGTCTTTTGAGTGGGTGAATGAGGTAGAGCACGCGGCGCGGTGTTAAGGTGAGGTCGTTGGAGTGATGCTGCCTTGGCCAAGGCTATAAATAGCAATTAAAATGATGAGCATATTTTCAAAAACTTTCTATTTAATGAGTGTCTGTAGAATTTTTACAATAAAAGTATATAATTACGTACATTTGTATGTATTTGTGGACATTAGACACTATCAGAAAATTTAAAATTCACTGTCCAAATGTTTTTCTAGTAACCCCAAGAAGCTGACCTTTAACTTTTTTTATCTCATCGTCGGGGTTTGTTCTACTATTCAACATTCAAAGTCACTTTTTTTGACATTTTTTACTTCTGTATTGCTGCACTCGTCTCTAGAGATATCTTCCCCTTTTATGGCTTTGAATAGCAAAGTTTAACTTAAAAACAAATTAAATAACATCAAGTGCATGATTCCTAATCCCCAGCTGCAATATTTCTGAAAAAAAAAAATGCTGATAAATACTGAAGAACTTTGTTGTTTTGCAAATTTTTCTTAAAATAATGTGATAACTTAGCTGGATAGCATGTAGAGCAAGTATTTAAAAAACGATTTTAAAATAAAAACAGCAAAAGTTTTCCAGCTCTATTAGGTACACGCAAAAACCTATATTTTCTCTAAATGAAGAAAATTTTCATGTATATTGTCTCGAACAAATTAAACTAAACACTAAGGATGGCGGTACCCTATCGGAAAGTCAACAAAGCTAAACGGAGAAAATTTTCCATGCATTGAGTAAAACTTTTAAAACTTTGCATACTACTTAAAATTCCTTTTCTGAATATTTTCGACTGTATCTTTGCCCGGTTCAAGATAATTTGCATTAAATTAAATTTTTAAGGAAATAACTTCTCTTGATTGGAGAAACAATTTCGAAACCGGGCTTAGTATTTTTTTGGTTATACAGTAAATATTGTCAAAATCGCCCGGGAGGTTAGATGACCATTTAAAGAAAGAAAAAGTAAATATTGTCTCGAATCGATTATTGCCCATTATGAGGTCATGACGATAAATGTAAGATAGCGAGATCAGGGTGACCAAATTTAGTTTCCGAAATTTCCTTTTTTTATACGGCCTGTTGACATATTGCAGTAGTAAAATCTATTTTTGAAATATGATTTTCAAATACTATTATACGTTAGTTTATCCAAAACTGCATTAATATATACATACAGTGGAGCACAAAAGTATTTTTCATTTGAAGGTGATTCGGATAATCTTTGTTTATTTATTCTGCTAATTTATTTTATTAAAAGTCTTCATTTATTAAAGCTTGCACATAAAACTATGTAAATCAATAATTAAAACTCCAAAAAATTTGCAAATACAAATTCAAAACAACACTTCAAAAATAAATACATAAAAAGTGTTTTTTATATAAGCGCTAGTTAATGCAGTAAATAGCAGTCCTTTTTGTTCGAAAACAGAATCCAAATGCATATGGATAGATTACACCAGCTGGCACGTATTTTTTGAGGTAACTTTCCCGACGAAAGTCATGACCTTCGGAAGGTGTTGGTAAATGTTTGTTGCTCAAAAGTAGCCACAATTTAACTGTGCGGATTGTTTGGGGTCGCTGTGTTGTTGAAATAAAAACTCATTAGTAAACGTTCCAAGTTTTTTTGTACTGTAGTGTAAACGTGAGACATTGAGGGGCGTGGGCTGGGTTTCAAAGCAATAGGCAAGATAGTTATGTGCGGCCGTTATAACTGTTTTTATGTTGCAGTTTCATAGCGGATTCTAATTTGCACCTACATTCGAGACGATTTAGAAAATATGATTAAGAACCTCGAAATTTGTGCATCCATGATATCATACAAAATACTTTTGTTAGCCACTATATATAAATATGCACGCTTTTGTGAAACAAACTAATTGGAAAATTTTTAAATTAATTTTCAACTCATTCACATACACACATATGTAAGTTGACGGACTATTGGAGCACAGCGGTACGGATGGTATTGGATTACAATACCTTATGCCGCAGCTGCAGAGAGATATTCACGTTTTTTGGGTTGACTAGCGAAATGGATATTGTTCAATTTTCATCCTTTGCACACTATACCTTAAGTAAAAACTGACATATTCAATGAAATTTTATATACAGACAACTTCGGAATCTAGGAAGCAAAAATGGTAAATTCACTTGGTCCTCCTATTAAAGATTCTTGCAAAATTTTGGAATATTCGGCAGCGCCCGTATATGAGTGCACAAATTTGATATATCACGGTTGCCGAGAAATAGTCTGACGATGGCTCCCACTTGCACCAACAACTGCTAAACATTTAACGTTCGGTTCCACCCGAGCTTAGACTTTTTTACTAATTTTTACAATATTTTTAAATAGTTCAGAAGCCAATGATTTATGATCCGAATGGAACAATTGCAATGAAAACAAAGAGAATAGGAATTAAGAATGCTTACATACTTACTTAACAACACATGGTCTTCGGCGGCCGCCGTGGTGTGAAGGTAGTGTTGCCGGCCTACGACACCGAAGGTCCATGGTTCGAGCCCTGGTACAGGTAACATCAAAAGTGATTTGAAAAAAGTTTTTCAAAACGGGGTCGCCCCTCGGCAGTGGTTTGGCATGACAGGTTTCTGCCATGACAGGCTTCTCAGCAAAAAATTCGTCTCCTTTGTAGATGCCGTTCGGAGTCGGCAAAAAACTGTAGGTCCCACCAATTTGTAGGGAAAATTCAAATCGGCACACCACAAATTGGAAGAGAAGCTTGGCGCAAAAATCTCTTAGGAGGTTTATGATGATATACCTGTTGTATATCGCGCCATAGAGAGAGAGAGAGAGAAAAACTAATGGTTAATCAAGATACATTTCAACTTTAAAACACTTGATCTTGTTGAATTTCTCAAATATTTCCCAAGTGTTGTGTAATTAATGCCCACAATTGGACCCAGTGTTGCGTTCCTTCCTATAATTAAACTTTATAATAACATACAGGTGATGAGCATGAGATTACTCCCCCATAAGGAAGCCATGGGCACCATTGACCTAAATTAATAACACTGTTAGCAATTAAAAAAATTGTATTCTTATCTGACATGTTTAAACTTTTTGATTCGTTTTAGAACCATTCTAGGATTTCAGACTTCTTTTTCAATTAAGTTTAAAATCTTAAGTAATAAAAAATTCAAAATCGGAGTAGTAAATGGAAAGGTTTTAGAAAACAACAAACAATTTTTTTTTAAATTGCTTACACTGATCTTTAGCAAACTCACCTCGTACAGCTACTTACTTACTTTGTAACGAACTGATTTATTATCTAACAAAAGCTTCGCCCCGTCACAGCTCGTCGCCATCATAGTTGGGTACTCAATTTTTATCCACTAAAATTATGAATATTTAGTTTCCACTATCACAATAAAGTCTTTGGAAAACAGCTTTAAAATTTGCAAAAGGGGGCTTGACATATGAAATACATTTTTCCTAAATAAAAAAGGATGTTCTTAACCCTGTGTTAATCTTACACGTTTAAAAATTTTAACCTAAATTTTAAACTTTTGTGGGCTACATATGGTCAATTTTTTCCACTGCCTCGCTACGTTCGTATACTATTTTTGCTCATATCTCTAAAACTACTTAACTTAAGTTGTTCTTGCTGAGCACCTTTAAGGATGATTAAAATGAGCCTCATAAATTGCATAAGTACTACTACGGCCGATTATCGCTTTTAAAGTTAAGCCGGATTTTGTTGCCCTGCCACGCTACACAATTTTGGAAGTTTTTTTTGAACTCAGTTCGCATTTTTTGAAAATCTGCGAATCTGTCTAGCTTATATTATTCGCTTTCCTGTACCACGCAGAAAAGATATCAAGCCAACGCTAGAGATCTCCTGTATACCAAAAATCCTATTTCAGTATATCTTACGGCAGTATTTCTGAGCACTGCCATGCTACATTAATTCACTGCCATGCTACTTGTGCGAATAGCAAGGACACTTTTTGAGCAAATACTAGTACGCAGTTTGGATTTATTAAAATAAATGCACTTAAAAGTGAAACAAGAAAGAATTAAAACAATAAATTTTCAGATATGTTTGTGCTGATAACAATATATTACTCCATTAAATTTTTAACAATGTATAAATTTATTATAATTAATAATAATAAGGTAACACATATTCACTAGTTATATCCTTGTTTTGAGATACAAAAAGTAACAATTTTTTTCTCACGCGTTTGTATTTGGTGGGTGCTGGATATTTTAGGTATCGGTTTCGAGTTTGCAAATGGCTCAATAGTTTTCGATTCCGCGTTTATCATATCAATTTGTTTCCCCGTTACCTCTTCAACCAGAATTTTTGATGGAGTCATGAGGACTGCCCGCACAAAGTCAGAAGCATCATTAACAATAATGTCACGTGCCCTTATGTGTTTGCGAACAATTTTTTTTACTGTTGCACCTATCCCATCTACACAGCCCTTTCCATGGGAGGTTGCAAAATAGTTCCACACAATTTTAATTTGAAATATGTTTTCAAAGTGAACAATTAAAGATGCAATATATTTGTTTTTGAATTGCGAGGATGGTCCGTCACTCCAAATTTTTAAAATTCTGATAGTCCGAGGTAGCTTTTTGAATAACACCCACAAATATGTAAATATCGACTCTTTAGTATGGGATAAATTGTTGGATACGAGCACTTTGGCTTCGAAACATTCATTATAATATAGTCCACTAGTGAAAACTGTGAGCTGCCGCTGATTCCAGTGTGCGTTTTGTACCTCATCCTGATTTGCGCAAACGAAATTTTCTGCAAAATCAACTTGCATGAGTCCTTCCACGGCATAGTCTATATTGAGAGCTCGTGAAAGATCATGCAAATTGAACGTTTCGGACTGCTCTCGTGTATTGAAGCTGTGTATCAAAAATTTCGTTGACATAGCAGCTATATGCGAAAGAAGATCAGTAATTTTTCCAGTTTGCCGACGTCTTTCAGTTCGATTCATATCACTACATTTTTTCCATTCCATCCATGATACTTTGATACCGAGATACCCGGCACCCACCAAGTCAGTCAACTTCGAAATAGTTATACCGGAACACTGGTTACATTGCCCATACCAACAGTCAATTGTAGAACCATCACACAAGAATTGTTGAATAAAACCATTTTTGTAGTCTGGTACTTTGCTTACAAATGTATGTAAAGCGGAGACAGCATCTATGAAATTGGAGTGGTAAGAGCATAAGCACATATTATGCGGCAATTCACCTATTAGCTTAATGTGGTCCGGCCGATGTTGATTAAAAAAAGTACTTCCACAAGTACCTATGTAGAAGGGTCAAAGAAATAGTTGAAACATCTATATTTGTATTAAGAATAGAATGTGTAAGAAGCACAAAACTTACTATTACCCAACTTTTCCTGCTCCTCGTTAAAGAGTGTATATGCTTCTTTACATGTCACTATCATATGCCTAGTGGGTATTAAGATTTTCTCTCCAGTTTCGCATATATATTCATTCACATCCCGAATCCTGGGTGACACACGAGAAACATCATCACGCGCATAAAATTCCCGCACAGCTTTTGTGACCTTTAGTACATCTGGGATAGCCTTTTTTTTGGTGGTGGTGGTGCCAGGATAACAGTTCTTAAATTTATTTGATCCGCCTCACTCATATTGCAAAAAATGTTGGCTATCACAGCTTTCTTTTTAGTTGGTGATTTTGGAGATGCACGATCTGCTTTACGCACTGTTTTGCCGAGCGTTTGTATAGACCTATACCCCTGTGCGACTCCAGTCAAGCTGGAGATGTTCTCCGTTAACTTCGCCGCCTTTGTGGCCCGGCATTTTTGGGTTCTTTCGAGAGTTTCTCGACGTCGTTTCACGATAACATTAATTTTCTTTTTTAGTGGCATTTTACTTTCCTCGGTTTTCTTCCTTTCTCTATATAATTTAGCTTTAGCAGCTCTGTTCTTTTTATACTCCTCGTATTTACCCGCTGCTTTAAGCTTAGCCACATAAAACTTATTTTGCTGGGCCTTACTTATGCGAACCTGTAGATTTATAATTTCTTAAAAAATTATATCAAATAATTATTATAAAATCACTGCCTCGCTACACATGTTTGGCCAGTTTAAGTCCATCTTATCTGCGTTTTTTTTAATGTTATTTTTACAAATACCGAAAGTTCCTCAACTATATTAATAAACATTACGAAGGCATTATCAAGAAATCGCTAAATTTCGCAAAAAAGAAAAAAAAACGGTTTTTTCACTGCCTCGCTACATAAAAGTTGCAGCCTAAATCCTTGTACCCAAACATGCATACCGAGGACATATCAATTATTTGGTAATTGGTATTAGATAAATTAGACAATTTTCTTTATATTAAACTTTTTCGCCAACGAAAAATATTTTACAAAAAAAATTTATTTACCTTTTTTTCCGGTGCTGAATTTTTTTCCATCTTCCCACTTCAAAGTTAATTTTTCAAAAGGGCGATATATCAAACTTAGACACTTTTAATTCACTGACACATAATGTTACTAGATATTTTATGAAATAATTTTTCATATCAAGTAGTATTTTACACAGTATTCGTAAAAAAAAAAAAAAATTTGGTTTACTTTATCACGATTTTGGCCATATATGTCCAAACCAAATTTTGCTTCGAATTTAAATTGTGCCAGTTTTCGAGGAAATGACCGCGAAGAAAAGAGTTTGAATTTTAAACCAGAAATGTCTTAACAATTAAAAAACATTTGTATCAGTTGGCAGGATTCGAGCCGACTGAAACTGTAATGACAAAAATTCAATGGCTTGAAAAAGCTTTCAGAAATAATAAAAAAAAAATGTTTAAATGGTAGACGTTTTTTTAGCTCAGTTTTAAATCCAACTCGCAATAAATTCCAAATTGGTGTAGGTTGTTTAACCGTTTGGAATTTATTACAAAAACGTTTAAAAAATTGCTTAAACCGACGAATGGTTTAAAATTTAGGCTAAAATTTTTAGCCGTATATGTCAAAAGGTTGACCAATTTGTACGTCTTCCCCGTATGTGTCATTGCCGTCTAAATCTTTGTATTTGCTTCTACGTTGCCTCGTTTTTGTGGTCCCTGATTCCTTAGGAGATATCCACCATGCATTTTTGTATTCATTGTTTGTGGCTATGGTATATATTGTATTCAGTTCTCTCCTGTATGCCTCCTGTGTAAGAAGCGTTCTTTGGAGTCTGTCCACTAATTTTTTGTGCTGTTGCGGATGCTTTGACGTTTAATGTATTATGATGTCCGTGGCTGTTGGTTTCCTATAAATGTCATAGTTGAACTTATCTTAGTCAATCCTTATCGTTAGGTCTATATAGTTCATTCCTCCGTCCTTTTCAGTCTTCATTGTGAATTTAATATTTCCATGTTGCTTTTTGAGGAACTCTTAAATTTTTTCTTCGTTGTTGGTAGTCAAGACATAGATGATGTAATCAACGTACCCACGCCTAACTCGGTGTTCAAATTCTGCATATATTTTCTTTACAAGTTCTGCATGAATGCTTCCATGAGAATTGATTTTGTTGTTGAACTGGAAATAGTTTTGCTTTAGAGTTGTTTTTAGTGTGTTGATAATTTGTGCAGTTCTGACCTTGTTTTTTGTGTTGTCCACCAGTGTTGTGTTGACTATATCCTGACAGTGGAATCGATGGGTATAAGTCCTTTATGTCAAAGGATACGATCGTGCTGTTTTTGGTGAGTTCCGCGGTCTCGAGTAGTTTGATTAGTTCTGTCGTATTTTTATAAGCTAGCAAAGTTTCTAAATTTTATTACGAACTTTTTTCTTCCAGATTCCGATTGAAATAATTCGACTTGACATGTGGTACACACAGTATGCGGTGTCCATGATTTTCAGGCTCAATGCCAAAATACTTATAGTATGTATCTTTCAAAGGATTTGAAAGCACACGTCGCATCCTTTTAACGGCATATTAACGCAGATGAAACAGAACATATCTGGATCATTTTCACAATCAAACCCTCGCGCCCTTTTATTCATATTATATTTATAAGTAAATGACGGGTTATAAACTGAACAGTATCTGGCGCATTCACTTTTATACTCAGATCAAGTAAAAAACGAAACCTACCTAGACAAAAAGGTTTCTTCGTATTAGAAAATACTACCTGCTATATGCCTTCAAAAATATGCTCCTTGCTTCGTATGTACCTGTGTTTGGAATATATACAAGGTGGCGCAAAAGTAAGCTTCCGATGTTCAACATATCGGTTGTGGCACGTGCAGTTGCACCGTCTTGTTGGAACCACATGTTTTCCAATCCCAATTCATCAAGTTGCGGCAAAAAGAACTCGTTGATCATTGCTCTGTAGCGCTCACCATTCACAGTAACCGTTTTTCACCGACCGAAATAAATAGTCAGCAATATTCCGCGTTCTGGAGCAGTGTAGCGTAACATTGTTTATTAACGTGTATTTCGCATGTGTTTACTACACAAATGTCGAAACAGAACTGACTTCAGGGGCCAATCGCAAAATTTATAGCATTTTCTGATAGGAGGATTACTTTTGCGTCACCCTGTATATTTATTCACATTAAAAGTTGTCTGTATCTAATAACTGCGTACCAACTAATACATCTATACTAATACTTGTAGGGTACTCATTATATGGCTATATTTATTTCATCGTTAATAACTTTTGTAATAATCCATCGTTTTTCTTGGATGAAAGCTTATTTATTTCTAGTAAAACAGGGCTTAAGTCTGAAGAAAAATGTCTGCAAAAATATAAAAAGTTTTTTAGATCCTCCTACGCAAAGTCCATTTTTTTATAAGAAAAGATAAAAGGCCGTAATGATTAATCATTTTCTCAACAAAAAGTAGTGTATGCACTGTTTATAGCAAATTTTATTAGCTTTTATATTTTTTAAACCGTATTGGAATTGCTAATTCATTTTTGCTTGTTCATGAGATATACATGATCAAGTGGAGCCGTCTTTTTTTTTTGTTGGAATAACGGTAAATCGTAAATATTTCAAAAATGCTACCATAGATTCAAAAATTACCTCGATTCTCGAAATCAGGGATTGGTTTTACATACGGATTTCATTTCATAACGGCGTTTCTGGTGGAGGAAAAAGTTTGAATTTCGATCCAGTGTTATTATTATGGGCCTGAGCTCAGTTATGGTCATTAATGCTTTAAATATATAATATCATGTGTATTCTGGGACGGGCGTGAGATTGATAAGTGCTTTCTTCATTTTCTGTGAATAGACTACTTTAAAAAGCCTTGTCAACATAAAATAAAGTTAAGATAACACATGGTGATACTACTCAAAGGTAAACATTTTTAGATTATAAGATAGCGAAGGAATTGTTGGTTGCATATCCGAATAGCTGGACTATTTATTGTTGCTAAATATTCTCCAACAAAGCAACTTAACACATATACGAGGTGTGTTCAAAAAGTATCGCGAATTTTGTGTTTTTTCAAAAATTATTTATTTATTCATGAATATCTATTTTGTCCCCTTCAAAGTAATCCCCATGAGATATTATACACTTGTGCCAACGGTTTTTCCAATCTTCGAAGCACTTCAAAAAATCATTTTTTTGTATCTTGTTCAGCTCCTCCTTCGATGCCGTCTTTATCTCGTCAAGAGAAGCGTAACGTCGTCCTTTCATGGGCCTCTTCAGTTTAGGGAACAAGAAAAAGTCACAGGGGGCCAGATCTGGGGAATACGGTGGCTGCGGCATCATTAGTGTGTTGTTTTTGGCCAAAAAGTCGCGCACAAGCAACGATGCGTGAGCAGGGGCGTTATCGTGGTGCAAAAGCCAATTTTTGTTCTTCCACAAATCCGGGCGTTTCTGGCGGATTGCTTCGCGCAAATTGTGCATAACTTGCAGGTAATATTCCTTATTGACCGTTCTTCCCTGTGGCAAGAACTCATGATGCACCACGCCCCTGCAATCGAAGAAAACTGTCAGCAAAACTTTCACATTCGACCGAACTTGGCGCGCTTTTTTCGGTCTTGGTTCGTGCGGCAGCTTCCATTGAGATGATTGAGCTTTGGCTTCCACGTCATAACCATAAACCCACGATTCGTCACCAGTTATGACCCTCTGGAGCAAATTTGGGTCGTCGCGGACAGAGTTTAACATCTCATTAGCAATGTTCATGCGATGCTGTTTTTGGTCACAATTGAGCAATTTTGGTACGAATTTCGCGTAAAAATCGAAGACGATCCAAAACACGTGCAAGCAAAGCAGCTGTCAACAATTAACTTAACATTCAAAATGGCCGAGCTTGTCGGCATAAGTGAGAGACATGAGTACCAACATAACGCCACAAAAAATTCGAAATTCGAATATACGTAACCAGCGAAAATTCAAAATTCGCGATACTTTTTGAACACACCTCGTACATATGTACCTAAATGTATAAATAAAAATGAATGTGTGTGTTATGTCTTTTATAGGCGTCCAAAATACTCTACCGATTTTCAAAGTATATACTCGTACTTGGGTTCACTGACTACAGCATAGTATATACATATGTAGTTTTGGAAAAAGGGGCGGTGATACGCCCACATATTTTTGGGTGTTGTTTGTCCTTCATTCATGTCCAAAGTTTATTGTCGATCTCTGTGTGTGGAAAAAGTAAGCGTTACCAGGTCGGTCGAAAGCAAATTTTTAAATCACAATAGCAATAAGCCTATATTGCGGAATGACGGAATATGTGAGCAATTGGCTGGAAGTAAGGAAAATGAAGAGGGAAAAAAAGAGTAACAGGATATGGGGATGGGGATAAGGGTTTGGAAAACACTTCAATCTCAAAAACTTGATTTTCATCTGGCACTGGCACAGCAAGTGCTCTGAAGAGATCGTATGTTATGGGCGCTGAATTTAGAAACTTAGCACCTAAACCACCTCATGCTTGCATATTCCTTATTTTAACACAACTTTAACACAAAGATATATGTCCATTTTAAAAAAATAACTGTATAAACTCTGTGGCAATAAAGGAAAAAAACCAAAGTAAGGGATTTAGATTTTTTTGTCCATAAAATGCAAAATTTTTGAGTATACGCCGTGAAAATTTGTGTGATTAAAGATCTTAGCACGGAGAACGCAATGATGGTACTATCTTATTTTCGACCAATCTTGAGTTTGGCTCTTATCGCTTATTGCCACAGAACTATTGTTTTTCACAAATGTGCGACTTAAATAAAAACACAACGCTAGCGATGCAGTAAATGTATACTTTACCAGAATCAAATATCGCTTTTAAGTTTAATTAGTATAGAAAAGCTGATGTAAAATTCGCTTCCTAACTCTTGCTGGCTCCATTAATCAAATTGTGTCCATCTTTTCCGATAAAACAAGGAAGCATAAACGCTAAGTTTTCTATTAAATAAATGTTGCAAAAATTGTTCCTGTTGGCGTTATAATTTAAACTAAAATAAAAAAGGCTTTTTAATAAGAATTCAAAAACAAAATAAATTTACAACCGCCGAATTCGCTTTCCTTACTGACAGTGCCGCTGCAGCTTTCAAAAATATTAAACAATAATAAACGAAACTAGGCAACGATACGTTTGCATTAAACAAATAAATAAAAACTGGAATTATAATTAAATTAAATTTTACGGTATTCTTGTTTCTCGTAACCTGTATCACATATAACGAATTACGGTGGTTTTTAGTTACATGGAAGTTAATAATCAACCCGATGAATTTTCATTATGTATACGACCCGGTGCCTTGCACAAACAGAAAGGAGAGCCAACTCATGCGACAGTTACTACTTTCGAGGTATACATAATACATTACAAATATCATAAAGTTTATTTAAGGCCTAAATAACAAAACGATAATTTAATACAAACCTTTATACTTACAGCTGTGATTAAAAAATAGTACCAAAATAAATAAACTACTTTTAATTTTTTTGTTTTTAATACCTATGTCATTATTGAGGAGTCCGATACACATTCGACATATATACATAAATGTATGAGAGTAATATAAGCTTCCGAAATATGATCATATAATAGTTAAGATCGTAAATACTTAACAAATCGGCCTTAGAACAATAGCCGAGTTTCATCGTAAGCACGTAGCGACCTATGAATATATGAACTCGCAACTCGTTCTCAGCCGTTTCCAATTTGGTGCTATTGTGTAGGTAAAATAAAAACAACAGTAAATAGAAAATATAATTTTAGCAGGAAAATCAATATTGCTCAGTTTCAGTTCGTTGGTAAGTGAAGTTAAGCAACTTCCGAAATAGACCTATCCGAACAGCTATTGTGTTTGTTTCTAATTTTTCCCACATTTTCTATTTACAAAAAATCTTTCAAAAGATCGACGGCTGAGTGGAACACAACCCTTTTGCAAAATATATTTGTAGAACGCTCTATCTCAGAACATTTTTTAATCACTATCTCAGCATTCGATTCAAAAACGACTTATCTCAGTTGAAAATGTATTGAATTTGCGTTTAGATATGGCGGTTTTTAATATTAATCTGAGATATGCCTATATTGAGACAAATTCTGAAACGAGGCGCTTTTCAAACAAATTCTCAGATAACTTGTTTTTGGAAAATATTTTAAGTAGGGTGATCTTCCACTCAGCCGTCGCAGTACTTACGTTTTTATATCTTTGTTCGTTCCATTACACTAATTACAACAATATAGAGTCGAAGTGTTTACTTTAAAAAAATAGTCAGGCCCGGAAGATGTTATCCAGCTTCATCACTTTCTTACCAGCAATTAAATTGAAAACATTTTTCCGTAGAGTAGATATCGACTGCTGAGTGGAAGAACACCCTATTTCAAAATCTTATTCAAAAACGCCCTGTATCAAAATTTGTTTCAATAACGCCCTATTTCAAAATTTGATTCAAAAATGCCCTATCTCAGAATTTTCTTCAACAACGCCATATCTGAGAATTTGATTCAGAAACGCCCTATCTCAGCTAACAATCTATTGAATTTTCGTTCAGATAGGGCCTTTTTGAAACTCATTCTGAGATAGGGCATTCTTAAACCAAATTTTGAAATAGGTCGTTATTGAAAAAAATTTTGAGGTGGGCCTTCTTCAAAGAAGTTCTGAGATAGGGCGTTTTTGAAAAATATTTTGAAATAGGGTGATCTTCCACTCAGCAGTCGATATGTTCCTTTATAAAAACAGCTCTCACTTCCCCCTTCTCCGCCTTATCCTGTCATCTCTTCTCACTTTGCCGATCAATCTTGCTCCCCTTCTTATCTCACCTTTAATTTGATTTCTATAATGCATAAACACATTATCATTACCTCGGTCCACATTTGGGCCAATATATTAGACTCTACAATACTAGATCAAAAAAGTCTTTAAATTCTTGATAGGCCAGACTATGTAATATTTTAAATGGAAGTTATTAAAAATAAATGTTTAATCATAACGAGTTAACATGGCACTTTAAATTTTGGTGCTATTTTTCATCCGCCAGGGTAAAAACATGTTTGCCTCTTTTTCTTTTGTGTTTAAGCTAACTGTATTTAGAAATAACTTAAGAAGTATGAAGGAAGGCGCGTTTGTAGTACAGCAAATTCTTTATAGTACTAGATGTATGTTATTTATTAAATAATTTCCTTTTTTTTAAACAATTGACATATGCTTTCATCAAATTCCTAGTATTATACATCTTTTGGTAGAACTTACTATTCTAAAACATGCATATTTTTTAACAATTCCTCTGCTAAATGCAATATGATATTGGTTTATCGGTAATAATTTTCTGTTTCTACTTCTACTTAAAAATTTTTTACTTACTTGAATATTTTTCAACAATTAATACGCTTTGCATGTTTTCTTTATCTGTGGCAGCGATGCACAGTGTTTCAAAACTGGATTTTACCGGCGGTCATATAAACGATCGGAGAATATAGTTTGCAACCGGTTTGTTTATTTTTTTTTTAGTTTCGTAAATGAAAGCTAAGAAGCTGTGGGAAATTTTGAAACACCAGTAATCGATATTTATTTTTTGATTGACTTTTTGTTTTTCGTCGTTTTACGATTTCTATTTTTTCATAAAGTTTATTCGTTATCCTTGTAGGAATGCTATACGAAAACCACGAAACACCTAAGTTTCGATGATAGATTACGAATACGTTTTTCCACATTACGAGGTTTGCTAAAGATTTGTATGCCTATTATAAGCATTATCCTACCAGTAGGGCTGCTCATTACTCTCCTTCTGCGGGCGGGAGTTGAACCCAACCCTGGACAAAAGCTTCTATCTGTTGAGTTAGGAGCTTGGTGGCTAACTTGGTACTATATGTATCCATATTCCTATTAGGATCATCCCGTCATGGAAGCTACTTTTGTCGAATACAGGACCAAAAAGCGTTCGTCTGGCCACCTTGATCTTGAAGTCGCCAAGCATGACTTTGATATTGTTGGACATTGTAGCTCCTTTTATTTTAACTGAATAATTTTCACAAAACTTTCTTGATAATTTGAATATCTTTCATCTTAAATATTCAAACCAATCAAATCTTTTAAGTAGGAAAGCCTCAGGGCGAGACGGCTTAGTAAATTCGAGTTTTGAAACACATCACGATAGTCAGCTAAAAGGGAGAAAAATATAACGCTGGGTAGCAGTGCCATCAGTGATGCTGCTGCAGATCTTTCTTTTCTAATTTTAAATTATTCATATAGTTCGTTTATTATAGTTTTAAAGTCAAATGCTCATACTTTCATGCTTTTAATCCGTATTTTTTTTATTGAAACAGAATTCGGACGACGCCCTTGGTCGTTACAATTGCAACTACGAGAATTGTAATCGAAGCTATAGCACTATAGGAAATCTGCGTACACACCTGAAGACCCACAAAGGTAAGTACTAGTTACATATTAGTAATTCGAAATGTTGTGATCCTGAAAAAATGTTTTAAACGATAAATCGAAGATTAAAAATGCACTAATTTCGAACTCTCAAATTAAGTTTTTACATATTTAGCAGGAGTTCATCTACATTTATAGCTAGGAAATTTTACAATAAAATGTCTAAAAAATTTTAAATATTCATCGGGAATTAGCCGTTTTTCCATCATTGTTCTCAAGTAATTTTATCCAAAGATGGTTGCGATGCTATGTTATGCTTAATATAAACTTTTCCTTTTACGTTTACCATTAACTCGGTTGGCGAGGATACTTAAAAATTGTGTCTAATATTGAACAATTTGCCTTCTATTGGATTTGCCGCAACTTTCAAAGCTATATACACACAGGCTGACTTCCTAAACATCAGTTTGCACCGCACGGATTCATTGCCCTGATGCTTTTGTGATACATTGCATAAATCATGATAATCTTTAGAAACGCAATTTCTCACTTTTATTTATTTTCGCTGCTATAATGTAAGGAGTAATATATTTATTACTTTAATCGAATAATTTACATAAAAATATGCGTACTTACGCTTCAGTTATTCCTCAATTTCCATAAAAATATAACAAAAAAATTTGCGCATTCTCGGTGCGCCTAAATGTATGCAACGCATTAAACGATTGCGCATCATCGACTTTTTAGTTTGGGAACATTTAACTTAGTACAGGGTGTTTTTTTTACAGGTTTGTTTTTCGAATAGAGATAAAACTGGCATTTTGTGGTCAAATCTGGCAACTCTAATGTCATTTATGTTCAGTTTGGTTTGCCATTTCATCATGAACAGGTTGACAAAAGAACAACACTTGCAAATCGTGCAAATTTATTTCGAAAATAATGGTTCAGTTCGCGAAGTTTACCGTGAGCTCCGTCCATTTTATGGTCGACATAATCGTCCATCAGAGCAATTAATTCGGTTAACCATGGATCGTTTTCGCACTACGTTTACTCTATGTGATAATACGCATCCGCAGAGACGTCGAACAGTGCGCACCGAAGAAACAATTGCCGCTGTAGAGCAAAGTGTTGAAGAGGACCCGAATGAATCGATTCGCCACCGTGCACAGCAATTGGAGCTTTGTCCATCAACTTTATAGAAGATTTTGCGCAAAGATCTTGGCTTGCGACCTTACAAGATCCAGCTTGTGCAAGAATTAAAGCCGCGAGACCATGCAATGCGTCGTGATTTTGGTGTATGGGCCGAAAATGAGATTGATTTCGATGCTGATTTTCATCGCAAAATTTTGTTCAGTGATGAGGCTCATTTTTGGTTGAATGGCTACGTCAACAAGCAAAATTGCCGCATTTGGAGTGAAGAGAATCCACATGAGACCCTTGAAACGCCATTACATCCACAAAAACTGACTGTTTGGTGTGCTCTATGGGCTGGTGGAGTCATTGGGCCATACTTCTTCCGCAATAATGCTGGAGAGGCAGCTACCGTTAATGGAGACCGGTATAGAGCCATGATAACCGACTATTTTGTTCCCGAATTGGATGGCATGAATGTGGATGAGTTGTGGTTCCAACAAGACGGCGCTACATGCCACACAGCGCACGTCACAATCGATTTATTGAAGGAAACATTCGATGAGCGCATAATTTCGCGGAATGGACCTGTCAATTGGCCACCAAGGTCGTGTGATTTGACACCATTGGATTATTTTCTTTAGGGATATGTGAAGTCGCTCGTTTACACCAACAAACCAGAAACGTTAGGGGAATTGGAAGCCAACATTCGTGGCGTTATTGCCGACATACGGCCCCATATGCTCGAAAAAGTGGTTGAAAATTGGACCTGTAGAATTGGCTTTATTCGAGCCAGCCGCGGCGGCCACATGCCCGAAATCATATTTAAACATTAATGGCATAAAATTATCCTTCCAATAAAGCCAAACTGATGGACCTTAAAACGATTTTCTTGTGTTTTATTTCAATTCGAAGTTCTATACCCCTAAAAAAAACACCCTTTACTTATGCAGAGCAACTAACGCTTAGGAAGTTAGCCATGCACTCTTAATTTACTTCATTGAAGGTAGAATATATCAAGTCTACATTGTTTCAGGTGAATATCGCTTCAAATGCACCGAAGACAACTGTGGCAAGGCTTTTCTTACATCGTATAGCTTGAAAATACACATTCGAGTCCATACCAAGGTGAAGCCTTATGAATGCGAAGTAACGGGATGTGAGAAGGCTTTCAATACACGTTACAGGTAAGTTTTAACTCAACTATTTTAAGTGTTTCGATATGCATCAGAGGTCATACAATTTACACACTATCGTGTTTTGGAGCTCATTCTTATTTTAGAGGCAAATCATGTTAAAAGAAGGTGTTTTCGCCTTGTAAAATTGTCGCTGAAAACCTGATGAAAAACGCCCGCTTTATTCCAAAACATCGCAGGTATGCACGCTCTTGTTTTATTTGAAGTGTTTTATACGAAAACACGCGTTTTATGCTGTAGTGTGTACATAATCTAAGATTTGCATTCCTATTATATGCGTCGATTAAGAACAGATAATCGAGTATGAAGCGATTATGAATACTTTTTTGAATGGATGAAAAGTATATTATTTGGATTACAATAAAAGAAAAATATATAGACAAACACACTGAAGATGTAAATAAAAAGAAAACCGCTCATTGCAATTAAGTGAAAAATTCAAAATAGCTGAGTTTGTGTTCGATCAAGTTACACAATCTATATGTATAAAATTAAAATTTTGTATGTATGTATAAGCAAATTCAGAGCACAAACTGGAAACCTTCAAGCGATGATCACAGGCTAAAATTAATTTCGCACAATGAAGGAGGCAAAGGGCCGTGGCACCTCTCATACAAGTGGGATTTTTCATACTGCATTTCTCTGGAAGTATTAATGCTTCACGACTTAAATTCGTCAAAGATAAGGTAAACGGATTTTTCATATTGCACATCTCTAAAAGTATTCAGGATCGACCACTGAAGTTAAGCAAAGAGTTAAGAATTGAGCCTTCAACAACTACAGAAAAACTATGAGGGAGGGAAATGAGGGTGTAACAACATACAGATGGGATTTTTTATTCTACAATCTGTATAAGTATCCATGCCACACAACTGAAATTCAGTAAAGAACTAATGAAAATGATCTCTAGCACCTGAAATTAAGGAGTTGTTGTTTGTAAGGAGTCAGTGTGGCCAGCACATGTTTTATCCATGGCCAATTAATTACACATATCCTTTCGATTTATGAGCAGCATATTCATACAAGGTGGCGCAAAAGTAAGCTTCCGATGTTCAGCATATCGGTTGTGGCACGTGCAGTGTGTCCTGTTGCACCGTCTTGTTGGAACCAATCCCAATTCATCAAGTTGCGGCAAAAAGAACTCGTTGATCATTGCTCTGTAGCGCTCACCATTCACAGTAACCGTTTGGCCCCGACCGATTATTGGTCAAATAAATAGTCAGCAATATTCCGCGTTCTGGAGCAGTGTAGCGTAACATTGTTTATTAACGTGTATTTCGCATGTGTTTACTACACAAATGTCAAAACAGAACTGACTTTAGGGGCCAATCGCAAAATTTATAGCATTTTCTGATAGGAGGATTACTTTTGCGCAGTAACCGTTTTTCACCGACCGATTATTGGTCAAATAAATAGTCAGCAATATTCCGCGTTCTGGAGCAGTGTAGCGTAACATTGTTTATTAACGTGTATTTCGCATGTGTTTACTACACAAATGTCAAAACAGAACTGACTTTAGGGGCCAATCGCAAAATTTATAGCATTTTCTGATAGGAGGATTACTTTTGCGCAGTAACCGTTTTTCACCGACCGATTATTGGTCAAATAAATAGTCAGCAATATTCCGCGTTCTGGAGCAGTGTAGCGTAACATTGTTTATTAACGTGTATTTCGCATGTGTTTACTACACAAATGTCAAAACAGAACTGACTTTAGGGGCCAATCGCAAAATTTATAGCATTTTCTGATAGGAGGATTACTTTTGCGCAGTAACCGTTTTTCACCGACCGATTATTGGTCAAATAAATAGTCAGCAATATTCCGCGTTCTGGAGCAGTGTAGCGTAACATTGTTTATTAACGTGTATTTCGCATGTGTTTACTACACAAATGTCAAAACAGAACTGACTTTAGGGGCCAATCGCAAAATTTATAGCATTTTCTGATAGGAGGATTACTTTTGCGCCACCTTGTATATTCATCAATATCTATTGTCGCTTATAAACACACATCTGAACAAAGAAAAACTTAACGTTCCTTTATTTATTTTGCATATAGAAAGGTGAGGTAAAACCCGTGGGTATATGATAGTACCAACATAAAATACAATCGAAAAATATCTATTATTATAAATTACCACTGGGGGTGTGAATGCACAAATGCATTTTTCCATGTGAGGATTTTAAAGATGGCGGAAAAATGTTTTAGTTACTCTATAAAAAAAGCTGAAGTGGTTTTAGGTATTGATTAATGTTACTCAAATGGGTTACGAATTTAACATTTGCCGCCTTCCCCCAGCTTATATTTTGAAAATCAGTCCAATCCACAAAAATGGCAATCACGCAGATCAAACCGCCCACATCGAGTAGCAGTCTACTTAATACATATTATTCTTTAGCTCAAATAAATAAATAATCAGTGTTGCTGCAAACCTGATAAGTCTAGACGTGAATATGCGCCAAATCTTGGAAAAGAACGATGATTAGAGAATCGACACACACCATTTCTTAGAAACCTATGGAGTATTCGTACAAAGCGATTCGCTATTGTGCGACAGTAAATTGTTCATATCGACTTCTGATGTTCTCAGCAGAGGAAGGGTAGACCTCCACTGAGCTGGAAAACAGGTGGATTGTGTTTGTTTGATTTGGAATGACAAAAAGGTCTTGGGAAGTGTTGTCGAAAGTGACAACTATGCTCCGGTACTCCCTTGCGGTACATGCCCGACTGTCGTGGTAGCGATTTGGTATGACCAGTGCAACCTTCTAGGGCATGTCACCCCGCCGTAAATAAGGAGAATATGGGCAATGAGAGGTGAGATGCATTATATCCGTAGATCAACCATCGAGTTGCACGTCATTACCTTTGTGCATTTTAGTCGCCTCTAATGACCGGTATGCCTACCCCGCGCATTTTCTAAACCCCTAACCCGCAGATGCAAGGTGTATTGTGACTTGGCTTCACTTGATGTTTCCAATTAGGATTAACGATCCGGTTTGCGATTTTTTTATTTAATAAAACATTACACATACCCACAGGGCTTTCACAACCACCAGTTAATATTATTTTTATTAAAAAATATCTTTCATTTACAGATTGCAAGCACACTTACGTTTACATAACGGTGAAACATTCAATTGCGAGATCTGTCAAAAATGTTTCACCACACTGAGTGATCTGAAGAAGCACATGCGCACCCACACCCAAGAACGGCCATATAAATGTCCCGAGGATACATGCGGCAAAGCGTTTACAGCCTCACATCATCTCAAAACCCACATACGTACACATACCGGCGAGCGACCATATCCATGCGAAGAGACCAGTTGCCAAAAATCTTTTAGTACATCGCATAGCCTAAAATCGCACAAGAAAACACATCAAAAACAACACAATAGACGACAAAGCAACTATCCCAGCAATAACTATAATAAAGAACGACGCCTCAAAATAAAAAAAGAACGTAAACAATTGGTGTTAAACGAAAATGTTGGTGACCAGAAATCAGCTATTAAAGTGGAAAGTGATAGTAGTGGCTACAATGAGGAACACACCTCTAACGGTGAAGAAGATCGAGAAGACTTATGTGTTGAGAGTGCTGCTGAGGAGTGTGGAAATCTAACAGCAACGGTGAATAAAGTTGTTGCTGCTGAAAATTATATAAAACCAGAAACGATTGAATACAATAATGTTACCGATTTATTTGCTATGCAAATGCCAGATGTACGACAAAGAAATATACAACCCATACTTACACCTAAAATTGAATCATTATCCTTACCGGAAACATCACAAGCGTTACAGTTGGCATACGCTGCAGAAGAAGAAATATCTGCACCTTGGGTAGATGCGGGGGTATTAATTTCAAAACCCATTATGCCTATGGCACGTGTAACGAATGCATGTCTGGCGTTACCAACTGTAATGCCAAGCTTCGTAGATCTACAACAAAACTATATGAATTATGGTAAAGCAGAAGTTGCCGTTATAAGTAATACAACAGAGTCAATGTTAGATACAAATATGTTGCACCAACGCAGGTTATTGCAATCTACAGATCCTTGCGATTATTTGGACATGAATGATAATTGCGATGTATACAAAAATGCAACGACAACGAAATCAGTGGCTAATACACAAATGCAAACACTGTTAGAGGCGGAAATGGACATTGATAATAATAGTATTAATAATGGAGCAGCCGGAGTATTAACGGTGAATGCGGTTAGTAGTGACATGATGTCAACAACATCGCCACCAGCACGACAAGCAAATACAGTCATCGATCAGACAATGGATATGTTACCAACACAAGAAAGTATTGAAGAACTATTAAAAGAGGATATGCAATACAGTAACGATGCCGAAGATATGGAAACTGAATCCCTTCTTAATGAAATTCTTCTAACTATTGATAACAATGCACGCCTATTGCAAGAAACTTTACAACAGGCAAAGCAAGTACCCGATGATGCTTCCGGTTTGATTGAGGTCGATTTAAGAAGTGATAAACCAACATTGAAGCAAATAACCGCCGATGCTGGCATTTGTGGCTGCACCAATTGTAAATGCGATCAAAATAAAAATTGTCAAGGTGATTGTAGCAATGAAAAGCCATGTGGGAAGAAATCTAATGGCAAACACAAATGTTGTCCACACCATCATAAACAGCAACAACAACAACAAAAGCAAAATGAACAAAATTCAACTGCTACGAACAGCAAACCGATAACTGTTTATCGCGCCAAAGATTGTGGTGATAATAATAAAAAAGAACGCACTGCTTCAAGGAAATGTGAATCGGACATTAATCAAAATATTGAAGACGTAGCTTTGTTGTTACAAAACTTAGCTGCCATGGGTAGCGCTACAGGAAGTGGTTGCTGCGGCAGCGGTGGAGGTGCATGTGCGGATAAGAATGCATCAAATGGCTGTGGTACACACAATAATGCAGTAAAAGGATCAACACAATGCAATACGTCGCAAGGAAATGGTAATAGTAGTTGTTGTACTAAGAGTCCATCGGAATCTGCTCCGCCAATAATAAGTACACCCCATCCGAAATCACTTAAAAGCACCTCTTGCACATGCAAAAGTCCAGCTGAGGGTGTTGCCAACGGTTGTTGCATTGTTATTTGTACGAAAACCTTACAGGCATTGCGCCGTGTACTCACAAGAAAAAATCTTAGTTTAATGGTTTGTCCACAAAGTCAACAGTAAGAGACTTTAGCGTTTTTTCTTTCTTTGTTTTACATTTTTATTAGTTTAAGTTTTAAATATTATTACCGCCAGGAAAGTCGGTTCTCTAAACGTAGATAATCGCCGTGATTCGGCAAAGTGTTTCTAAAAATTGGGGGACCACGGCAGCCGCCGTGGTATTGAGTTCGATAAATGATAATGTTTCAGATACCCAACCTCTTCGAGTGTATTCAGTTCATAAGCAGCTTCTCTGGGAAAATTCATGTGCTTGTAATAGTACTTCTCCCGGCCGACTCGTCCCTTGCCAAGCATTGTCATCAATTTCTTTTAACGGAAATCAACAGGATTGTCAACAGGCATGTCTGATTTTAGTCTGGATAGGTAAGAGTGTAACCGATCCATCCAGTATCCATACCGAAGTAGGGCCAGAGTGACTCGCTTTTATCTTATCAGATGAAGTTCGGAAACAGCACATATGCCGTATGAACCGCCAATTTCAAGGAAAGGTTTTAAAGCAGTACACCAAAAATAAGAATTTCAGGCCAAAACTCCTAGAAGTTATATTCGCGCCAAGTTAATTTTGTTACTAAGCGATGCTAAAAGCACCTAGTTGTTAATTACGAAGTGATTTCATTATTATTTATGGGAAAGATTTTCAGGACTGTTTCGGAAAACTGTCTGGAAGTTTTTGAGTTCTACTTTTGGCGTTCCTCCGGCTATCAGTTTAGAATAATTTCGCAATTTATTTTCAGGCTTCTCTGGGACCATTTGTTTTGAGATTTTTTCTATCTCAGTTTGAATTGTTATTGCAACTTTTTAAACATAGATATTTGTGCAAGCTTTCGGTATTTCTTAAGCCCATGCAGTAACTTTGATTGATTCCTTAATAAATGTTTTGTTTTCGTATACTAAACTTTGCATCTTTTAATGGATACTAAAGCAGGAATAAAATAACCGAAGAGCATATTTGCCATCATCTGTTGCGTTTTGCGTTTTGAAAAACTTTTTCTGATCTATTTTTGATCTTAGCTCTCCCGGGAATTTGAAATTTCGTAATACCACACCGGGCCATAGCACATACGATGAACAGCATAAAGTAGGAGACCATTTGAACTCCATATACAAATAAAAATAAATTCATAGTAATCCTTAACGTTCTCAAGAGTGTAATAACTAACAATTGTGCCTACAGATATCGACGTTTGCGATAGTATAAGGGGAATTTTTTCAAATACCATAGATGTGTTTTTAGAACAAATTTTCCGCCGCATTTTCATTGTTAAAATTACGCGCCGCGAAAAACGAACCTGGAATTTTTTATCTGCAAGTTTTTTGTGTCGCCGAACAAAGCTATTATTCCAACAAACAATTCCAGCTTCTACACTTAAAGTTTCATCAATTTGTATATTTTTGCGTACAAGAGCGGCTCTACAAGGTCATTTGAAATAATTCTTACTGGATTTTATTGGAACATAATTAATATTAGACAATACTACTTTATGTGGGGAACCTTTATATTATCTTTTATAATCACATGGACAAACAACAAATTGGGTTTTTTGTGTGTTGTACTTAACATTTTCTCAATATTAGTTTCAACTTTCACTATTGTTAAATACGAGTAAATCAGAATAAATTAAATTATTAAATTTATGCCCGGTAGTCCTTTAAAAAATAATTCCACAACTGTAGGTACAGACATTCACTGTCGTAAAAAATGACAGCAAGAAGAAATACAACAAATGAAATTTATCTATTGAAATTTAAATTGCTCTTTTATTGTGCCATTCGTTATTTACTGTTTTAAATGCAATAGATAACGCATTTATGTACATTTATATTTTCGTCCATTTTTATATAAGTGGAAATACTTAAATATGTATGTGGAAAAGCATGTGTACATATACTATGGACATAAAGTTATAAAAACAACCATTCATTAGTTTATGGTTTAATAGTATTTAAGACGAATAATGTCGATTGAAAAGTTAAACTTTAAATTTTAGATTGTGATTTTGAAAAAAAAAAAATTTAAATTAAATAATCGAGAAGTTATTTATCCGCCATCTTCACATTTTGTATTCTGGTATTTGGAGCTGTACTTATATACAAGATGGCGCAAAAGTAAACCACATGTTTTCCAATCCCAATTCATCAAGTTGCGGCAAAAAGAACTCGTTGATCATTGCTCTGTAGCGCTCACCATTCACAGTAACCGTCTGGCCCCGACCGATTATTGGTCAAATAAATAGTCAGCAATATTCCGCGTCCTGGAGCAGTGTAGCGTAACACTGTTTATTATCGTGTATTTCGCATGTGTTTACTACACAAATGTCAAAACAGAACTGACTTTAGGGGCCAATCGCAAAATTTATAGCATTTTCTGATAGGAGGATTACTTTTGCGCCACCTTGTAGTTTCCAAACTAGCAAACACTTGCTTTGTAATACCTTAATAAGTCAATAAATTATTCTATAAAAAAGAATTAATATAAAAGTGCCTTATAAGCCAAAGTAATGTGTATACACTTTTTTATATTTTTAAGTCAACCATAGTGCCTGTATTATGTATTAAAATATATGTTTTTACTTATTTTTCACTTTGTATTTTGTTAAAATGTTTGCCATTAATAAAACGTATGCATCATCAACATATGAACGGACTTTGAAATAAATAGTTCCATCTATGCCCCCATACATAACACCACTGCCCTCCGAATTAACCCTTTATATGGATATAAAAGTCCATAATCGGTACTTTACGGGCAATTTCGAAATTTAATTTTGTTAATTATCAGAGCTCGGAACTTTATGTTTTTTTAGTATGCTAAAAATATGTTAGAAATATACAAAATGTATGAAAGTATTCTTCACCATTGTTTTTAAAGTAGCTAACACTGACAATTAAAGCCGGGATATCGCTTAGTCCCCCGTTTTCGAGCCGAAAAAATGTTACCCTGCTCAAAGGCTTTCCTTACCGGTTGCTTGGCATAGGTGCGAAGTCACATGTTCCCAAACTAAAAAGTCAATGATGCACAATCGTCAAATGTAACCAGGCATACATTTAGGCGCATTCTCCGTGCGCATCAGATGCGCAAATCGTGCATCACCAAATTTGTTGATGTTGCATTTTATATTTATTGCAATTGAGAAATGGCCGAAGCTGAAGCGATTTCGTTCAATTTCAAGATCGAACGAACTAGTTCCTTTTTAGATAACTAGGTCGTTCACTTCGGTCAGTCGTTAAAAAAGATTTTATTTCTATGGTTTGTATATCCATGCGCACAGGATATTCATGTGGACACAAAACGACAGTTTGGAACTCGGTTAGAAGTTAACCGTTCGGTAAATAAAAAGTATTGTGGTAATAAGAACTAATGTCGACTAACTTAAGCTGTTTTCCAAAAAAATACTGAGTTGGGCTGACATTGCAAATTTTAGTTTGCCCTTGGTTGTTATTGCCCGCTGCCACAGGAACATGACGTTAGCGTCATACACAAAGATGATGCAACATTGCCAATCACTGAACTAGGTTGAAAACATTTGAACGATGTAGTTAGTTCGTTCACTGAACTAGTTCGTTAGCCAACTACACAACTCTAGAAGTACGCATATTTTTTTTGTAAATTAGTCACATTAGGGAAAATATATAAAAGTGACAAGTTTCGTTCCAAAACCAAATTGACTCTGAATACCTTAATGGCGTATTCGACAATAACGCTACCTCACCCAGTGCTACAATTTCTCACTCTATACTAGCTGTGTTCGGTGACAAAACTTGCAAACACTTGTAAGAAACTGTCAGTAAAGTGAGAATGGCGTAAAACTCTCTCGAAACGCCAAAAGAAAAATGTTTTCGCCGAACATGAGTCAGTAAAAACTTGCCAACAAAACAGCTATTGCTTTTTGAATGGGTAATAATTCAAATTTTTAAATTTTTGTTGTTGCTTTCCTATGTCACGATCAGCTGTTTTACACTTACAAGTTTTACTGAGTAAAATGCCCCCAGCAGAAACTTGCAACTCTCTCTCTGAATGAAATGTCAAAATGCGCTCTCCCGCTGAAAATGTTTTGTGTCACCGAACACTCCAGTAAAAATTTTATAAAATTTTTAAAAATTGTATCCTCACCGAACACAACTACTATCTTCTTCTGTGTACGTATCCCAACAACTCGAATTTTGTGCTGTGTCGGAGCTTGATGTGACAAGGTGTATTTACAAGATACGCTCAAATGCGATCGGGGCTGATGGAGTTCCTATAAAATTTGTAAAAATATTTCTTCCGCAAATACTGCCAACCCTAACCCATGTTATCAATCACTGCATTACAAATTCTTGCTTCCCAGATACGTGGAAGGTTGCAACTGTCCTCCCTGTTGCTAAAAATAAGAGTGCCCGTAGACCAGGTGATTTTCGCCCCCATAAGCATTTTTCCTGCTCTTTCAAAGACCTTTAAGATCAGAACAGATTCACTTGCACATTAATAATTTCAAATTAATTTCCCCACTTCAGTCAGGCTTTAAGCGTAACATAGCTGGTCGTAATTAAAATTTTGGATGACATCGGGTTCCGTATTACAGTAATCAAATTACATTGTTGTGCCTGCTAGACTTTTCTAAAGCCTTAGACTCTGTGAACCATGAATTGCTATGATTAAAATTAAAATCTGATTTCGATTTCGGGAATTAGGCTTTACGACTCATGATGAGCTACTTGGGTGGTAGAGCACAGACAGTGAAAGTGGGATCGAAGCTCCCTGGTCTTAAGCAGTTGTTAAGTGATGTACCCCAAGGTTCTATACTAGCACCCTTATTGTTCAGTTTATTTATTAATGACATATTTAGCACCCGTCAGTATGTGCAAATGCATGCCTATGCTGATGATATACAGTTGTATATATCAGGTACACCCTACGCCAAGCTTAATGATGACTTGTCATCTATTTCGTCTTGGGCGTTAAAAAATTGTCTTTCCGGTAACTGCGAAAAGTCATATGTTCTATTCATATAACACGGCAGGTTAACTTGTTGGATCTTCCATCTTTATGCATCAACAATAAGTGTCTCAAGTATGTCTCTAAAGTAACGAATTTTGGTATTGTCATTAACTCTAGCCTTTCATGTGTTTATCATATAAACGCCGTCATCAGTAAAGTCTACTTTATTCTACGTATTTTAAAAATGTCTGCGGAATTCGTCCCGCTTGGAATAGATGTAGCCTTTAATTATGTCATGCGGTATGTTTTTGGGTTAGCAAAATTTGACCACATATCTGCGTGGAAAACGCATGTTTTGGGTTGCGAAATATCTGAGTATCTTAAAGCAAGGAATTGTATTTTTCTGTATCGTGTCATCGCTGATGGAATTGACGTTCCACAACCCGACTACAATGAGGTGCGAATAGCAATATCCCGATTGAAAAACAATAAAGCAGCTGGCGCTGATGGTTTGCCTGCTGAGCTATTCAAACACGGAGGCGAGGAGCTGGTAAGGCACATGCATCAGCTTCTATGCAGAATTTGGTCGGATGAATGCATGCCTGAAGATTGGAATCTAAGTGTTCTCTGCCCAATCCACAAGAAGGGCGATCCTGCAAACTGCGCCAACTATCGCGGAATCAGCCTTTTGAATATCGCATATAAGGTCCTATCAAGCGTATAGTGCGAAAGACTGAAGCCTGATGTGAACAGACTGATTGGACCTTATCAGTGTGGCTTCAGACCTGGTAAATCTACCATCGACCAAATTTTTACAATACGCCAAATCTTGGAAAAACCCCGTGAAAAGAGAATCGACACACATCATCTCTTTGTTGATTTTAAAGCCGCTTTCGATAGCACGAAAAGGAGCTGCCTATATGCCGCTATGTCTGAATTTGGTTTCCCCGCAAAACTTATACGGCTATGCAAAATGACCTTGAGCAACACCGCCAGCTCGGTCAGAATTGGGAAGTACCTCTCGGAGCCGTTCGAAACTAAACGAGGTTTCAGACAGGGTGACCCCCTATCGTGCGATTTCTTTAATTTAATGCTGGAGAAAATAATACAAGCTGCAGAACTTAACCGCGCTGGAACAATATTTTATAAAAGCGTCCAACTGTTGGCATATGCTGACGATATTGATATCATTGGCCTTAACAACCGCGCCGTAACTTCTGCTTACTCCAAATTAGAAAAAGAAGCGGAGAAAATGGGATTGGTGGTGAACGAGGGCAAAACGAAGTACCTTCTGTCATCATGCAAAGAGTCAGCGCATTCGCGCCTTGGCAACCAAGCCACTGTTGGCAGCAATAATTTCGAAATAGTAAAGGACTTCGTTTACCTGGGAACCAGCATTAATACCAACAATAATGTTAGCCTAGAAATCCGACGAAGAATCACTCTTGCAAACAAATGCTACTTCGGACTGAGTAAGGAATTGAAAAGTAAAGTCCTCTCTCGACGAACGAAAATAACACTCTACAAGTCACTCATCGCACCCGTCCTGCTATATGGTGCAGAAGCGTGGACACTAACAACATCTGATGAGGCGGCTCTGGGAGTATTCGAGAGAAAGGTTCTTCGAAAGATTTGTGGACCTCTACGCGTTGGCGACGGCGAGTACCGAAGAAGATTTAATGATGAGCTGTATGAACTTTACGCAGACGCCGACATAGTTCAGCGAATTAAAACACAGCGGCTTCGCTGGCTAGGCCACGTAGTGCGAATGAGCGAAGATGCTCCAGCCCAGAAGGTATTCTTATCGGCACCCGCCGGTGGAAGCAGAGGAAGAGGGAGACCACCACTCCGATGGAAGGACCAAGTGGAGACCGATTTGCGATCCCGCGGTGTTTCCAATTGGCGCAACGAAGAAACGACTGGCGAGCTATGTTGGACGGTCAAAATCGCCCAGGCGGTTAGATGACCATTTAAAGAAAGAAGTCATCGCTGATAATAAGCTTGCTCTCTCGAGGTCTGCAAGCGTTAGCAATTTAATTGTACCGAGCTACAACTATCTAAACTCTGCAAGGCTTTTCTTCGTCAATGCTATCCGCATATGGAACTCTATAGAAAATTCTATTCGCAATAGCTTAAGGCTACTTTAAGAATGTTATATATTCATTCTTCCGTTAATATATACACAAAAAGCAACTGAGCTCAGATACCTATTTCCTGTAGTCTGGACAATCATTCATGTGTTATGTATGTTAACTATTTTTTTGTTACGTGTTTTCCTCTTCTTTTTTTTTGTATCTAAGGATAATAAATACATATTAAGTTTTGAATGTTATATTAACCCACTTTTATGAAACGATTGTTGTGCTATGAAAGATCATATAGGATCTTATTGTGCTAACATATAGTGTCAACAAATGAAATAAAATAAAAATTTAATGTATCACAAAAGCATCATTACAATGCGTTACTGTGGTTTTCGTATCCCAGTGTAACATAGCAAACAAGTGTTTAGGAAGTCAGGCTATCTCTTAACAGATCGCGGTCTTCATATGATATAGGTGATGCAATAAAGTTTAAAACGGGACTCACTAGGTTTAGTTTGATAAAAGAATTCACCGCGTTTTTGTGGATTTTGTTTCGTTGCTGTTCAGAAATGTCGGATCAAACTGTTTCTAGCATTGAGCATTTTTTCCTCGCAATATGACGTGATATGATATTGAGGAGTTGTAAGGTGACATCCGATAGAAGTTCCTTGGAAAGAGTTTTGACAGACCCGCAGCTTTCTCCAGACACGTTACTCGTGACTGACTGGTGGACTGCCTTGTACGTTGCTATGACTGTTTCTTTGTATTTACCCCAAGAAAAGCCGGGTTGTTGTTGTTGTTGTTGTTGTAGCGACTACTTAACCTGCCTAGGATGTCACCCCCCATCCAACATTGTCATCAGGCTCTTCTAACGGAAGTCCAAGAAACCTCGCGGCTTCAACAGGGGTGGACCAGAGTGAAATTGGTGTTAGAAGAGTGGGCTCAGTTGAGCAGATGAACAGATGGTTAGTATCGTGGGGAGACACGCCGCATGCCGGGCAGACATTTGGCATGTCAGGGTTCAGTCTGGATAGGTAAGAGTTTAGTCTGTTACAGTATCCAGAACGAAGTTGGGCCAGCGTGACTCTTGTCTCCCTGGGCAGTTCGCGTTCCTCGTCGGCAACAGGTGGGGCTTGTGCCTGTAGGACTGCATTCACTGGGCGTGACCTGACAAAGGAGTTTACCGACTCCGTGTGGATGAGGTTGAGGGCCCGCCGGTGCACCTTTGGATCAAACGGCGAGAAAATGTGATGCCGGATCTCGTCATAGTGCTTACGGAGGTGACTCCTTATTCTCCTGGGAGGCGGATTTTCGTTGAGCAGGTTCCTGTTCGGGTGCTGCGCTTTATGGCAGTTGAACAGGAATTGTCTGGTCAACATCTCGCAATGCTCTTTGACATCGAGCATTTTTGCCTCATTATGAAGATGGTGCTCAGGAGACATAAGGAGGCACCCCGTGGCAGTTCTGAGTGCGGTGTTTTGGCAGGCCTGCAACCTCCTCCAATGTGTGTCTGCTAACCCCGGCGACCATATTGGCGTCGCGTAGCTCAGAACCGGCTGGCCGATTGCCTTGTACGTTGCCAGGAACGTTTCTTTGTCTTTACCCCAAGTACTGCCAGCTAGTGACTTGAGGATTTTGTTACGGCTTTGTACTTTGGTGGCAATCGCGGCTACATGAGCACCGCATTTGAACATGTTATCAAACGTGACCCCTAAGATTTTGGGGTGTGTGACAGTCGGAAGCTTAATGCCGTCGACGTAGACGTCTAATTCCATGTTCGCCTGCGCTGTCCACGTCGTAAATAAGGTGGCCGAGGATTTGGTCGGTGACAATGTCACGTTCCGTGCAGCGAAGAAACTGGAAAGGGTTGGCAGGTAAGAATTAATTCTCGAGCAGAGCTCATCGACGGAGGGTCCAGTCGCCAGGATCGTGCAGTCATCGGCGTTAGAGACGATCGAGACGCCTTCTGGTGGGGAAGGGAGCCTCGATATGTAGTAATTAAACAAAATCGGGGGTAGGGCACCACCCTGTGGCACCCCTTGCTTAATTATACGTGGTTTTGATCTTTCGCCTCTAAATTCCACCGATGACTGCCGGCCACTCAGGTAGTTGGCGGTCCAACGTTTTAGACAGGGGGGAAGGGTTGAATCTTCCAGGTCGTTAATGAGTTGTGCGTGATTAACAGTGTCAAAGCTTTCGACAAGTCAAGCGCAACTAGCACGGCCCTGTCGTTTGGGCGAGATTGGTTGAGACCGACACCTATCTGTGTGGTGATGGCGTTTAGCGCGGTGGTAGTGCTATGCATTTTGCGGAATCCATGCTGATGTTAGGCTAATCGTAGGTTAGCGGTGTAGTAAGGGAGCAAGACCGACTCCAGGGTCTTCACTACATATCGACCGATATCACTCCCCCACGTTAGCCGGCTTGCCGGGCTTTAGTAGTGGCACCACCTTGGCCTGTTTCCATCTTTCTGGAATGACAAAGGTGGTCATGGACAGATTGAAGACGGTTGTTAGGTACCTTACTCCCTCATCACCGAGATGTTTTAGCATCAGCATGGATATACCGTCTGGGCCAATAGATTTGGAGATTTTGGACCCCCGTATGGCCTCCCGAACCTCTGTGGTGGTGATGGCAATGGGCGCTTGGTTGTTTTTGCGTTGGTGCGCTTCCCTGATGGCACGCCTGATTTCCTTGTCAATCGGAGGATGCAGTAGAAATTGCCGGCAGAAAGCGCTCGCGTATCTCTTTGGTTTCGACTGTACCTTATCACCAAAGGTGATGGATATTTTGTCGTTCGGTTTGGTCGGATTAGACAATTATTTTACAGTGGACCATAATTTGACAACACCAGCAGAGACGTTACAGGACCTTAGGTGCTCCTCCCATTTGGCGCGTTTGTGTTGATCAACTAGCCGTCTGATTTCCGCATTGAGATCTTGAATTTGAGGATCCGTAGGGTTCAAGCGTCGCACGTGGTCACGTTCATTAGCCAGGGCCGCTGCCTCTGCGGGGAAGTACGCACGTATCTCCTTAATTCTACCTGACGGAATATATTGATTGGAGGCTGAAGCTATGACCAAGCGAAACGCTTTTTCCCCTTCTCGTACGTCAGACGGGATGGGAAGAGCAGCGAAGGTGCTCTCAGTGAAATTAAGAAAACCAACCCAGTCAGCTTTACTGAAGTTAGTGAAGGTGCGCTTCTCAGAGGTAACGGGTAGTCACTTTAGGGTTTTTGTCATGGTTCGCCTGTAGATACTTTCTTGATCTTTTACAATAACAACTACTCAATTTTGTTACCAATTCAATAAACACAATGGGTTCTGATAATATTATCGCTGCGATACTTCGCTACGCTATATCGGCGAATCCGAATTCTCAAGCGAGTCATTTATCTCTAGCAATTTGCGAATTTTTTTTTGGATTGTTGGCGATTTGAGATTTCAGCTCATCGGCGAACCTAAGCTTTAGCTCTTTGGCAATTTGACAAAAAATTATTTCGGGAAAGATGATTTTCTTGAGCTTAATATGAATTCGAAATGGGACCGAAAAAATATATTCGACAAAATCAGCCTTGCTGTTGTGAATATGCCTCGAATTCAAAAAATTACATTGGATGAATAGTCCATGCGACAGGAATTTCACACGGAAGTGGCGCGGACCATAGGTTTTTTTGGTTTATCTAACTCTCCTACTAGTGAACATGAAGGGATAAAAAGAAATAATAAAAAAATATGCACTTTTCTGCAGCCATTTAAAGTGCATTTTTTTTTTGTTTTTTTTTTTAATTATTTCGGTAATTGTAACATCTGTCAAACATTTTTCTTCCACATCTTGCTGGTGAGGTGATGCCCCGTCGAAAGTGTGTTTACAGTTTTTCTTGTATATGATATAGTTTTCCCGCTATAATCACTTTTTCCCTGTGCATTTTTACAAAAAACATGCAAACAAGTAGATTTTTGTGATGCATTAACGTTTGTTCTCGCGATTTCTTGCTAAAGGTGACTAACCCCTTGAAAATGGGCGTGGCAGCCACCCTACCTATGTTCAAAATTTAATAACTTGTTAAGTTATCCTGCCAAAATGACAACGGATTTGGATACAAATTTACAGCTTCGTAGCCTTATATGCGTTAACAAATATTGGGTATATTTTAAGAGAGATGCCATATGTATAAAAGTCATAATTAAAAAAAAAAATCATTTCAAATGGCTGCAGAAAAGTGTCCTCTGCATATTTTTTAATAATTTGTTTATCCTTTCATGTCCAATAGAAGAAGAGTTTGATAAACCAAAAAAACCTATGGTTCGAATAACTTTCGTATTCAGTCGATTCATTCACATTTTTGTGTTTATTGGGCAGCGACGATGTTGATTACATGTGTGGCGAATTAAATAATCTGAATCACAGTTTACGAAGAAAGGCAAACTTTATGTTTTAATATTCTTTGAGTTCATAAAATATAGAATTCCTCTACAAAAAAAATGTGCAAATGTGTAAAACATACTAGCGATAAAATAATAATATGCACTGGCATACAATTCCAAAGAGAGCTTGGAATAATATATAACATCGCTACAAACAACGGATATAAAAAAGCACTAGTAGATAAACTCAGGAGAGACCTTAGAGAACAAAAAAGAAACAATGGAGAAGAAAGTACACAAACCTGGACGACAATGACATATACTGGAAGAGCAACATATAAATTAGCAAATTTCCTTAGAAAATACAACATCAACACAGCGTTCAAAACATCGAACAATTTAGGACGGAAGCTAAGAACGAAAACTAACTCAGAAGATCCATTTAGCAGCCATGGTGTATACAAGCTCACTTGTGAATGCCAGCACAGTTACATAGGACAAACCGGACGACAAGTAAGAACGAGGTTCAGAGAACACATTAGAGATTACAACAAAAAGATACGGAATCCAACCATCATACCAGAGTCCAACTTTGCGAATCACATGGCGGAGAATAAATGCCCCCCCGGAAACATCAAAAAAACAGTCAAGGTCCTACATGTACAAGCAAAAGGCAGACGTCTGAACGTACTCGAAAACATGGAAATCTACAAACAAAAAACATTCGACGGTAGAATAATAAACGAACAGACAAACACTGTTTCCGACACAATATTCGAACCTTTAAAATTGGTTTACAAAAAACAAAGCAACCACTCAGGTACAACAAACACACACGCACCGACAAACAAGCACAAAACAGCAAAAGATCAAAAACAACAAACAAGCAAAAAAGGTCAAACAACAAAAATCACCAATTTTTACCTGCCTCAGTCAAGCACAAAAAAACCGATCGATGCAAACCACCCCCGTTTCTGAATGTACACACACAACACATGCACACACGTACACAAACAGACACCCATGCTGACGTTACCTGCTACCTACTATAAATACAAGACAAACGACCACAACAGATCAGAACGAAAATCGACACTGATGATGGCACAACGCCGAAACCGGTTTGTCTCAAAACCAAATTTGACAAGGCATGACGAAAAATCGTTCCAATATACATCAATCATTCACCCTGTCGGAAAAACAACAAAACAAAATAAAACATTCCAAACTCAGTTAATTGATCTTCATATTGACTAAAAATTTTTGAGGTGTAATTTTTTCGAAAGTCATGTAAATTATCGAAATTGGGTGGTACACTTCGTTTTTAGACGTCGTCGCGTAGAGTCATCAAAATATCTCTACAACTCAACCAAATTAGAAAAACAGACTGTACTTTTGGTTGAGTTGAAATTATTGGACCCTAGGGATATTTCTTGATGTCTCTAACTTAACAAACGGAACTTTTAACAATTGGGGATGTCGTCTCCATGAACACGTGATTAAGTGTAACCAAGTTTTTGGTGTCGTTTTTATAATAAAAAAGGAAGTTCCTCCTTTATGAAAAATTTAATTAAAATAAATTGATGTATACACACGGTATTATCATTGTGTACTAGTGAGCTAAATAAACATTTGGAACTGATCTTAATGCTAAATTCAGATCTACATTGCACTATAACCTTCCATATGAGGAGCTAATCCCAGCCATCAATCAAACCTCAAAAAAGAAAATTGGGTGGTATGGCTTACAACGGGTGAACAAAAATACGTATTTCACAATTTTTTGAAATTTGAATTATTTTCAAAGTTATAGCTGGGTAAAAATTTGTGAAGTGCGCCACATATAACTTTACCGAAGGTAGCGTATTTTAATGAAATTGCCAATTGGTCAAACTGAGTTTACTCATTTTTGAAACATATATGGGTCATTCCATAAAATTTTTACAACCCAAAACATGGATTTGCCCGAAAAAATTTTTTTTATGATCTGGATGAAAAACAAATCGACACGTATTTTTTTATTTTACCGTATTATGCGAAATTTTCGAGTAATAATTTTTCAAACTGTTGGAAAACGAAAACATACGGCAGTTAGAACATATTTTAAAGGGTTGGTGTTTTAAAACGAGTTTTCCTACAAAAACGAAATTTACAGGTTATCTTAATAATCGTTCACACTTTTTAAATATAAATAAATAAAATTTATTTTTTTTTTTTGTCATACAAAATAAATAAATTTTTTTTTTTTAAATAAACAGTACTGCTCGCCACGTTATGCGCTTTTATGTTGTTGTTGCAAAGGGAATAATGCCGTATATAAAAATAGAATGTGGTATATCTTTCTCAAATAATTTTGCTTAAAGTGTTTGCTTTCAGATTTTAATTAGCTCAAATTCTATCAGTCGAAATTTGCCCACCTCCACAAACCAAAGCTGGATAAAACCTTTTCTAAAAAAATAAATTTTTTTCGGTTTTTGGTTAAACAAATTAATGTTTTTTACTTACAGCTTTTATTCGTTATAGATGCTGAAATAGTGCATTCGAATATGTTGAAAAAAATATCAACTCATATAAATTGTTATACAAAAATAGTGCCCGCCATAGGCCTTGTATGGTCTATTGCATGCTTAGAGCTGAGGTGGCTGTAAACAAATAGTTTTTGCAAAAAAACTATTTCGCTACCCACTCTGAAACTTTAATGACATGTTCTACAAACCGTACACTTATTTTGGTTTAAAAATAAACAACGTTAAGCATGGATTTTTTTCGCTATTAACTTTTGTTTCTTTAAAAAAAAAAATTTATTTATTTTGTATGACAAAAAAAAAAAATTATTTTATTTATTTATATTTAAAAAGTGTGAACGATTATTAAGATAACCTGTAAATTTCGTTTTTGTAGGACAACTCGTTTTAAAACAGCAACCCTTTAAAATATGTTCTAACTGCCGTATGTTTTCGTTTTCCAAAAGTTTGAAAAATTATTACTCGAAAATTTCGCATAATACGGTAAAATAAAAAAATACGTGTCGATTTGTTTTTCATCCAGATCATAAAAAAAAACTTTTCGGGCAAATCCATGTTTTGGGTTGTAAAAATTTTATGGAATGACCCATATACAAGATAGGTATCTTCTAACAAACTGCATTTCTTATTTTGGCATATTTCTTATTTGGAAATTTTGAAATATTTGTGAATTCCTCATGGTGGTTTAGGATAATGTTGCTGGGCATTCCATTACACCCTATTAACACAAAAAAATTGGGCCCTTGTAAAGGAACGGGAATTGTTTACCCTTTTGACACAGTACGTACCGAAAAGACATTTCATACAAATTTAATTACAAGCGTCTAAAAAATTTAAATAACTCCCATCACAATTTAGGCCCGACATTTTTTCTGCTAAAAGCGTGAAATTTAATTCCCAAAAACATACTAAAACGCGATCTGATCCCGATGTAGAAGATAAGATAAAGAAGAAATACAGTTTGGTAGAAGATGCCATCATGTATATATTGAAAAAATGAGCAAAATCGGGGGAGCTTCGTTAATAGGTTTATAGCTATAACTTTGAAAATAATTCGAATTACGAAAAACTGGCCAACATTTTTTTTTTTTTTATTTTGTGAACTTTACAAAAAAAGTTACAGAAAAAAAGTCGAACTTCGAAAAAGGTTGGTCACTTCAAAAAATTTTAGTGATTGAAAATGTTGGATAATTTCTTTGGGTTTTTAGTAGGGTACTTAAATTTTGTTAAAAGTAGGTGCTAAAACTCCCATGCAGATCTCGGGGCGATGCCACAACAAAGTTGTTTTCAGCCTAACTTACCGAAATGGCGCCTTTTCAACCTATTTTTCTTTAAATAGTCATATAACCGCCTGAGCGATTTTAACCGTCCAACATAGCTCGTCAGTCGTTTCGTCCTTCACTTGGTGCTTCCACCGGAGTCGTGGTCTACTTCTTCCTCTGCTTCCACCCGCTGGTGTCGTTTATTCCCACAAAGCGGCCTATCCCGCGAAGCCGCTGGATTTTAATTCGCTGATCTATGGTGGCGCTAAGCCCATACAGCTCGTCTAGAAATCTTCTTCGGTACTCGCCGTCGGCAACGCGTAAAGCTCCACAAATCTTTCGGAAATCCTTTCTCTCAAATACTCCCGGAGTCGCCTCAACAGATGTTGTCATTGCCCATACTTGTTGTTGTTGTAGTAACGACAAAAACATTCCGAAGGTTTGGGGGAGTGGTGTCGAATTAACAGTCCTTGGCCGAATTTGAACCCGGTACGCTCCGGTACACCCTTGCGGTACTGCCCGACTGTCGTGGTAGCGATTTATGACCAGTGAAACCTTCTAGGTCATGTCACCCCTCCGTCAGTAAGGAAGGATAAGATGGGTAATGAAAGGTGAGAGGCATCACATCCGTAGATCAACTATCGAGTTACGTCATTATCTTTGTGCATATTAGTCGCCTCTTACGACCGGTATGCCTACCTCGGGCATATTCTAAACCCCTAACCCGCAGGGGCTATTTTCCATACTTCTGCACCATCAACCAGGACAGATGGGATAAGTGACTTAAATAAATAAATAAATTATTTTTGTTGTTGGTTTTATGGTCTGTTCATTTTTTACATATTCTTGTAAGTTTAACGATATCAAGACCAATTGATAAAATTCTTAGTTAACTATTATTATTTTTGGTTAGAGAAAAAATTGAAAGCAACAAACATATACAGGCTATAGTTATAGTACTATTTCGAAAAGGGCCCCGATTTCTCGTCAGACTAATTCGTATATTTTTGCTGTTTTCTTGTGGAGAATCGAACCTACTCACTCTGGTTGCAAGCGCAGCCGCCTAACCCATAGGCTAGATAACAAACAACAATTAGAGCAAAACTTGAATTAAGCAGCTTGCAAAACTACACGCAGCATAGCCTATGGGTTAGGCGGCTGGTACAAATTGGCGTGACCTACAGTTTAAACCACTTTTGATGTTACCTGTACCAGGATTCGAACTTTGGACCTTCGGCCCGTAAAAATACCGACACACTAACGCGGCCACGCGATAAGTTATTTATAGAGTGTTATTTCCGTTCGTCGAGTGAGGGCTTTACTTTTCAGTTGCTTTTTTTTACAAGAGTAGCTTTTATTGGATTTCTAAGCTGACATTATAGTTTGTGTTAATGCTGGTGCCAGGTAAACTTAGTCCTTTGCTATTTCGAAATGATGGCTACCAACAGTGGCGTGGTGGGTTCTTGACGTAAATGCTCTGACTCTTTGCCTGATCATCAACGCCGTAAAGGCCGTCGCCTTCGATTTAGTCGGGGATAGGGTCTAATTTCGGTCGGTACAAAAGCTGGAAAAGTCCTGGAGATAACTATTAATCCTCGTAAAGAGTGCGTCAATGGAGGGGAACTTGCCCGAAGCCATACTAGTACAGTCATAGGCGTACGGTAGTTAAATCCGGGTTAAAACTACTTTTATTTATTGAAGCTTTTATATATCTTACATAGCGATACTTACGAAAAGCAGGAATGCTACTTATATTTATTATGTAATTATTAAAAAATAACCTAAAATGAAAATATCTATTCAAATACCAGTGTGTTGATGTCATCTAATCCTCGCCTGCAGGTATAGCATCTTCAAGGCGGCGTATAAATTTAATACGAAGTTCGGTCACATTGTCACCCTTTAATTGATCCTGAAATAAAATGCAAGTACACATATGTATGTAATAAGCATAGTAGAGTGTAAAGAATGATCGAACATAGTGTCATAATAGTACTAGATGGGAAGCTGTCCTGTAAGCTTGAAGTAGGGACCAGAGGTAGTTGTTGCTGTTTTTGTAACGACAAAAACACTCCCCTCTTCTTTCGTAAGAAAGGACAAGATGCGTAATGAGGTGCGAGGAATAAAATCCGTAGATCTACAATCGAGTTGCACGTCATTACCTGTGTGCATATTAGTCGCCTATTACGACCGGTATAACTTCCTCGGGCATATTCATTAGATTCAATAGCTATAACTATATCGAAGTTCCACCAGAGCCGAGCCTGAAAGCGATGTAGGATAAAAGATTGCTATTGCCAAGCTCTGAACATATATAATCGAGCAAGTGGCCGGAACAAATTTTTGGTTTTTACATGTGTACTTGTTAAATACTGACCCCCCATTCATAAAAAATACAATTGGCTTATAATGTTTTTAAAGTGATATTTCCATACAAATCTTGGATCATACGAGCTTTGCCAACCTTTTTAAATTCGAATAAATATTTGTTTCGAATGATTGTTTTTTTAACCGTATTTAAATATTTTAAACTACTTTTATTTACCTGCGCAAACCAGCATTGTACGTCTAATTGTACCATCTCCAGTGCTCCTCGTATACAACCACTAAGTATGGAACTATACCGCAAGTTTGTCAAATCCTGAGGTAATTCAACAAATTCTGTTAGAGGATTAGTTTCAAACAGCAATGAAAATTCATCTGATGATGCCGACCAATTGGAAATAGTTGGTTGTACATTCAAGTATATGCGAAATGCTTGTTGTATGCGATCTGCAGTCTCACGCATTTCCAGGCAACGAGGTGCTGATGTACGCGCCAAGAAGTCTTCTATTAAACGCATGCCCATATTGTAACCTATGCGTTCCAGTTGTTTATTTACATCTTCGACATTTTCGAAATCACGCAGCATTTGTGTTACAAGCGCGCCATAGGTGAGTGTTAAGAACTCGGCATTCTATGCGTACATGTATAAATTATTTATTAATTGTAAAAAATGTATTTCAATTAGCATTTTTAAACGATAGCGGATAGTCTTCATATAAGATACTTATACTTATATTGAAAATTAATAAATTAAATTTTGAAATAAAAGCTTCAATTATTGATACTATGCTTTTACTTTTCTTTTCTTGTATACTTATTTTATTGGTGTAATTGTTATGCTAGGTGTTGGTGCTGGAATTGGTCCTTGATGTGGTGCAATAAGTTTAGGCGGAGCACGAGCAGTTCCACGTGACTGAACTGTTTGTGTTTGAATCTCACTTATGCCACTGCCTGGTCCACCTGTATCATTTTTTCCTTGTGCTGAATGGAAACGGCCACCTTCCCCACGCACCCGATTCATTGCATGTCGATGACGTGATTCATGTAAATATTTGGAACGCTCTTTTGGTATACGGGATTCCAGTTTCGCACGTGCCTGTCTCCTTATCAAAATTCGCTTATATTGCTTAGCGTTAACATATAGTGGTTCTTCATCCGAATCACCCTTATTAGAATCATCGTCCCCCTGAGTCGCAGATGATGCCGCTTCATTTGTATTATTTGTACCACTATTCGTATGTGCGCTTGCTGCAGTTTGTTGAGCTGTTGTTGTTGTGGCAGTTTGTGGTAAGGCAACAGCAGCAGTCCCCGTTTGCGGCATCATAATTATTTGTTGTCCCAATGTGGCGCCTGTATTGCCAGTTGCTTGCGGAAGTTGTGCAGAAGTGGCTATTTGCATCAATTGCCCATTAATATTGATGAATTGCGGTTGGTTTGCAGTTTGAGTATTTGTCGCATTCGGATCAATCGTCACCGTTGGAGGTGGTTGATAAAACAATGTCTGCCCATCTGGCAATTGCAGTACTTGCATTGGTTGAGTTGTTTGTTGTGGTTGTTGCAACATTATTTGGCTAGTCTGTAGTGGTATAATTCCAGTAGCCGTTCCAGCAGCTGCATTTGTTCCCTGCGTTTGCTGTTGTGGCAACTGTCCGATAATAATTTGTGCCCCACCAGAAGCCATCATAGGTACCAAGTGTATATGTTGTTTGTCTTGTAATTGTTTATTCTTCTTATTGGCAAGCAAATTCCAGCTTTCCGTTGCTTTTGGAGTTTGCTGATGTTTGCTCTTAGATACGTTACTTATATCCATGCAATATATCCGTGCTGTATATTGCTAACTTGGGCAGCGAAACCAATTTTGTTTTTTAATTATTTTACTGTAAAATCGAATGGAATGTAAGCGAATTTTTTATAGTGACTACCCGCTATCTACATACCATCTTTCATCTTATCTCACACTTACCACTTTTTTAGCATCGAAACGTGAAGCTTGCCTCGACATATTAAATTTTTATTAAATTTAGGAGTATAAAAATATTTTTTTTTTAACTTTTTCGCCCAAATATGACACTTCAGCTTAGGGACACGAATTTCGATGCGATACTGTGGCGATTACTCTCAAGTATAAACCATCCCTAAATAAATATCACTCCCACCACTAGCTAAACACAACAGAGATAACGTTGGCTACTCTTATGCATGCAAGCGTGTACCAAGTAAGAGAAAGAGAGATGGCGCGAGTGTTCACGAATACAAGGCAAAGAGGAGATGTCAATAAATAACACGGCCTCTTCGATAACACGAAGAACGAACAACCAAGAAAGTTCTCGGTGCGTAGGCAAGCACCCTGTCGGACTATATAAGGCAGTGACCAAGCAAGGCAGCTTGACCAGTTTATTTTCAAGTGTTGTCCAGTGAACGGTAATTCTATACGACAGCACGTAACTGCTAATATACGTCCAAACGACGGGTTTTAACCTCCGTATCAATAATCCGAAAGCGGAAATTCGATATTTTATGTCTGTCCAGAGATATTTGCAATCAAAGTTGAAAATTTTCTGTCATTTTCATGTGGTTGTTGTAATCACAGATTAGGGTGTACCGAAAAGTGCAGAAATGTGTTCTGCGCAGAAATATTGTGGACCGCGTAGCCGGTGTTGTACGGGCTAAAGGTTATTTTTTTGAAGCGCGGCCGAAGGCCGCCTACGTAGAAAAGTGTTATGCACATAAATACCTTGGATCAAGCCCCCTATTTGGGATCGGACCTAGGCCATTTTTGGGTTTTTTGCTAATAACTTTTTACTGAAACAAATTATTTAATTTCCGCTTTCGTATTATTGATACAGAGATAAAGACGCGTCGTTTGATACCTTTCCCGAGATTTTTGGACGTATATTAGCAGTTATGTGCTGTCGTATAGAATTACCCAGTGAACTACTGCGAAGTTACCAAACTCGTAAATTTGTATTGCGTTCATTACTAGTAAATAAAACTAGCTATTAGTTACAATATCTGTGCGTGTGCTTACTTGACTTTATAGTGATCGAACCCAGGATTAATAATCAAGGAATCATCGAATTTGGAACACGACCTTACAAAAAACTATCGATATTTCAATCGGTTTTTTTCCCAGTTCTATTGCCATTTGTGTTTTGTTTTCACATGTGATTCTTTGGTGTTGTAAATTCCAGATATTTTTATGCAAAACAAGAGAACTGCTAGATCCATTTCAAATACAAATTAACTAGACATCATTTTAAAATAGAAATCTCCTGCAGTCAACAAGAATTTGTGATTTCGGCTTTTATTATTTGTAAGTAATGCTTTTTATTTGTACAAAATAAGGTTTTCCCGCGAAAACATTGCAAGGAAAGTGCTGCCAAACCTGTATGTATATTAAGGGTGTTCCTCCACTAGTTAGGCCGTGTGCCAATCGGAAACATTTTACTCGGAAAAAATTGCTGAAAAAATTTTCTATGGTGTAGTAATATTTTTCAAAATGTGCCAAATTGAAAAAAAGGTAATTGTTTCCTTTAGGATATAACTGCAAAAACACGTCCGAAATTATGGGGAAACCTATCAAAAGACTCGTTTTGACCTCGGTAACAATAATCCGGAAGCGGATTTTGGAGTTTTTGCTTCAGTGAAGAGATATTTGCAATCAATTTCGGATTGTTGATACCGAAGTCAAAACGCGTTGGTTTTTGTTTTTTTTGGTATTTAATTCACAACTGAATTATAATTCAGCTCATTATGGCTTTGGTCACAGACCCCATTGCCAGGCACAAAAACACACGGTCTATCTCTCAGGCAATTCACATCACGTTTAGCGTTCCGTTATTTTTACATATTTTCAATATCCCGTTTTTTCCTTTCACAAACATTGTTTCTATTTTTCGTAGCTCCCGTTTTTATATCCGTTGTTTTTTTTTCACGCAATTTTTCTTTCGTTATTCCAAAATTTTTCTTTTCGAAAAGATTATTTTTCCAAACTAAATTTGTCTTGGTTGGGAGTGCAAAAAACTTCCTTAAGTCGCCCTAAGGACATGCCATGTACTCAAATTTATGGAAACGAGTGCACAAGCTATGCTCCAAGCCCATTTGAAGCAACACAGCCACCCTAAATCTATTTTTCAATGTGGCTGAGTCACTAGGTAGCTCGGCACTACCTTTCCGGAAAAGACACAAACACGAACAAAAAACGCATTGTTTGAAACCTTCCGATATTTTTGGACGTGTTTTAGCAGTGGTCTGCTAAAGGAAATACTATACATCCAACGTCAACTGTAAAAACTGCACTAAAATGTCGATATTGGTACCCAGCAGGGTTCGAAATTACACGCACTTGTGCTGCACATTTGTATATTTTTCGCTCTTACACATGTGCTATGTGCTGCCAGAAAAATTTTTTAGCGCACTGCTCATGTGTGTGCTGATTCGAACTTGGCACATGCACACATGTGTGTTTTATATAAAATATTTATGCACGTACTCTCGTTCTGTGTGTAGAAAAAAATTATACTTGTGAACGCACATTTGTATGTCAAAAACAAAATACACATTTTTTTCCCTGCCATTAAAAAATCTAAAAAAAAAATTTTAAGCAAATAATTTTCCAAAAATTGGAATATAGAAAACAAAAAATGGTTCGAAGTCAGTGTGGAAGAAAAAAAGATTAAATGGTTAACGTGTGATAAGATTCTGTGTGGAACTAATGCATTCACCATCAAGCGGTACTATGCACTAACACACAAAGTGAATAAAGGCGGCAGGAAGAGGTCGAGTGAGTTAAGGGATAACCTTAAAAAGCCTAGATTGTGTTCCACCATATGACATGAGTTTAGTTTAGGTGTAGTTCACTTGGCTATACATAGTCCAATCAGCACATACATGAACTGGGAGCTAAAAATTTCTGATATCCCGCAACATATGTATGTATAAGAGCAAACAATGTGCTGCACTCGTGTGCGCAAATCCGAACTCTGTCACTACACTCAGCACAATTATATCATGAGTATCTGCCTTCATATTTTCAATACAAAACACACACATGTGTAAGTGCTTTGTTTCAAACTACACATACACGTGCTGTGTACTCAACATTTTTTTTATAAGCACAGCTCATGTGCATGAGAAATAAATTTTGTGAGTATTTTTTTGCACGTGTGCAAACCAAAAAATCACCCAGGTTCAATCGCAAATGGGGGGCCTGTTCCATAGTATTTCCATGCAGAACACCTTTCTGCGTAGGCGGCCTTCAACCGCGCTTCAAAAAATTATCATTACCCGGTCCAACACCGGCTACGCGATCCCCAGTATTTCTGCGCAGGACACACTTTTGCACTTTCAGAACACTATATCTTTGTCTACAACAACCACATGAAAATTACAGAAAATTGTTAACTTTGCTTGCAAATATCTTGCAACCTACTAAAAATATTAGGTTTCCCCCACCGGATTAGGGTTGCTGGGACCGAAACGCGCCTCTGGGCACCAATATCGACATTTTAGTGCAGTTTTTACAGTTGACGTTGGATGTATTACCGCAAATATTTTGTGAATAAATTTTAAATTTACATTTTTTCTACCGTTATATTTTGTTTAACTGTGAACATTATATAAATACAACTGTGTTACTAGCTTGAGAACACGCGAATTAAAGTTAAATTTCTTCATTGTTGAATCATCTATCCACGAAGTGTTGGTTGACTGTTTCCCACTATTCGTCGCGTTGAACCTTTTTTATCAGCCGCATTCCCTTCGACGAACGACACGCTTAAAGCTCAAAACCATTGTTTACTCGTACTAGTTTGGCATCTTCTTTTGCGAATCGGAGTGGAAGGCAGTGGATGAATGTACTCCGAGAGAGTGTAATGAAGGAAATCGCGTTCAGAGTTGTTTTAAAGTAAAAACTGCAACTAAAAACTTCAGTTTAAACTGAAATATACATTCTATAGTAACTGATAACGTGTTATAACTGCTTTATATTCAATAATTTGGGAGTTTCAAGTCTTCATGCTCAATATTGCAGTATTTAAATTTGATTGTTTTATTACTGTATACAACACACCCTGTGTGGTATGTGTGTGTGTGCAGATTCGGAGTAAGTTGCGCTACTAGTAGACATATACTATGCTCAAAACATCGGTGCCTTATCGGTAGCCTTATAAAACAGCTGATTCAACCAACCTTATGAGAAACAATGCAATCGATTCTTAGGGCTATATCGTAATTTCCTATTAGTAACTTAACCTTACCGACCAATTGCATTTTGGTTTTTCTCTTACGTTAAGGATACGATACACCAACTGCACCAATGTTTTGAGCTTAACGAACGATACCTACGCTGCAGATATTCTGTGCTTTTGGTAAGTTGTTCTACATTCATTGCATTGTTAATATTGCATTACATCGAATACAGAATGAAAGCATCCCTAAGTTTTCATCCGCGCATGCATTCGTTATAAAGGTCGCGAGGGGACCATTGTTTACCCGTACTAGTTTGGCATCTTCTTTTGCGAATCGGAGTGGAAGGCAGTGGATGAATGTACTCCGAGAGAGTGTAATGAAGGAAATCGCGTTCAGAGTTGCTTTAAAGTAAAAACTACAACTAAAAACTTTAATTTAAACCGAAACTGCTTAATATTCAATAATTTTGGTGTTTCAAGTCTTCACGTTCAATATTGCAGCATTTAAATTTCATTGTTTTATTATTGCATACAATTCACCCTGTGTGGTTTGTGTGTGTGTGCAGATTCGGAGTAAGTTGCGCTACTAGTAGACATATACTATGGAGGGGACTGAGCTTGTTTGTTGTATGGTTTAATAATATATGGTTGACGCAATCGGTCAACAACACGAAATTACCCTTTGACGTTGTTTAATCCTTATGTCAAAATGCATATGTGAGAGGGAACGCGCAATAACGATCCGCCTATTTTGTAAGCTTTCCACCTATAATACACACATAAATCACACATTTTCTTTAAATGTTATCACAAAGCACTGGTTAAATATCAATTCACAGCGAATTCAATAGCTTTTCTACGAACTCTAAAACAAGAATGTATACAGAAAACAAAGATATGATAGTTTGACACAAGGTGTAGATGAGGAAAAATACGCCAAATCTTGGAAAAACCCCGTGAAAAAAGAATCGACACACAACATCTCTTTGTTGATTTTAAAGCCGCTTTCGATAGCACGAAAAGCAGCTGCCTATATGCCGCTATGTCTGAATTTGGTTTCCCCGCAAAACTTATACGGCTATGCAAAATGACCCTGAGCAACACCGCCAGCTCGGTCAGAATTGGGAAGTACCTCTCCGAGCCGTTCGAAACTAAACGAGGTTTCAGACAGGGTGACCCCCTATCGTGCGATTTCTTTAATTTAATGCTGGAGAAAATAATACAACCTGCAGAACTTAACCGCGCTGGAACAATATTTTATAAAAGCGTGCAACTGTTGGCATATGCTGACGATATTGATATCATTGGCCTTAACAACCGCGCCGTAACTTCTGCTTACTCCAAATTAGAAAAAGAAGCGGAAAAATGGGATTGGTGGTGAACGAGGGCAAAACGAAGTATATTCTGTCATCATGCAAAGAGTCAGCGCATTCGCGCCTTGGCAACCAAGCCACTGTTGGCAGCAATAATTTCGAAATAGTAAAGGACTTCGTTTACCTGGGAACCAGCATTAACACCAACAATAATGTTAGCCTAGAAATCCGACGAAGAATTACTCTTTCAAACAAATGCTACTTCGGGCTGAGTAGGCAATTGAAAGTGAAGTCCTCTCTCGCCGAACGAAAATAACACTCTACAAGTCACTCATCGCACCCGTCCTGCTATATGGTGCAGAAGCGTGGACACTAACAACATCTGATGAGGCGGCTCTGGGAGTATTCGAGAGAAAGGTTCTTCGAAAGATTTGTGGACCTCTTTGCGTTGGCGACGGCGAGTACCGAAGAAGATTTAATGATGAGCTGTATGAACTTTACGCAGACGCCGACATAGTTCAGCGAATTAAAACACAGCGGCTTCACTGGCTAGGCCACGTAGTGCGAATGAGCGAAGATGCTCCAGCCCAGAAGGTATTCTTATCGGCACCCGCCGGTGGAAGCAGAGGAAGAGGGAGACCACCACTCCGATGGAAGGACCAAGTGGAGACCGATTTGCGATCCCGCGGTGTTTCCAATTGGCGCCAGTTGGCGCAACGAAGAAACGACTAGCGAGCTATGTTGGACGGTCAAAATCGCCCAGGCGGTTAGATGACCATTTAAAGAAAGAAGATTCGACAGCAAATACGTGTGACACTAAGACCGCCGAATGCACTAACACACACAAAAGCTCTGACCGGAGCTTGGATCCTCACCCGGTGCTATCACACTCGTTGTTGGATATACTCATAGGTCTAATTCTGGCATTGAAAAATTCGGTAACTTTTTACGATCGCGACCGAGTGCTAAAACATTTCCAAAAATTTTATTGTTCTCCGGATCAAGATTATGATTCCAAAAATGTCGGGAGAGGTATCAGGAGACACGTATTCGTCGTTTGAGTAGTTTCTGACATTTTCATGTGGTGGTTGGAAACAAAGGGTTCTTTTGTTAAATCGCAGGCCGCCAACTTAGAACGATTTTCTGCACATAAAACTATAGATAACGCCTCAGATTTAGGACCGGCCTGGGCCATGTTTTTTCTCCGCATGCGGATTTTTATTACTGGGACCGAAACACGTCTATTGACACCTCTATTGATATTTTTGGACTTGTTTTATCACTTCAAATTATCCTTTATGGGTAGGGTGAAATGCAACCATGTATCTACCAATTTTTACTCAGCTGTTTTCTTTGTTTTCACTTTAATCGCATAATTTTTTTGGTCAAGTGCTTTGTGTGAATTTGTGTGTATTACGTCGAATTGAGAAATTGAAATTTATTTTTACTTTTATTTACCTTGATTCCAAGAGTCTTATTTTTATATATAAACAATTTTATAATAACAATAGTGTGCACGTAAGTGTTTACCTTTATTATTATAGCGGGCCAAGTGTACTAAAAAAATATTTTGCGTTTCAGATTGACTAGCTAGACATTAAAAACAAACAAAGACGCGCAAAAGAAAAATAGATAAAACAAGCTTAGTTCAGGGGCAGAAAGCCTTGTTTAGACACAAAGTTGTACAACCTAAAAAAGCAAAAACTTATATACTGATCCGTATCCTGAACCCAACATTTTTGGATCTCAGTTAAATAGTCTAATTATAGAAAACCACTTTACGCCAGTAAACGCACACCTGCAATTACTTATAATATGTTGGATTTAGAAATTGTGCCTGAGTTATCGCTTGGTTGTGATGCTTGGGAATTTGTTCTAGGTATGCATTTCTCGCAAGCAATAGCGATCATCCAATCGCAAGTGGGAATTATTAAAGGTGTACAGGTTCTTTATTCGGATACGAACCCTTTAGGTGTGGATATTATTATAAATCTACCACAGGATGGTGTGCGTTTGATATTTGATCCAGTTGTACAACGTTTAAAAACAATTGAAGTATTCAATATGAAATTGGTTAAACTGAAGTATGGGGGTGTACATTTCAATTCACCCGAAGTTCTTCCTTCCATTGAACAAATTGAGCATTCCTTTGGGGCGACACATCCAGGTGTATACGATGCGGCAAAACAATTATTTGCACTACATTTTCGTGGTTTGAGTTTCTTCTTTCCTGTGGATAGTAAATTACAAGAAGGATATGCACATGGCTTAGGATCACTTATCTTTTTGAGTGGCGCATCACCTGTTGTATCGAAAATGTCACTATATTCAGGTAACAATGTCGCCGAAACACGTGCTCCTCCTCTTCCTCTCTCCTGCTATCATAGACAGATTTATTTAGAATCGGCAACAGTGTTGCGATCAGCAAATGGTTTTACCAAAGGTATAAAATTGAAACTTTTCACAGAAGGATCTAGCCGTGCCATGGAACAGCGGCGTCAATGTTTTACAAGGGAAGTTCACTTTGGTGATAGTTGTCAGGATGTTGCCATGAAACTTGGTGCACCCAATAGAATATTTTTCAAAAGCGAAGACAAAATGAAAATACATTCATCGAGTGTCAATCGACAAGCACAGAGTAAACGCAGTGATACCTTTTTCAATTATTTCACTCTCGGCATTGATGTGCTCTTCGATGCTAGAACGCAAACTTGCAAGAAATTTGTATTGCATACAAACTATCCAGGACATTTCAATTTCAATATGTATCATCGTTGTGAATTTAAATTTAATTTGAATGCTGATAAATTTGACAGTAATTACCAGAAAAAACCTATTGATGATGATGTTGAAGTTTCTGCTTATGCGAAATGGGATGAAATAAGCGCTGTAGTACCATCAGCACGTCCGGTGGTGTTACATCGCGCCAGCTCAACAAACACTGCCAATCCATTCGGTGCAACTTTCTGTTATGGTTATCAGGACATTATATTTGAGGTTATGACTAACAATCATATCGCTTCAATTACTTTGTATAGTATAAATCCACCGACAAAAAAAACCGAACATAAATCTTACCAACAACAGCACAAAATGCAGGATATACGTTTAACTGTTGCGTGAAAAACTACTAACGTGCATAGACAATATATATCGCAACAGTAAATTGTAGCAATCCAAAGTTCAACGGAGTCGTTAGAAAAATCATATATATACATACGCACTTACATATATTTTAATTGCAATCGTCTTGTAAGGACCACGAATATAAAAACAAATTATTTCGTAACCCAGCAGATAAATTGAGCTCACATTGGTACATTGCCTCACAGTGAAAATGATTTAGTTGCTGCTTCTAAGATATTTGGAAAACTTTTTCAGCTAAAATTCTTGTGTTAATTTCAAATAACAATATAGATTGTTTTTGCATAGAATTTATTATTTTGTCATTATAGCAGTACTTCGCCCTGCTTAGTCGACGAATTCGTTCAAAGAATGGGACGTGACAGACGAAATAGGTTAATACTGATGTTGACAATCCTTTGTCATGTATATGAATCCGGTGCGCTCCGATACAAGCTCCTGACGGCACCAGCCAGACAGGCATACCTGTCTCTATATACATATGTATATTCCAAGGGTGCTTAAATTGTGTTTGTTATCTTTTTCTCATATTATATTGTTATTCAATTTATATGTAGAAAAAAAAATTGCCAAAAATCAATACAATTTTTAAATCTTGAGATTTGAGACTAGAAATTAGCCTATTAATTAATACAAAACTGCATGTTCAGAGATCAATTTAAATTTATTTGTATTTTTAAATTCTCACCCGGTTTTTTGAAATGTCTATTAATGTTTACATAAGCTGGTAACACTAAGGGTATATGTTTAATTTCTTATATGCCTCGTGAAGCTTGTATATAATGAAACCCCGTAAACTTGTATGAAAAATTAAATATTTACGAGCTTTACACAATTTACGAGCCATATAAGCATATAAACGAATACCCTGACTGATTCAAAAGAGCACAACAACAAAATATTTTTTTTTTTTTATGAAATTAACAAACGAATTTTAGCTAAATAAGTATTTCTAATATATTCGAAGAAGCAACTGGATGTTTTTCACTGGGAGCTAATGTACTTCTTACTATCTGATTTAGAATAGAAATTAACCGTTATTTTAAAATAGATTAAGTTCTCAATTATAATCTACATATATTAATTACACTAATACATCATATGTACTAAGAAGGCATATATAGAAACACTTGATGACACAAATGAATGAAGCGAAAAATGATTTTTAACGTGGGCACCCAGAGGTCGTCTTTAACACTTGTAGGCATGTCTTTGTAATAGTATACTTAAGTTCCTAAACTTTCGGATGCAAAATTGTATCCCTGAGAAGAAAGTAGGGTTTGAGTAGCTATATAAACATCCGCTAAAGGTTTTGGTACTAGCCTAACTGTCGTGTGACCGATTTAAAATGACTACCTCGGTCCTCTTATGTGTTTTGTTTAAGATACTTAAATATCGTACTAAAAATATCTAATACATAACGATAGTTCTAAAAAGGGGTAACCAGAAAATAAATATTGTTATTTTGATTTATTAGTTTTTTATGTATTCTGTTTTTAACTGATTTTAGGTAAAAAAATATATTCTTCGCCTTTTGGCAATAATGTGATTTGAGTGTTTTCCAACCGTTTTTGTACTGTGCTAATCCCATATGTACACAAGCATGTAAACATACATAGAAAATTTGATCCAAATTTTAATTAATAAACAATTATATTTTTTTATTGAATACCTACCAACTAAATACCAATCAGGGTATTCGTTTATATGCTTATATGCCTTGTAAATTGGGTAAAGCTCGTATATATGTAATTTTTCATATAAGTTTACGAGGTTTATGTTGTATACAAGCTTCACGAGGCATATAAGAAATTAAACGAATACGCTGAGTATTCTATATGCAGACATTAAAATATGTAAAACAAATATACATACATACTTACATATATTTATACGCACCAAGTAAATGGTCACATAAAAATGTTCAAAATCACAAAAGTATCTCTAAGTTTATATATTAGTTATGCATAAGTAGTCTATATAATAATTTATGTACATGTGCATATGTAATAATACCATGTGTATGTACATGCTTGTTTTTGTCCACAAAATTTGCAATGAGATCGCTTGCAAACAGTGTTTGTTTTGTTTGTTAACAAATTTCCCTTTTGAATAAAATACAATCTATGACAGATATTACATTAATTTCTTGTTAGCTTACTTAAAGTTTGAACATTTGCCAGCCAACTATGTACGCAGCGCTCCTAAATAGGGGTGAAAGGAGAACATGTTTTTTCCGAATTTTGCAAAAATAAAAAAACTTATCCCTTAGGTTGACTTAAAAACGCCATATCTCAGCTAAAAATTAATTGAAAATATGATATGAGATAGGGCTCTGAGATTTCAAACTAATTCTGAGACAAAGCGTTTTTCAATGATATTTATTGTTTTCCGCACTCGTTCTTGGAAAAACCAGCTGGAAAATAGTCAGGGTGCAGGTAAACGACAATGAAAAAATCATTAACGGCAGATGACATGGGTGATAAGACAAAAAATTCAATTACAATTTAAATAAAAATAAAACAATGGCAGACAATCCGCAATTGTTCACAGATAAATTTTTTTTTTGTGAGATTTTCAAACTCTTCAATTTTACTTACGCATGTATGTATGTGGTCCTGCTATAGATTGAGATGTTTTAAATGAAATTTAGTAATTTATTTTGCTTTGTTAATTTTCCAACAACGTGGAATTTTGATGTATATTGGAACGATTTTCCGTCATCCCTTGTTTAATTTGGTTTTGTAACAAACCGGTTTCGGCGCTCCGCGATCCTCAGTGTTTAGTACTAATAAGGGATGACGGAAAATATTTCCAATATACATGAAATGTGGTAAAGTCAATAGCAAACAGCCCTTTCGAATTTCGAGCTTATTCTTTGGTGACTGTACACAGCATTTTGACAAGCAAAATAAACATGAATACAATCAATAGAAGGCAAAATATTGAAAAATACAGTAAGGACTCGCAATCAAATTCTACATGCTTACATTATTTCAAATACAAAACTTTGTTAAGATTTTATGATGAACTTTAAAATTTTCTAGAAAGGTTGTTGTTGTTGTCGTTAACAGTGTTTCGACCTGCCTAATAGGCAGGGAGTCCAATGAAACAAGGAGTTTCAACAGGGTTGGACCAGAGTTATATTGGTGTTAGAAAAGTAGGTTCAATTGAACAGGTCTTTATCCGTGTGTTTAGTATCATGAGGGGCGTACCACGCAGGGCAAGTATTTGGTATGGTAGGGTTAAGTCTGTCCTGTCTAATATGTCTTATTCTAGAAAAGTCAGCTTTTTAACAAAAAAGTTAGCTAAAAAACTTGATAACTTGTACAACACCTATATTGTACGTTGCATGCCAAAATATTGTTTTTTGGCTGATTTCTAGCAAGTGTCATATTCTGTACTCAGGAACAATCCATGAGAACTCGGAAATATACCGCAAAATTCGTTAGCTTACAAACTTATACTGAAAATTGTTTATTTTCATGGCGATAATGCTTTTGTGAATTTGCATGAATCGGCTTAATGTATCGCATTTGAAATTCTATTTACAAATACTAAAAATAATTGAAATGTAAAAAGAGAAATAAAATCGAGTTACATTATGACCTAAATAACATGTACTCCTTAAAATATACGTTTTTTTCTAAATATACATAGTACATATGTACAAGGATGTAATTGCATTGAGTTTATGAAGTTTCTACTATATTAAATACATATATATTAGTTGTACTTGCACATCTGTTACATAAAAATATACTATAATGTAAAAAAAATTAAAAATGTATTCAAAAATAATAAAAAAATATACATTTGAATATGTAAGTAAAAAATTAGTAAAAAAAAAAATCAAAAAAAAATAAATGAAAAAAACGATAACAAATCTTTTCCATTTTTCAATTCATTTAATAAATAAAATTCAGATAAGGGCCGGCTGCATGAAAATTTTAAACCAATCAAGGTTTAGTGATAGTAAAATACCATTTCCATGCAACTAACATTTTGTTGTTATTGTTATTAACAGTGATTCGTCCTGCCTAATGGGCACGATCACTTTGATAATCGTCATCAAGCTCTTCTAACGGAAGTCGAGGGAAACTCCTAGTTTCAACAGGGTTGGACCAGAGTGATGTAGGTGTTAGAAGAGTAGGTTCGACTGAACAGGGGAAGAGATGTTTAGTATCATGAGGGGTCATACCACATGCAGGGCAAGTATTTGGTATGGTTGGGTTCAGTCTGGATAAGTATGAGTTTAACCTGTTACAATATCTAGAACGAAGTTGTGCTAGCATGACAAGTATCCCTCGGACTACTGACTCGGTATAGGTATACTGGTCGTTTAGAGCCCGCCTATGGTTGCGCAGATCAAACGGCAAGGTAATGTGGTGCGGGATCTAATCATAATGCTTACGGAGATGTTTCCTTATGTACCTAGGAGGCGGAGCTACATCCAATAGATAATTAGGAGGCCATCTCCGCGCTAATTCCTCAGATCCACAAGTGCTCGTCCTCAATGAATGCATACAAAGTGTAACAGGTGCCTCGCACCTCCGTGTTACTCTCTAAAAAATAATAAAATAATATAAAATAGTTACTTAAGCTACTCGCCCTCCATAATATTAAAGCTTAGATAAAGACAAATAATTTTATTTTAGCGAACCTGTCCATTATCATTAAACATTTATTATGAGTGGAGATTATATTACCATTCAGATTTATAATTATCACTGGCATTAATGCTTCCAAATCTGAATGTAAATGTGTGTAAGGTTCCATTTATCTAACTTCAGACAAAACTTCAATAACTCTAAATCTGAGTGGTAATGTACATAAGCCAAATTCCATTGAAATCAGTACTAATGAAATGAAGTCTCCACTCACAAAACACGCCTATGATAATTGTTTCACTGAAATAAAATTTTCAGTAATAATAAAAAAAGAAATTCAAATTTGTATTAAAACGTATGGAGTTGGCAACTTTTCATATATTTTTTGAACTTAGCCGGTTTTATTATCAGTATTTTTTTAACGATTCGGCCCATTGAACACAAAATTTTCTTTCACCAGCAGTATGAAATTGTCGTTTTGAGTGAAAAGTGGACTTAGCTGCTTTTACCGCCGTGTCGGTAGAACGAAAAAACTGAATCGAATGGAAACTAAACTTAACCTTCAATATTTTTGTTCTATTAAGTTTTCCGTTTTTGAACATTGAACATACAAACGTTTCACCTCCAAGGGCAGAAATACCCCAGCTTTCGAGAAGTATGAAAAATTTGTTCTGAGAGTTAGTAACTTTTACCGCAGTCCGACGAAATTTTGGAATTTGAAGGTTGAATGTAGTTTTCCATTCAATTGACTTTATTCGTTCTTTTGAATGTACTTAGCAGCTTAAACCACCGACTCCAAAATTCAGCTGAAAATATTATAACACAAAAACATTCCAGTTATATAAAATTTTTTAAATACATTTTTAAACATTTCAGCTAAATATTTAATTGGACTACAGAAAAGCAAAAAGAAAAAACTTTAAAATGCCCGAACAAGCGAAGACCGAAGAAAATATGCCAGCATATGATCCTAATATTCTCCCAGACATGCTGCCTGTATACTATAAACGTCTGTTTCCTCATAAACCATTCTATCGTTGGATATCTTATGGCCTGTGTAAGTTTAAAAAAACTATATAAATGTATTTAATAACTCATAAAAATAATTGCTCTATTCTTTCAAACTCGCAAATCCTCGAAACGGTGGAACCCACGTAAATTTTAAAACTTTCAAAAAACCTAAGCATACGAACTTAGAACGGTTTACGGGGCATTTTTGAGCTCGAGTGAATTGTACTAATATATTTTATAATTTTTTTTCTTCAGCTGAAAGCGGCATCTTTTCGAATCGTGAATTTTCATATACCCTACACGATGATATATATGTACGTAACCGTTGTTATGATACCCAAAGCGAATTAGAAAGCGATATTTGCTCAACATGTCCACATAAAATCGACATCGGCGCTGTTATGAACACCAAGTAAGTTTTAATTGTAAATTCTGCAAGTGAGTATTCAGTGAATAGCTAAACTAATTATGAACGGATGTATTTTGTTTTACCCCTTTATTTTGAAGTAATATGCATTTTCTTAGACCCATCACTCAAATACCATACTTGTCGTCTTTTGGACGACAGTTTTGAACTTGAAGCTTGGAGGTGACTTGAATACAGTGACCTACAGTCTCCATGCGGGTCGAGATACAGTCATTTGAAGTACCAGGTTCCATACACAACCATATACCCAGGTACACATTTGCTCAAATAAGAAAGCAGTGCACCTGCAACTCGGCAGACATTTTACTGTTAACAAATACATTGAAACTTCGAAGTACTTAAAGTATTTCCAAAAAATGATCTACGTCTGAGTTATTATGGTCGTTGCTTATATCGAAAGAAGTTTCACGATGAGCTGAAGCAGTTTTTAAGTATGCTGTTTCTAATTTTATCCTACAAATTAGCGATACCTACCTGTCTTATGCCGACTCCGAACGTCATCTGCTAATTCAGATGTATTTTTACTAGAAGCAGAAATACACTCGAAAGGTTGCCGACCAATAAGGAGGGTTGTCGACCCGTTTTGAAAAAACTTTTTCTATACATTTTAATATTGCCTGTCCCGGAACTTTTGGTTTTTTTTGTTGTAGTAACAGTACTAAGCACTGTTTAGACCACGGATTGATTCAAACTGATATTGGCAATAAACCCACTGCCGTAGAAATGATTTCGATGTGCAGCGGATTAAGAGTCAAATGGACCCCTGCGGTTTAGGGAGTTAGAGGCGAATAAACTCCACATCAGCCCCGGTTCTGAAGTCAACGAAATCTATACCGCGGCAGTCGGGCTGGTAATGGAGAAACTATGTGGCTCTGAAATTATGTATTGCACTTAACAATCCATTGAATCGGTATGAATCTTTAGGTCACATTATCTCAATTTTATTTCATTTCATACTAAGTATTTCCAGGAAATTTGTATTATGTTGTATTCTTTAAGATATACAGATTGCTTTTCTTTAGCGTTGATCTTATTTAGGTAATATTATTGAAAACACTTTCGCCATTGTAAATGAAATTTGGGAAAACTTGGATTGTTGTTGTTTGCTGGGTTGAAGCTTCTTCGACCGATAAAGTTGAAAGAAAAAACAAAAAGTTATTACTTTTTCTTCCTATATATTTCGACGCTTTCTTCTCATCATTAGGGAAGTCTATTTAATGCATACGAAGAAAAAGTAAACACTTTTTTTTTCTTACAACCTTATCGGCCGAAGAAGCTTCAGCCCAGCAAACAATAAGAAAAAGAATTTGGAAAAATCATAATTAAATTTGATTGTTGTTTATTGAATTCAAACCGCTTTGAAGTAATATTTATCTCAATTTGTTCACAGACCAAAAAACTTTCGAATTACAACAACAGCAATGCAACCTGTGCAGCGTGAATTAGTTTTCGATATCGATATGGATGATTATAACGAAGTACGAACTTGTTGTACTGGTTCAACGATATGTTTGAAATGTTGGAAATTTATGGCTTTGGCTGCACGTCTTTTAGATACAGCATTACGTGAAGATTTCGGTTTCGAACATATCCTTTGGGTATTTTCGGGACGCCGTGGTGTACACGGTTGGGTTTGTGACTATACGGCACGACATTTGGATTCGAAAGGACGTTCAGCAGTTGCTGAGTATTTGCAAATTTCTACAAATATCAATCTTAATGGTACGGTTATGGCACGTGTACAAATTATTGAACGTATGCATCATAGTGTACGTCGTGCATTACAATTCGTTGAGCCATTATTCGAAGAGATAGTGTTGGAAGACCAAAATTTATTTGGCAATGCTAAAGGTGTTGGCAAGTTATTGATGATGATACCGGATGAGACAGCACGCAAAGATGTCGAAGCATATTTAAAGAAAACAAATGAAGATGGCGCACATTCTCGTATTGTATGGGCAACATTTGTACGCTATGCGAATTCGATGCGTATTGGTGGTGCTCAAAATATTTGGACGCGCCGTCTTAAGCATATTATTGAAGAGATTCAATTGGGTATACTTTACCCACGTTTGGATATTAATGTTACCAAGGGTATGAATCATTTGTTGAAGTCGCCCTTTTGTATACATCCTGGCACAGGAAAGGTTTGTGTTCCATTCAATTGTAATGTAGCTGCGAAATTCGATCCGACTACAGTGCCAAATATTGCACAGTTATTGCAAGAAATTAACGCTTTTGATGATAAGTCGAAAAGTCAGGAGAGCTGCCCGGAAGACAAGAGTCGCATCAAGGATTATAAAAAGACAAGCATGTTTAAAGGAGTTGTGGTTTTTGAAGAGTTTTTGCGTAAATTAGAGAGTAGTTTAAAAGCTAAAGCAATTGAGGTTAGTGACAAAAAAATTGAATTTTAATTGCGAAGTTAAGCGATTTTGCTGGTCTAGCGATATCATTTTTATGAAGGTATAATATAATTTTAAAATTTTAAGGTAATATATGAAAAAAAAGTTAAACCTGAAGTTTTTTCCACTGTCAGAGATTGTGGACCATATTTCTTAATAATATTGAAATGGAAGTACTGATACACCACTACTAGTTTTCCGCAATATGAATGTGATGTGATGAATGTGGAGATTTATTAGAGCCAGTAAATAAAAGCTTCACTTGCCCCTGCGGGTTAGGGGTTTAGAATATGCACAAAGGTAATGACGTGCAAATCGATGGTTGATCTACGGATATGATGCCTCTCACCGCTCATTACCCATCTTATCCTTCCTTACGGAAGGAGGGGTGACATGACCTAGAAGGTTTCACTGGTCATAAATCGCTACCACGACAGTCGGGCTGTACCGCAAGGGAGTACCGGAGCGTACCGGATTCATATCCGGCCAAGGACTGTCAGTTCGACAGCAACCCCCAAAACCTTCGGGGAGTGTTTTTGTCGTTACAACAACAACAACAAAATGTGTGTGCCTTAACAATATCACTATGGTTCAATCCTGTGGATTATGCAAATTTAGTATGTGATCATTCGCACGACAGTCAGTTCTACGTAGCGGAATGACTGGTTCCATACGCGTACCAAAGTGGACCCTTCGACAAACCAAGTGTTACAACTATCTAATCTAATGTGGCAAATAACAATGAAAAAATATCAAATCTATGCACAAACCCTTTGAACTGCTATGTTGATATCTCATGATATATGCTTTGATCAAGGATATATCCAGCTGCAGCAGCCTAAAATTTTTTGAAGTGTACTTCATTAAAAAAAGTATACATGTGTAATGGACCGATTTGCCGTCATTCCTTGTCAAATTTGGTTTTGTGATAAATATGTTCCTGCGTTCCGCCATACTCAGTGTTTAGTTTAGTTCTCACACAGAGCATTTCGGGACCCCGCAACCGGTTTGCCACAACCAAATTTGACAATGGAAAATGGAAAGTCGTTTAATATACATCATACTTCCACCTTTTCGGAAAATCAACAAAGCCAAACAATTAAAAGTATACACATCTTTTAGGTGAAATGTTAAATTTTAATAACATATTAACCAAACTGAGAAATATTAAGCTAATTAAAATTTAATGAGATTAATTCCTACATATGTCAAATTAGTTTTAAAGAACCCGTATCCGCAAACTGGGCGTTCGAATGGCATCAGCACCCACGTGTTTACAATCGACATCAGCCTCAATGCGATATATACCATTATCTGCCGGTTTAACACCTTCCAGAGAAACTTCGTTAACTATTCCACCTGCTCGTACACGGATAACACCACTATTTCCATCAGATGATTTATCCTGTTTCACTTCCAAAAGAATTTTACGTGGCAGCGCCGTTCCCTTACCAATCAATACCTTTGCATTTGATTCATCATTTCCATGCCATATTAGTAAGTCTTCTTCTACGTATATTCTCTGCTCTGTTGCCAACAAATCCTGCTCTAGAGGAGTGTAAAGAAAAGTAGCCTGTCGTGCACATCCAATAGCAACTATCTCATCAGCAGAAATGCTTGAATACAATTGGGCATCAGGGAAACGCGCTGCAATGGCTGCTTGCAGCTTTGGAATACGCATCGTTGCACCTAGCAACACAATTGAACTAATACAATTTATTTCAGTGTGCTCCGTCATAGCACGATCAAGGCAATCGTTCAATGTCTGCATAAAAGTATTTATAACTGGCTGTATGAGACTTTCGAAACGTGCGCGTGACATTTGTGAATTGAAATCGACACCATCCATAAGTGAATCAATATATATTTGCGTCGATGGGAGAGTTGTCAATATGTGTTTACAACTAGTGGCTGCATTACGTATTTTGGCTAAAGAACGACGACTTTCATGTGGATCTAGTTTGTATTTTCGTTTGAATTCTTCGCATATAAATTGTACTAATTCATCGGTGAAATGTTGACCACCTATAGCAAATGGTCCATATGCATCCAATTGTGTATAGAGACCATCTCTCACAGCATACAAGGCAAAATGACTATTTAAGCCCCCACATTTGATTGTTAAAACATATTGCGTCTGATCTTTACATTCGCCATTTGAATTTGTCACTTCGGTAGCATCTTGTTGTTTTTCACCTATACCATAAGCGAGTATTGCAGCAGTTTGCTCTGTAATAATCTGTGCCACATGAAAGCCTGCCTTTTCAGCTGCACGCGCCAATTCCGGCCATGCAGTTTTGGGGTAATAACTTGGTATTGAGAGTACTACAATGGGTTTTTTGTCAGCAACATTATGATATTGCCGCGCTAACTCCAACTCTGCACGAAATAATGCTACTTGAACGTCGAAAGAAGATAATTTGTGTATGTTTTCTTTGGTTTCATCGCTTTTATCGTCGTGTATTTGACACTTTAATTGGAAAGTGTGGCTGAGTGTATCATAATCACAAGGAAGTTCTTTGATGGCTGCTTCAAGTCTTTGTGTATCTAATTCTTCTGGCATAAGTAACTGAAAGCTGTTGGCAACTGCCTGTTTTGGCCTGGTGGCCATTTTTTGCTTGGCAGTCAAACCGCATTCAATTTCCTCGGCGCCATCCCAAAGCAGACATGCCTGCGAATTGCGGTCACCTTGCTTGTTTGCAATTACTTCTGGTTTCCCATCCGATTTTACATGCGCAATACATAAAGTACTATTGCCAATTTTGATACCGAATCTCGGCCACATTTTATTTCACAAATCAAAACACTGCAAAGACGGCTTCAATTTTGAATTACTTTACGGATAAATGAACGCGTGCTCGGAATTCTTTTTATGCAATTTATTTGACAGATAAAAGTGCTACCAAGTTTCGTATTAGCATATCTCGAAAAATTGGTACGTTCCATGGCATCATGGTATAAAAAAGAAGATAGTTCCATGTTCCATTGTCAAAAAATTGGTCCACTCTAGTTTCATTTTTAAATAAAAAAGATTATTTACATTCCCTTTGGTGTCAACATTCAGCATAGCGTTGCCCAATCAGATATATTTAGAAGATGGTATTTTGAAATAATAAATTGGGTTTTTTGGCAAATTTCTTTTTGTGTACTGATTTGTATAAGTAAATATATTGCTTTGAACATGCGTATACGAGTTTGGTGATTGTTCCCCTTAGGAGACAACTGCTAAAATAGGTCCGAAATTATCGGGAAAAGTATCAAAAGGCGCGATTTGACCTCGGTAGCAATAATCCGGAAGCGGATTTTAAAATGTTTGTTTCAGTGAAGAAATATTTGCAATCAAAGTTGAACATTTTCTGCCATTTTAATGTGGTTGTTGTAATCACATATTAGGGTGTACCGAAAAGTGCAAAAAGTGTGTTCTGCGCAGAAATACTGTAGACCGCGTAGCTAGTGTTGGACTGGCTAATAGTCCAATTACCCACCGACGCACGTACATAGTACGTGTCAGCTGACACGACCTGTCTTATGAGAGTGCCATGTAAACGAACAATCACCGACGTTCAATTTTTCCGTATACGTAGAACGTTCCGTAGAAATCAAAGAAATTTTGATTTTTTCTGTAAGAACGTGTCAGCTGATTGCTCCCTCATATGCAGTGTTGCCTATTCATACGTGTGTATGCTGGTTATGGATCGTTTGCAGTTGCTTTACAAAAATACCTCAAAATACCTTTTAAATTTTCGTAATGTTGAAATAACCTGAAATTACGATATTAAGTTGTTGCTTTTAAATAAATTGACTGGCTAATTATTTAATATTAATTTCGGACACTCATAAAATGAAAAATAATTGTTTCAAAAGTATACGTTTGAGTTAGCATGCATGAAAACTGATTAATGGCAACATTGTATTGAATGTAAACAACAGAAATGGCTGATTTCTCCGTTGGCGCCACGGGCATAATAGTCCAATTACGTACCGACGTGTGTAACGTACGTTTACGTATCCCGTACGTACGTACGTTTGAGGGAATCTTACGCCCGTGGCGCCAACGGAGAAATCAGTCATTTCTGTTGTTTACATTCAATACAATGTTGCCATTGATCACTTTTCATGCATGCTAACTCAAACGTATACTTTTGAAACAATTATTTTTCATTTTATCAATGTCCGAAATTTATATTAAATAATTATAGCCAGTCAATTTATTTAAAATCAACAACTTAATATCGCAATTTCAGGTATTTCAACATTATTACGAAAATTTAAAAGGTATTTTGAGGTATTTTTTATAAAGCAACTGCAAACGATCCATAACCAGCATACACACGTATGAATAGGCAACACTGACACGTTCTTACGGAAAAAATCAAAATTTCTTTGATTTCTACGCTACGTACTACGTATACGGAAAAATTGAACGTCGTTGAGTGTTCGTTTACATGGCACTCTCATAAGACAGGTCGTGTCAGCTGACACGTACTACGTACGTTCGTCGGTGGGTAATTGGACTATAAGATTCCCTCAAACGTACGTACGTACGGGATACGTAAACGTACGTTACACACGTCGGTGGGTAATTGGACTATAAGGGCTATTTTTTTGAAGCGCGGCCAAAGGCCGCCTACGCAAAAAGGTGTTCTGCACATAAATACCTTGGATCAAGCCCCCTATTTGGGATCGGACCTGGATAATTTTTGGGTTTTTTGCGAATCACTTTTAACTGAGACAAAAAATTGAAAATCCGCTTTCGGATTGTTGATACCGAAGTCAAAACGCGTTGTTTGATACTTCCCCCAATATTTTTGGTCGTGTTTTAGGAGTTGTCTCCTAAAGGAAACAAATTTCACGATTTTTTTCCAACACTGTTGCAAACGTTCAGGGAGAGAGAACTATAAGGTGGCGCAAAAGTAAGCTTCCGATGTTCTGGAGCAGTGTAGCGTAACATTGTTTATTAACGTGTATTTCGCATGTGTTTACTACACAAATGTCAAAACAGAACTGACTTTAGGGGCCAATCGCAAAATGTATAGCATTTTCTGATAGGAGGATTACTTTTGCGCCACCCTGTAGTTTTCAAAGCATAGTTCTTAGCATTCTATCTACATTTTAAATTTTTGTTTAAATAAAAATCAAGGCCATACCAAAGTTTTTTTTCTTAATCCTTTGAAAGGTTGGAGAATGGAAATTAAACAAACTCTTTTCAGCCATTTAAACAAAACCTTTTATTAATTTATAACAAATTATATAAGCGAGGAGATGTATTTATAAAATGTATATGTTACTTCAAATTATCTATATTTGCTTTACATTTATTTATAAATTAAACCACTACCTAGTAATTTTTTTCGGTTTTTGTTCGTATTAAATGTTTTTGATTCTTGTAATTTATGATTCGAAAAAAAGTTCTCCCCAAGAAAAATCGTTTTGAAACGTTTTCATCGTTTCACGTTTTCAGTTAACTTTTGTGTTTAACAGTAAAGTCTGCATGTAAAAAGAATGAGTTGCTAAAGTTTCACCATTAATTTTGATAAAAATGTTATTTGCATGTTCCAAAAAACTTAAAAACTCTGAATTTGATTCACATATGTAAAATTTTGATCATTTTCTGAAGATGCCCTGCAACCAAATTGACTTAGGCCCATTTTTGAAATGATATACCCGCCGAAGTTTTCCAATCCGTCGAAATCGATATCGCTTATTGAATTTAAAAATTGGTTAGTTTCTTTCTGTTCTTCAAGCTGTAAATGTACTCGTATGTAAATATACATATTTTGAATACAAATCTGAAATAATGAAAGTATACCATGTACCTCGATGCTCTCTTCTGATGCCAATGCATTGTTTACCCGTACTAGTTTGGCATCTTCTTTTGCGAATCGGAGTGGAAGGTAGTGGATGAAGGTACTCAGAGAGAGTGTAATGAAGGAAATCGCGTTCAGAGTTGCTTTAGAGTAAAAACTGCAACTAAAAACTTCAATTTAAACTGAAATATACATTCTATAGTAACTGATAACGTGTTATAACTGCTTTATATTCAATAATTTGGGAGTTTCAAGTCTTCATGTTCAATATTGCAGTATTTAAATTTGATTGTTTTATTACTGCATACAACGCACCCTGTGTGGTTTGTGTGTGTGTGCAGATTCGGAGTAAGTTGCGCTACTACAGAGAATGTCAATGATATAGAGAAGGTTCATGAACGAATTTCGTGTGAAGCAGTAGACCATCAATTCGCGGGTAGGGAATTCACCATGGCATTTTTGTTTAGCAGCAGAATTCTTGTGCTTACATAGGGAACTAGCACAAACAACAGAATTCTTGTGATAACATAGGGGATGGTTACATTTTACAGACGGCGGAATTATGGTTCATTAGTATATTTTATTATAATTATATTTCAAAATTATGTGCATGTGATATTAACAAATTGGCAATAAATATATGTGTAGGTACATTAATCATATATAATTATAATTGGTGTTAAGTTTTTGTTTGGGAAATATCTGATACGGTAAGTATAAAAATCGTCCATGCACTTCTAAATTTGGTAATTGTTTCCTTTAGGAGACAACTGCTGAAACAAGCCCAAAAATATCGGGAGAGGTATCAAACAACGCGTTTTAACCTCGGTAAAAACAATCCGGAAGCGCATTTTCGGTAATTGTTTCCTTTAGCAGACAACTGCTAAGACACGTCCAAAAATCAAACAACGCGTTTTGGCCACGACAACCGGTAACAATACAGCCAGCAGTGATATCAGCGGGGGCCGCCGTATAATAGGCCCACCGCAGTAACCACCGACAACAACCAGACCGGCAACAGCTATCCGGCGGTAACAACAACACCGGCAACAACCAGACCGGCAACAACAAGCCGGCCACAACTAAACCGGCAACAGCTATCCGGCGGTAGCAACAATACCGGTAACAACAAACCCGGCCACGACATGCCTCCACAGTAGGGCTACTGCAACAACAACCACAACAGTAGCGCCTCACAAACGGGCTACAACCATAACCAGCAATAACAACAACAGTAGTGCCGCCTAAGTAGGGCTACTGAAACAACAACCACAACAGTAGCGCCTCACAAACGGGCTACAGCACACAACAGCAATAACGACAACAGAAGTGCCATCTAAGTAGGGCTACTGCAACAACAACACAGCAGTGACAACAGCGAGGGCCGCCGTATTATAGGCCCGCCGCACTAACCATCAGCAACAACAACAGTAACCAGCGGTGACAACAGCGGGGGCCGTCCTAATATAGGCCCGCCGCCCTATACAACAACAGCATAACCAGCAGAGACAACAACAGTAGCGCCAGACCAACAGCCTTCTGCAACAATGGTTGAGATCAACCTGATGTAGTTAGTTCTGTTTTTTTTTTTTGTAAATACTATATAATTAAATTAAACAAACTAAATTTAGCTTAAGCTAACTTAGTTTAAACTGAACTTAAAGAACGCATAAAACCCCAGGCCTTAGTATTCAAAAAATTTGATGTGAAATGAAAATTGATTTACTTTGACGCATTCCTCCAAAAAAAATTGACTTCATATTAGAGCAATGCGTTTGAGTGTTTGTTTTCTTCATTATAAAATTTTGTATTTAAATGGGCAAATTATCAAGTACTTCAATTCTTTAAACTTACAAGAATGTGAGTTACTTAATACTTTTTGCTGCGATTTTACAAAAACAAAAATGTTTGCTTATAATGCAAAATTCTTTATCGCTATTTGAGCGTTTATTAATAAGTGTTTAATGTACAACTTTTTTTTTTATATTAGCATACATATATGTATATGAAAAACAATACAAAAATTTTTAAACAAGTAAATTAAATTTCAACGAACTGCTTTACTGCCCTTTTTTATTTAAATTTATAATTAAATTTATAGCTATTTGTTTCTTTTAAACCATAAGTTTTCCATTTACATTGAAAATTAGCAAAAAAAAAAATTTAAAACTATATGATATAAAATAATTTTAATATCGATTTCCATTTAAATTGTAGTCCGTGGACCGTTAGGGTCATTTATTAAATTTAGTTATACTTTTAGAAAGTTAAAACAAAGTATAAAAAAAATTAAGAACTTTGAAATATAATAATGTTCCTTCGATTCCAATTAAACTTCTAAAATACATCAATATTGATACAAAAATTGTAGCCTAGCAGTAATTTTCAAGAATATAATATTGAGAAAATAGGTATAAGCGCATATCTATGATTTCATAAAGCGGTTATAAATAAAAACTAAAACAAAAATTGATTTACTAAAATAAATGAAGATAATAATAATATGTGACTTAATAATAAAGTTAAACTCAAAAACCCTAACTTAATATATCTAATCGTAAAAAAGTAAAAACGGCCAAACCCAGACAAAATAAAATAAAATAAAATGAATAACATAACTATCTAATAAGACCGAAAACCAATTTTTTTAAAAGAAAACTCGGTACAAACAAATTGATTTTTTCCCCTTTTTGACGTTTGCTATATAATAGTTTATGTTAGTGTAGAATGTAAGTCGATATAAGATTTCAGTACTTTTATAATGAATTATAAATAAATTATAATTAATATGGGAATGCTGACTTCCTTAATTATTTAAAAGGCATATAGGATTTAGGTAAGGAGCCATCGAGATTAGGTGCGTCGATGGCCATGGATGAGGGGGGACAGCACCAGGGCGTCGCAACAACACCCGCGGCGCCCCCTTATATTGTTCGGCCCTTTTTCTTCTATTTTTCTTTTTTTTTCAGCGTGGTAATCGGTCCTTTCCGGTTCGTTTTTTTTCAATTTCCAGGTTTTTTTTTCTTCCGTTAATTTAAGTTTATCTGTTATTTTTTCTCTTTTCCGGTCGTTTATTTCAGTTTAATTTCGTTTCAATTTTCAGTTATTTTTAAATTTAAAGTTTCCTTTTTTAACATTTTTTCGCCCGTTTTATTTTGAATTTTAATTTGATGTTCTGTTTTGTTTCTAGTTTTGAAATTTGAATGTCAACGGTCTGTCCGTGGCATCCGGTTTTAACCGGATGTTGTTTTTATAGTCGTTTTGCGCGGTTTTGTGCATTTCCCCGCGTTTTAAAGGCATGATTTGACCTTTCTCTGTTTATGGCGCAGGACGGTAAGGTTGGCAAGAGCCCACCCCAGCCGACAATGACTAGCCACTGTGCACCATTGATATCATGCCGACCGCCTTCCTTACTGCTCCATTTTGACGCGTTACCATAACAGATGGCGCCCAACGTGGGGCCCTGAAGCGCTGACCGCGAAGACTTTTCTGGTCAGCTTGTGAGGTTTCACCATTCCGTAAGTTCCAGGTAGGCAGGCCCAGGAGCCGCCACCTGCGTTGCGACGGGATGGTGGGACTGATCAAGTGGTCCGGATTGGTCGTCGTGTTCAGTAGCTAAGGGCTCCACGAGACTGTACGTCACGTCCACCGGAAGTTTTCATTTCACCCGGTGAGGCAGTGCTAAACGCACCTAGTTTTTTTTGTAGTTTCAATTTTTTTGTCCCGGGTCTGTTGTCCGATGTGGGCTTCGGGAAAATATATATGTCTGCTAAGTGGGGTTTAGCTTGGGATTATGAATATTATTTTTTTTGCCGAACGTGTTTTTTGTTTTGTCTGGTGTTTTGTTTTTTTCTGTAAATCCCAACTCATCCAACCAGTCTCAGGGATGGCAGTCCCATGGACGCCCCTGCATTGTGGTTGGATGAGCTGGGATCAACGTATATGGTTTCCGCACTCCGCATGTCTGGGGAGACGGCTCCAAACCGCTTCTTCCATGGCGGCGGAGTTAAGCGTTAAACCTAACTGGTTTTCAGTATTGCAACCAGCCTCAGGGATGGCAGTCCCATTGACAGCCCCTGCATTGCGGTTATAAATGTAAGTTGAACTTTTTTTTGTAATTGTGATGATGGACCAGTATGCAACCAGTCTCAGGTGATCTAGTTTCAGTGACGACCCTGCATAGCGGTAGTACTGGGATCCATTTGTCTGCTTTTTGTAGTATTTCTCTTTGTGCCTGATATACCTGTTCCTTCTAATGATGGGATGTCAGCATTCCCATTAAATATATATAAATACACAACTAGCTTTTGCCAAACTTTATACCGTTTTTGCTTTTACATATTACATTTAAACACGTATATATACTAATAATCAATTTCTTTCAGCATATGTATATTTATATGTATATATTTTTTTTTTTTTGAACACATCCGAGGTAATTAGTTGAGCAATTATCGGTTAGAAAAATTTGCATTAATTCAAATTGTATTTTTCAAAACTTTGCAATCGTCGGTATTATGGGGTGAGGGAGTGAATCTTGACTTGTTATACCTTCCAACCGCCCCTTGTAACCGAACACTTTTTTTTAATTTTTTTTTTGTTTATCTAACGTGGTTAAGAGATTTTTTTTTCAATATGGATCAGTCGGCTGAACGCATGACTACTAGGAACTCCGTACGAGGAAGTAGGGGCAAGCCTAGAGGTCAGGGTAGAGGGGCGCTTCCGAAACAACCCACCAATCGGCCTCTGGTACTGTATTCTCCGGTAGGTAGTCCGGGCGGAGGAGATCCGACCAGGATCGTATTGAATCCTGCCTCCAACCAGAAAATTGATAGACCAGGCAGTACTAATATCCTTGACTCGTCCATGGCAGCAGAGCCAATGCAGAATCTCTTCGGTTCCCCTAATAACGTGTTGACAGGAATACGGGAGGGAGCTAATGGTTTTCTAGAAAACCCTGTACCTCTTAACACTTTAGGTGATAGGATCACTACTCAGAGGAATATGGCTGAGGCCCCTCCTGGAGATTCGTGGGTGAACGTGCTTCATCAGCTGTTCAGAACTTCTCAGGAATAGATGAGGAACGAAATGAGGACGATGAGGGAAAACATGGACTTACTTAACGCGGCAGTAACCTCTTCACAACCCGGTGCGAGCTATACCAGGAATACCAATAGGGAGGAAAGTAACCGAGCACAGACCTTCGTGAGCAATCAAGCCAACATTGTTTCCGGTAGCATGGCGGTGAAACCACAGGACTGGAAGGTCTCCTTCGACGGTACTGGAAGCGTCGCCGATTTCTTATTTAGGTTGGATACCCTATGTGAGTGGACGCAATGCTCTAGCGACCAACTTATGGCGAGTTTTCATTTATTTGTATCAGGACGGGCGGAAGAATGGTACTGGCTGTTCACTACGCAGAACTTCCCTATCGAACTATCCCTTTTTGTGCTATTCCCTGAAGCGTGAGTTTGGAACATTGAAAAGTGACCACGAGATCATGATGGAGATTTCAATGCGTAAGCAAAAGCTAAGTGAGTCATACGATGTGTTCCACACTGACATAGTAGCGCTAAACGCACGTCTTAGAGAACCAATGTCCGAGGCCCTACTGATTGACATAATAAAACGGAACGTCAACAGTAGCTTGAAACTAAGGCTCTTTAACGCGGATGCCAGGACATTGCATGATTTACGCGACATAGCACGGAGAGGGGAACAAGTGCTCAAGGAGAGCAAGATATTGGGAACCAGCTATCCTGGAAGACATGTGAACGAGGCTCGCACGATAGTACCAGACGTAAGGATGGAAAGTGAGGACTGCGAACCTGATCCGCAGGTAGAAGCGCTGGAGTATCGACGTACTAGAAAACCGGACTATACAGGAATTCAGTGTTGGAATTGCCAGGCCATGGGGCATTCCTACATTTATTGCGAGGAACCTTTATGAACTCGTTTTGCTTTAAGTGCGGGCATAGAGGAGTGTTCACCCCGAAGTGTCCAAAGGACCATCGCCGGCAGGGAAACCAATACCCGAGCGAGAAGATGGGGGAAACTCGTTCGGTGCCATGGCCCCCTTATCAGCCAGTGACCGAGGAAAGAGATTTTGCGTGTCAGGCCAGTTTCTCACCTAATTTGGAATACAGACTCAACAATTACGAGCTAGTTAGGTCGCGAATTTTCAAAAACAATCCAGAGTCATTTGTGTCCGAAAATATTTTGAAATGAAAAGTTTTTGGATTCAATTGGACTTAAATACCACCCACTACAGGCTTTCGTATACACGGCGGGTGGCGGCAAGCAGAAAATATTGGGGTCTGTCTCTTTACCAGTAACTTTTAAAAATACTACCAAATGTATTCGTTTTTATCTTGTTCCGTCGCTTCTTCAAGAAGTCTATTTCGGAGTTGATTTCTGGAGAGCTTTCGCGTTAGCACCCGATATATTCCCCAGTGTAGCATGTCTAGAGATTAGCGAAGAACGGGAACAAGAGCATAACTTTCATGATTTAACAACAAGGCAGAAAGTCGAGTTGCAAAAGGTCATTGAGATGTTTTTGTCGTTTGAGAAGTTAGGGCTGGGTCACACAAAGCTAGTCGAACATCACATTGACACGGGCGATGCGGTTCTAATCAAAAGCAAACATTTCCCTCTTTCGCCACCGAGGCAAGCCGAAGCTTTTAGCTAGATAGATAGGCTGCTCGAAATGAGAGTTATTGAGGAATCGAACTCGCCGTGGTGTTGGTTCGGAAACCAGGAAAAGTCCGGCTTTGTATTGATTCCAGAAAAGTCAACGCGGTTACGAAAAAGGACTCCTACCCGTTGCCGCATATCAATGGGCTACAGGTTGAAGGACACCCACTTTATTAGTGGTATTGATCTGAAGGATGCGTTCTTTCAGATCAAATTGACAGAGTCTTCCAAGGAGAAGACTGCATTCGCAGTTCCGGGGAAGCCTCTGTACCATTTTAAGGTGATGCCCTTTGGTCTGTGCAATGGACCGCAGGCTATGAGCCGGCTGATGGACAAGGCAATCCCCTCGCGGTTGCGGGAGAATGTCTTCGTCTACTTGGATGATCTGATGGTATGCAACACTAACTTCGAGGACCACCTGAGCCTGTTAACGGAAGTTGCAAGGTGTTTGAGGGACGCGGGCCTGACAATAAACGTAAAGAAAAGCAAATTTTGTCAGAAAGAAATTCGATACTTAGGGTACTTGATAGGTAGCGGGTGCTTGAAGGTGGACCCAGGGAAGATAGAGGCAGTTAAAAGTTTCCCAATTCCTAAATCTCCTAGGCAGGTTCGTAGGTTCGTGGGCATGGCAAATTGGTACAGGGCGTTTATTACAAATTTTGCTGATTTAGCACGCCCTTTGACTGATTGCTTTCGAAAATCGCTAGGACCCTTTAAACTTACTCCTGAGGCAATAGAGGCCTTCGAAAAGCTGAAGATAGCCTTGAGTTCCGCTCCTGTCTTGGCCCAACCCGATTTCTCGAAAGAATTTGTTATTCAGTGCGACGCGTCCAAAATAGGTGTGGGTGGCGTGCTATTTCAGATCGACGACGAGGGCGCTGAGCATCCAATCGCTTTTGTGTCGAAGAAACTTAATAATGCCCAGCGCAATTATACGGTGACCGAACTGGAATGCCTCGCCGCCATTATCAGCGTCAAGCGTTTTACGCCGTACGTAGAGGGTTTGCCATTCCGAATTATAACTGACCATTCAAGTCTCAAGTGGTTGACGACCCAAAAGGATTTGAGTGGTAGGCTGGATAGATGGTCACTTCTGCTTCAAAGGTACGACTTCGCAATGGAACATCGCAAGGGAACCCTGAATATAGTACCGGATGCCCTTTCGCGTTTCGATGTAGACGAGCTAACCTCTTCTACCATACCTCACGAAATTAACGTAGCATCGCCCGAATTTGAAAGCGCGGAATACTTAAGTCTTTTTAGAACCATTTTGGAGAACAAAGATGCGCTGCCGGATTTAAGTATAATGGATGGCGTAGTTTTAAAAAGAGTAAAATTTCGTGAGGGTGTGGAGGGTGAGGAGGACTCGTTATGGCGGGTGTGGCTACCGGCAGGGTTAATCGAAGAGGCTATACGACTTGCACATAATGCAAACAGGAGTTACCATGGGGGTTGGCAGAAAACTTTGGAACGCGTTAGGCAGAAATATTTCTGGCCACGGCAGGCGAGGGATGTTAGAGACTATGTAGGGAGATGCGACACTTGCAAGCCTGTTAAGTCAACCAATCAGCAGCAAGGCCCCCTATAGCGAACACTTTTGCCTCAGAAAGACCATTTCAGCGGCTCTATTGCGACTTTCTAGGACCTTATCCGCGGTCTAAGCGGCGAAATCAGTTTCTCTTTAGAGTATTGGACCATTTTACAAAGTATGTTTGGTTGAAGCCCATGCAGAGAGCGACAACGGTAAACGTTATGAATTACTTTACTTCAGAGATTTTTCCATCTGTAGGAGTCCCTCAGTATATTCACAGCGACAACGGCAAACAGTTTATCTCGAAGGAAATGAAACAATTTCTAGATAATTACGGGGTAACCTATATTAGGACAGGGCTATACTCCCCACAGGCTAACGCGTCTGAGCTCGTAAATAAAGAAATTGTTTCAAAAATAAGAATTTTTCTGAAAGATAAACAGGATCATACTGACTGGGACAAGCACATACCCGAAATTCTAGCAGTTTTAAGAAGTGATTTTCATACCGCAATTCAGTGCTCTCCATACCTTGCTTTATATGGTCAGAACATGATTCAGCACGCATCAGCATATAATATATTAAATAAACTCGGCGCTCTTAGGCAAGATGAAATTCCAATAGTAACTAGGGCGGATAAGTTGTTTAACATTCGCGAGCAAATTCGTAGGAATTTAGATCAGGCGAAGGATAGGGGAAACAACGTTTATAACAAGCGCTCTAGGCAAGTTAACTATAGGGAAGGTCAGGAAGTTTTTAGGAAAAATTTGCTTTGAGTAACTTTAAACAAGGCATAAACGCCAAATTCCTGCTGAAATATCTCAAGTGTCGAGTCCGCCGAAAAGTAGGGAATGCGTTGTATGATTTAGAAGATTGATAGGCCGTTTCCATGCATCGGATATTCGTCCACAATAACTAGACTTTTGGAATTTTTTTTTACCCAGATTTACAATTTCATCGGGGACAACTCGCCCAGTATTCTCCCCGAGCATTGATTCAGAAGGAAATCCACGTGCGCTTCCACCGGGAGCAGTGGATAGCCTGGCAATCCTCGTGTATGCGGATTGTCTTTCGGAGTTTTGACGAGTTCTCCTTAATTAAAATGTATTTTGTTGTTGGTTTTACGGTCTGTTCATTTTACATATTTTTGTAAGTATAACGAGCTCAAGACCAGTTGATAATAATTCTTAGTTAATTATTATTATTTTTGATTAGAGGACAAATTGAAAGCAACAAACATATACAGGCTATAGTTATAGTACTATTTCGAAAACAGCCACGATTTCTCGTCAGACTAATTCGTATAGTTTTGCTATTTTCAGAGGATCTTGTGGAGATCGAACCCACTCACTCTGATTGCCAGCGCAGCCGCCTAGTAATAGTACTATAACTATAGCCTGTATATGTTTGTTGCTTTCAATTTTTCCTCTAATCAAAAATAATAATAATTAACTAAGAATTATTATCAACTGGTCTTGAGCTCGTTATACTTACTTAATTAAAATGTCTACCGGGGGAAAAGCTTTATTTACCATGAGATAAGCTTCTCCGGTTATTTTTTTGTTAAACCTTTTCTGTGGGGGCGAAACAACTAGAACCAAAATTTTCGGAGTTTTGACGAGTTCTCCAATAACAAATGTCTACCGCCGCGAAGCAGTTAAACTAAGAAACAAAAAGTAATTCTCCGTTTGCCTCGGAGTTTTGACGTGTTCTCCGATATCAAAATTGCCGCAAAGCGTATAACTAGGAAACAAACCTTACTTCTCCGTTTTTTCTCTAGCCTATTTCGGTGGGGGCAAAACCACTATATCAAATTTCCATGTGCCGCAAAGCCTACTAAACTATGAAACAAAATACTTTAAAAAAAATTTCCTTTACTGGCGGATCTTCTGTTGCCCGGCTAGCTCGTGGTAGAACTAGAGACTCTTATCTAGGGGTTAGTCGTGCCCCACGTTTTTTTTATCTCGAAATGGCTTCCTTGCAAGTAAACCTTCTTCCTGTTCGCTTCATCGACCGGTCTTCGAAGCGAAGCAGGCCTGTTATGGTTTACTTTCAATTGATAGTCATTTTTATTTGGTTCAATCGGTCAGGACTCACTGCCGTTGGTTAGATGACAGTTTTGATTCACCTTTCGATTTGACATTTAGCTACGGGAAAGGGTGTGATTTTTGTTGAAGTGACAGCACCAAATATTTCCATGGTGTGGAAAGGACCAGTAACGGAACTTTTAATTTCCAGACAAACAAGTGTTTGGTGTGTTCTTGGTGTGCCCAGAGTTAAATTGTAGGTAACCCAGGGCGCCCGAAAGTGTCAGACAAAAGGGAAATGGGCAATTGGTATCCAAAAAGGTGTTTCCCTTGTATGATTGATTTTAAAGTATTTAAGTTGGTAAAAAGAGCACGAACAACAAAGCATGTGCGGAATATAAACGTACAATAAATTTAATACTTGTTTTATGCACGATCTCGAAAACAAAAACCAACAAAATGTCAAAACCACCAAAGTAAAAGAGACGTCTCCTATCCCGAACTCAATAACTTTAGGTTCCGCGGGCCACCAACCTTCCTGATTTTGCGCGCCGACGAAAGCGTGCCTTCAGGGTTCGGACTTGATCAAAATTGCAGTAATTTTAATACCTACTGTACCTTACCCAAATCTACTACGCTTTATGCTCCCTTCTAATAGGGCCATAATCTGATTTATTTTGATAAGTGATGCTTTTTTTCTTAACTATAAACTCTTCTATGAAGTCATTAAACAGTACAAATATACTTGCATTTTATTTTGTTCCATAGAAAAAAAAAATTACGTTCAATAAAAATAGCCACTGAGTGAAATAGTATTAAAAGTAAGAGTATCAAAATCATTTTTATTTATACCTCAAATCAAAGCGTAATTACAGTACTTTGGGTTTTAAGTAATTCCTACAGTGCGATGCTCATTAAATCAACTATGAAAAAGCAAAGTCATATCTTCAACGTTAGTTTCAATAATATATATATATTTTTTTTTTGTTTTGAAATGCGTGCTGTACGTTACTTTCACGAAGTGCGGTAGTAGTGAAAAGGTATTTAAAAGAAAAGTAAAAGTCCGAGCCCTGATGGCTACCACCAACCCGAGTGGCAACAATCATGCCACGTCAGACTGGGTAGCGGAACTTATCCATTGCGCACATGATCCAATAATTTATATGGTCGCTTCAAATGACATAGCGTCTTCTTCTTCCTCATCCACACCTTATGTCAAACTATCATATCTTTGTTTTTTGCTTACATTCTTTGTTTACAGTTCTTGGAAAAGCTATTGAGTTCGCTTCGTGTTTTATTTATTTTTAATAAAAATTCGCCGTGAATTGATATTTAACGAGTGCTTTGTGATAACATTTAAAGAAAATGTGTGATTTATGTGTGTGTTATACGTGAAAAGCTTAGAAAATAGGCGAATCGTTTTTGCGCGTTCCCTCTCACATGTGCATTTTGACATAAGAATTCACCGACGTCAAACGGTAATTTCGTGTTGTTGGCCGTTCGCGTCAACCATATAAATCATTAAATCATGATTTCGCAGTCGCCGTTGCTTGACGATTTTCGGGCATAGCGGCATCACCGGCAGTCGAAAAAATGCAAGAAGACAGTTGAACGTGATTACTACGCCGGAAAGCAGCAACCGAAATTGGCTCTCTAAACTTGGTCACGCGTATGAAAAAGTTTTTGTTGGAGAAAATTCTTGCATAGCGTGCGGTGCTGTAGAAGACTTGTTAGTAAAGCATAAACTAAAAGAAAAATATTCTTTCGTGTGCATTAAGTGATGAAAAGTAAAAGAGTTCGACATAGAATAAACTAGGAAAAAATGTTTTGTGAATAAAAATATGCTTGTGTCGTAAGCGCAGATAGGAACGCGTCGTTTGATGCCTTTCCCGGGAGTTTTGGACGTGTATTGGCGGTTGCATTCTTTTTCTTTTATGGCGCGATATACAACAGGTATATCATCATAAACCTCCTAAGAGATTTTTGCGCCAAGCTTCTCTTCCAATTTGTGGTGTGCCGATTTGAATTTTCCCTACAAATTGGTGGGACCTACAGTTTTTTGCCGACTCCGAACGGCATCTACAAAGGAGACGAATTTTTGCTGAGAAGCCTGTCATGGCAGAAATACACTCGGAGAGTTTGCCAAACCACTGCCGAGGGGCGACCCCGTTTTGAAAAACTTTTTTCAAATCACTTTTGATGTTACCTGTACCAGGGCTCGAACCATGGACCTTCGGTGTGGTAGGCCGGCAACACTACCTCCACACTTGGCGGTTGCATGCTGTCGTATAAAATTGCCAAATTTCCTTTCTAGTTTTGATTCTAAACAATTGAAATAAGACTATCCCAGAAGTGATTCCCTATAAATATCAAAAAATTACCTAACTACATGAAAACAGACAAGTGTGAACTGGTATTGCTATATACATAATCAAAGATATAAATTGAATAAAGAAATTTTTGGGTTGCTCAAAGTGTAATGTTTACTAAGCAGTGTGATCAAATTAAGCTGTATAACATAAATGTAAAGCGCGTTATTGTTAAAAAGAGACTAATTGTTCATCCATCTACGATGTTCAAAAACACCACAACGAACTTGATAACGGCAATGATATTCTGCAAAACAAACCACAACAGTAGCGCCTCACAAAGGGGCTACTGCAACATTAACCAGCAACAACAACAACAGTAGTGCCGCCTAAGTAGGGCTACTGCAACAACAACCACAACAGTAGCGCCTCACTAACGGGCTACAGCAATAACAACAACAGTAGTGCCGCCTAAGTAGGGCTACTGCAACAACAACCAAAACAGTAGCGCCGCACAAACAGGCTACAACAATAACCAGCAACAACAACAACAGTAGTGCCGCCTAAGTAGGGCTACTGCAACAACAACCACAACAGTAGCGCCTCACAAACGGGCTACAACAATAACCAGCACCAACAACAACAGTAGGGCCACCTAGGTAGGGCTACTGCAACATCAACCAAAACAGTAGCGCCTCACAAACAGGCTACAACAATAACCAGCAACAACAACAGTAGTGCCGCCTAAGTAGGGCTACTGCAACAACAACCACAACAGTAGCGCCTCACAAACGGGCTACAGCAATAACAACAACAGTAGTGCCGCCTAAGTAGGGCTACTGCAACAACAACCACAACAGTAGCGCCTCACAAACAGGCTACAACAATAACCAGCAACAACAACAACAGTAGTGCCGCCTAAGTAGGGCTACTGCAACAACAACCACAACAGTAGCGCCTCACTAACGGGCTACAGCAATAACAACAACAGTAGTGCCGCCTAAGTAGGGCTACTGCAACAACAACCAAAACAGTAGCTCCGCACAAACAGGCTACAACAATAACCAGCAACAACAACAACAGTAGTGCCGCCTAAGTAGGGCTACTGCAACAACAACCACAACAGTAGCGCCTCACAAACGGGCTACAACAATAACCAGCAATAACAACAACAGTAGTGCCGCCTAAATAGGGCTACTGCAACATCAACCAAAACAGTAGCGCCTCACAAACAGGCTACAACAATAACCAGCAACAACAACAACAGTAGTGCCGCCTAAGTAGGACTACTGCAACAACAACCACAACAGTAGTGCCGCCTAAGTAGGGCTACTGCAACAACAACCACAACAGTAGCGCCTCACAAACAGGCTACAACAATAACCAGCAACAACAACAACAGAAGTGCCGCCTAAGTAGGGCTACTGCAACAACAACCACAACAGTAGCGCCTCACAAACGGGCTACAGCAATAACAACAACAGTAGTGCCGCCTAAGTAGGGCTACTGCAACAACAACCACAACAGTGCGCCTCACAAACGGGCTACAACAATAACCAGCAACAACAACAACAACCGGTAACAACACAACAGCGAGGGCCGCCGTAATATAGGCCCGCCGCACTAGCCTCAGCAACGACAACAACAACACAGCAGTGACAACGGCAAGGGCCGCCGTAATGTAGGCCCGCTGCACTGTTACCAACAACAACAACAGTAGCGCCCGACCAACAGGCTACTGCAACAAATGGGTGAGACCACACTGATGAGTAGAGGGTTTTTTTTTTGTCAAATTCCATTCACGACTAAATATAAGGAACTGAAATTAAAGTTAGATTAAAATACAGAAAAGAAAAATAGTTGCGAAAGAAGGGAAAATCCAAAGAACACAGACTTTATAAGTAGAAGTCAGATATAATCAACGAAAATTACTAAATTAGGAAAATAAATTTGAAAAGAAATTTATTAAAAATAGAAATTAGCAATTCAGGATAATAATTTGTTGCTTGATTTCTTTGAAATATCACTTTCGTGAAAATTCTGTGCCCCGGATAAATTGTATTGAATATTTGAATGAAATCAATCAAGAATTACCCTGGCAATTGGAAGGATGGTTAATTATTACTAATTGCTTCATAATACAATTAAAAAAATAATTAAAATTTTTTTTCCCAATTGTAATTGATTTAATTTTAAATAATTTAATTGCAACAAGCAATTAAAATATTAATTGCAATTAATTTTAAATCAATTTATTTAATTGCAATTACTTTCTTAAGCAATTAAAAGTTTAATTGATTAACGCCCAACGCTGCCATACATATATACAGGGTGGCTGATGAAAGCCGCTACCAAAAAAAAATTAAATAACTTTTTTTCTATTTAATGAATCTGGTTAATTTTTTTTTATTTTGCAGATTGACTTTTACATTTAACAAAAATGGATAACTGGGACACTGAAACAAGAATTTGGATTGTCCGCCGCTATCACGCACTGGAGTCCGTAGTTTCGGTTCAAAGAGCGTATAGGCGCACGTTTGGCGGCAATCCTCCGAGCAGATGGACCATAATAAGACTTGTAAACAATTTTGCCGAACATGGAACAGTCAACAGAAGACCTTACCATCGAAACCCTTCAGTTCGAACGGAGGAAACAATCGCTGCTGTAGCTGCTGCCATACAAAACAATCCACGTGTTTCGACAAGAAGCTTATCTGCTCAAATGGGTGTAAGCAGACAGTCATTACAGTCAATTATGCACAAAGATTTGGACTTATTCCCATATAAAATTCAAATGGCCAACAAACTGAACGCTGCAGACTTGCCGATTCGCTTGGAATTTTGCCAGAAGATGCTTCAAATGGTGGAAGAGGATGGAAACATGTTGAACTGTCTTTTCATGTCTGACGAGGCCCATTTCGATTTAAACGGCAACATAAACAAACAAAATTGTCGAATATGGAGTGCTTCCAGCCCACAGATACTCCATGAGACGGAATTGCATCCACTTCGTGTCACAGTGTGGTGTGCAGTTTCATCACGCTGCTTTGTCGGGCCCTACTTCTTCGAAGAAAACGGTCACACCGTTACGGTTACTGGAGACCGTTACTTGAGCATGTTGAGAGAGTTTTTCTATCCAGAATTACGCCGAATGAGAACTTCTTTCAACTCTGTGGTTTCAGCAAGATGGTGCAGCTCCTCATATAGCCCAACCTGTTATGACAGAATTGCGACGAAAATTTCCCAATAAGCTGATATCCAGAAACTCCACATTCCGTTGGCCACCCAGGTCGCCTGACCTTACTGCACCTGACTTTTTCTTGTGGGGTTATTGCAAACAGGAAGTCTTCAAAGCAAAACCAACAAATTTGAATGAACTAAGGCAATCCATTCGAGAAACAATTGCGGCTATTCCTGTCTCAACTCTCCAAGCAGTAATGAACAAGTTTTTGGTAAGATGCCGCACATGCATCGACGAGCAGGGGGGCATTTAAATTCCATTATTTTTAAAACTAATTAAGCTATATTTAATAAAATTTAATGAGCTTTAACATGAATAAAAGAAAAATGAATTCCATACACTGAAAAAAAATTAATTGAGTTTCTTAATGTAGCAAAATTCATCAGCCACCCTGTATATATATATATATATATATATATACACCTAAGTCTGTTTTTACACGGTAGATTGGTTCCAGAAGAAAAAAACCGTGTAAAAAAAGACATTGATCGTATACAAAAATGGGTGATTTGTTCCTAATCTCTAAAACCTATTAAAATTAGTGAAAACCAAGAATTTTTAAGAACAAGAATTCATGTTTATTTTATTAAATCAAATATATAATGCTTATTTTCACAAGCATAGTAATTAATGATAAAAAAGATATGCACTCTAATCTTAAAAGTAATATAAATTAAATGTATGGCAAGTTCAGGAACTAAAAAACTATGTTGTGAACGAAAAGAATAGGTTATTCAATTTTTAAGGTAAAAAATAAAATAAAATAAAATAGCACTATCGATACTATCGATGGTTTCAGACTTTTTTCTTTCATAAATACTTTTTTGTGATATGAACATACTTCGCAAAAATTAAATTTGACAAAAAAAATTTAAGTACATAAAATTTCAAATCGTGCTAAATGGAATAAAATCGTGTAAAAAAATTAAAAATATTCAATTTTCAAACCGTGTTATATCAAAACCGTGTAAAAAAAGACCGTGTAAAAACAGACTTAGGCGTATATATATATATATATATACATATACACATAATTCAATAAAATTTAAAAATTAATAGGTGTTAAACGAATAAACCATAAATACAAATAACAGATAAAATGTGCAAATAATGATATGAATATAAATAAATAAAAATAAAATACAGAAAGCAATAAAAGTAACTAAATACATACTCTAAAAGCCATAGAATCCGGGAGAAAAAATTTTTTTTTTGGAAAGGGTTATGTTCGAAATTGTTTCCAAGCATTTTTGCCATAAAATTAAATTTAGTTTTAAGAAATGGTTTATAAATAAAGTTTATAATTTGAAATGGGAATGCTGACTTCCGTAATTATTTAGAAGGCATATAGGATTTTTAGGTAAGGGGCCATCGGGATTCGGTTTGGTGCACCGATGGCCATGAATGAGGGTGGGTCAGCACCAGGGCGCCGTAACAACACCCGCGGCGCCCCCTTATATTGTTCGGTCTTTTTTCTTCCATTTTTTTTTTCAGCGTGGTAACCGCTCCTTTCCGGTTCGTTTTTTTTCAATTTCCAGGGTTTTTTTCTTCCGTTAATTTAAGTTTATCTGTTTTTTTTTCTCTTTTCCGGTTGTTGTTGTTGTAACGACAAAAACACTCCCCGAAGGTTTTGGGGAGTGCTGTCGAACTGACAGTCCTTGGGCGGATATGAATCCGGTACGCTCCGGTACTCCCTTGCGGTACTGCCCGACTGTCGTGGTAGCGATTTATGACCAGTGAAACCTTCTAGGTCATGTCATCCCTCCCTCCGTAAGGAAAGAGAGATGGGTAATGAGAGGTGAGAGGCATCATATCCGTAGATCAACCATCGAGTTGCACGTCATTACCTTTTCCGGTCGTTTATTTCAGTTTAATTTCGTTTTAATTTTCAGTTATTTTTTTTTTCTTCCGTTAATTTCAGTTTATCTGTTTTTTTCTCTTTTCCGGTCGTTTATTACAGTTTAATTTCGTTTTAGTTTTCAGTTATTTTTAAATTTAAAGTTTCCTTTTTTGAAAATTTTTTCGCCCGTTTTATTTTGAATTTTAATTAGATTTTCTGTTTTGTTTCGAGTTTTGAAAGTCAACGGTCTGTCCGTGGCATCCGGGTTTAACCGGATGTTGTTTTTATAGTCGTTTTGCGCGGTTTTGTGCATTTCCCCGCGTTTTAAAGGCATCATTTGACCTTTCTCTGTTTATGGCGCAGAACGGTAAGGTTGGCAAGAGCCCACCCCAACCGACAATGACTAGCCACTGTGCACCATTGATATCATGCCGACCGCCTTCCTTACTGCTCCATTTTGACGCGATACCATAACAGTGTCTGCCGGATTTTGTAGTAGTTGTTCTCTAATGTGACTATCGCTCAGCCCTCGTATGAATTGCGCGCGTAAAAATAAATTTGCCACTGACTTTCCACATTCATGTGAATTCGCAATCGCTAGATTTTCTTTGCAACTTAGCTGAAAACTCTGCGATTGTCTGGCCTTCATTCTGGATTTCGAATAAGAACCGATGTTGTTCTACCAGAACATTCTTTCGGACATTAAAATGGTTTTCGAGTAAATTAATGATTTCGGCATATTGAAACTCGATAATTCCACGTGGCGCTGCTAACGCCACTAGAAGTGCATAATTTGATGCCGCAATATATTGCAATAATAATTTAGTGCAAAGCTCTTTGTTTTCAAAAATACCTTTTATTTGGAAATGTAACTCCAGACGGCTCTTATAATTCTTGAAAGACTCCACTTTTGCATTGAATTCCTCGAATGTGGTTAGCATAGTGACACTCGTACTGGTTGCTCAATTATTTGCTTGCTGTTGCTGCATTGCCGTTGTCATGGACGATAATGCGGTTATAAGATCATTCAGCTGCGCCAAATCCATCTTAATGTGTCAAGTTTGCTTCTCACTCGTCGCCAACTATTATATCGGGTATAAAAGTACACGAATATTGAAAATGTGCACAATCATGAATTTTATGATATCTCAGAATGACATTGTAACTTATAGCGCTAGTACAAATATATCGATATACAGGTGTTACCCCATTATTACAATATAGTTAATTTAGAGACATAATTAATACCCCTCTCATGCCATTTTATTCGTTGTTCCACATTTACTTATTTAAAACCAATGTCTAGTAAATCTTTCCATCCTACGTCAACTGCTAAGATGCGTTGAGAAATGATATTATTAATATCTAAAACAATTGCAAAATTTTGTTGTTTCGTTAAACAAGTTCACGGTCAAAAACTCATTAAATCGTTAATTTATCTCAGTTTATTGACGGAAATTGGTCCTGCTGAGTGTTGCCGATCTGACAGTCCGGCGACGAATATAGACACTGTACGCTCCGGTACTAGGACCATGCCGTACTAGGCCGATTTGCGGGAACGATTTGTGATTAAAGTTCTACAACTGCAGCGAATATCCATTCATATTTTGGGTAGTTGTTTCCTTTAGGAGCGGGAGCGGTATGAAAGGATGCATTTTAACCTCGGTATCAATAATCCAAAAACGCAATTAAAGTTTAAAATTTTCTCTTAATTCCATGTGGCAGAACTACTGAGGATCGCTTAGCCGGTGTTGGACTGGCTAGGACGCCAAATAAACCGTACACATTTACTTGCACCAATGACTGATTTGCACAAGGATTTGCGTGGTGTATGTCGTGGTTGTGCTCTTTGCGCAGAGAACTGTGCTAAAATCAAAAGAATTCAGATTTTTACGTATGTATTTTTATATTTATTTGAAAAAATATCCTTGCAGAACCATTTTAAGAAAATTATTTTATAGCACCAATCAAGAATGGCATAGTATGAATATATGAAATGATGGAATAAAAATTTTGTTTAAAAATAACTTAATCTAAAACAGAAAATTTGGTAAAAGAAATTACAGAATCGATCTTTAGAAGAAAATATGGATAAGGGATCAAAAAGTATAAAATTATTAGTGAGAGTAAGTTACGAGTCGTTATAGAAACAAATTAAATTTTCTTTGAAATGCAGTGCATTACTTATAAGTCTCAATCTGGATGGCAGAGAGTTCCAAAGACGTATCGAAGTAATAAAAAATTGAAAGTAATGAGGTTCCTTCGTGTATATTATTTTATGAAGGGTATACAGTGTTTTCACTTTCAAAAGATTATCGAAGGAAATATCTAGCAACTTTTCAGCATAGTGAGAGACGTGGTCAAGTCTCTTTAGCCCATATACATATCTGGCAATGTTGTTATAAACAACATTTATCTTCTTTTTGCTTACATAGTCACAATTTGAATAACCCCCCAAACCATAGAGAAGGGTAGGTATTAAGTACGCTTTAGCTAAAAGTAGTCTTATATGTAATGGAGTGTTATATTGTGTAAGCCATAGTGTACGGAGCATTCCATTCACTTTTCCTACAGTACTAAAAATGTGGTCTTTTCATGTCAATGTTTGTTAAAAATTACACCTAGATTTTTTGCCGTGTTTACGTATTCAATATAAGAATTTTCGTAAATTACTTTGTCTAAGCCGTTAAGCTTTGGTTTCCTTGAAAGCGGTGCCGCTATATAGCGGTCGTCACATAGCGGTAGAGTAGGTTGTCAAGAACATTGCAATGTAAAAGTAGTTACGTGTAGTCTAAGAAAAAATAGTGCAAACAAAATCTGCTGAATTAACCGCAAAGCTCATCGAACTTTACGGGAAAGCGCTGCCGCTAAGCTGCAGCTATATTACGAACGTTACATTGAGATACCGCTTTCCGAGGAAACCAAAGCTTTAGCGACTTCCTATGAATAACAATACATTTTGACTTTTTGGGGTTTAGACATAAGCCGTTCATAGAAGCCCACTCACCGATTTTGTTCAAATCATAATTTAAATTATTTACACACAAGCTGGTACCATCACAAGGACAACATGTATACAGTTGAACATCATCGGCATATATATGAACATTACAATACTTAAGGACATCGGGCAAGTCGTTTTTATACAGAACAAATAATAGGGGACCTAGGATGGCGCCTTGTGGCACACCTCTTAAAACACTTAAGAAGTCAGACATTCTGCTACCTACACTTACTGCCTGAGTTCTGTCGCCTAGATACAGTAGCGGATACAGGGGGCAGGTCGTCCCCCCTCAGACCTGAAGAAATATTGGACGTGCTTAATTTGGCCTAAGTTCAAATGGATTTTTTTAGATTTCCGTAAAATTGAGATCGAATGAAATATTTCTTATCTTCTTTTGTCTGCTTGTCTAGCGTAAAATGTACATGTATAATAAGTATATTCTCTTATAGTAAGGAAGTATAGTATATATATAATAATAAATACAAAATATTTAAGTGTATTTATTATATTTTCAAAACATTTAAATCTCAATTCAAGTGTACTTCGAGCAATGTATATGATTTTTACCCGCATATTGATTTTTATGATTCATATTTGTAGTCAATGCGGTTACGGCGGCCGCCGTGGTGTGAAGGTAGTGTTGCCGGCCTACCACACCAAAGGTCCATGGTTCGAGCCCTGGTACAGGTAACATCAAAAGTGATTTGAAAAAAGTTTTTCAAAAACGGGGTCGCCCTCGGCAGTGGTTTGGCAAACTCTCCGAGTGTATTTCTGCCATGACAGGCTTCTCAGCAAAAATTCGTCTCCTTTGTAGATGCCGTTCGGAGTCGGCAAAAAACTGTAGGTCCCACCAATTTGTAGGAAAAATTCAAAATCGGCACACCACAAATTGGAAGAGAAGCTTGGCGCAAAAATCTCTTAGGAGGTTTATGATGATATACCTGTTGTATATCGCGCCATAGAGAGAGAAATAGTATTTGAAACAGCATGTGGAGCTCTTTGTCCACCCCCTTGTAAAAACACGCTATAGACGAAAATAGGCAGTAGAAGTTCTAGATCACTGCGACGGAAATGATTTTCCACTGATAAGAATGCTTTTGCACATTCTTCTCCAGAAAGAAGTTTTTCTACCCTTCGGCGATCAAAAACATGGTTACGAAAATATTGAAATCGACGTTAAAAACATTATAGAAAGATACGCAAAAAAAGGGAAGCGAAAAACTGATTTTATAATATAGAATTGTATCATAACAGCTTGATGCTAATTTATGAAAAATAATAATGTATACCGTTTCAAAAACATCTTTGTAACAAAACTACATATTTATTCTGTCGACGAATAGATTGAAATAAACTTAATTTCAATAAACATTATTATTAATCTCTTTTTTCCTTTTTTTGATTGCTGCAATAAATGTAGATTCAAAATAACTCCACTTAGTTAAAAGACACAAACGAAACTCGCTTCCCGGAAAGAACTAGTTTCTACCTTTAAGCTGTATAAAATCATTTCTTGATTGCTTTTTGTTCGAATTGTTTCAATTACTTGAGTTAATTTGAGTGCTTTAAATTAATTCGTTACGTTTATTAGTAATTATGTCAAAATGGTGGTCTCAAATTAAGCATTCATTTATATTACTGACTTTCATGGCAATTTGGATTTTGAGCTTTCAGCCATGATCGCCCCCCCTCAATTAGAGACCTGTATTCGAGCCTGCCTAGATATGATCTAATAAGGGCGGTTGCATGACTGGAAAAGTTAAATAAATTTTCCAGCTTTCTACAGAGTAATGTATGGTCGACAGAGTCAAAGGGTTTTGAATGGTCAAGGAGAGTTAGAAATGCAGTACAATTTTCATCAATACGTTCCCGAATGTCTTCTATCACCTTCTCCTTGTCCTGAATCCCGACTGACTGTCTGTTAGAAGCTTGTTTGAGTGCACGTACGAAGTAATTTGCCGATGTAAATTTTGCTGAGAATGAAACATTGCTATCGGTACCATAAACTTGTGTAGGGGAAGCGGTATCATCTCTTGTTTAAAAAAAAAGTAAAGCCGCATTTACTTTTTTAATACAATTAGAGCAAGTTTCTTTTCCTGTGTTAGCTCAGAAATAAATTTTGTGCAGTGTTTTTGTGTGGTGTATGTCAAAATGCTTATTTGCGCCAATTTATAACTTGTGGACTTGTGCAAGGCTTTTGTGTGGTGTATTTGGCGCTTTAGGGACATTTTTTAAATAGCTGCCGAAGGCCGCTAACTAAAAAGGATATTCTGCACATAAATTTGGGATCAGTCAATTTTTGGTTTTTTTGCCAATAACTTTTCACTAAACAATTTTTCCCCTTATTATTATTGATACTTGTCTTTTGATACCTCTTCCAACATTGTTGTATGTGTTTTAGCAGTTGTATCCAACAAATACCATATTTTTTAATAATCCCGATTTTCAAACGCGCTTAAAAGCACGAATACAAAATAAAAAATTTACGTAGCCTCTCTGTACCTAAATAAAGTTTAAACTAAAAAACAACCCTGTTGCATGAGAAACTTAACGAAATGCCAGTCATCGTGATCGCTATCATTTGTCACTTCTAATCCTAATAAAAGTTATAATTTTTACAATAGAGGAAATAGCTGAGAATTTTAAATAAAATATTTAAATATGAGTGTACGTGTAATCAATGATGATGCTCATTTTCAAGCTGAGCTTAGTGCAGCTGGAATACGGCTTGTGGTTGTAGATTTTACGGCGAGTTGGTAAGAATATTTTAAAGTTCACTGCAGTTCCAGCTAAACAAAGAATAGATAAATGTATCTAACCTTCACAGGTGTGGGCCATGTCAGCGCATTGCTCCTCATTTTGAAATGCTTCCAGCAAAATATCCAAAAGCTATTTTTCTTAAAGTGGACGTGGATGCGTGTCAGGACACCGCAGCTAGTCAAGGCGTTTCTGCTATGCCTACGTTCATCTTTTATCGCAATCGTGTAAAAAAAATAATAACATAAGGCCGGTGTACTTTTATTCTGAAAACCATGTACTCTTTGATTTGCAGACAAAAATTGACCGTATTCAAGGTGCAGATATAATGGTGTTGGAAAGTAAAATACAGGAACACATCGGATCAAGCAGTGGAGGAGACGAAGCTGGAGAAGATTACGGGCAGGGACTTGTACGTATACCCGGTGTACATATTACTGTTGAAATTAAATTATATTTTATTTTGTGCAAATGTTTATTTTTTAGATGGAACTGAATACATTTATTTCGAAACAAGAATGCGAATGTTTAAACGAAGCTGATGACCATTGCATGAATCACTGTCTTACATCAGGTGGTGGTTTTCTGCAATCTGATTGTGATGAACAGCTAATTTTGTCAATAACATTCAACCAACTTGTAAAAATACACTCGTTAAAGTTCAAGGCACCACCACATTTAGGGCCCAAGGAAATCAAGTTGTTTATAAACCAACCACGAACCATCGATTTTGATATGGCTGAATCTATGACTAGTGTACAAGATTTGTCGTAAGGATATATATATTTTTTACTTTCGTACAACTATTTAATTTTATATTCGATTGGCCCGTTTATAGACTTGAACCAAAAGACCTTGACAATGGACAACCGGTTAATTTGCGTTACGTCAAATTCCAAAATGTACAAAATATACAAATTTATGTCCGTAATAATCAATCAGGTGGAGAGGTAACACAAATAGATTACATTGGATTCATTGGTTCACCCATTATGACAACAAAAATGACAGATTTCAAACGTGTTGCTGGCAAAAAAGGGGAAAGTCATTAGAGTCACTCGCATCACTCAACGAACTAAAATTTGCTAATTAAAACAAAATCAAAATATAACAATTTCCCACGCTTTTCTACTGTAAAAACTTGACTCAAGTTGTGCTTAAAAATAAATAATTAATATACGCACATATCGTTTGTGTGGTAGGAAACAGCGCAACTGACAAATTCATGATTTTGAAAATGAATTGCAATCATAATATTCCAAAGAGCTTGTTATACAAAACGGTACATTGCAAAATACTGAACAAACAAATTCCTAGATTAGTAAAATGTTAGAAACCATCTTTCCATATTATAATAGCGATATGTGCGTTATATAAATACATATGTACATATATGGGTTGTTTAAATTCGAATTGACCACTGTCGTAACGACAACAACACTCTTCGAATTTTTTAGGTAGCGTTGTCGGAAGTGACAGTCTTTTGCCGGATATGAACCCTGTACGATCCGGTACTTTCTTGCGGAGCTATTTAGTATGATCAGTGCAAACTTCTAGGTCATGTCGCCCCTCTCTTAAGGATGGAGAAGATGGGTAATAAAAGGTGAGGCATCATATCTGTAGATCAACCATCGAGTTACACGTCATTACTTTTGTGCATATTCTAAGCCCGGGCACGGCTACACTATTTCCAATTGGGTTTTATATAGGGTCTTTTAAATATACGAAAAAAAATTTAATTTTAGAAATCGTAGATTGGATGTTGTTGTTGTTGTTTTGGGGAGTGCTGTCGAACTGACAGTCCTTGGCCGGATATGAATCCGGTACTCCCTTGCGGTACTGCCCGACTGTCGTGGTAGCGATTTATGACCAGTGGAACCTTCTAGGTCATGTCACCCCTCCTTCCGTAAGGAAGGAGAGATGGGTAATGAGAGGTGAGTGGCATCATATCCGTAGATCAACCATCGAGTTCAACGTCATTACCTTTGTGTATATTAGTCGCCTCTTACGACCGGTATGCCTACCTCGGGCATATTCTAAACCCCTAACCCGCAGGGGCGGAAAGTTGGTTAGTCTTTCTTGTTTTTTGTTGTTGTAAATTGAATTAATTCAAATTTTCTTTTGAGTTGACATTCTATGGTATACTGAAACTTCTAGTGACATGACCTAGAAGGTTTCACTGGTCATAAATCGCTACCACGACAGTGGGGTAGTACCGCAAGGGAGTACCGGAGCGTACCGGGTTCAAACCCGGCCAAGGACTGTTAATTCGACAACACTCCCCAAAACCTTCGGGGAGTGTTTTTGTCGTTACCACAACAACAACAACTAACCAACTTTCAACCGTTGAAGTAAAAGTTTGCAATAAATAAAATGCCGAAACTTCAATCAAACAGGTATTTAATATTTGATATATATGTATGCAGACATGATCCTATTTACCAAATATTAACATTTATTAAATTTTTAAATGCATATGTATACCACTTAAAAATATAAGACTTCGTCCACTGACGATTTCCAGAGATAAATTCCTCCCCTAATTTTAAAGCCAGACAAAAAAGGATATATTTGAAAAAATTGGATTTGATTATCTTTCTAAGTTTTTGTAAAATTTGTTTATACGGAATTTAATACAAAACTGCTATCACGCTTGCTTACATAAGCAAACATAAATCCTCAATCATATTTGATATAAGAGACCATAACGTAAAATTTAAACTATATTATAATTAGCGGTTATATTAGCTATGCATAATTGAAGCATACAAAGTATAATTCATCAACAGCTGCTGCTACTAGGTGAAGCTTTCTCATACGATGCCTGTGTTACTTTTCGTTTTGCTATATCTTTCATAAGTATAGACCAAGCTTTGTCTAATTGCTCTTGCGTAAATTCGTCGGACCATTGTGAGCTGAAAACAATATGGGATCTAGCCACTACCTCATGATTGTCCATTTGGCTCGCCAAACGTTTAAGTGCTTCTTCCTCACTCAACCCGTTACGTTTTATAATGCGTTGTATAGCCAATTCAGGTGTCACTATAGTTGACCATACCTCATGACATTCAGTATCCCAATTCGCTTTTAACAATATAGCCGCTTCTATTACCACAACATCACACTTATGTTGATTGTGCAAATTACGAATACGTTCTTTAACTTCAACTAGAAGCTCTGGCCATACAATAGCATTTAAACTTTCCAATGCCTTTGGTTCACTAAATACAATTTGGCCAAGCTTTTGACGATCGATGCGCCCATCAGAGCTCACAATACCATTACCAAAATGATTAACTACTTTCTGGTAACAGACTTTACCAGGCTCGTAAATTTCATGTGCAATCTTATCACAATCCAACACTTGTGCCCCTTTTTGAAGCAATCGTGAGCACATAATGCTTTTACCAGATGCTATACCACCAGTTAAACCAATTACATAAGGTTCCTTGTAAAGATAAGGACGTGCCTGGTAATTACATAATCCATAATTAAAACTATAGTTATAGAAGTCTCAATAAAAAGTAACTTACCTGAGGTTGTCTTAGTCGTGTGCCCAACAAATCAATACGTGTATTGCTGGAGCTTACTTTCGTTTCTTTCGGTCCCAAACCTGTTTGGCTAGCCTTCACAAGATCTATACAGTATATTTCAAGCGGTCGCAAATTATTTTTTATCCGTAATTCATTTACTTTATGGCCACCTTTGCGCGTTTCAGCGCTAACAACAATCATATCCATATTTGGATCACTCTGCGTTGGTCCAAAAGGATCATCAATAGGCACAACTTCATATTGTAAACTTGCATCAATTTCTTTAAGAAATTCAAGCACGCCTTCTATACGACTTTCAACTGGTAGTATCAGCTCCGAAAGCGTTTTAGCTGAAAAGAATTCCGACTAACTCTTTTTTTTTCAACCACATTCAATTTGCAACTCACATTTATTCATACGATTTGTTGTTACACCGACCACTAATCTACGACAGCATCGAATTACTGCTTGACTAAGGAAAATCTTATGCCCAACATGTATACGGTCAAAAGTGCCGCCAACAACGACTGTATCATACATTCTATTATCATCTTTAAAATTTTGATACGTGCAAATGTCTGCTTGCCCCCCTTGTTCCAAGACAATCGGTTCATTAGTTATGGAAAATTGTTGCACTATATTTTGGCATAGTTCAGGTGTGAAGGGGCTATCAAAGAACAGCATATCAATACGTTTTAATTGTAATGCTTTGATACCTTGCTGACGTAATGAACCGACTAAAATATTCATCTTCAAATTCTTATCACAGATTTGACTATTATCCACATATAGCTGAGATATTAGATGACTCCATATCGGCATTGGTTGGCACTTCTCTTCGGGGATATTTAGTTGGACATATAAATTGCCTACATATTTCTCTATAGAACGTAAAGATTTCGAAACTTGTTTTATATTAGAAACTACCAAAAGACCTGTACAAGACATTTCGCTGATCTGAGATTATACTGTGATTTGAGAACGTTATAAAGAAATTTTCATTGATAAATTTCAACAGCGGATATTTTGATAACATAATCAGCTGATTAATGAAAAAAGTTTACAGGGCTACTCATGTTAATCATTATTCTGATGAAAGTAAAACTCAAGAATGCTATAGGTTAGATTGCAATTGTCGGCAAGACTACAATAACTGAAAAATTTACCCCAAATGCTTATGGTGTATTCAAGGTTGCACACTTTTTTAATTGAGGAAATATGTCAATAGGAGAGAGTGGCCTCGCTTCTAGGCAATTCTATACGACAGCACGTGACAGCTAAAACACGTCCATGATCCAAAAATTTATATGGTCGTCGCAGATGACATAGCGTTGTTGTTGTTGTTAACAGTGCTTCGCCCTGCCCAATGGGCTCGATCACTGTAAATTGTCATCAGGCTCTTCTAACGCAAGTCCGAGGAAACGCGCAGTTTCCACAGGGTTGGACCAGAGTGATGTGGGTGTTAGAAGAGTGGGTTCAACTGAACAGGAGAAGAGATGTATGGTATCATGAGGGGTCATACCATGCAGGGCATGTATTTGGTATGTTGGGGTTCAGTCTGGATAAGTAAGAGTTTAGCCTATTACAATATCCAGAGCGAAGTTGTGCTAGTATGACTCTAGTCTCCCTCGGAAGTACACGCTCCTCCTCAGCCAATTCAGGTGGTTGAGTATTAATAACGGGATTCACAGGCCGAGATCTGAGAGATCTGTCTACCGACTCAGTGTGGAGGTCATTTAGAGCCCGTCTATGGTTCCGCAGATCAAACGGCAAAGAGATATGATGCCGGATCTCATCGTAATGCTTACGGAGATGTCTCCTTATGTCTCTGGGGGGCGGTGCTACATCCAAAAGATGTCGGTTTGGATGACTAGGTTTGTGACAGTTCAGAAGGAACTGTCTACTCAAGAGTTCCGCGTGCTCTTGAACATTGAGCAATTTTGCCTCTTGATGGAGGTGAGACTCAGATGACATAAGCAGGCATCCCGTAGCAGTTCTGATGGCGGTGTTTTGGCAGACTTGCAATTTCCTCCAGTTGGTGTCAGAAAGGTTGGGCGACCATATGGGCGCAGCGTAGTCAATAACCGGTCGGCCAATAACCTTATATGTAGCAAGAAAGGTTTCTTTGTCTTTCCCCCAAGTACTGCCGGCCAGTGACTTGAGGATCTTATTGCGGCTCTTTACCTTTGAGGCTATTGCGGTGGCATGACCAGCGAAGGTGAGGCCGTTGTCAAATGTCACACCCAAGATTTTTGGGTGGTTGACAGTAGGTAGAGGTACTCCATCTACGTGGACATTTAACTCTTGCCCCATCTGCGCATTTCATGTAGTAAACAGTGTCGCCGTAGATTTAGTCGGAGACAGGGTCAGATTACGCTCGGTGAAGAAGCTGGAAAGGTCATGGAGGTAACTGTTGATTCTAATACAGAGTTCATCAATGGAGGGACCCTTGCCCGAGGCCATTATAGTGCAGTCGTCAGCGTAGGAAACAATGGAGACTCCCTCTGGTGGGGGGGGAAGTCTCGAAATATAGAAACTAAACAAGAGGGGAGAGAGAACACCACCTTGCGGCACCCCTTGTTTTATTCTTCGTGGTCTAGATTTCTTCTTCCTAAATTTGACTGTTGCCTGTCGACCATTGAGGTAATTAGCGGTCCACCTCTTAAGGCCGGCAGGGAGCGGTGTCTCATCCAGATCTCGGAGGAGAGTGGCGTGATTGACCGTGTCAAATGCATTTGACAGATCAAGTGCCACGAGAACCGTCCTATGGTTTGGTGGATGTTGATTCAAACCGTTGTTAATCTTCGTTGTAATGGCATTCAAAGCGGATGTCGTGCTGTGATTTTTGCGAAAACCATGTTGATGATCGGCCAATTTTAGATTTGTAACGAAGTAAGGAAGCAGAATGGACTCTAGCAATTTCGCTACCGGCGAAAGGAGGGATATCGGACGATAAGACTCTCCTAGGTTCGCCGGCTTCCCTGGTTTTAATAGGGGAACTACAATCGCTTGTTTCCATATCTCAGGTATAACGAAGGTAGTTAGAGAGAGGTTGAAGAGAGCCGCTAAATAATTCTGTCCTTCATGGCCAAGGTGTTTGATCATCTTCATGGCAATTCCGTCGGGTCCGATGGATTTTGAGGGTTTGGCCTTCATTATGGCTTCCTTAACCTCTGCGACTGAGACGGCAATGGGCGCAGTAGGGTGTTTGTGTTTGCGCGCACGTCGGAAGGCTCTTCACTTAGTCCTATCCGCAGGTGGATGCATTATAAACAGCCGGCAAAAGGAGCTCTCGCATTTCCTGGCGTCCGATTTGACACTGTCGCCGAAAGCAATGGCGACCTTGTCTTTGTGTTTGGTCGGATTGGATAGGGCCTTGACGGTCGACCATAATTTGCCGACTCCGCCGGAGAGGCTGCATGTCTCAAGGTGTTGTTTCCACTTGGTCAGCTTGTGTTCGTTGACAATCCTACGGATTTCCGCATTGAGATCTTTTATTCTGGGATCTGCGGGATTGATAAGTCTCACTTGGTCACGTTCTCTTGCCATCGCCGCAGCTTCTGCCGGGAAATTCGGACGCATTTCTGGTATTCTGCCAGCAGGAATAAAGCGGCATGAGGCTGAATCGATGATCTTGCGAAACTCTCTTTCGCCTTTGCGTACGTCCGTTGGAGTGGGTAAGGCAGCGAAGGAGCGCTCTGTATATTCAGTAAAGCGGTCCCAGTCCGCTTTGGTGAAGTTGATGTATGTTATTTTATCAGTCGTTATGAAGTCGGTCGGTCGTTCAACAGAGAGTAAGATGGGTAGGTGGTCTGAAGCTAATGTAAGCATCGGTCGCCAGATGACAAAGTTAATAAGGCCCGCGCTCGTTATGGAGATGTCTGGCGAACTGTGACAGTTACCTGCCACCCTGGTGGGGGCATCTCCATTGACTGTACAGAATGCTGAGTTATCTATTTGGTCTGCAATTGCTTGTCCTTTACTGTCTGCTGGCAAGTTGGAGTGCCAGAGATCGTGATGTGCGTTGAAGTCGCCTAGGATTAGACGGTTATCGCCCCTTAGCAACGCACTAATGTCGGGATGATAATCTCTAGGACAACACGTGACAGGAGGAATATAGATGTTTATGATTTGCAGGTCGGCGTCTCCTGACCGGACTGCTATGCCTTGGCATTCTAAGGTAGAGTCCCTGGGGTCGACGTCAGGGGAAAATAGATTGTATTGTACAGAGTGATGTGTAATGAACGCAAGGCCACCCCCAAGACCACTGGGACGGTCTTTACGATATACATTATACCCATCACAAGTTCGTAAGTCCGATCTCGTGTTCAGTTTTGTCTCTTATATCGCGCCGATTTTGATGTTGTGCGTCTTCATAAAGTCAGTTATCTCCGCGATCTTTCCAGCTAATCCGTTACAGTACAGCGTTTGCCTAGGTGGAGGTAGGCTAAGGCCTAAACTATGTCGCAGTCTGGAGTTGACAGCGCCATGGCCGATGTTGTCTGGCGTGGAGGGCGGCTGTGTACTGCAACAGGGGGCTATGAACGAATCCGTCCAAAGGTTGCCGTTTGCGAGCCCAGAGCACATAAGGGTGTGTCACAGGCCAAGGCAATTGTTGCACTTGACCGATGTCGCAGGCGTATACAATCTTTGCCGACAAACGGTGCACGTAGTGCAAGGTACTAGGAGGTGGTGTTCCTGACCCACGTGCAGGCTGGAAGCAGGGGGGGGGGGGGGGCATTAGGGGCAGATACAGAGGGAACTGACGCTCGGCGATGCTCATATCTGACCTATTCCGGGGGGGGATAGGAGTGTTGAGCGGCCGTGTGAGATGGAGACGCTGGTGTGCGTGAGCGACAGTCGGGAGTGGGTGATGCAGGGATGGCAGCGGTGATGCCAGTCGTATAGACTGAGCCACTATTGTGACTATTGGAAGTAGTTAGAGGCGGTAAGGGAGTTCCGGAGCGGCGACTACCGCGGGACGTCCTAGGACGTGTACAGCAAGGTGCCTCAAAAGTACTAAAGAAAGTACGGGGTCTGTGGATGGCAGGGTTAAGCCCTGAACATCCAGATTTATGTAACCATCTCTTACACTTGGCGCATTGTACCGAATGCGACCGTTTAATATAAATTTTCTTCCAGCAAACGCAGCAGATCCAGTCTCTTGGTCCAGGGTTGGGTTCGATCCCAGCCCGTAACAAGAGACAATGGAGCAACCCAGCTGCAAGGGTTAGCTCCGAGGATGAGAATTTAAGGGTGGGACGGGACAGATTGGACAGGGTTACACTGAAATAACAGCCCTTGGCCGGGTGAGAAAACCCGGGTCATTCCGGTGCGATAGAACCGGCTGTTGTGGGAATGATGACATAGCGTCTTCTTCCTCATCCACACCTTATGTCAAACTATTTGTTGAGTTCGAATAAGCATAAGTTTTACTAAATATGTATTAAAGCAACGCAAGGGTTAATGCACAAGCATAGTCAAGCATTTTGCGTTTGACGTTTTTTTTTACCTTATTTGCTCTTCTTGTTATCTACTTCTTGTTCTTGCTGTTGTTGCTGAGTTAGTCATTTGGAACTACGATTTGGTAAGCCGCAACTATTTTACAACAACATACAGTCCACAACCCGCATATTTCAACAGCAAGTAATCCGCACCAACATTTTTTGGTCCTTCGAGCCGGATTCACTACGCTCGCACCGCACATTGCCGTATATATTTTGCTGATAAGCCTGCCGCTATACAAACGAACTTTAATATTAACTTCAATTAAATATTATTTCTGCCTTAAATCGCCAATTTGGACATTTTTTGTGCATTCAAGTAACCTTCATTTGCCCTTTGAAAATCGCCTTACCTTTTCCACCGTACCCTTTACCAGCGTTCGTGCCTGTAATTGAAACTCACATTAGAGTACCCAAAATTTATATAGAAAAATAAAAAATGTCCACCTACGTAAAAACGCGCGACTCTGCCCTAAAAGCTATTAAGAGATACATGACGAAGAGTATAGACAATGCATTTGCCATGGACGCCGCTAGTGTTGCAAGTTATTTGCAAATCCTCAACGAGCAGTGGGAGCGTTTCAGTGCTGCTCAAGACGCCGTCGAAAATTCCTGTGAAGCTGACAACGCCGACGTAAAGGACAATGTTCGCAGCGCTCAAATGTTTGGAATTCCATTTTCTTTTTTTTTTTTTGTATTTATTATATTTTTTCAATTTATTTTTATTTTCTTTTTTAACATTTTTTTTTGTTTTTTTTTTTTTTGCTTTTTTTTCACACCTTTGTATTTTTTTTTGGATTGTTTTTGGTTTTATAATTTTTTTTTTGGATTTTACATTGACTTGTTATATGTTAATACAGCTTTCGTTAGCGCAAAAGCAGTTTCGTTTTTCCATTTGTAGGGAACATACACACATGACAGTCTGCCGTTTCGCCGTGGTTGACTTGCTTGGTGATGGTTCAGGCGCGGTGGTACCCAACATCGAAAGCGAACGACATCGTATCTCTAAAAACGCTGCTAGTTCTTCGAAGGTAGGAGGCTCGTCGCTGACTAGTGAAAGCTCCCATTGCTTGCGAGTCTCAAAGGCTAACCGTTTTACCACTTCATGGACCAACCAATCGTCCCAGAACTCTACAGAGCGACCTAGTGCCTTGAGCTCACGAGCTGAAACCTATCGAGAACACTTTTGATAGCTTCGGAGGTGTCACCAGCAGACTTGCGGATGTCATCCATCGCCGTGAGATGTGCTTCCACTATGACCCTTATTACCTTGTAGCGAGATTTCAATAGATTCCAGGCTTCAACGTAATTCGCGTCGGAAATCTTGAAACCATTGATGATGCTGAGTGCGTCCCCTTTTAGACAGCTACGTAAGTAATGCAGCTTTTGTCCGTCCGATAAAGTAGCATTTCCATCCACCAATGTGCAAAAGGCGTCGTAGAAGGCGACCCACTCTGTGGAATCACCCGAAAATGTTGGAAAGTCCATTTTCGGCAAACGTATTGCAGCGGATATTGACGCGGATGCAGGTGCGGATTGCGTTACCGGTTGCGCCAGACATTTCTCTACGCGCTTAAAATTTGTCAAGGCTGTCGCGTACCAGGTTTCGCATTGTATGCGAACATTGTCCTCTACGTCGGCGTTGTCAGCTCCACAGGAATTTTCGACGGCGTCTCGAGCAGCACTGAAACGCTCCCACTGCTCGTTGAGGATTTGCAAATAACTTGCAACACTAGCGGCGTCCATGGCAAATGCATCGTCTATACTCTTCGTCATGTATCTCTTAATAGCTTTTAGGGCAGAGTCGCGCGTTTTTACGGAGGTGGACATTTTTTATTTTTCTATATAAATTTTGGGTACTCTACCCTGAAAGGCGCTGATCAATACTGGAAGCAACCATCATCGCAAGAGCATACGACAGAGGAAGGGGTTCGAAACAGCGTTCGCGTCCACGTAATCAGTTCCAGTGACCACTGGTCGGTCATAACGAAATATTCGTCGTATTCCAAACTGCGTCGCATTATGGCTTACGTGTTACGCTTCGTCTCCAATGTTCGAGCTCACAAACAAAACAGTGGTACTAAGCGTTTCGGTCCACCAAATTGGCTTAGTAGTTGTCTTTTGCGTTTACAGCCCTTCTTGGATGACAGCAACATTTTACGCGTTGGAGGTAGGCTAAAAAACGCTGAGGTCACCCCTGATGTACGGTACCCAATCATCCTGCCAAGGAATTGCCCACTTGCAAGGCTAATAGTCTGCGAAATACACAAATTCACCTTGCACGCTGGGCCCCGCATAATGCAGACTATCTTGCAATGCCGATATTGGGTCATAGGCGCTCGTAGTTTGGTCCGCAGCGTGTATCGTAAGTGCGTAAAATGTACGTACTTGAATCGAAATCTTGCTACCCAGGCTATGGGTAATCTACCCGCAATTCGCACAACATACTCCCGTTGTTTTACCCGCACCGCGGTCGACTTCCCTGGACCTTTTATGTACAAATTTACTCACGGAAGAGGAGCTAAGGCCACCAAGGGCTACGTCTGCTCATTTGTGTGCATGTGCACTGGTGCGACGCACCTCGAATTTGTCGGTGACCTGTCAACGCCTTCGTTTCTTAATGCGTTCAAAAGATTCACAAATCGCAGAAGCTTTTGTAAAGTAATGGGGTGAGACAACGGCACTAACTTCGTCGGAGCTGGGAAAGAGTTACGCATTGCATTTGAGCGGTGTATAAGTGACGAAAAACTCCGATTGTTCTTTGCTGATTCAAATGTCGAATGGCGTTTTAACCTACCAGCTGCGCCTCATATGGGCGGGTATTGGGAAACTGGCATCAAGCGCGTCAAGTACCACCTGAAACGTGCCCTGAATGAAACATTACTGTCGTATGAAGAGTTTAGCACGCTGCTGACAGAAGTCGAAGCTGGACATTTTATTGTGGGAGAACCGCTTAAATCCATCCCAGAACCTGAGGGTCAAGGGTTCTGTGGAAATCTTCGTCAGAGATGGCAAGCGATTTCAGCCATGAGGCAAAATTTTTGGCGCCGTTGGCGAGACGAATACCTCGTAAGTTTACAACGCCGCACAAAATGGTTTCGTCCTTCCCGTAACATTAAGGTAGGCGATGTGGTTGCTGTCTTCAGCGATTTTAATCCTCCCACAAAGTGGACGCTTGCACGCGTGGTAAAGTGCCATCCTGACTCTGATAGGCATGTTCGAGTAGTTACTTTGAAAACACCACATGGAGAGCTAAACCGACCAATAGTAAGAGTGTGCCTTTTACCGACGAAAGAAGACTTGTTTTGCGAGGATGACTAGCTAAGATCAATTGCATTAAAGATTATTATTAAGTAACTTTAAATTTGCACCTTTTTTTATACTGAATTCTGTATCATATGTACAAAGCGTAGCCTTATAAAATTCATATTAACATTTTTTAATAAGAAAGTACTTATACTGTTAAGTTGAACATATCCTGTGTAAATTAGATAGTTCAAGGGCGGCGGTATGTTGAGTTCGAATAAGCATTGTTGCCGCAGCTGGTCTTGTGTTTATTAGTCTAGGTTAAGTTGTTATTTTGTCAAGTAGAATGTTTTGTGTCATAACTAGAATCGATAAATGTAACTACAATTGTGAACTTCATCGCCAAGTTGACATATCTATTTTCACATAAAAGTTAAATCGAATATTGGCGGTGGAGTGCGTAGACGCACAGAAGCGTAAGTCTGATTTTATTTAGAATGTAACTTTGAGTTTTATATGGTAACCTTTCGTTCTCATAGGAAATAAAGCAAACGCATTTTCAACGTGAAAGAGCAAGCTTTTATTTTGCAGGCACCCCCCACCGAGGAATTTAACAGCCTTTATTTCGCTTTTTATTGAAAAAGCAAAACAACTTGTGGAGTTGGAAGGTGCGCTCTGGCGCATGCAAAAGCGTGGTAATTATCGAACGTGTTCGCTGCTGCATTTGCAAACACGATTTATGCGTATTTAATCCGAGTGATCGTTGGTATATATATGAACACACAATTGATGGAATTGCGTATTGGAGTAAAGTGATTGCTGGTACATATGCGCATTACGGAAATTACGTCCCTAGGTTGAGTGGAGCCATCAATTAGAAAGGAATCGGTGAGTACCCTGGGAGATTGTTTAGGGGGAATAATTGGTGGTCAGAAGGTAGCATAAATAAATGTGTTGGACTGAAACTAAATATATATATATTGTAGCCTAAAATAATAAAGAAAAATAAACGGGAAAAACGGTATTGAAGAAAAATAGCGGAACGACTTTCGACGTTAGCGCAAATTACATACATACAGTAGCATGAGAAAAACACGTGCGGGTACAAGTCTAGATAGGCAAGAAGAAGACGGTGATATGAATGAAGAATTTTCAGAAGCAGAGGTGCAGCAACCAATGATGAATACACCTGGCAATCAATCGCTAGAATTAAAGTTAGCGGAAATCCTTCAGCAAGTGCAAAGCATTCAAGAAGAACTTGCCTAGACAAACTCCAGTGAATACGAGTATTCCCGATGGAATTATAACAGGAGCATCTAGCGTCGTTAGTCGTTCACAAACTAATTCTAATATCGCGCCAGCACGTAAGCTATATGATTTACCAGAGTTTGATGGTGGTCCAGAGGATTGGCCAATGTTTAGGGAGAATTTTATAGCTACAACTGCAGAGTTTCAGTACAGCGACACGCAAAACATGATGCGACTTCAAAAAGCGCTCAACGGTAAAGCTAGGGAGACAGTTGAATGTTTACTAATACATAGTCGAAATGTGAGTCAAATAATGAAGGTTTTACAGGAACGTTTCGGAAAGCCGGAACTTCTGGTAAAAAGCCAAATAAATAAAATTCGTAATTTTACACCTATATCCGAGCATCGAATTGAGCAATTGGTAGTATTCGCAACTAAGGTACAAAATTTGTCTTCCTTCCTCCAAGCAGCTGACTGCGACCACCACCTATCGAATCCAACATTGATGGAAGAGCTGTTGTTGAAGCTGCCCATACAAAGGCGCATCGAGTGGGCACGACACGCTGTGTCGATCGTGCCACGTCCAACCATCTGCCATTTCAGCGATTGGCTGCAGGAATTATCTGAGGTCGTTAATACAGCTTGTGCGTATTCAAACGTTGAGTCGCGCCAAAACAGAACTGAAGGGCGCTGGGGGTTTTTTCACGTAAATGAGGGTAATAACGAAAATTCTAGAATTGTATGCGCAGTTTGCGGAGATAAGCATGCTACTAGCAAGTGTGATAGGTTTATTCGTATGGATGTTCCCGATAGGTGGCGTGTGGTACGACGTAAAATACTTTGTTTCAACTGCTTGAAAGAAGGGCACCGAAGTAATCTGTGTGGTGAACAACATGCATGTGGAGATAGGCGCTGCACAAAGAAGCTGCACGCACTTTTGCACCAATCTAGTTCGAGAAGTAGGGATGGAGATTCGACACGTTCACGATACGCGTCACAACCACCAGCAGTTCCGGGTATTCAGCAACCATTGCCATCGACTTCAAGACAGGTAGTTCAGGTATCCGATGAAGCAGTTTCAGTTTTCACCAATACCAATAAAACTTAAGAATTTGAGAAACAAGTTTTTCAAAAAATTTTAAAATTCAAGGTTTCCTTTTTACAAAGAAATGTATTTAAAATATTTGAACGAGTTTAAATCATTGAGGAAATTCTTGAAGCAGAACTATATAAGAAAATTCGAAGAGGATATTAAACTGAATCCGAAAGCTTTTTGGCGTTTTGTGAAGTCTAAAAAATCGTGTTCGAGTATTCCCTCTGCTGTATTTTACAAGGATACACAAGCTGATTCAGCATTAGTAGCTGCAAATCTTTTTGCGGATTTTTTCAGCTCGAATTTTGTGGCTGACTCTAATTTGAGTATTAGTGATTCTAACAGTGGGTTTGGTGCTAGTGTTTCCGCGCTAAACTTTGGGGCTCTTGAAATCTCTTTAGACGATGTTGAACTGGGTATTCGTCAAATCAAATTGTCGTCGCAGACTGATGTTGATGGTTTGTCGGCTCACCTTTTCAAGAATTGTTCAGCTCTCGCCTACCCAATATGGCTGCTTTTTAATAAATCTCTTGTGCAAGGCGTTTTCATTGATGCGTGGAAAATCTCCTTTGTTACGCCAATTTTTAAATCTGGCAATAAAAATGATATCACCAATTATCGTCCTATTTCCAAAATTTCAACTGTATCAAAACTTTTTGAATGTATAATAAAAAATAAAATTTTCTTTTCCATTAGTCGTCTCATCTCGGTAGATCAGCATGGTTTCATGTCGGGGAGATCAACTACCTCTAATTTAGCAGTTTTCTCCGAATACTGCATTGAAGCTTTTAGTAACCGGGCCCAAGTTGATACCGTGTATACTGATTTTTCGAAAGCGTTTGATAAAGTTAATCATCGTATCTTGTTATCGAAGTTACAGAGTTTTGGCTTCCACTCAAGTTTTTTAAGCTGGATCAAATCGTATCTCTCAAATCGATATTGTTCAGTTGTAGTTGATGGGGTGTCGTCGTACTCTTTCATTGCTTCTTCAGGCGTTCCTCAGGGAAGCATTTTAGGTCCTATTCTTTTTGTGATTTTCATCAATGATATCACTAGTTGCTTTAAGTTTTCTAAATTTCTTTTGTATGCTGATGACATGAAGATTTTTAGTAATATTACGTGTTCCGCTGACTCGTTGAAACTTCAGAGTGATCTTGACAATGTTGTAGCTTGGTGCCAGAAAAATATGCTTCCCTTAAATATTAAAAAATGCTCCCATGTCTCCTATTCCAAATCCCGTTCTCCTATCCCTACTTCATATTTTATTGCAGGCTCACAACTAAGCTTTGTTTCCAAAATCACTGATCTTGGGGTGGTCTTTGACTCGAAGTTCTCATTTCAAAGCCATCTTAATTATATTTTAGCTAAGTCTTATTCTATGCTGGCTTTTGTCAGACGTTTCAGCTCTGATTTCTCGGATCCGTATACTTTAAAAATACTTTTTACCTCACTGGTGCGCTCGAGGCTTGAATATGCTGTTGTTATTTGGCGTCCGTATTATTCCTGTCATATAAGTCGTTTGGAGAGAGTGCAGAAAGTCTTTTTAAAGTACGCTCTGCGCCCCCTTCATTTTGAACTTCCTGTTCCGGCTTATGGATCTAGATGTATGCTTATTGATCTCAAGACATTAAATTGTAGGAGAACCTTCCTATCTCTTACATTCATTTTTAATTTAATATCTGGGGTGGTTGACTGCCCCTTTTTACTTGAACGCATATTCTTTCTTATTCCTAATATTTGTTTAAGGAATCATGCCACATTTTATGTTGGGCTTGCGAGAACCAATTATGCGGCCAATGCTCCTGTTGTTAGAGCTCTTAAAGAGTTTAACTTGCTCCCAAATTCTTCAGTTTTGGACTTCTCCTACTGTGAAAAAAGATTTAAATTGCTACTAAATGACCTGTTAAATTAGTTGGTAATCTATCTGAACCTGTAACTAGTCTGTAAGAGATGTAATAATTTCAAGACTAAATAAATATTATTATTATTATTATTATTAATACGGTAGTCCCTCAACATACACCAAAGTTGTTCTTTAAGATTTTGCCCGTGTTTTTGTATGACAATGGGAAAGAGATCAAAACCTACGCATTCTTCGACGAAGGGTCAGCGATTTCCCTAATGAATCGTGGTCTAGCAGTTCGTCTTGGGCTTGAAGGAAAGAGCGATAATTTAACATTACAGTGGTTCGGAAGCACAACCGTAACGGAACGGTCACTCAGAGTGGACGTCGAAATATCCGGAGCTGGGCGTAATCGTAGGAAATTTAAATTGCAAGGCGTTCGTACGGTTAAAAACCTTCAGCTACCAATGCAGTCTCTTAGCTTATCGGAGGTGCATTATAACACACCGACATTTGCCTATTATGCAATACAGCGATGCGACACCAGAGTTGCTGATTGGTTTGTACAACGCTTACCTTGGTATCCCACGTCGAATAGCGTATGATGGTAGTAGCGGACCTGTTGTGATTTTAACCCAACTAGGATGGGTGATTTACGGTACGGGAAGTGCCTCAAGCGCGAACGTTCGTTTTCATTCTTTATTCGCACGGGTAGCCGATACATATGAGAAGACGGAAAAGTTCGAGAATTTAGTAAACGAGTACATTGCCAATGAGAACATGGGAGTAAATATGATGAAGCTGCCGGTTGAAGCTGAAGACATGCTGAGAGCTAAGAACATGATGGAAGAGAATACGAAGCGCGTTGGTCGTCGTTACGAAAAATGTCTACTGTGGAAGCAAGAAGGAGTATCGTTGCCGGAGAGTCGGCAAATGGCCGAGAAAAGGTTTTATTCGTTAGAGAGAAAATTTAAAGGCAATGATGCATTTAGAACTGCGTATTCAGCTATCATTTCTGAATACATACGCAAGGGCTATTGTCGTAAGCTGAGCCGTAAAGAAGTGGAAGAAAAGAACGGGCGAACGTGGTACCTGCCCCACTTTGGCGTGTATAATCCCAACAAGCCGGGAAAGCTGAGATTGGTCTTCGATGCGGCGGCTGAGTCTCACGGCATATCACTAAACTCCATGCTGCTAAGTGGACCAGATCTATCGCAGCCTTTGACGGTGGTTCTAATGAAATTCCGACAGAAGCCAGTGGGTGTTTGTGCGGACATTGTGGAAATGTTCCACCAGATAAGAATTCGTCGTGAAGATTTGACAGCGCAGCGTTTTTTGTGGAGAAGTGATCCTGGGGCGCCTGTAGAAGAATATGTCATGAATGTTATGACATTTGGAGCCACGTGCTCGCCATGCTCAGCGTAATTCGTAAAGAATAAAAACGCAGAACGGTTTAAAGATAAATTTCCTGAAGCAACGGCAGCCATCATATACAACCACTATGTAGACGATTTTTTTCATAGCTATTCAAGCACAGAGGAGGCCCTAAAGGTGACAAAACAGGTAATTTGGATACATCAAAATGGAGGCTTCGATCTAAAGAGATTCGTATCGAATTCGAGCTCCATTTGCGATTTAAATAAGGAAAGGTTATCTGTGCCCGCGATGAATCTAGATAAAGAAAGCACCGAGCTGTTCCCAAAAGTACTTGGAATGTTTTGGGTGACGAAAAGCGATGTACTGAAATTTACCTTATCGTTTGGGAAAGTTAGTCAAGACGTGCTCTTGATGAAACGTAAGCCAACCAAACGCGAGGTTCTCAGCATGACCATGTCGGTGTTTGATCCTTTCGGATTCGCAGCAGAGTACACATTGGAGGCTAAGCTGATCCTACAGACAATATGGAGAGAGCAGAAAGAATGGGATGTAGAGGTTTCCGATGCAGTTAGTGAACGATGGAAGAAATGGCTACGAGCGTTACACGATTTGGAGAGGATAAGTGTACCACGTTGCTATGGAACGAATTTTATGTCATCATCGGTGGAACTACACGTGTTCGCAGACGCGAGTGAATCGGCGTATGCTGCAGTGGCCTACTGGAGATTTACAGGCGACAATGGCGTTATACAATCATCATTCATTGCTGGAAAAACTAAATACGCCCCAACTAAGTTCGTATCCGTTCCTCGACTCGAGCTGCAATCGGCAGTGATCGCCACGCGTTTAAAGAGAACCATCCTAGAGAGTCACGATAAGTCTCCAAATCGTATAATTATGTGGTTTGATTCACAAACGGTCTTATCCTGGATTAGATCGGATCATCGTCGATACAAACCTTATGTAGCGCATCGTGTCAATGAAATTTAAGATGGCAGTAACATCGACGATTGGCGATGGTTGCCCAGTGCATCAAACCCAGCTGATTTTGGAACACGAGTCAGAGACAAGAAGAGAGAATCATTCTGGATTACGGGACCTAAGTTCCTTCACGAAGATAAGAAAAAATGGCCATCGAGCATATCTTGCGAAAGTACAAATATTGAATTGCGTAAAAGATTTACTATTTTACTAATTAACGTTAACACTTCATTGTTTAATAGATTTTCGTCATTTACAAGACTTAAAAGAGTAGTTGGTTGGATAATGCGGTTTAGAGGAAATTGTCACCAATTGAAGGATTCACGCGTCTTTGGTAACTTGACCACTGCTGAGCTAAGGCAAGCTGAAACGGTCATCATCCGAGCAGTACAAATGGAATCGTTTCCTGACGAACATCATTCATTGATCGTGGGCGAGCAACTTAAAAAGGGGAGCGCATTGTGGACACTCAGCCCTATAATGGATGACGAAGGTGTAATTAGGATTGGAGGGCGAATAGACGCTGCAGTTTCTGTTCCGTATTTTACGAGACGTCCAATAATTCTACCCAAGGTTGGCCACCTCACGCAGATTATCATAGACTACTACCACCGTGTTTGGAAATACCAAAACGACTCTATAATAATTGCCGAAATACGACGTAGGTACTGGATACCACATATCAGAGCGGAGGTTCGGCGGGCTACAAGAAGGTATACGTTTTGTATCAAAGAAAGAGCTACTCCACGTCAGCCGTTGATGGGCCAGCTGCCAATAGGTAGGTTACCACTGTCAGGCCCTTTACGTACTTTGGCTTGGACTACATGGGACCGTTCACAACTGTCATTCGCTCCGATAATGGCACGAATTTCATCGGTGCTGACAAGGAGTTAAAACGCCAGTTGAGGGAATTCGAGAACGGTCTGATAGCAGACGCTCTGTCGAACATGAATATAGAGTGAGTTTTCAACTGTCCACTTAATCCACATGCCGGAGGTTGCTGGGAGCGGTTGGTGCGCAGCGTCAAAAGAGCGATGGGACATGCAGTTCACGGCGAGAACCTTCATGAGCACACTCTGTACAGTCTGATGTGTGAGGCTGAAAATATCGTAAACTCCCGACCGTTAACGCACATTGGACGAACCGACTGACCAACCTCTAACCCCTAATCACTTTCTCCTAGGTACACCGAATTCCGAACAAACATCACACCCTAGAGAAGAGAAGTTCCGTGTTACCCGGAAACATTGGCGGAAAGTGCAGCAAATGCAGTATCGTTTTTGGAAAAAACGGATCGACGAATACCTCCCCGATCTGACGCGACGAACCAAATGGTGGCAGCCGGAAACTCCACTAGCCGTAGGAGATGTTGTTTTGGTATGCGAGCGTGGCATGCACCAGTCAAGTTGGCCCATGGGACGGGTAGTGGAGGTATTTCCTGGCATGGACAACCAAGTAAGGGCTGCACGGATCTGAACGAAGGCGGGCATCTATAAGCGACCAGCCTGTATCCTTGCCAAAATGGACATTGGTGAATCTGGTTAGATTCACGGAGGCGGGGATGTTGCCGCAGCTGGTCTTGTGTTTATTAGTCTAGGTTAAGTTGTTATTTTGTCAAGTAGAATGTTTTGTGTAATAACTAGAATCGATAAATGTAACTACAATTGTGAACTTCATCGCCAAGTTGACATATCTATTTTCACATAAAAGTTAAATCCATTGTTTACCCCTACTAGTTTGGCAACTTCTTTTCCGAATCGGAGTGGAAGGTAGTGGATGAACGTACTCCGAGAGAGTGGAATGAAGGAAATCGCGTTCAGAGTTGCTTTAAGGTAAAAACTACAACTAAAAACTTCGATTTAAACTGAAGTTTACATTCTGCAGGAACTGATAAGGTGTTATAACTGCTTTATATTCAATAATTTGGGTGTTTTAAGTCTTCACGTTCAATATTGCAGCATTTAAATTTCATTGTTTTATTATTGCATACAATTCACCCCGTGTGATTTGTGTGTGTGTGCAGATTCGGAGTAAGTTGCGCTACTAGTAGACATATACTATGGTTAAATCGAATATTGGCGGTGGAGTGCGTAGACGCACAAAAGCGTAAGTCTGATTTTATTTAGAATGTAACTTTGAGTTTTATATGGTAACCTTTCGTTCTCATAGGAAATAAAGCAAACGCATTTTCAACGTGAAAGACCCACCACCGAGGAATTTAACAAGCATAAGTTTTACTAAATATGTATTAAAACAACGCAAGGGTTAATGCACAAGCATAGTCAAGCATTTTGCGTTTGACGTTTTTTTTTTACCTTATTTGTTCTTCTTGTTATCTACTTCTTGTTCTTGCTGCTGAGACAACCGCCCGCTAATTTATTCAACTATTGTTTAAAGTTTATAATTTAAAGTGAATAATTAAAGTAATTGAAGATAAGTCAACAAAACGTTGTTATTCATTTGGAACTACGATTTGGTAAGCCGCAACTATTTTACAACAACATACAGTCCACAACCCGCATATTTCAACAGCAAGTAATCCGCACCAGCACTATCATATCTTTGTTTTTTGAATTTATATTTAACGAGTGCTTTGTGATAACATTTTAAGGAAATGTGTGATTTATGTGTGTGTTATACGTGGAAAGCTTAGAAAATAGGCGAATCGTTTTTGCGCGTTCCCTCTCACATGTGCATTTTGACATAAGAATTAAACGACGTCAAACGGTACTTTCGTGTTGTTGGCCGATTGCGACGACCATATAAATTATGGGATCATGAACACGTCCAAAATGTTGTCCCCGGTATCAATAACGGGAATAACGCAATAACTTCCACCTGCGCTGTAGGTGCAATCGCCTAGCGCAGCATAACATTAGTACCCTGCTCGTCAAACATGACCCGAGACGATAAAATTAACCATGCGTCAACTTAAAAAATCCCAAATTTTAGAGTTTAGCCAATCAACGCCGGCAGATACACGACGACAATCGAATGCAAGTAGGTGTGACACAAGAACCGCCGAGTGCACTAATATTTAAAAATTCTTAGTCAAGCCTGAAGTAGCGGAACGGGTCCGTATAATAGAAAATTATGGAAATGAAAGGGAAGGAAAGCTTCAGCAAGAAAGGGAAACAATAGCGTATAATAGAGTAACATTAATTAAAAATAAATTGTTGAAAAAGAAAAAAAGCAATTAAAAGGAAAATATATTAAAGGAGAGCAACAGCAGAGGAAAGAAAGGAGTGTGCGAATGAAAGGAATAATAATAATTACTAAAATAAAACAAAGTTTTGTGGTTAAATTTGACCCCCTGGGCGATTTCTTATTCAATTAAATGTATGTCCAGGATACACATGTTTACACATCAAACTCCACGAGTACTTATTACTCATGCCTTTTTTGTTGACGTCGGGTGAGCTCATTTAAAGTGCATATGAGTGCATGTGTGTTACCTGTCGGACGAGCAAAATCTGTAGCCCTCAACTAAAACCAAATAACAATCAAGTAACTCAAAATTACCGAAAAAATAAAAATCATAGAATCGTAAATTCGCTTTAAAGAACCCCATTGAAGTCGTGTGCTAATCGGAAACATTTTACTCAGAGGAAAACTGAGGTGAACAAATTTTCTATTGTGTAAAAATATTTTTTATTTCACTGTGCCAAATGAAATGGTACATTTTGACATCTGAAAAAGTCACATGCGAAAGCAAATAGCCTGTGAATACATTTGAAATGCACTTTTTTTTTGGCATTATATTTCGTATTTTTGCGTTAAATTATATTTTATCGTTTAATAACGTGTTGGCATATAAATTAATTTGAAATAATATGATTGGAAATACCATTGTTTACCCGTACTAGTTTGGCATCTTTTCGGAATCGGAGTGGAAGGCAGTGGATGAATGTACTCCGAGAGAGTGTAATGAAGGAAATCGCGTTCAGAGTTGTTTTAAAGTAAAAACTGCAACTAAAAACTTCAATTTAAACTGAAATATACATTCTATAGTAACTGATAACGTGTTATAACTGCTTTATATTCAATAATATGGGAGTTTCAAGTCTTCATGCTCAATATTGCAGTATTTAAATTTGATTGTTTTACTACTGCATGCAACACACCCTGTGTGGTTAGTGTGTGTGTGCAGATTCGGAGTAAGTTGCGCTACTAGCATGATCCAATAATTTATATGGTCGTCTCACATGACATAGCGCCTTCTTCTTCCTCATCCACACCTTATGTCAAACTATCATATCTTTGTTTTTTGGTTACATTCTTTGTTTACAGTTCTTGGAAAAGCTATTGAGGTTGCTTCGTGTTTTATTTATTTTTAATAAAAATTAGCTGGGAATTGATATTTAACGAGTGCTTTGTGATAACATTTTAAGAAAATGTGTGATTTATGTGTGTGTTATACGTGAAAAGCTTAGAAAATAGGCGAATCGTTTTTGCGCGTACTCTCTCACATGTACATTTTGACATAAGAATTAAACGACGTCAAACGGTAATTTCGTGTTGTTGGTCGATTGCGACGACCATATAAATGATTGGATCGTGGCTACTAGTAGATTGGATCGTGGCTACTGCACACACACACAAACCACACAGGGTGAATTGTATGCAATAATAAAACAATGAAATTTAAATGCTGCAATATTGAACTTGAAGACTTATACCACCCAAATTATTGAATATAAAGCAGTTATAACACCTTATCAGTTTCTGCAGAATGTAAATTTCAGTTTAAATTGAAGTTTTTAGTTGTACTTTTTACTTTAAAGCAACTCTGAACGCGATTTCCTTCATTACACTCTCTCGGAGTACATTCATCCACTGCCTTCCACTCCGATTCGCAAAAGAAGATGCCAAACTAGTACGGGTAAACAATGACATATACTATGGGCAATACCGAATGCATATATGTGTACACATTCGTAGTTGTCAAAATTTTACCTAGCCACATGGGCATAGTATATGTCTACTAGTAGCGCAACTTACTCCGAATCTGCACACACACACAAACCACACAGGGTGTGTTGTATGCAGTAATAAAACAATCAAATTTAAATACTGCAATATTGAACGCGAATACATAAAACTCCCAAAATATTAAATATAAAGCAGTTATAACACCTTATCAGTCACTATAGAATGTGAATTTAAGTTTCAATTGAAGTTTTTAGTTGTAATTTTTACTTAAAAACAACTCTGAACGCGATTTCCTTCATTACACTCTCTCAGAGTACATTCATCCACTGCCTTCCACTACGATTCGCAAAAGAAGATGCCAAACTAGTACGGGTAAACAATGCCCATGGGCTAGGGTAAATTCTGACGTTCATACTCACCGCGATAAATGTCAGAATTTTCTTTCGCTCTGTCAAATTTTACAATTTTCAACCGATTGTCACAGGGCCTGAATAAAAGTTCGGATTGTGTTAGGCGTAACAGCTGTGCTAACATACTATCCGATAGTGTATGGAATAATTTTCAATAAAAATAAATCGACGGCAACGCCATTTATACTTTTTGGACCTCCTACCTTCGTTTATCATATTTGTTTTCATTCTTATTTCACGTACTTCGAGGAGATCACTTAGGCAAAGGGCATAGTACGAATTTAAAATCCATATTTTACATTCCTTATTAAATGGTTAGGAATAAATATAGTTATGACGGAAAGGAATATATATGTACCGCGTGTCAACCAGGTAAAACAAGTAAAATTGGTAATTCTATACGACCGTACGTAACTGCTAATATATGTACGTCCAAAAATATCGGGAAAGCTATCAAACCACGCGTTTTGATCTCTGTATCAATAATCCGAAAGCGGAAAAGAAATATTTTTTGCTGTGAAAAGTTATTGGCAAAAAACCAAAAAATGGCCTAGGTCCGATCCCAAACGGGGGCCTGATCCATGGTATTTATATGAAGAACGCCTTTCTGCGTAGGCGGCATTCGGCCGTTTAAAACAATAACCCTTAGCCGGTCGAAGACCGGCTCCGCGATCCCCAATATTTCTGCAAAAAAAGCTCACTTCTGCACATTGCGGAACACCCAATATGTGTGATTACAATTTTCAACTTTGATTGCAAATATCTCTTGATAGAAAGATATAATCGAGTTTCCGCTTTCGGATTATTGATACCGAGGTCAAAACGATTACTTTGGACGTGTTTTAGCAGTTACGGAGGGTCGTATAGAATTACCGTAAAATTAAACCAAATTTATTCTTGCATAGATCGACGCCATTTATCTAAATAAAGATATAACACGTCTGATACGAGATAATTTACTTGAGAGCGTACAATCGATTTCTGTAAGTAATAAACGAATTCAGGAATTTAAATAATTATTTATGTATGTTAGGAATCGTTGCCACACCATTTGCTTTACATAAACCAGATTACGACTCTTTCATACATACATTTTTTCTTTGAATAGCCCACATTGTATGCAAAAATACAACCTGAATTGGACTTTCTTGTGCAATCTGCAATATGGTTTGGATCCGTCGGTAAACAGTGTTCCACATTTGGTCAACAATTGCTTGTTCTCTCCTATGATTCTGAGCATTTAACGCTACCAAGACTTTGTTTACATTTTATACTAACAATATTACCAAAATACTTGAAGAATTTGGATGAACGACGATTATCATCTTCTCGAATCGAGTGGTTTCATAAAACGATTGAATTTGGTGAAAATGCAGCGCTACTTTTTTCAGTGCTAAACTTTTTTCGTTTTCTGAAAACGGGACGACAACCAACTTTGATTGATTTTTTGCTGGGTTTGGATTACATTAGTTTACGACATAATCAGAGGCGTGATATTGGCTACAAGTATTTAACGCGCGAATTGCTGTGGGGTGGTTTTATGGTAAACTATTATTTTCTTTTGTAGTTGTCTTAATTTTATTAACGTTTGTTTGTTTGCTTAGGAAATATTGGGACTTTTGCTGCCCATTATTAATTTTAGAAAAATTCAACGGGTTTTTAATAATGCTTTAAGAAGCTTACAAAGGACGACAAACCCTTCTGAAATGCGTAACGAGCAGAAAATTATTACCTGGACTGGCAAAACAGTTTGCACGTTTTGCGGAGATCGACCAACGTTACCACATCACATGGGCTGTGGACATATTTATTGTTATTATTGTTTAAAAGCCAATATTTTAACTGATGCTAATTTTAACTGCACGTATTGCGGTGCGAGCTGTACTAGTAGCGGAATTCATGCAGTGTAGTTAAGTAAATATGTACGTGTGAAAATCAAATAATGTATTTAAAATCATACTTTAAATCTGTGGCAATCAGGAATTACCATAACAGTCTAGTTACGGCAAAGTGGAGGTATTGCCGACATACTTCTCTCTGTATTCGAAAATCAACACAGCGCTTGTACTAAACTGCAAAAGTAGAATGTTAAACAGCTCAGCCATATATAAACGCACAATTTTTTTTCAGAATTTTCTAATGTTCATATAACTTGTACGAGATCAACTAAAATAGAATTCCGTACGGTAAAAGCTAACTCAAAAAAAATTTTTTTTTTGTTGTTTAAATGAATTGTCTTATAAAAATAAATACAAATTCAAACGTGTACTAAATGTATTAGTTATAAATTCTAACTTCCATATACAGGGTGGCTAATGAAAGCCGCTACCAAAAAAAAATTAAATAACTTTTTTTCTATTTAATGAATCTGGTAAATTTTTTTTTTTATTTTGCAGATTGACTTTTACATTTAACAAAAATGGATAACTGGGACACTGAAACAAGAATTTGGATTGTCCGCCGCTATCACGCACTGGAGTCCGTAGTTTCGGTTCAAAGAGAGTATAGGCGCACGTTTGGCGGCAATCCTCCGAGCAGATGGACCATAATAAGACTTGTAAACAATTTTGCCGAGCATGGGACAGTCAACAGAAGACCTTACCATCGAAACCCTTCAGTTCGAACGGAGGAAACAATCGCTGCTGTAGCTGCTGCCATACAAAACAATCCACGTGTTTCGACAAGAAGCTTATCTGCTCAAATGGGTGTAAGCAGACAGTTATTACAGTCAATTATGCACAAAGATTTGGACTTATTCCCATATAAAATTCAAATGGCCAACAAACTGAACGCTGCAAACTTGCCGATTCGCTTGGAATTTTGCCAGAAGATGCTTCAAATGGTGGAAGAGGATGGAAACATGTTGAACTGTCTTTTCATGTCTGACGAGGCCCATTTCGATTTAAACGGCAACATAAACAAACAAAATTGTCGAATATGGAGTGCTTCCAACCCACAGATACTCCATGAGACGGAATTGCTCCACTTCGTGCCACAGTGTGGTGTGCAGTTTCATCACGCTGAATTGTCGGGCCCTACTTCTTCGAAGAAAACGGTCACACCGTTACGGTTACTGGAGACCGTTACTTGAGCAGAGAGAGTTTTTCTATCCAGAATTACGCCGAATGAGAATTTCTTTCAACTCTGTGTGGTTTCAGCAAGATGGTGCAGCTCCTCATATAGCCCAACCTGTTATGACAGAATTGCGACGAAAATTTCCCAATAAGCTGATATCCAGAAACTCCACATTCCGTTGGCCACCCAGGTCGCCTGACCTTACTGCACCTGACTTTTTCTTGTGGGGTTATTGCAAACAGGAAGTCTTCAAAGCAAAACCAACAAATTTTAATGAACTAATTCGAGAAACAATTGCGGCTATTCCTGTCTCAACTCTCCAAGCAGTAATGAACAACTTTTTGGTAAGATGCCGCACATGCATCGACGAGCAGGGGGGGCATTTAAATTCCATTATTTTTAAAATTAATTAAGCTATATTTAATAAAATTTAATGAGCTTTAACATGAATAAAAGAAAAATGAATTTCATACACTGAAAAAAAAATTATTTGAGTTTCTTAATGTAGCAAAATTCATCAGCCACCCTGTATGTACATAAAAAGCATTGATTTTTGGACTCAGAAAAGCCACCCACATACTTTAATTTCGGTTGCTCATATCGTTAGCTTAATGAGAAAATGTGCTAAGTCAACTTTTACGAATTTTACAGGGGACGAAAAAAAGTGAATAAATGTTGAAATAACCTTTTTTTTCAAAACTGTGAATGAAAATATCTTAATTGCACTACTTTTGAGTGTAGAAGCTTTAAAAAGATATATTAAAATCATGTATGCTGACCCAGCAGCCACTTTTATGACTTTGCACAATTTCCGCACTCAAAACAAATTTTTTTTCCTGACTTAGCACTTTTTACTGAATATGTTTCTCCATAGTTTTCAAAATAATAATAACAATATTTTTAAAAATAAAAAGGAACATTTTTATTGGCATAGAGGACGATATATAAACAGTCTTACTTCGTTGCTGTAAATTCTGGAAATTTCATATGTATATATTTAAAAGCTTAAAAAAATTAGTCAACAAGTAATGATTTTGCAGTCTTATTTCAATGCCGCGATCTAAAAAAATTTTATAAATTATAAATGAGGTATATCATCATAAAATTTATGATGGTCTTTTTTTATAGCTCTTGCTTCCTTCAGTACATTATATTTCCATGTATGTAACAAACAGATATCGCCGATTTCAAGCAATTGTGTAGCACTATTATTTTGTCATCCAAAGCCATCGATGCTTACTAAAAAAATGTTTTTTTTTATAATGTATTGCTAAAATTAGTTAATAAACATCACTCCCCACCTTTAATGCTTGAAATATATCACTGGAACTATATGTTTCGCAAATAAAATGCGCACAAAGAAATGACTAGCAGTTCAGATTGATATTACTGACAGGACTTAGCACATCTTTTTTAAATTTTTTAACAGTTGATGACTTAGCACATTTTCACATCATTGCCCACAGCAAGTAAAAATGAAAAAAAGTATATATTTCTTTTTGGTAAACGATGTGTTTTGAATTCATTTCCAACACTGCATTAAAATCTAATTTTTCAAACAAAAGTGACTTAGCACATTTTCTCATTAAGCTAACGATATACTTTCGAGTAGTTTACTGTGCGTCATCAAACGCTTTGCTTTTATATATGGTTGAGCTGTAAGTTGTATGTTATTGTTGTTGTTTCATCAACATAATATTATTTAAGTATTACTTTAACTGCAGCTTAAACTCACACGGAAAAGCTGTCAAAAAAAAAAAATTATGTAATACTAAGTATTAGACTGTCTTAAAAAGAAATATTGTTTTTCTTTCAATCAAGCTCAAAAAATCTCATTCGAATGTAAAAAAAAATCCCCATTGCGATAGTACTTTTTTTTTAATTTTATACATAAACATGATTTATTTAATAATAAACATGCATGGAATGGATTTTTATACATACATATATCCACAAAACATAACATTGAGTTCCATATAAGATAAACATATATATTTATATCCGTAATATATTACAATATTAATGTAGTGTGTATTACTAATATAGTACATACATAATCACGTATGTATATACATATATACAATTTTATAAATAGGATAGTCTACTGCAACTATGCATTTCACATTTAAAGGTACATTTACTTATGCACATAAGTAAAGTATGTAAATACTATTTTAAGTTTATCAGTGGGTATGGGTTCGTCAATATTCAAAAACTTTTCTATGCACAGAGTCGTCCGGATAAATTAGTTTTGTGTGTAGCAAATTGTGTTAATAATGTGGTGTTGCATTTGGTTGTTTACCATCAAACACACAGCAAGTGTTTGGCGAGTGCAGCCAGAGTGTGGTACTAGCTTTCGAATTTTCTAAAGCCACATGTTGCTTATTTATTCTCCAAAAAGATGTATGGAGTTCCAAGGGGATTTATAGTGAGAGGTGTCAACCATTATACGTCACCACCATTGGCGGGTTATCCGTTTACTAACAATTAGCTTGAACAATTATATAATCTAAAAAATTACAACTGACTGATATAAATATAAAGTTAATTGCAATTTCCAAAAAGTTAAATTTAACATACGATACTAATTTGTCCAGGCATCGATGTCTATTTAAAATATTCAAGTTTTTTCGATACATATAAAATAAAATTAGAATGAATATTTTGAAGGTACATTTTACATGGGCGACCATTATTGCCTTAAAAAGGTCTAATGCCTGTATGTATGTGTTTCTTGCGTTCTTACCCAACAAGCATTTCTGTAAATGTTTTTAAAAATAATTTAAAGTAAACTTGCGCCAATAAGTGATATGTAAGCTTTTTCAGTTTTATTTTATTTGAAAGTTTAAAATAAACGTTTTATAAACTTCAAGAAAAAACTGTTATAAATCATTTCACTTCAAAATCGATATTTAAATGTTAACAAAAATTCAGAAAGAACTATTTGTCAGTTTTTTTCTTTTCAACTTAAAATATTTCCAAATCTTTTCAAAAACATTTTACATCAGAATGACGAAGAAAAAGCAAAAATTATGGCTGCATCTTAACCCCTTCCGCAATCTGCTAGTAATTGGTTTAAGTTGCAGCATTCAATGTATGATTACAACTTATATATTTATTTTATTACAATAAATAATATAAAAATATAGTTTAAATAAAGTTTTAGAAAAAACATTTATAAAAAGCTTTCTTTGGAAAGCCGTTTTGATTATAAAACTCTTTTTTTTCAAACGTTTGATAATCGAAAAATCAAAATTTTGTAAGCCTAATATTTAGTTCGGAAAGCTTTTTAAAGATTTATTTTAAGTTTACTTTGCTTGTTGGGTACTTTCTTTTCTTTTTTAACGTTTAAAATGCCTTTACATGTCAGTGGGTAGAATATCGGGTATCAAGTATTTGCATAAATCAATCTCATTATCAACAAAAATTACTTTCTTTGCGGTGTTTTCATCTAACCATTGTCTTATAACTGGCCATATGGTAGAAAAAATGCCCGGCGAATTTATAATCAAACATACCCCCAAACGTTCTGGATAATGTTTACCTAGCAGCCATATTAAATTTTTAACCAACTGATAGTCCATGCATGATGTACTGAATTCAGCCAAATCGAAAACTATACACAAGCTATCCACTACTTCTTCAAAGCATTTTTTACATGCCTCCTCTAAACAGTACACAATAAACTTTGTTAGTTCGTCGATGTCACGATCGTTGGAATTATGATTTTTTGCAGGTATATAAATGACTGGACGTCCTATGCAATCCCGATGACGTAGAACACGCGCTTTATTACCATGTAATTTAATAGCATTTGATTCAGCCAATGTACACACCCCATATTGTTCTCGCCATTTGTTTGTTTTAAGTATAGCCTGAAAGGACATATGTATGTATGCTGTTCAGCCTGCACGTTATCAGTATGTGACTTTTTTTATTGATTTATATCTGCTGCATGTACTTAAGTATGTATACAGTACTTACTTGAAAAGCAGCATCTGTAGTTTTAAAAGCTCGAAGATAGCGTTTTAATGAAAAATCGTTGTGATATTGCTGGGGATCAGCATCTACTATAAGCTTCATGCGATCCTTAAGGTCTTTCAAATCATTAGCATCGACTGGGCTGGCTTCATCCTGCGACATTTTTGTAGCTTTGACAGAAACTAAGATTTAACTAAAATGTGGTGTGACTTAATAAACTATTAACAAAACTTGGTTGACGCACAGATTGTTTTTTATCGCCCACAGATTTGTTAAATGCTGGATTAGTTGATATGCCCTTCTACAGAAACAAGCAATGCACGTAAAAGTATTGCAATATAAAGAAAATCAGTGTAAAGAGGGTATAGCTGTGTTTATTAAGTCGTTTCTTCTAGGGGCTCGTGACGATACTGCAGGCTTGACAGAATTTTGAAGTGTTAAGCTGCCTGGCGACACGCAAGCATATGCTGCTGTAGCCATAGCAACGGGTGGTTGTGTGCGTAATCGGCGCGAACGACGGGTAGTCGTGCTCACACGTACTTGTTGTCGGCTTTCGTTGATGAAAATCAAAAATTTTATAAATGCTATGGCTACAGCAGCATATGCTTGCGTGTCGCCAGGCAGCTTTAGTGCACTCGGCGGTCCTCGTGTCACACCTACTTGCATTCGACCGTAGCCGCGTGGAAAAAAATTAAAGAACATAAAAAATAGGCCATGCATTTCCAATTTTTTATTTGCGTAAAATTCTTGACCTTCATCCAATGAAATTCAAGGGTTCGAAACTCATATAAATAATGGTTTATAGTTTTCTATATTGTGTATGTAATTTTCCAATATCAACGAGCCTTTAAAAGTTTCTTGCGTATTCATGCTATAACCTAAATAATTTGTAACTACCTGTATTATTTTTCGTGTGGGCCAGCCTTGCGTCCGTTTGCGCTATTGTCGTAATTGCCTAGCGCAGCATAATATTACCACCCTCAAAATTTAAGAAATAGAAAATTTTGGATCTTAGCCAATCAACGCCGGCAGAGACACGACGACAGTGGAATGCAAGTAGGTTAAATTTTCTCAATCAATCCTGCAGTACCGTCATGGGCGAATGGGAACATTAAAAAAGGTTCATTTATACAATAAACCCCAATTTGGGAAATCCCGTTAACGCCAACCGTACTTTGGTAATTGTTTACGACCGCCACCGAGTTAGAAAAGACCATAGTGTATTTCTACTAAATAGTAGCGCAACTTATAGTCCGATTACCCACCGACGCACGTACGTAGTACGTGTCAGCTGACACGACCTGTCTTATGAGAGTGCCATGTAAACGAACACTCACCGACGTTCAATTTTTCCGTATACGTAGTACGTAGCGTAGAAATCAAAGAAATTTTGATTTTTTCCGTAAGAACGTGTCAGCTGATTGCTCTCTCATATGCAGTGTTGCCTATTCATACGTGTGTATGCTGGTTATGGTTCGTTTGCAGTTGCTTTACAAAAATACCTCAAAATACCTTTTAAATTTTCGTAATAATGTTGCAATAACCTGAAATTACGATATTAAGTTGTTGCTTTTAAATAAATTGGCTGGCTATAAGTATTTAATATTAATTTCGGACACTCATAAAATGAAAAATAATTGTTTTAAAAGTACACGTTTGAGTTATAATGCATGAAAACTGAGCAATGGCAACATTGTACTGAATGTAAACAACATAAAATGGCTGATTTCTCCGTTGGCGCCACGGGCATAAGATTCCCTCAAACGTACGTACGTACGGGATACGTAAATGTACGTTACACACGTCGGTGGGTAATTGGACTATTACTCCGAATCTGCACACACATACAAACCACACAGGTACGTTGTATGCAATAATAAAACAATCAAATTTAAATACTGCAATATTGAACGTGAACGAATAAAACACCCAAATTATTGAATATAAAGCAGTTATAACACCTTATGAGTACCTACAGAATGTAAATTTCAGTTTAAACCAAAATTTTTAGTTGTAGTTTTTACTTTAAACAACTCTGAACGCGACTTCCTTCATTCCACTCTCTCCGAGTACCTTCATCCACTACCTTCCACTCCGATTCGCAAAAGAAGATGCCAAACTAGTAGAGGTAAACAATGGAAAAGACGTCCAAAAATGTCGGGAGAAGAATCATAATCCGGAGACGGTGAACACTTATTTTTTATAGTTTGCAAGCAGAGTAACACATTTTCTGTAATTTCCATGTGGTTGTGGTAGACCCAGATATAGGGTGTACCGAAAAGGGCAGAAGTGTGTTCTGCGCAGAAGTACTGGGGATCGCACAGCCGGTGTTGGACCGGCTAAGGGCTATTTTTTAAATCGCGGTTAAGGGTGTTCTGCACATAAAAAGTATGGATCACGCCCCAGATTTAGGATCGACCTAGGGTAATTTTTCGGTTTTTTGCAAATATTTTCGAAATAATTAAATATTTGTTCTCTGAAGGCAGGTTCTTATTACTGAAACGCGTGTTTTGATACCCATATTGCCATTTTTGGATGATTATTACCACTCGGTGGCGGTCGTAAACAATTACGAAAATGTTGAGAGAGGTATCAAAATGCGCGAACAATGTTGGAAAATGAACTTATGGTGCTATTCTCAGCTTGCTTGTCATCTACGAACGAGGTGGTGACAGCTGCAATGACTATTGCATGTTATAGGAACAAGTGGAATTGGGCTACAACAATTGTCAGTAGTCACGATGACAAGCTGCCCCAGAATAGGGCAGTTAATCTAAAAACAAAAAAATGGAAATAAAGGGAGTGGGGCCCAGAGGTAAATATTCGGTGCCACCATATATTATTATTATAGCAGTACTCCGACCTGTTTCGTCGGTGCATCCATTCATGAAATGGGACGTGACAGACAGCCTTTTGTCAGATATGATTTATTTATGGTCGATTTTATTATTATTTATTATTATTCTTTATTCGGCCTATGATAACAAGATCTTACAGACTAGAAATATTTAATTATTTAATTAATTAATCAATTACAATGTAGTCTAGCGCAAAAATACTTACAGAATACATATAGATACGAGTATATGTACATAAAATATAACTTATAAAAGTATATTGGACAGTAAAGCCTTAAAAATAGCTTTAGATACTGAAAATTCAATTACTAAAGAATTTGAGAGAAGATTAAGTTCCGTTAATGCTCTAAAAATTGGAGCATTGGAGCCATAGAGGGTCCGAGCACAGCCCGTATTAAAAGTATTATTGTTTCTGAGCAGCCTGTTTGGCACATGGAACTGGATACTCTCGAGAAGAGCAGGCGCATCTATTGAACCGTTGACAATGTCAAAGACAAAAGTTAGGGACAGTATGCTTCATCTACATTGCAGAGACTGAAGGTTAATGAGTGCACACCTGGCTTCGTATGAGGGAATGGGTTCAGAAAATTGCAGTGAACGTAGTGCATAGCGAATAAAAACTTTTTGCACACGTTCGAGCCGTTTAATATGGCACTCATGATATGGTCTCCAAATAAAGCAAGCATATTCCAACTTGGAGCGTACGAGCGAGGTGAATAAAAGCTTAAGAGTGTACGGATCCGTAAAGTCAGAGCTAAACCGGCGGACAGAGGCTAATACAGAATATGACTTTGCAATGACAGAATTTAAATGAGCTGCGAATGAAAATTTCGAGTCAAAAACTACTCCCAAGTGAGAAGTCTCACTAAGGGTAGAAAGGCGAGTACCGCCAATGTAATAAGAGGTGGGAATAAAAGAACGCGATTTTGAAAAGGTTACATGAAAGCATTTGCCAACATTCAGTGGTAGATTATTTAACTTACACCAGATAGCGACTCTATTTAGGTCAGACTGCAACAAATCTGAATCTAAGGCTGTTGAAATGGTAGAAAAAAACCTTTAAATCATCGGCGTATAATGAGTGAAAGCCCAAGCTGACAAGTTTAGACATTAGGATGGAATGATTGACTTTGTCAAACGCTTTCGAGAAATCAGTGTAAACCGTATCGATTTGAAGGCGGTTATTAAAAGCTTGTAAGCAAAATTCAGAAAAAATAGACAAGTTAGTCACAGTGGATCTACCGGACATAAACCCATGTTGATTGTCAATGATATGTGGAGAATACAAAAGGGGGCCTGCGGTATGCCGAGCATGGAGGCCGAAAGGAGCCTACTATCGAGCCGTAACCGAGAATTTCCGAAAATTGGGGTAAGTGGCCTTGATTTTGTTGCCATTGGTGCGAAAGGGGGTAAGACCGACAAGTCGGGTAAGACGGACGCGACTGACAAGACGGAAGTGATGGCTACCCCGGACAAAACGGACAAACATGACAATGAACAGAAGACCGACGAGACGAACGCGCCCGACAAGCCGGTCGTCGACGATAAGGGAGACGAAGGGGATAGGGAGGATGAAGGTGAGGAGGAAAAGGGGGGCAAGGGTTCTAGAGGGAAGAAGAAGGCGGTTGCCTTGGGAGGAGACTCTTCCAGGGACAACTCCTTGGTTGTCTCTATGAAGAGGATCACCGCCCGGTTTAGCGAGCTGGTGCCCGTAGCCGTGGCACCAAAACCGGTGGAGACCTGGTCGGCGGTCGTTAGGAGTGACGTGCCTGATGTTCCTCCCAAGGAGGTGGTGAAAAAGATCGTCAAGGAGGTTGGGCCATCGTTGGGGGCACGGGTTTACGAATTGAAAGAAATTCGTGGAGGTGGTGCCCTCATCCGAACGCCTTCTGCGTCGGAGAGGGAGAAGGCGTTGAACAACACCAAGTTTGAAGAAGTGTGGCTTAACGTTAGTGTGAATAGGAAGCTAGGCACCAGGGTTGTGGTCCATGGGGTTCATACGGCGATTTCTCCTGACGAGTTCATGGAGGAATTGTACCGGCTGAATCTCAGGGATGTCAGCCCTGGAAGCCTCAAAACAGAGGTCAGGTTGGTCAGCCGACCCTGGAAGGGGACCCCCGGCGGGACAACTAATGTCGTCCTAGAAGGAACGGACAAGTTAATGTCGGACGTTGTTACGTCAAATGGTTTTCCTTCCGGGTTCGGTCGGAGAGCCTGATCCCTGCCTGCTTCAGGTGCATGGGATTTGATCACCGCGTGGCTGAATGTAGGATGAAGTCTGATGTCTGTCGGAGGTGCGGGGAAGAGGGGCATCTGGCCTCACGTTGCGGCAATAAGTTAAATTGTCGCAACTGTGAGTTCAAGGGTAGGCCAGCCGGACACTCTATGGTGTCCGACGCGTGTCCTATCTATGCTGCCGTTGTTGCCCGCGCCCTTGCCAGACATTGATGATGGGGGGCATCCTCCACCAGCAAAACTGCCAAGGGGCGTACGCGGTGATGTGTGAGTTTGGTGCGCGTATGGCTGAGGAGGGCTGCGGCATTGCTCTGCTCCAGGAACCTTACTGCACCAATGGTGTAGTAAGGGGTCTCCCTGGAGGCTTTAAGGTCTTTTCTGACCTTAAGGGCAATGCCGCTGTCGTCGTGAATGAACCTAGTTACGAATGTGTTTTAGTGAGTGCGACTGATTTTGGAGTGTGTGTTGGCTTTGAGGGTTCTTTTGGTAGGATCCTCTTTGCCAGCATATACTGCAAGTTTGGTGAACCCATGGACCCCTATTCCAATTCCTGGATACGGTACTACTCCTTGCGAGTAGTACGCCAGTTATTATGGGATTGGACGCAAATGCTGGATCCCCTGTGTGGCACAGTAAGTTGTCCAGCCTTTCGGCTGGATATCAAAGCCACACACGGGGTGAGGATAATGGGTGAATGGGTCTTAAGTAATGGTGTGTATGCGATTAATGAACCGAGTGAATGGTATACGTTTGATGGGCCCATGGGTAAGAGTGATATTGACGTTACGCTTATGAATGAGGCAGCAATGAGAATGTTTGTATCTGAATGGTGTGTTAGGGGAGGTACAGGAGTAAGTGACCACAATCTGATACAGATTGTGATCACTCCTCGGTCCTCTCCTGACACACCAAGTGTGAATGAAATAAAGGCCTGGCGCACTGCCGGTGCGAATTGGGTTTTTTTACGGGCAGCAAGTGCGTTCGGCGGTATCCTTGATACCGCTGAGTGCATTTAAAAACCTGCCCGTGGACGAGCAAATTGCTCGTCTGAATGAATGTGTCTGGAATGTCAACGATAGTATGTTTCATAGGTGGAAGAAGACGCGATTTAAGCGCGTCAGATGGTGGACGCGTGAGCTGACCCAGAAGAGGAGATCCGTCAGGCACATGAGGCGTCAGTTTCAACGTGCCCGGCGGACCAACTCGGATGACATGTCTCAGCTCAGGAGTCAATTAGGGAGAGAGATGAGTGAGTATAAGAGTATGCTTGTGAAGATTAAGGAGGATGAGTGGCGCAATTTTATAGCTGACAACCGGAACGACCCCTGGGGACAGGTATACAAGATCTGTCGGGGTCGTAGGTCAAATGACCTCAGCTCCCTCCGCGTCGGTGAGACTACTCTATCGACGTGGAGGGACTATGCTAATGTTCTACTCGCGGAGTTCTTTCCTAGGGCGGAGACACAGGTACCTCCCGCACAAGAGGTGCCTGTTCCTCCACTAGATGACGAGGAGCTAGGATATGCATTTGACCTGGCTAGGTCTAAACGATCTCCAGGTTTTGATGGGTTGAACGGAGAGATGTGCAAGTGCTTGTGGAAGTTCATCCCGGAATACTTGAAGGCCGTTTACAACAAATGCATATGGGAGGGTTATTTTCCACGCGAGTGGAGAACAGCTAGGGTTGTCGTTCTCCTGAAGTCACCCGATAAGATCAGGTCTGATCCCAGATCTTATCGGGGCATCAGCCTCCTTCCAGTACTTGGCAAGGTACTGGAACGAGTCCTGGTGGAACGGCTTCAGGAGGTTACTGGGGGTACGCGATCGGTTAGGCAATATGTTCAGAATGTTGTAGGGAGTTCGGTCAATAAATATGTCCTTGGCATATTTATTGACTTTAAGGGGGCGTTTGACTACCTGCGCTGGGACAGAGTCATCGAGCGGTTGGGGGAGCTCGTCTGCCCGGAAATAACCCTTTGGCGGAGTTATTTCTCGGACAGACGAGCTTTCATCGCAGGAATGAATGAAAGTGTGGAGATAGAGGTGGCTCGCGGTTGCCCGCAGGGATCCATCTGTGCTCCATATATATGGAACACGATGATGGACTCCCTTCTCGGGCAACTTGAGCCACTATGTAAGATATGTGCGTTTGCGGACGATCTCCTTCTTATGGTGGAGGGAGAGTCAAGGGCGAATGTGGAGCGCCTCAGTGAGTCGCTGTGTGAAATAGTGGCTAACTGGGGCAATCATGTGGGTGTGGAAATATCGGTGGGTAAATCCGCGATGATGTTGCTTAAGGGCAAGTTGTCGCGGAGTTGCCCGCCGGTTGTTCGTATAAACGGAGTCAGCCTAAGGTATGTGACGAAAGTCAAATACCTTGGGCTGACTGTGGGTGAGAGGCTCAACTTTATCCCACACTTGGAGTATGTGAAGTGTAAAATGCTGAGTGTTGTTGGGCAGTTGCGTCGAATACTGAGGAACGCAAGGGGGGCTGGGGGCGTCGTGCCGTGCGAACCATATATCGTGGCCTCTTTGTAGCATGTGCTACTTATGGGGCCGCTGTATGGTACCGCACGGTTACGATGTCAGCTGGCCGCAAGCGTATCCTAAGTATTCAGAGGATCATGATGCTTGTGTGTTTGCCAGTGTGTCGCACCGTTTCGACGGATGCGATGCAGGTGTTGTTGGGCGCTCCCCCTCTCGACCTGGTGGTAATACAGCGTGCTGTAGTCTTCAGGTTGAGAAGGGGAATAAGCGTCCCATTGCTGCAGAATGAGTGGATAACCGACAATGATGTGGAGGGGGGTTACTTAGAAGCCAAAACAAGGCTAGAGGGTTGTGTTATAGGGAAATGGCAGGACCGTTGGGACAATAGTCCCAACATAGATTGGCAAGAGGTACTAGATAGGCCCCGAAACCTCACCAAGGTGATTGATGTGTCCACTCTGCACAAAAATCGATTGGTACCAAAGTAAGCGAGCTTTGGACGCTGGTAAAACGTCCTTTGACCCGTGTGCTTCTGGGCACCATGAGGTTAAGCCGTCGCCGGCAGGTACTCACGTAAAACCCAAGAGACGCTGTCCGGAGTAGGTGTGAGTCAACCGGAAGTAGTTTCGACTGCGAAGTCCGACCAAAGACCTAAAAGTTGGTACCACGGGGAGCAGAGGCCCCTGGAGCTTGCTCCAGTCTGCTCATGGGAAAGGCCCTTCGGGAGCATCGTGGTGGCTGTGGTTATTATGTGGAGTTGCATTGCAACCGGGCGCCTTGACCCATAGATTGGCAAGAGGTACTAGATAGGCCTCGAAACCTCACCAAGGTGATTTATGTGTCCACTCTGCGCAAAAATCGATTGGTACCAAAGTAAGCGAGCTTTGGGCGCTGGTCAAACGCCCTTTGACCCGTAAGGTTAAGCCGTCGCCGGCAGGTACTCACGTAAAACCCAAGAGACGTTGTCAATGATATGTCGCTTAACGGCAAAATACATTTTATGTTTAACAATATACTCAAATAATTTTGAAATAGTCGATAGCTTAGCAATGGGCCTATAATTGCCACATTGTTTTTATTGCCAGTCTTAAAGATAGAGCTGATGAAGGTTACCTTCCAACCGTCAATAAATTCACCACTAGCCAGAGATTTGTTAAAAATTAATAGGAGCGGGACTGCCAGCCCAATACAACTTTTAAGAAGAAAAGACGATAAGCCGTCAATATCAGTCTGGGTTGATAACTTTATGTTTCGAATGCCATCAACGACGTCATCAAGGGATAACGTAAGCGCACCAAAGTTAATGGGAGAGTCAGCGGTGTAGGGGAGCTCAACCTTAGTCGAAATGAAATGAAATTAAATTTTTTTCGTTGTTGTTGGTTTTATTAACAGTGCTTCGCCCTGCCTAATGGGCAGGATCACTCGGATAATCGGCATCAAGCTCTTTTAACGGGAGTCCAAGTAAACGCTCAGTTTCAACAGGGTTTGACCAGAGTGATATTGGTGTTAGAAGAGTTGGTTCAATTGAACAGGAAAAGAGATGTTTGGTATCATGAGGGGACATACCATACGCAGGGAACGTATTTGGGGTTCAGTCTGGATAAGTAAGAGTTTAACCTGCTACAATATCCAGAACAAAGTTGTGCTAGCATGAATCTAGTCTCCCTCGGAAGAATACGGTCCTCATCAGCTATTTCAGGTTGTTCGATGTCAATTACGGCAATCAAACGGTAAGGTAATGTGATGCCGGATCTTATCATAGCCCTTACGGAGATGTTTCTTTATATTGTGACGCATTCGATGATTCCTTGATTATCAATCCTGGGTTCGATCACTATAAAGTCAAATAAACACACGCACCGATATTGTAACTAATAGCTAGTTTTATTTACTAGTAATAAACGCAATACAAATTTAAGAGTTTGGTAACTTCACAGTAGTTATTCGCTCTTCGTGCTTGCATGCATAAGCGTAGCCATCGTTATCTCTGTTGTGTTTAACTAGTGGTGGGAGTGTTATTGAGTTAGGGATGGTACATGCTTGAGAATAATCGCCACAATATGTAATTGTTAATACCTAAAATGTATAGCTTGTAAATTTTGACTAAAGGACATATATATCCAAATATCATAATTTAGACCAAATACGGTCAGAGTTATGACGAATTGAAATTTTATATAGCCTGGGGGCGTGGCACGCCCACTTTTCCAAAACTATATATAGCCTATGCTTTAACCAGTGATCCAAAGAACATACTGTGAAAATTTCATAAAAATCGGTGGAGTACTTTGGATGCCTATAAAGGACACACAGACCCACAGACACACAGCCACGCAGACCCACAAACAAACAGACACACATTCATTTTTATTTATAAGATATAAATGATAAGAGAATCGAGCGCTATGAGTGCTGTTCGCGAAAACGGAATGAGAGCGATCCACTTTAGACCCATCTGGCATGCTTTGTCTTAGGTTTTGTGATCATCCCTCGGACAACACGTGGTAGGGGGCATGTAGATGGTTATAATTTGAAGGTCGACGTCGCCTGACCGGACTACTATGCCTTGGCATTCTAAGGTAGAGTCCCTGGGGTCGACGTCAGGGGAAAATATTTTATATTGTACAGAATGATGATGATAAGTCCGATCTCGTGTTCAATTTTGTCTCTTGTATCGCGGTGATTTTGATGTTGTGCGTCTTCATAAAGTCAGTTATCTCCGCGATCTTTCCAGCTAATCCGTTACAGTTCAGCTGCAAAATTTTGAAGTGTGTAGGAGGGGAGACGGGGGACATACTAGGCGTCAGGAACGGATGCGTTTGCCCAGGTGGAGGTAGGCTAAGGCCTAAACTATGTCGCAGTCTACAGTTGACGGCGCCATGGCCGATGTTGTCTGGCGTGGAAGGCGGCTGTGTACTGCAACAGGGGGCTATGAACGAATCCGTCCAAAGGTTACCGTTTGCGAGCCCAGAGCACATAAGGGTGTGACACAGACGAAGGCAATTGTTGCACTTGACCGATGTCGCAGGCGTATATAATCTTTGCCGACAAACGGTGCACGTAGTGAAAGGTACTAGGAGGTGGTGTTCCTGACCCACGTGGAGGCTGGAAGCAGGGGGGGCATTAGGGGCAGAGAAAGAGGGGACTGACACTCGGCGATGCTCATATCTGACCTATTCCGGAGGGGATAGGAGTGTTGAGCGGCCGTGTGAGATGGAGACGCTGGTGTGCGTGAGCGACAGTCGGGAGTGGGTGAGGCGGGGATGGCAGCGGTGCTGCTAGTCGTATAGACTGAGCCACTATTGTGGATATTGGAAGTAGGTAGAAGCGGTAAGGGAGTGCCAGAGCGGCGACTACCGCGGGACGTCCTTGGACGTGTACAGCAAGGTGGCTCAAAAGTACTTAAGAAAGTACGGGGTCTGTGGATGGCAGGGTTAGGTCCTGAACATCCAGATTTATGTAACCATCTCTTACACTTGGCGCATTGTACCGAATACGACCGTTTAATATAAATTTTCTTCCAGCAAACGCAGCAGATCCAATCTCTTGGTCCAGGATTGGGTTCGACCCCAGCCCGTAACAAGAGACAATGGAGCAACCCAGCTGCCAGGGTTTGCTCCGAGGTTGACAATTTAAGGGTGGGACGGGACAGATTGGACAGGGTTACACTGAAATAACAGCCCTTGGCCGGGTAAAAAAACCCGGGTCATTCCGGTGCGATAGAACCGGCTGTTGTGGGAAGACTTCTCTCATATGGTCCTACTATTTCTTGGAGGCCATTGAACTCGAAGGGGTCGCTGCTAAAAATAAATTTACCGGGAGCAGTGTCGCGGGCACGGTTCATGGATAAAGCCATATACTGCCTTATGATTTACCTGTTTCGGGATCAATTTCATTTAACAGGTGACTTTATTCCCCACGACTTCTAGTTTTTACAGGTACTTTTAACACCATTTCCTTATTTTGCAGCAAAAGAGCTAAAAGGCTTACATGACTTAAACGTGTTTATTGCCACCATATACATGAATTATTGGTTTCGATGTCCTCTACCAACTGCTTCTCCTATGCTTGATGTTATTTCAAGAGGAATTTTGAGTGTATTCAGTTGACACTTGTGGTATTTGTTAGAAACACTAATCGGTCTCGCATTTTTCGACAGAAATGTACGAGTAAGTAACGAAACCAAAAGACTAATGGTTGCATAAGCATAAGCGAGAAAGGCGAATGTTTGAAGAGGTCGAATATTGTTTTGGACCCAATAAACATTTCCGAATTAAAGTTTGAGTGTTTTGTTACGTCAAAAACTAATACATTATTTGAGTCTTTATTTATGGATCCATTGGACAAATCCGGCTATAAGCAGTTCCTGAAAAGTTGCTCGATAAACGACGAAAATTACCTTAGGGCCGAAGCTGTAGTGAAAAAAATCATAGTTGTCAACGACGCTGCAGAAAGGGCGATAAATCTTGTTTTAATGAGAAGGTTACAACATTGGAAAAAGAAAAGCAGATGGCTTTTCAGGTAGAAGAAGCACATCAAAAACAGTTTCCCTACAACGCATCAAAGAACGATATTGCAAAAAATAAAAAAAATAATGTGTATATTCAAAATGAAATTTAAACTTAATTAACTCTTTTAATTAACTTTTCCTCGTATTTAGATTTTAAAAAAATTACATATTTCTAAAAAATCCTAAGGGGTTAATCTGAAAATTTTTGGAAAAAAAACTGAAGTTGTCACTTTAGGCAGCGTTGGTAAATTTTGCGTAGGTTGTGCAAAAAAAGTGATTATGCCATTCGGTTCACCGGTTTATTCTACATAAAAGTGGATGTAATTTTTTTGCTCGGGAAAAACCATAGATTTTTACGTTTACGGAACTAAATCCATGATAAAATATTTTTAAAAATCGCGGTTTTTGTAGTAGCGCTCTCAGTTTTTGTAAAAATCAAACTTCACCGTTAAGCGCTTGGAAATAAACTGATCAACCTGCCTTGTTTGGTCACTGCCTTAAATAGTCCGACAGGGTGCTTGGCCACGCACAGAGAACTTTCTTGGTTGTTCGTTCTTCGGGTTCTCGAAGGGTCGGTGTTATTTATTGACATCTCCTCTTTGCCTTGCATTGGAAAACATTCGCACCATCTCTTCCTCTTCCTAGGTACACGCTTGCATTCATAAGAGTAGCCATCGTCATCTCTGTTGTGTTTAACTAGTTATTGAGCTAGCAATGGTACATGCTTGAGAATAATCGCCACACTGCCCTCCACCTAAGTCTGATCGTCCCTAACAGACACATTGCCGGCACCAAACGCAGCTAGCCTTTCTAAATGGACCACCTTCATCTTATTCCTTGGCCTTCCCATAGTTTGTATGCGATATACCACATCGTTGATCCGTTTTATGACTTTGTATGGTCCTTCCCAGTTACATTGTAGTTTTGGGGACAAACCTCTCCTACGCTGTGGGTTGTATAGCAGCACTAAATCTCCTTCTATAAAACCTTCCGGATTTATTGCTTTGTCGTACCTGTCCTTCATATTATCCCTCATGATCTTAGTCCGTTGTCTTACAAGGTCTTGAATTTCTCTCATTTCTTCTTTCAATATGCTAGTAGATTTTCGAGCATTTACTCTTGCATCAGCGTTTATCCCAAACTTCAAGTCAGCTGGCTATCGAAGAACATTCCCGAAAATTACCTTTGCAGGAGTCTGACCAGTTGTTTCATGTACTGCAGAGCGGTATGTCATTAAGAATAAGGAGATGTGAGTATCCCAATCCTTCTGAAACTTACCGCAAGGGAGTACCGGAGCGTACCGGGTTCAAATCCGGCCAAGGACTGTTAATTCGACAACACTCCCCAAGACCTTCGGGGAGTGTTTTTGTCGTTACCACAACAACAACCATGCCATCTGACTCAGGATGCAGTGCAGTTGTTCGGGTTTTCCGAATGCTCAATGTCTTTCACATTTCCTGGAACACAGCTGATTCGAAATTCCTGCCTTGGTCAGAATGTATCTCCATCGGTGCACCAACCTAGCTACCTAATTGTTAGGCAACACTTCTGCTATGGTTTCCGCCTCTCGATTTGGAATAGGGTACACTTTTGGCCATTTGCTGAAATAGTCCATAACTACCAGTACATATTTGTTTCCGAGTTTGCTAGTAGGAAATGGACCAGCTACATCCATGGATATCCTCTCAAATGGCGCACCTGAGTTATACTGTTTCATTTGGCCATGGCTCCTTGATTTCGGTCCTTTAGCTTTGATGCATACTTCACAGTTGACAATCCACTCCGTGACCGATTGACGGCAATCAACCCAATAGAATCTTTGTTATATAATTCATTGTCTACATCAGGTATTTTCTTCCTTGGGACTACTATCAGCTTTGAACACATTGACCATCCTCAATCTCCCATATTCGATGCAAAACAACCGGATTCTAATTCCACTGTGGCAACGGACTTTCTGCTGACATCTCCTCTCTTGATGGTCGCTCGTTTCGTTCGATTCCTTGCATCACACGTGTAAGATCTGGATCTTTCTGCTGACACCTCCTTAATTGATCCATGTTCTATTTGTCCGTAGATGTTATAGCCATGAGCCGCACATCTATAATGTCTTCCTTGCCCTCAGCTTTCGAAAAATGCTTGCATTCGAAATAACATGGTCTTCGTGACATTGCATCAGCATTTCCGTGGGTGCTACCTTTGCGATGCTCTATGGAAAAGTCATAACTTTGCAGTCGCTCTATCCACCGTGCCAATTGACCTTCCGGATTACGGAACTGTAAAAGCCATTTCAACGCGGTAAGGTCTGTCCTGACGTGGAATCGCTGCCCATAGAGATACTTGTGGAAATGCTTAACGCACTCTACCAATGCCAACAGTTCTCTTCGGGTTACACAACAATTCCTTTCAAGATTCCCAATTGTTCGGCTATAGTATGCAACTACCTTCTCCTGTCCATTAACAATCTGGGGCAAAACACCTCCTATAGCATAACCACTCGCATCTGTATCCAGAACAAACTTTGAACCTAGAATTGGATATGCTAACATCGGGGCAATGCATAGTCGTTCCTTCAATGTTTGAAAAGCCACCTTCTGTTCCTTCTTCCATTCAAAACTCATATTCTTCCTGGTAAAGTCATGGAGACTACTAGCTACGCTGGCAAAATTCGGTACAAATCGGCGATAATACGTGCACAGCTGAAGGAAGCTCCGTAACTCATGCAAATTTCTCGGTCTTGGCCAATCCTTTACGGTTTCGATCTTTTCCTTAGCAGTGCAGATTCCCTCCGCTGAAGGAATTGTTTACCCCTACTAGTTTGGCATCTTCTTTTGTGAATCGGAGTGGAAGGTAGTGGATGAAGGTACTCCGAGAGAGTGGAATGAAGGAAGTCGCGTTCAGAGTTGTTGTAAACCAAAAACTACAACTAAAAACTTTAATTTGAACTGAAATTCTTATCGGCACCCGCCGGTGGAAGCAGAGGAAGAGGGAGACCACCACTCCGATGGAAGGACCAAGTGGAGACCGATTTGCGATCCCGCGGTGTTTCCAATTGGCGCCAGTTGGCGCAACGAAGAAACCACTGGCGAGCTATGTTGGACGGTCAAAATCGCCCAGGCGGTTAGATGACCATTTAAAGAAAGAACTGAAATTTACATTCTGCAAGAACTGATAAGGTGTCAAAACTGTGTGGCCTGTGTGTAGATTCGGAGTAGGTTGCGCTACTAGTAGACATATACTATGGCTGAAGGCCGTCTTCTCTTTATCTTCGTCTTTTACTTCCACTTGCCAGTAGCCGCTTTTCAAGTCCAGTGTGGAAAACCCTTTCGTGCCAGATAACGAGTCCAGAGTGTAATCGATTCTTGGCAACTGTCTTTCTTAGTTACGTCGTTCAACTTCCGGTAATCCACACAGAACCTCATTTCTCCCCCCTTCTTTTTCACTAGTACTACTGGTGAGCTCCATGGACTAGCTGATGGTTCGATCACGCCACTATCACTCATTTTCTGTATAATTTCTCTTACCACTTGTCGTTTGGCCAATGGAATACTACGAGGAGCTTGGCGGATTGGTCTTGCATCACCAGTATCAATACTGCAATATTGAACGTGAAGACATAAAACTCCTCCATTATTGAATATAAAGTAATTATAAAACCTTATTAGTTACTATAAAGTGTAAATTTCGGTTTAAATTAAAGTTTTTAGTTGTAATTTATACTTTAAAACAACTCTGAACGCGATTTCCTTCATTCCACTCTCTCGGAGTACCTTCATCCACTAAATCCCACTCCGATTCCGAAAAGAAGACCCCAAACTAATAGGGGTAAACAATGTCTGCCGTCCACGACGTGATATCATCTGAAAGATCAATCTTGCTGGTGGAATCATTTTCTTGAAGCTGTTCACAATTGATAACTACCTCGACCTCTTGGCATTGTCCCAATATTGCTCCTTTGGAAAGTTTAATCGGGAATTTGAACTCATTAAGTACTCTTACCGGTACACGTCCATCTTGTTTTGTCATGGCCAGGGTTTTTCCTACTAATATGTTCATCCTTGATTTGTTTGCTGCCACGAGAACCCACAATTTGTTTGTCCCATAATCTCCATCAATCTTTGCCCGTATGATTGCTTCCGACTTCGGTGGAATTTGTTGGCTCTCCTCCACAAGCACTCCCATGTTCTGGTAATTCATAATCCTGTTTTGGATGTCGATCTTGATGCCTTGCTCGCTTAAGAAGTTCACACCAACTATGATTTCGTCAACAAAATCTGCTACTAAAAAACTGTGTAGAACGGCCACGTTCCCAATTGCGATTTCACATATTACTTCTCCTAGGACATGGGTGTCCTCACCAGTAGCCGTACGTAACTTTGCTCCATGCAATGGTCTCAACTTCTTGTTGACTAAATCAGATCGAATTATCGAATGCGATGCGCCTGTATCCACAGTTAGTAAGTGCTCGCTTCCATCCACATAAGCAACAACAGTAACATTACATAGCTTTCGTTCCGATCTGTGAGACAGAGATTATGGGGCATTCAGTTGCAGGAGCCACTCCACGCCCCTTTTGCCCGGTTCGATTTAGTTTAACGATTGATTTGGTTGGAAGATTTGCTCATCTCCTTCAGCTTTACGTTTTCGCCACCTGAATTTCTGGGATTACTGGAGCCAGTGCCGCAATAACGTGCTATGTGACCTGGGTTTCCGCACTTAAAGCATATAATGGCACCATCACTTTTTTTCTGTACTCCGCTCAATGCTTCCAGAATTGTGTCTACCCAGTCTGCCCATTCTACCTCCACGCGGTGAGCTTTGTACGCTGGCTTACTTAATAGCGAGGCTGTTTCCTGCGTTAGAGCATGTAATACCCTCTCAGCAAATGATCTCTTTGGATTTGCATATGTGGCTCACTACGTCTCGACATCACGTATTCCATTTATAAAGCTTTAGATTTTCACCCTTTCTGTGTATTCTAAGGGTGCGTCTGCGTTTGCTAGATGAGCCAACCTCCCGATGCGAATTCCTGCAATGTCTCATTAGGTTTCTGGAAGCGATTCTGTAGTTTGTAGTTCTATTTGGTATATCTGTTTTCGACGATCGCTACCATGGCGTCTCTCAACTGCTCCCATCAATGCCTCATAATTATTCCGTTCGATGTCAGGATGATCAAGATTTCAGCTGCAGGACTTGTCAATGCCACGAATAGTGCAGCAACTTTGTCTTCCGTGCCCCAATTTTCACAGCTGCCGTCTTCTCAAACTGTAGCTTGAATACCTGGAAAGGAACAGAATCGTCAAAAGATGGGGGTTTTACCTTGGGAATACTAGTTTAAGCAGTTGGACGATTTAGTTGCAAATCCTGGATGCGTTCTCTCAAAGCAACCACCTCAGCCTCAATTTTGTCCTGGAGTTGTGCAATTTTTGTATCTTGCACTTCTAGTTTTGTCGTAACCCTCTCTTCCTGTGTTTCCATCTGCGAAGACATTTGTGCCACCTGGATGGATATACGCTCCTCATGTGCTTCCAATTTTGACGACATTCGTGACTCCAGTCGAGATGTAATACGTGTCTCCTGGTATTCAAGTTGAGATGCCATGCAAGTCTTCTGCTCTTCCAGTTGAGATGTCATGCGTGCCTTTTGTTCTTCCAACTGAGATGCCATGTGTGTCTTTTGTTCTTCCAACTGAGATGCCATGTGTGTCTTTTGCTCTTCCAGCTGTGTTGAAATGCTTGATGACATCTGAGTCCATACAGTCAACAACGCGTTAATGTCCACACTTGCGCCTGGAATTGTTCCGCTTGCTCGTTCCGATGAAGGTGACATAAGTGGAAGTTATGATGACGGTGTTTTGGCAGACCTGCAACTTCTTCCAGTAGGTGGCAGCAAGGTTGGGTGACCATATGGGCGCAGCGTAATCAATAACCGGTGGGCCAATAGCATTATATGGAGCTAGCAACTGTAGAAGTTTCACGAAGCAATGTTCTTTTTTATTTCGCTATTCATCTTAGTACATTTTATACATATTTGGTGTTGCCAGCTGCTAACAATTTGTACTAATAACTAATAACTAACTCATAACACCGAGTCTACACCTACTACAACTCGGCCAATCCTGACCTAATGATCGGCCTCGATCAGCCTAAATTGTGCTCATTGGGTCGGTGTCGCTTTCACATTCACCCTCTAATTCTTTACTTTTCCACAGTTTTATGTTACAGGCCTCAACAACTCCGTCATAGGGCATTTGAGTAATTTGCCCATTTTCAATATCTCTAATCACGTAACGATCATTCGGAAGTTTCTTGTGCACGCAATAAGGCCCCTTAAACTTTGGCAACAGTTTTTTATTAACGCCTACTGTCGTATCTATATTTTGTTTCACTACGAAGTCTCCCTCTTCAAACTTGTTCACTCTCACACCCTTCCGCTCGTTCCGGCTGAGGTTATACATTTGTACCTTTTCAATATTTTTCTCTGCATCGCCACGCATCATTTGCAAATCCCTCCCCCCCGGGCCGGAAACGCGGTCTAGGTACTCGGCAAGTTTGTCTATAATTTCGCCCCTCTGGTTTATACCAAACAAGGCCTGGCTTGGGGTTATTCCAATTGATCTATTTATCGAGTTATTAATCGCGAATTCAATTTTTCCCAGTTGTTTCACCCAGTCGGCATGAAGAATTGGGTCACTAAGCTTGGCTAACATCCCCACTAAACTTCTGTTAACTCTTTCTACTTACCCGTTCGCTTGCGGCGAATGTACCGCCACTTTTACATGAGTAATGTTTTTATCTTCTAAGTAATCTTTAAACTGCGCTGATGTAAAACAACTACCCCTATCTGTTATGCATCTATGGGGTCGGCTGTAATATTCAAAGTATTTATTAAGCGCAGCAGTTACCTCCTTAGTGCTAGTTGTTAATACTGGATAGAGCTTGACGTATTTTGTGAATGCGTCAATTATGACCAAAATGTGCTTTCTTTTTGATTGTAAAGATGGAAGCGGCCCCAGGTGGTCTAAGTGAACCGTATGTAATGGCTGAGGTTGCTTTGGGATATTGTGCAGTTGCCCAGCGTTTGCTTTATTAGGTGCTGAATACATAATACATTTAATGCAGTTTTGTTTGAACTTATTGATTTTATTTTTCATATTAGGGAGCCAATAGTTCGCTTTAATTTTTTGATAACATTTTTCGATGCCTTGATGTCCTAGTTGCTCATGGGTTGTTCTAATTATCTCTGTTTCTAACTCCTTGGGTACGTATAACTGCCGAGTGTCTTTTCCATGTCTAAATACTACACCATTTTCCATTACAAAACTTCCTAGGGTTTCATTTTCTAATTTCTGTTTCAAATTTACTATGTCTGGGTCTCGGGATTGCATAATTTGCAATTGGAAATCTATATTTTCGCTATCTATTACAGCGATTGTACCATTATGATTTGCCTCTACTCTGCTAAGTGCGTCCACATGTGGCATTTTTATACCTGGCCGATGTAATATAGTGTAATTATAATTTTCGAGTTCCAGAGCCCATCACGCTATACTACTACCCTGTAAAAAACGTTGGAGCATCAGAGTACTCCAACACTTATCCTCATTCATATAAAAAAGGTGGTCCAATTTACATGGCAATGTCCGGTGATTGGATCACCTAATCCTATTCGGAGTACCATTTACTTTGCTTCTGAATAGTCTATAGAGCACCTACGTTGGAGTACTTTGAAAATGCTGCTAAAAGATTACTCTATAGAGTACTCTAGACAAAAGCGAGAATGGGAGTATGTGTTCTTCTGAGGACCACCTACTCCCGCTCTCGCTTTGCTGTTGAATACTCTATAGAGTAATCCCATGGGAGTATTTTGAGAGTACTCTCACGTAGGTGGTCTATAGAGTATTCAAAAGCAAAGAAACGGAGTACTCCGAGATGGATTAGGTGATCCAATCACCGGACATTGCCATGTAAATTGGACCACCTTTTTTATATGAATGAGGATATGTGTTGGAGTACTCTGATACTCCTACTCCGTTTTTTGCAGGGTATTTACCAATTTTTTATTGAGTGTTAGTGTGAGGGAGTTACAATCTGTAATAATTTTGAACGTGATTCCCTCTAGGTATACCCGAAAACGTCGTAGTGCGTAGATCACTGCCAATGTCTCTAATTCGAAGCTATGGTATCTACTTTCTGGTTCGGAGGTTCTTTTTGAAAAATAGGCTATCGGGTGTAGTTTGCCGTCATTTTGCCTCTGTAATAGTATTGCCCCAAATCCCTGGATACTTGCATCGCAATGCAGCTCTGTTTCCCTGTTATGGTTGTATATTGCTAGTACTGGGCTTGATACCAGTTTTGTTTTAAGTATGCTAAATGTTTCTTTACATTCGTTGTTAAACTCGAATTTTGTGTTTTTCTTAAGTAAATTATAAAGCGGGCGCGCTACCACTGAAAATGATTCTACAAATTTTCTAAAGTAAGAACATAGACCCACGAATGATTGTAACTCTCGCTGGTTTTTGGGGATAGGCAAATTTGTAATGGCTTTTATGTGATGTTCGGATGGGCTTATACCTGTCACGGATACGTTGTAGCCAAGATATTCTATTTCATCGTACACAAACTTGCATTTTTGCAATTTTATTTGAAGTCCGTAATCAGCTAACCTCCCTAACACCTTTTGAAGTAGATGGTAATGGTCTTGTATATCTTTACTAGCGATAATGATATCGTCCATGTACACCATTATCTCATTTTTTTCTATAAAATTCCTTAATATTTTGGTAATAAATCTCTGAAAAATGGCTGGCCCGTTTTTTAGCCCGAAAGGCATTCTTAGGAATTCGTATTGGCCGTTTGGTACAACAAATGAGGTGTATTTGACAGAATCCTCGGCCATCTTAATTTGGAAAAACCCAGATTTTAGATCTAATAGTGTGAAAACCGTATTTTCACTTAGGTAATCTAAGCAATCTTCAATAAGCGGAAGTGGATAATTGTCCCTTACAATCGATTTGTTTAAATTCCTATAGTCAATGCACATTCTAATTTCTCCTCACTTTTTCTTTGTAAGGACTATGGGCGACGGGTATGGTGAGTTACTTTGTCTTATAATTTTACTCTTCAACAAGTCTTCGACAATTCTATTCACTTCGATTTTTTCGGCAAATGATAGGCGTCTCGGTGAGCAGAAGGTTGGTGAGTTTGACGTAAGTGTGATTTTGGCTTCGTAATCAACATTCGGAATTTCTTCAGTTTGTTTGCCAACATAAGTTTTTGTTATCATAGACTTAAATTTGTTTATCAAATTTGAGGGTAATTTAGGATTAATATCTATTTTCTCTCTGTTTACTTCCAGATTTTCTAACTTAAGGATGTCTTGATTTGCAGGCTTCATGTTTGACTGTTCGGAAGTATCTTTCTTAAGTGAATTTATGTTATCTAATTTTCCGTTTGAAATAAAAGGATTTTCGTAAGGTTTTAACAACAAATGCTTATTCAATTCATTTTTATTCATAGGTAAGTTTATATTGAAGGTTTCGAGAAAATCCCTTCCTAACAGTAGTTTAAATGGCATTACAGAATCTGCCAAAACAAAAAGCGAAAATGGTTTTATTACATTCTTAAATTTTATTAAAACTGAAATCCTTCCTAAAGGTTTGATTATCGCGTGACCAATGCTTCTAAAGTTATTCGGTATGCCTTGTTGCGTACATTTAGTGCTTATTTGCGAAACTTCCGAAAATTTTACGAAACTACTGGGGCTGCCCGTATCAAGTAAAGAAAAAAAATTCATAAACTTAGGGGTGTTTTTATATTTTGTTGTGAAAGCGACACTTACCAACTCTTGGAAACGTATAAAGTTAGACTCGTCTTCCATCGATGCCACCACCCTCATTGGACACTGCTTGTGGTCGTGATCTAATTTGCCGCAACGGAAACATGAGCCTCTTTCCCGCTTTTCTCGCCTACAATCCCTTGCTATATGCCCATACTGTGAACAGTTGAAGCACCTTGTTTCGTTGTTATTGCTTCTAAGTGCACCTGCCGTGCTAGGTTTGTTTCTTAGCTTTTCATACTTGGGTAGCAACGATTTTAGGGCTTGAAGGGTTGATACGCCCCCAAATATTAAGGAGCTGCCCGTATTGTCGCGCAAACCGTCAACAATGAACTCAACCAGTTCCCCTTCTTCAATGGGAGCCGCTTGTGCTATTTCCTGCATGGATAGTACGTAGTGAGTAAGGCTCTCATTATTTTGCCAAACGCGCGATTGCAGCTTTTTAAAGATGTCCTTGACACTCACTGGTTTTTCGAACTCATGTATAAGGGCCGCTTTAAGTTCGCCCCATGAAATTACATTAATGAGCTTCATGTAAAGTTGCGCACTTCCCACTAGCATACGCCGAGCCAATAGTGCCAATGATTTTTCGTCATACCCATAGCACTTCGATACGTGCTCTAAATCGCGCACCCATTTGATAATGTCCGTATCGTCATCTCCGCTGAACTTCGGTAGTGCGCTTTCAATGTCTGCGAAATTTGCTGTGGGTTGCCGTGGCATTGTGGATAACTCCAAGCTGTTGATTTCTTGTTTCAATTTCATGATACGTAGCTTCGTTTCTAGCTGTGCCTCTAAATCTGTTAATTCATGAGTTGTTAATAGAGTCGTTGATGGCGCTGGAGCGGTAATTTGCTGGACTGAGGCCGACGTGGCTGCTGCGGAGTATACCGGTGTTGATTCCTTTGAAGTCATGACGGAAGTTTTTAAAGCTGAAGTTGTCCCTGTTATAGCTGAAGGCACTGAAGTTGAAGCTGAAGTTGTTGCTGTTATAGCTGGTGGTTCTGAAGATAATACCATCGTTACGGAAGTTGAAGTTTGCCCTGACGACAATGTGCTTGGAGTAGCGGATTTTTGTAACGGGCCGCCATTTTCTGTATCGGTAGATTTACCGCTTGCCGGTTGTGGACGTATTGTCGAGGTTAGGAGCGTCTTCAGTTGCTGAAGAGTTGCGGTTTCTGGAAACTCGACTCCTAAGTTTCGCAGTGCTTCCATGATTTCGTGTTTCAACATTTTGCTTAATTAAATGTTTTACTTTAAGTTGATTTGCGTTACACGTTTTAATTTTATTTTTTTTTTTTTGCTTTTGGCTCATCCCACACCTGACGCTGTAGAAGTTTCACGAAGCAATGTTCTTTTTTATTTCGCTATTCATCTTAGTACATTTTATACATATTGTGGCGACTATTCTCAAGCATGTACCATCCCTAACTCAATAACACTCCCACCACTAGTTAACACACAACTGAGATAACGATGGCTACGCTTATGCATGCAAGCGTGTAACTAGGAAGAGGAAGAGAGATGGCGCGAGTGTTTGCGAATACGATGCAAAGGGGAGATGCTAATAAATAAGACCGACCCTTCCAGAACACGAAAAGCGAACAACCAAGAAAGTTCTCGGTGCGTAGGCAAGCACCCTGTTGGACTATATAAGGCGGTGACCAAGCAAGGCAGGTTGATCAGTTTATTTTCAAGCGTTCAATAGTGAACTACTGTAAAGTTATCAAACTCTTAAAATTGTTTTGCGTTTATTACTAGTAAATAGAACTAGCTATTACTTACATTATCTGTGCGTGTGTTTATTCGACTTTATAGTGATCGAACCCAGGATTGATAATCAAGGAATCATCGAATTCGTCACAATTGGTGTCAGAAGTGATATTGTTAAATAAATACCGAGAGTTTTCCAGGATAACAAAGACATGGCAAAGCTGAATGAATTAAAGATTCAGCAACTCAAAAATGAGTTGGAACAACGCGGACTAAACACTACAGGCAATAAATCAGAGTTACAGTCACGATTGCGAGAGGCTATGGAAGCGGAAGGAATCAACGTTGATGATCATGTTTTTCATCTTGTGGAGGAGGCACCAACAAAAATGGAAGAAAAAAATAAGTCTCCGAATCCTAGAGCAACTGTGGACACAAACATGATATTGGCTGTATTAACTCAGATGTCCACTAAAATGGAAGAACAAGAGACGCGTATTACATCTCGAATGGCATCTCAGCTCGAAGAACAGAAAACTTGCATGGCATCTCAGCTGGAAGAACAGAAAACTTGCATGGCATCTCAGCTGGAAGAACAGAAAACACACATTGCATGTCGAATGGAGGCCCAAGAGACTCGTATTATAGAAATGTCGTCTCAAATTTCGGCCAATATTTCATCACAGCTCTCCGCTCAACTGGAAGAACAAAAGGCGTATATGTCATCGCAGTTGGAAGCACAAGATGCAAAAATTGCACAATTTCAAGATAAAATAGAGACCGAGGTAGATGCGTTAAGGGGCCGTATCCAGGAGTTGCAACTGAACCGTCCATCTGCTTCAGCGAATACTCCCAAGGTAAAATCCCCGTCATTTGATGGTTCTGTTCCATTCCAGGTATTTAAGCTACAATTTGAGAAGACGGCTGCGGTGAATAATTGGTGCACTGAAGATAAAGTTGCAGCACTATTCGTGGCATTGAAGGGACCTGCAGCAGGAATCTTACAGACTATTCCCGAGTCCGAAAGGAACAGTTATGATGCATTGATGGGTGCGGTTGAAAGACGCTATGGTAGCGAACATCGAAAGCAGATATACCAAATAGAGCTACAGAATCGATCCCAGAAACCTAATGAGACTTTGCAGGAATTTGCATCGGACATCGAGAGATTGGCCCATTTGGCAAATGCGGACGCACCTGTGGAGTACACTGAGAGGGTAAAAATCCAGTGTTTCATAAATGGAATACGCGATGTGGAGACGAAGCGGGCCACATATGCAAACCCGAAAAGGACATTTGCTGAAACGGTATCGCATGCTCTGACGCAGGAAACAGCCTCGCTTTTGAGTAAACCTACATACAAGGCTCATCGCGTAGAAGTGGACACTCCGGCTTGGGTAGACAAAATTTTGGAAGTGTTGAACGGAGTACAGAAAAAAAGTGATGGTGCCATTAAATGCTTTAAGTGCGGAAAACCAGGTCACATAGCACGTTATTGCGGCACTGGCTCCAGTAATCCTGGCAATTTAAGTGGAAGTAAACGCAAAGCTGGAGAAGATGAGCAAGATGAATGCCCTATAATCTCTGTGTCACAACTCGAACGGAAAACGGGTAATGTTACTGTTGAAGGCAACGTGGACGGGAAAGAGCGCTTGCTGACTGTGGATACGGGTGCATCACATTCCATCATTCGGAGTGACTTGGTCAGCGGGAAGGTGAGACTATTGCGGAAAGCTAAATTGTGGACAGTAACTGGTGAAAGCAAGCAAGTCCTGGGAGAGGTGACATGTAAGATTGTGATTGGGAATGTAGCTACTTATCACAACTTCTTGGTAGCGAATATTGTCGACGAAGTCATCATTGGCGTTGACTTCTTGGCTGAGAGAGACATTCACATCAACGTAAGGAACAGGGTTATGACTTACAACGGCCAAAAAGTTCCTCTGGTCTTTGGACACAATAGTGGCTATACCACCAAGGGAGTGATCTTGAAGATGAAGCAACAGAAGCCTCGTAAAGCACCGGTAGCTCCTCGACCAAAGGCTTTCATGGACAGGTGCCTCCTGAAGAAGATTCGGCAAGGCCAGGAGGAAGATCCAGATTTGGCACGTGTGTTGAAAGGAATAAAGGAAAACAAACAGCCAAGAAGAGGAGAGATGATTAGAGAGAGTCGCATCGCAAAAGCATACTGGACACAATGGAGTAATTTGAAGCTAATATCTGGGTGTTTGCATCGGATATGGGAAAGTGAAGATGGCCGGAATCATCGAGCACTTATTGTTGTTCCCAAGGCAAGAATTCCAGATGTTATCAAAGCGTCGCATAGTTGCCCAGATGGAAGGCACATGGGAATAAAGAAAACGCTGCAAGAGGTAAAGCGGCGGTTCTATTGGATCGGTTGCAAACAAACTGTGAGGAAATGGATTACTAAGTGTGCAGAGTGTGCTGAGGATAAAAGACGAACATCTGGTGGTCATGTTCCGAGGAAGCAACGCAACTTAGTGGATAATGTGAACCAGTGCAATGGGCATGAGAGAACGGAACGGAATCCTGAAGAAACGAGCTGCAGGAATGTTTGCCGGGTACAACTGGGAACGAAAGTGAAGGCACAAATCCATTCGGGATTAACAACGGACAAAATGGTTGGAATATGTGACACTGCAATACATTGTGGGAATCTCTGCAGGAGAGGATTGATGTCGGAGTTTCAATCACTGGAGGTAATGAGGTTTGGTAAAGCAGTGCCAACCATTGAGCGTCTAGCAGCGTTTGGTTTGGGAAATGTGTCTGATCGGGACGATCAGACTTAGGTGGAGGGCAGTGTGGCGACTATTCTCAAGCATGTACCATCCCTAACTCAATAACACTCCCACCACTAGTTAACACACAACTGAGATAACGATGGCTACGCTTATGCATGCAAGCGTGTAACTAGGAAGAGGAAGAGAGATGGCGCGAGTGTTTGCGAATACGATGCAAAGGGGAGATGCTAATAAATAAGACCGACCCTTCCAGAACACGAAAAGCGAACAACCAAGAAAGTTCTCGGTGCGTAGGCAAGCACCCTGTTGGACTATATAAGGCGGTGACCAAGCAAGGCAGGTTGATCAGTTTATTTTCAAGCGTTCAATAGTGAACTACTGTAAAGTTATCAAACTCTTAAAATTGTTTTGCGTTTATTACTAGTAAATAGAACTAGCTATTACTTACATTATCTGTGCGTGTGTTTATTCGACTTTATAGTGATCGAACCCAGGATTGATAATCAAGGAATCATCGAATTCGTCACAATATTGTGGCGATTATTCTCAAGCATGTACCATCCCTAACTCAATAACACTCCCACCACTAGTTAACACACAACTGAGATAACGATGGCTACGCTTATGCATGCAAGCGTATAACTAGGAAGAGGAAGAGAGATGGCGCGAGTGTTTGCGAATACGATGCAAAGAGGAGATGCTAATAAATAAGACCGACCCTTCCAGAACACGAAAAGCGAACAACCAAGAAAGTTCTCGGTGCGTAGGCAAGCACCCTGTTGGACTATATAAGGCGGTGACCAAGCAAGGCAGGTTGATCAGTTTATTTTCAAGCGTTCAATAGTGAACTACTGTAAAGTTACCAAGCTCTTAAAATTGTTTTGCGTTTATTACTAGTAAATAAAACTAGCTATTACTTACATTATCTGTGCGTGTGTTTATTCGACTTTATAGTGATCGAACCCAGGATTGATAATCAAGGAATCATCGAATTCGTCACAATTGGTGTCAGAAGCGGTATTGTTGAATAAATACCAGTGAATTTAAGGATAACAAGGACATGGCGAAGCTGAATGAATTAAAGATTCAGCAACTCAAAAATGAGTTGGAACAACGGGGACTAAACACTACAGGCAATAAATCGGAGTTACAGTCACGATTGCGAGAGGCTATGGAAGCAGAAGGAATCAACGTTGATGATCATGTTTTTCATCTTGTCGAGGAGGCACCGACAAAAATGGAAGAAAGAAAGGAGTCTTCGAGTCCAATAGCAACCGTCGACACAAACATGATATTGGCTGTATTAACTCAGATGTCGACTAAAATGGAAGAACAAGAGACTCGTTTTTTGGAAATGTCGACGGAAATTTCTACCCAGGTTTCATCACAAATCTCTGCTCAACTAGAAGAACAAAGGACTTATATGTCATCGCGGCTGGAAACACAAGATGCAAAAATAACAGAAGTGCAAGAGATATTCAGAGAACGGCAGGACAAAATTGAGGCCGAAGTGGATGCTTTGAAGGGCCGTATCCAGGAATTGCAACTAAATCGCACAACTGCTTTAGCGAATACTCCCAAGGTAAAATCACCTTCCTTTGATGGTTCTGTTCCATTCCAGGTATTTAAGCTGCAATTTGAGAAGACGGCTGCGGTGAATAATTGGTGCACTGAAGATAAAGTTGCAGCACTATTCGTGGCATTGAAGGGACCTGCAGCAGAAATCTTACAGACTATTCCCGAGTCCGAAAGGAACAGTTATGATGCATTGATGGGTGCAGTTGAGAGACGCTATGGTAGCGAACATCGGAAGCAGATATACCAAATAGAGCTACAGAATCGCTTCCAGAAACCTAATGAGACTTTACAGGAATTTGCATCGGATATCGAGAGGTTGGCCCATCTAGCGAATGCAGACGCACCTGTAGAGTATACGGAGAGGGTAAAAATCCAGTGTTTCATAAATGGAATACGCGATGTGGAGACGAAGCGGGCCACATATGCAAACCCGAAAAGGACATTTGCTGAAACGGTATCGCATGCTCTGACGCAGGAAACAGCCTCGCTTTTGAGTAAACCTACATACAAGGCTCATCGCGTAGAAGTGAACACTCCGGCTTGGGTAGACAAAATTTTGGAAGTGTTGAACGGAGTACAGAAAAAAAGTGATGGTGCCATTAAATGCTTTAAGTGCGGAAAACCAGGTCACATAGCACGTTATTGCGGCACTGGCTCCAGTAATCCTGGCAATTTAAGTGGAAGTAAACGCAAAGCTGGAGAAGATGAGCAAGATGAATGCCCTATAATCTCTGTGTCACAACTCGAACGGAAAACGGGTAATGTTACTGTTGAAGGCAACGTGGACGGGAAAGAGCGCTTGCTGACTGTGGATACGGGTGCATCACATTCCATCATTCGGAGTGACTTGGTCAGCGGGAAGGTGAGACTATTGCGGAAAGCTAAATTGTGGACAGTAACTGGTGAAAGCAAGCAAGTCCTGGGAGAGGTGACATGTAAGATTGTGATTGGGAATGTAGCTACTTATCACAACTTCTTGGTTGCGAATATTGTCGACGAAGTCATCATTGGCGTTGACTTCTTGGCTGAGAGAGACATTCACATCAACGTAAGGAACAGGGTTATGACTTACAACGGCCAAGAAGTTCCTCTGGTCTTTGGACACAATAGTGGCTATACCACCAAGGGAGTGATCTTGAAGATGAAGCAACAGAAGCCTCGTAAAGCACCGGTAGCTCCTCGACCAAAGGCTTTCATGGACAGGTGCCTCCTGAAGAAGATTCGGCAAGGCCAGGAGGAAGATCCAGATTTGGCACGTGTGTTGAAAGGAATAAAGGAAAACAAACAGCCAAGAAGAGGAGAGATGATTAGAGAGAGTCGCATCGCAAAAGCATACTGGACACAATGGAGTAATTTGAAGCTAATATCTGGTTGTTTGCATCGGATATGGGAAAGTGAAGATGGCCGGAATCATCAAGCACTTATTGTTGTTCCCAAGGCAAGAATTCCAGATGTTATCAAAGCGTCGCATAGTTGTCCAGATGGAAGGCACATGGGAATAAAGAAAACGCTGCAAGAGGTAAAGCGGCGGTTCTATTGGATCGGTTGCAAACAAACTGTGAGGAAATGGATTACTAAGTGTGCAGGGTGTGCTGAGGATAAAAGACGAACATCTGGTGGTTATGTTCCGAGGAAGCAACGCAACTTAGTGGATAATGTGAACCAGTGCAATGGGCATGAGAGAACGGAACGGAATCCTGAAGAAACGAGCTGCAGGAATGTTTGCCGGGTACCACTGGGAACGAAAGTGAAGGCACAAATCCATTCGGGATTAAGAACGGACAAAATGGTTGGAATATGTGACACTGCAATACATTGTGGGAATCTCTGCAGGAGAGGATTGATGTCGGAGTTTCAATCACTGGAGGAAATGAGGTTTGGTAAAGCAGTGCCAACCATTGAGCGTCTAGCAGCGTTTGGTTTGGGAAATGTGTCTGATCGGGACGATCAGACTTAGGTGGAGGGCAGTGTGGCGATTATTCTCAAGCATGTACCATCCCTAACTCAATAACACTCCCACCACTAGTTAACACACAACTGAGATAACGATGGCTACGCTTATGCATGCAAGCGTATAACTAGGAAGAGGAAGAGAGATGGCGCGAGTGTTTGCGAATACGATGCAAAGAGGAGATGCTAATAAATAAGACCGACCCTTCCAGAACACGAAAAGCGAACAACCAAGAAAGTTCTCGGTGCGTAGGCAAGCACCCTGTTGGACTATATAAGGCGGTGACCAAGCAAGGCAGGTTGATCAGTTTATTTTCAAGCGTTCAATAGTGAACTACTGTAAAGTTACCAAGCTCTTAAAATTGTTTTGCGTTTATTACTAGTAAATAAAACTAGCTATTACTTACATTATCTGTGCGTGTGTTTATTCGACTTTATAGTGATCGAACCCAGGATTGATAATCAAGGAATCATCGAATTCGTCACAATATTTGGTGTTGCCAGCTGCTAACAATTTGTACTAATAACTAACTCATAACACCGAGTCTACACCTACTACACAACTTTTCTTTATCTCATTCATTCATTTCATTCATTCATTTATTAGGCATTTTCCTTATATCTACATATGTATGTACATCTTAAAATAATATCGTATAAAAATCAAACAATTTAATCTTATGTATATGGAATTTATGTACAGTAGATATTGGAAAAGTTAGGACATTTTTATGCCAATTCAGCATAGTGGCAAATGTCCATTTTAGCAAATATAAAAAATACAGTGGGGTGGACTGTTAAATAAAGTGATTAAAATATAAAATGTTGTTTAATTTAATTATCTCCCCAAGTACTGCCGGCCAGCGACTTGAGGATCTTGTGGCGGCTTTGAACCTTTGAGGCTATTGAGGTGGCATAACTATCGAAGGTGAGGCTGTTGTCGAACGTCACACCCAGTATTTTAGGGTGGTTGACAGTAGGTGGAGTAACGTGGACGCTGAACTCTTCTCCCATCTACGCGAAAGCTTTAGACAGGTCAAGTGCCACGAGCACCGTCCTATAGTTTGGAGGATGTTGATTGAAACCATAGTTTGTCTGCGGCGTTATGATGTTCAAAGCGGATGCTGTGCTGTGTGACTTCCTGAAACCGTGTTGGTTTTCGGCCAAGCGCAGGTTTGCAGTGTAATAATGGTATCCAATAACTTCGTGACCGGCGACAGGAGAGATATCGGACGATATAATTCTCCTTGGTTCGCCGGATTCCCTGGTTTTAGTAGGGGACCACAATCGCTTTTTTCCAAATCTCTGGAATGACGAAAGCGGTTAGCCAGAGGTTAAAGAGAGCCGCAAAATTAATCTATCGCTCATGGCCTAGGTGGTTCAACATCTGCATGGCAATACCGTCGGGTCCGACTGATCTTAAGGGCTTGGCCTTCATTATGGCTACCTTGACCGCGGCGAAGGAGACAGCAATGGGAGCTGTGTTGTGTTTATGCGCCCGACTGCAGGCTCGTCTCTTGGTCCTGTCAGCAGGTGGATGCATTATAAGCTGTCGGCAAACGGAGTCCGCGAATCGCCTCGGGTCCGATTTGACGCTGTCAGCAAATTGTATGTCTGACAAGGTCGAATTTGATAGGGCCTTGCCTGTTGACCATAATTTGCCTAGGGAGAAGTTGCATGCTTCTAGGTGTTGCTTCCACTTGGTCAACTTGTAGCCATTTATCGTCCGTCGGATTTTCGCGTTGAGATTTTTGATTCTAGGGTCTGCGTGATTGAGAAGCCTCACTTGGTCACGTTTTCTTGCAAGAGCCGCTACTTCCGCAGATAAATTCGATCGAATTTCTGGTATTCTTGTGCGATTTTAGTCGTCTCTTACGACAGTCATACATACCTCGGGCATATTTTAACACCCAAAACCGCGTTGGTGAATAGGATAACCGGTTTTTTAATAACCCAGTTCTTGAGATCTGTGCATCACTGCATGCAACACGTCATAATAAATAGCTATGTTCCATAACTTGTCGTAATTGCGGAGTTAGCGAACAATTTGGAAAAAACGCATAGAAATTTCATGTAAGGAAACACTTTCTAAGGATAAATTAGTAATTGTGAAACATCTTATCAATTAAAGCTGAACTTTATCAACCTTATTTGAAAACAGTGATATGCCAATAATTTGCTAACATTTAGTCAAAAGATGGAGGCTCTCTATCACCAAACAAATCGTATGCTACAAGAGATTGAGCAAAATTTCCAGAAACTGGCACACACGACCGATTCATCAAATATTGAAAATGAGATTCAAATGAAGATTACAGCTGTGAATTCGTAAGTTTCGTCTGGTAATTTTTTCCTTTGGGAGACAACTGCTAAAAAACGTCCAAAAATATCGGAAGAGGTATCAAACAACGCGTTTTGACTTCGGTATCAACAATCCCAGAGCGGATTTTGGTAATTGTTTCCTTTAGGAGACAACTGCTAAAACACGTCCAAAAATGTCTGTAGAGGTATCAAACAACGCGTTTTGACTTCGGTATCAACAATCCGAAAGCGGATTTTCAATTTTTTGTTTCAGTGAAAAGTTATTGGCAAAAAACCCATAAATGACCCAGGTCCGATCCCAAATAGGGGGCTTGATCCAAGGTATTTATGTGCAGAACACCTTTCTGCGTAGGCGGCCTTCGACCGCGCTTCAAAAAAATAGCCCTTAGCCGGTCCAACACCGGCTACGCGGGCCACAGTATTTCTGCGCAGAACACACTTTTTGGTGCACCCTAATATGTGATTACAACAACCACATGAAAATGACAGAAAACTTTCAACTTTGAATGCAAATATCTCTTCACTAAAACAAAACCTCGAAAATCCGCTTCCGGATTATTGTTACCGAGGTCAAAACGCGTCTTTTGATACCTTTCCCGACAATTTCCGACGTGTCTTAGCAGTTGTCTCCTAAATGAAACAATTGCCGTTCTACTGCGGTGACGGACCAAAAAATGGCAACTGTTTCCTTTAGGAGACAACTGCTAAAACACGTCGGGAGAGGTATCAAACGAGCGTTTTGACCTCGGAAACAATAATCCGAAAGCGAAAACTCGATTTTATATTTCTGTCAAGAAATATTTGCAAATAAATTTGAAATATGTAATGATCCTGTCATTTTCACTGCAACAAAAAATCGAAAATCCGATTTCGGATTGTTGACACCTCTCCCGACATTTCTGGATGGAAACATTTACCCATTAAAATCCTATATATTTTCACATTTTCTTTCTTGCTTAAAGAAATTGCGACCGTCTGGATGTCCTACTCTACAAAGTACCAGCTTCGCAACGACCAAGTGCCAAAATGCGTATTGACCAATTAAAATATGATATACGACATTTACAAAGTTCACTGCAGCTTTACCGTGATAAACAACAGCGTCGTTTGATAGAACAATCTGAACGTGAACAGCTCTTGAGTCACCGTTTTTCTGCCAATACCGGTCCAACAGAGACATGTCTCGATATAGACTTTTCATTGCAACATCACACACAATTAAATAATGCTCATCAAGGTGTAGATGAAATGATTGCCTCTGGTGGTAACATACTAACCAGTTTAGTTAATCAACGCCAAACATTGAAAAGTGCTCACCAACGCTTACACACTATCGGTAGCACCTTGGGTCTATCAAATCATACAATGAAATTAATAGAACGAAGATTTGTTGAAGATAAATATGTAATGATCGGTGGCATGGTTGTTACATCACTTATTATAGCATTGGTAATTTATTTTGTAGTATTCTGATTAGATTTATTATAAATACATTTTTTAGGAATAGTATTTTTACGACGAAGCAAAGTCAGCTAATATGTGAGGGTTTAGTATACATAGTTTAAAATTCCACTTGCCTCTTAAGTTGTATAATTATCTTGGTATTAAATAATTTGAAAACATTTTCATAAATAAAATGTTTATAATCAATCAGCTAATTTTTCCGGAAGTAACGCGGATTTGCCCTTAATCATCGATGTCTGATTTTCTTATTTATGTGACCACTTTTTTTGGCGGTAATGTTGGAGTTACCAGATAGCTTATTTTTTGAACTGGTATTTGTGTTGGGAGTAGTAGGATCTTTTATAGCTTCACCGCGTTGTGGAGTAGGCGTACTAGCACGATCTATTCGGAAGAAAGGCATAAGTATATTAGTAAACACGTTGTTATTAATCTAGTAACATACCATTTTTTTCTTCTTTACCAGTGCTTTTTATCGATGCCGTGCCATCATGTGCTGTTGTTGTGTTTTGGTTCATAGCTATCTGATTATCGCTAGAATCTTCATTTGTTACAGAGTCTGATTCACTGGCACGTTCAGCTAAAATGTAGAATTATAACCGGCAGATATGTGACAAATGTAAAATACAAAACAATATTTTAAAACTTACGGTTACATATAGCCATTGAAGTAATACTTGATTTTGAAAAAAGTCGTTCAGCTTCTTTGAATTTGCGATTACGCTTGTCTGCTTTGGAATTCGTGGCTTTGTTAGATGTGAGATAACGCTCCCATCCACGTATTATATTACCACACAACTGCGTATCTTCAAGATATGAACCTTCAAAAGCATATATTTGTCGTTCTAAATTGGCCAATTGCTCCTGTATTAAAATAATAAGGTAACGTGTGCATAAACTTAGATTCAACAAATGTGCTGGTTATCCTTACTGAAGTCTCTGCTTTCTTCTTTATAAGATCAGCCAATTCTGCGCGGGTATCCAAATTATTTGATTTTGTTGTAGAATTTGATTTAGATGATTTACGTTGCTTTGACGCACTTATATCATTGGTTTTGCTTGCTGGTGAACTCATGTTTATTAATCCCAACTCAATAATTACCTTGCAATATCTTGTTTAGTATTTTGCACACAAAAATTAGTATCTTATATATAAATAGTTATAATAAAAAGGAAATGCGAATGACATTTTAGCATCGTGCTGCCAGCTTGGTTGGTTATTGCAATAACAAAAAGAGTGTGCAATATTTTGGGATTATAAATCATCATATTGGGATTTGTGTTTTTATAGGTGAATTCTGTAAACAGTACTAGTCACTAATAGAGACATTTTGTGAACAATTTTATATTCAGTAAGCTGTCTCACATCTCTAGTCTTTAAAGACTCACTACTTTGTAATTGTTTCATTTAGGAGACAACTGCTAAAACACCTCCAAAAATATCGGGAGAGGTATCAAACAACGCATTTTGACTTCGCTATCAACAATCCAAAAGCGGATTTGGCACTAAAAATGTCGATATTGGTACCCAGAGATGGGTTTCCCCTACCGGATTAGGGTTCCTGGGAACGAAACGCGTCTCTGGGTACCGATATCGACATTTTTAGTGCAGTTTTTACAGTTGACGTTGAATGTAAAGTATTACCGCGGATTTTAAATTTCTTGATTCAGTGAAAAGTTATTCCACCACCGGCTACGCGATCCCCAGTATTTCTGCGCGGAACACACTTTTGCACTTTTCGGAACACCCTATATCTGTGTCTACAACAACCACATGAAACTTACAGAAAATTTGCCACTTTAATTATAAATATCTCTTGACAGAAATAGAAAATTTCCGATTTCGGATTAAATCTACCGAGGTCAAAACGGGTATTTTAAAACCTCCCGTCATTTTTGGATGTGTTTTAGCAGTTGACGTAGGATGAAAAGAATTACCGAAATAACTTTTAGGGCCGTTTACTCAATGTCTGATTAGCGACAATTCGCCGATTATCTTCTGATAAAAGTTAACAAAGGATGGACCTCTGATTATGTGCTTGTCAAAACAAAAAGTGACAGCTGAAAGAAAACTCTGATTTTGTGATAAATTGTTTAGCTAACTAACTCTACCAGTAACAGGGTTTAAAAATGTAATAATATCCATATAAAGTAATATCAAAATTTAAATTTGTACGCCAAAATGTTACTTTTGTGATTTTTTTCCCAAAAACGTTCACAATGACCAACTTTATCATGATAACTTACTGCCCTATTCTGGGGCAGCTTGACATCGTTACTACTGACAATTGTTATAGCCCAATTCCACTTGTTCCTATAATTTGCAAAAGTCATTGCAGCTGTCACCACATCGTTTTATTTAATTTTTTATTTACTTTATTTATTTATTTCAGTCTATGGTGTTACAAACCTTACAGACTAGACAACAATTTAAGTAGAGAATAAAATTAAAATTAAGAATCACTAATGAAATGTAAGAGACAGAGAACTCTTAAATACAGAAAAATTAGAAAATAAATTAACATTATAATATGAAAAAAAAATCAACATGACGTAGAGATCAACTTGGAACATGAAGTTTAACGAGTTGTAGCAAAGATGGACAGCCAATCGTTCCATTTAGCAAACCATGTAGAAAGAACAGACCAGCCAGGGTCCTCCTACAAGCAAAAGTTTGCATATCAATCAGTTTACAGTTAGAAATATATGATGGAATAGGAAGGTCAAACCTTATTCGGCATAGCGTAAAATGCATCCATTTTATTTGAACACGCTCAATTCTTTTAGAATGATTAGCATAAAATGGGTTCCATACAACGGCAGCATATTCCAGTTTCGACCTAGCAAAGGCATTAAATAGCACTTTTCTAGTATATGGGTCCCTAAAGTTATGGCTATTCCTCTTAAGAAAAGCAAGCGAAGAGTATCACCTCTATTGTGAGTGTCGAACAAGAATAGATAATCGACTATTAAGCGATTAGCGAACAGCGAGCAATTGCGAGTGTCGAACAGATCGCTTATTGTGCGACTGTGAATGCTTAATCGATCATCTTTCTACTTCCGTTTTGCAGTCGCTGGCGTGTCGATGTGATTTGAATATTGCTAATAAAATGGATAAAAAGTAAATCGTTACCAAAAAAATTAAAAAGTGTAAATAAACATTAAAAATATGCACTTTTTGTTCGATCAAGTTACACAATGCCAAAGTAAAATGCGATCGAGTCGATCGAAAAATTTCTATTCCACTGCAAATCGCCACTCGCAATAGGGGCGTATGCCTTAGGAATAATAAAATTTAAGTGTTCCGTAAACGTAAAACACGAATCATAAATTACGTATTGGAAATGCAATACGATGATTGCAGCGGAAAACGTAGTTTATGATAAGTTACAAAGCAGCACTTGTCAATATTGAGGTACAACTTATTACGCCTGCACCAGACGTGGAACTAATTAAGCTCAAATTGAATAACTTCCATAATAATATGCTACCTTGGGGAACCCAAGCGGTTGCAATCAACTTCCACAAAATTAACTCTGTTATCAAGGTAGAATCTAATCCAAAGCAGGAACTGATTATGGAAACCCATTGCGTATAGTTTACAGATCAGTAAATTATGACTGACCCTATCAAAAGCTTTTGAAAAGTCAGAGTAAATAGCATCTACTTGATAACCCCTTACGAAGGACGATATGCAGTGGTTGGAAAAAACTACGAGGTTAGTAATAGTTGAGCGCCCAGGTACAAAGCTATGTTGGGTAAACGAAATCAAAGGTTTGATCGCAAACGAAAGTTTAGCTTCGAGATTGGTCTGTAATTAGAAATGTCACACCTGTGACCAGCTTTGTAAATGGGCGTTGCAGAAGCTACCTTCCAGTCATCTAAAAATATACCTAGCTTTAGGGAGAGATTGACTCATATTAGTAATGGGACAGATATAGAATTAATGCATTGTTTAAGAAAAAACGGAGAGTCCATAAACGTCTTCCTCAGTAATTTCCAGGATTTCAACATCTAGCGAAGTAGAAGAACTGAAATCACTAAATCCATCATCAGCCGAGTCAGCCACAAAGTTAGATTTGAAGAAATACGCAAACATGTTAGCAGTCTCACCTGGGGACGTGGAGATCATGGCCTTATATGCCATCGAGGCCGGAATATTTGAGGAAGAACGTTTAGATTTAACGAAATTCCAGAACGCCTTTGGATTTGACTTAAACTGTCTTCAAACCCAAGAATATAGCTCTTGTAAAGAAATTTATTAAAGATATTAAATTCTCGCATATATTTCTCATAAAGCGATTTATGCAATGAATTGCCAGTTTCTTTAGATATTTTGTAATACTTGTTTCGTAAATTCTTAAAATTTTGTAATCTACCATTATACCACGGCAATTTATACATTCTCTTCAGTTACCGCGAAATATGAAGAATCGAGATTTTAAAAGATGGATTGGAAACACGGCCTGCCCAACTATCCAGTTAATAACCAAGATCTCTGATGACAACCTTACATGAATAATCGACCGCATGGCAGAATGGATTGGAGACTAGGCCTCTTCAACCAACCAGTGGGTAATCAGGATTTCTAAGCACAACTTTCAATCAATAATTCGACCGAATATGAGGGTGGATTGGAGACACGGCCTCTCCAACCATCCAGTGAATTTTCAGACATTCAAGGTCTCTAAGCAAAACTTTAAAGGAATATATCGATCGTTTTAAAAGGTGGATTGGAGACACGGCCTCTTCAACCATTTCAGCTAATACTATAATTGTACTGTCTAGTTTGTAAGATTTGTGCAATCTGTTAGACCTAAGTTTAATTGTACTTTGGTTATAGTCACATATTTATAACAGTGCGTTCAATATCTGCTAATAGCCGACCGCTTTAAGTTTGTGTCGACTTAAAATAAATAAATAAAAAAATTTTACCTGGAACAGTTCAAAGCAATCAACAAGACTGCTATTACTAAATAAAGATACCCAGTCAACGGTTAAAGTGTGGTTGTTAATCAGAGCAAAATCACATTGATTTAAGTTAAAACTCAGCACCCTATGGGATGAACTGAAGAACTCATCTATTAAATAGATCTCATGCGGACTATTAACATTGGCAGAAAAGAGCGTTTTATCATCTGTAGATGACCATACAATAAATAAATAATCGCCTAGTAAACAGAACTCAGACACTTCTACCCGCAAGCTGAGAATATCACCATTAACATATGCTTTGAAATGAATAAATAATCGAGAAACGTCGAAGCACAGGAATTATTTCCATTAATCAAGCCAGTGCCGTTATTCATATTCTTTTTTCCTTATACCATGCATTCCATTATCGAAAGTTATTTTTGAAATCACCATTGACACCCTGTATAATATGTTCATACAGAGTTGCATTTAAGAATAACTCAACGGGGGGTAACACTTACATTGCACGTATGTATTTATAGTATATTACGAAAACAACAATGTAATTTATTCAGTTTTCAATAGCATCAGTGTTAAGTAAAAGTCGTGCATAATTAAGTAATAATTAACAATTATATTTAACAAAACAGCTATACCCAACGAGGTAAATGCAAATGACATGCAGTTGAAGCAACAAAATCAGTGACATTCCAACTATTGCGAGAATGTTAATCACAACGAATAGTAATTGAGAGAAAAAATTAAATACTAATGTAATATAAAGTGTAAATAAAAAATAACCAGCATATTTAGTTAACCTTTGCAAGAAATATTGGAAACGTCTAATTAGAAATCTAGTAGATGAAATATTGGGATGAGTTAAATATATCATATACATGACGTTTGCATATGTGTAGGTATGCATAAATCACTAGCGAAATGCAAGTAATGCACATGGAATACTACATATGAACATATGTATAAATGTACATTTGATCCTTACCTAACTGATAAGGGCCTTTCTTCGTCGATATTCTTGATAACAACAGGAAAGCCAACTATACTAAAATAAACGGGGAAAACCTGGGTTTTTAATTCAACACTTTGGAATATTATGACGAATACAGTAAAGTGTATATCCAAATGACCTTATTTCATTTGCTTTTCTTGCATGAGTAACAATAAACAGGAACTAACATTTTATTTCTGCGTTATAATAACACATGTGCAAATTATGTTTATGTTCACAAGTTCAATAAATATAACCGCATGTACCACGCATAGGCTAACCTGGCCTTCTTACAACAAAAGACGTACAAATTCCCTGTTGTCCCTTAATAAATCGGGCATTTCATCCCTGGTAAGGGTTCTAACAGGGCACTGTTTAATAGGCACTCACGGCGCCAGAATGGGCGCGATGTCTAATGATTACTGTCGCAGCTGCAGATGTATTGAGGAAGAGGAAAGTGTTCAGCATCTGATGTGTCAATACCCTGCACTCAGCAGGCGACGGTTGGCTATCCTGGGCCAACCGTTTCTCGATGACCTCGCTGAGGTATCAAAAATAGAAATAAAAGCGTTATCCAAATTTATTGACTCCACGAAGTGGTTCGATCCCCTGCCCTGGGTGTGAGTTGGTTTCCCCTGGCGTCGACGGTGGCGCGACCGTGTGAGTCGGCTGGTCCTTTTTCAGCCTCTGGAGACCTTTGAACACTATTACTCTAGGGTTGTTGGATCGGTTGACTGTAAAGCGGCTGAGCTGCTGTCGGCTTCAGGGATGACTTGCTCGCATCTCTGGGGCACAGAGGTGGGTAGAGACCGTATAGGGTATCACAATGGGCCTATTTAGAGGCCTAAGTGTCGGGCAGAGTCCAGGTACTCTGTCCCGCCCTTGCAACCTAACCTAACCTAACCACGCATAGAATTGTTTACCCCTACTAGTTTGGCATCGGAGTGGAAGGTAGTGGATGAAGGTACTCCGAGAAAATGTAATGAAGCAAATCGCGTTCAGAGTTGTTTTAAAGTAAAAACTACAACTAAAAATTTCAGTTTAAACTGAAATTTTCATTCTGTAGGAACTTTTAAGGTGTTATATCTGCTTTATATTCAATAATTTGGGAGTTTTATGTCTTCACTTTTCATATTGCAGTATTTAAATTTGATTGTTTTATTATTGCATACAACGCACCCTGTGTGGTTTGTGTGTGTGTGCAGATTCGGAGTAAGTTGCGCTACTAGTGGACATATACTATGAGGCATATATATGAAGTATATATATTGCATACGTATATACAAAAGTAGGAGTCAATGATCATTGCAAATCTTTGTGCTATTTTGAAATTTTTGCTTACATTTCATCGCTTTTCTAGACTATATAAACTAGCCATTATTTCAAGAGTTAATATGAAGTTTTTGACCTAGGTCGAGTAGTGTGATCTATCCATACTGATACTTTCGAAGGCAAAGTGTCTGTTCTCCAACTTATCTAAAACTTTTGATTTTCATCAACTCGAGTCGACAACAAGTCTGTATAGCAAGACGACCGCGTATTACTGTGGCAACACTTACCCACATACACTGCTTCACAAGCAGAATTTGTTAGTTGCACCCATACTTAAACCGAAAACAAGTAACTAATTTGCATTGGACATACAATCGAAAAAATCCGAGCACTGCTGAAAACTCGCGTGCAACTCTAATTAGGGCTGAACACATAGACGACCGCGACTACAGCGATAAAAATCAAATCTTGACAATGACTGGCCACTTCATTATAATGGAAAAGTGAACAGATGTGAACTATTTTACACAGTAGAAAGCAATTTTTAAAAATATTTAGTTTAAACCTTAAATTAGTTATTTACTACAGTTTTCCGTTTATTGGCCATTTTATATTCGTCATTTTGAGGCAAGATCAATATTTTCTGCTTTCTTAAAAAATGTTGTAAGATGAGAGCAACTAAAAATAAGCAAACATAAGCCCTCACAATTCTGGATGTTCAAAGTAATTTTCAAAGCAAATCTCCAATTTTGGAAAAAAAAATTAAAAATTTAAAAAAGTTGGTTTTTATTTATAAGTCGCTAAGTGAAGTTAAAAATTAGCTATTGGTAAGAAAACTCAACAACACTTTCTTATAAAATTGGAAATATATATAAGTTGGAGACTGCGTCATCATAAGTGATCCATACCGTGTCCCTAGGTAGCACCCAAAAGCGATTTAATCCCTTCAAACCTACCTAGCTGTACAATCGAAAGAAAATATTTTCAAAGCACCACGTATGTATAATCAAAGAACGTATAACCATGACGGTTTAACGCGACGAATAGTGGGGAACAGTAAACCATTAATTCGCGGGTAGGAAATTGACCACTGGGGAAATTTGAGTTTAAATCACGACTTGTAAGGCCTTTAGCACTTTTAGTTTTATTCAATACTCACAATTACACGTCTTAGTAACTCTAACTATACTTTTTTGTGTAAATGTTCAATTAAAACACAATGTCTTCAAGAATTTTGCACGCAGGTACAGTGTTGAATTACCAACCATCGATTTGACAGCGGACACTTGCATTCGCTGTTGGACTTTCTTACATTCTTTGGTATAATTCACCTTATACGAATTATAGATGTGAATATGAGTAATTATCATCGGTGTGGCAAAACAGAAATTTAGTACTAAATAGAAGCAACTTGTACACTGCTGTTCGCAACAAAGTGTACGATTATAGCAAATGCAACTTTGTTTTTCATTACCAGCTTCATTTGCACGCCTCGTGCGAAATTCATCTACCCTCTTTGGCCTCGTGTTCGTCATCGGTGTATAAATTTTATATTTTCATATATCTTCGAAAAGAACAATTGAAAACAAACAGAAAATAATAATTTAATAATAGCGAATTATAATAAAGTGATTGAAGAAGATAATTTATAATAAAAAAGAATTGTGTTCAAAGCATATAATTGAAAATTCGAAGATTGTTCGCAGACACGCAAAGAAATACATCTAGCAGTGATAGCAAATCTTCATTGTCCAGTGGACCATAAAGAATAATTTAGCCAGGGCACAAAGCCTCTGTCATAAACAATCTGTGGAATTACGGTGCACAAAAATTCATTACAGAAACAAATACATTTTTATGTGAAATATTGCGTCAAGTGAATGTAAAGAATTACGATTTGGAAACAGATTATCGAATTTTAAAGTAAAGTCATCGGCAGAATTTTGCACTTTCACTATTTTTGTGTTGCGCGAAATACCTGCATTTCAATTTACAAATATATCTAGAAACAGTTACATCCGCAGCAATAGAATTGCTGCACTTAACTTTGTAAAAAATTAATCACTATGGCCGAAGTAAATGACGCCAGTGACGTCTTTGATCTAGAGTTGCATGAGGATGATAGTCATCGGGACTCCGATGATGACAGAATTGAGCTGGACGATGTGAGTATATACATCTGTTTTTATTAATTTTTAATTTTATTACATAGTTCTTATCATTATTTATGGTAATACTATACGACTGCTAAAACACGTCCAAAAAGACGCGTTTTGACCTTGGTATCAATAATCGGAAGCGGAAACTCTATTATATCTTTCTGTCAAGAGATATCTGGGTAATTGTTTTCTTTAGGAGACAGCTGCAAAAACATCCAAAAATGTCGGGAGAGGTATCAAACGACGCGTTTTGACCTCGGTAACAATAATCCGAAAGAGAAAATTCGATTTAATATTTCTGTCAAGAGATATTTGCGCTTAAAGTTCAAATTCTGACATGTGGTTGTTTTAAACACAGATATAGGGTGTACCGAAAAGTGCAGAAGTCTGTTGTGCGCACAAATACTGGGGATCGCGTAGCCAGTGTTGGACCGGGTTAGGGGTATTTTTTAGTTGCGCATAAATACCCTGGATCACATTTGGGATCGGACCCGAGTAATTTTTTGGTTTTTTCGAATAATTTTTCGTTAAAACAAAAAATTTAATTGAATCGTTTTCGGATTGTTGATACCGAGGTCAAAACGCGTCATTTGATTCCTCCCGCAATTTTTAGACGGGTTTTTTAGCAGTTACGTACGGTCGTATAGAATTACCTTATTTATTATTAAGTCAGCCCAACCAACCGTTATGCCATTTTTGAGTTTGTTAAAACTCAAAACTTATAAAATAGTTGAAATTTTTTGGTATGAGAACATGGGAGAGTGCCAAAAAATAGAAATATGTTCTTGCTGTAACGACAAAATCAACCCCCTTTGGTTTTGGGGAGTGCTGTCGAACTGACAGTCCTTGGCTAGATATCAATTCGGTATGTTCCGGTACTCCCTTGCTGTACTGCCCGACTGTCGTGGTAGCGATTTGGTATGACAAGAGAAACCTTCTAGAAGAAGTATATTGTGGTAATGTTAAATAAGAAAGAATTTCCCCCAGAAGCTCATGAGTCGTATTTTTAAAAGTACAGAAATTTGCGTAGGGCCTTCACCAGATTCGAATAATTGTATGCAAACACTTTGCAAGCAAATTAATGAATCAGAGAAGTTATGTAAAGGGTAATCGATGGCTGATCCTCTCACGACCAACCTGTTTTTCGGTCAAATTCGGTGGCCCGTTTTACGCCACCAACAATCAACGAAACTTAATGAAAATTGGCAAGCTACGGTCTTGTAGTGGATAGTCTTTTCGAAGTATGAATAGGCAGATGGAGATGCTTACAATGTTTCTACTACTGATTTTTGAGAAGAGGTTGACGCAACTCACATGGAATTGATAGAGAGCTGCCACCGTTGGTGTTGCAGTTTGTTAGAGCAAAACACTTCCCCAAAGTTATCTACGTACCCCCGCAAGCGAATTGTTTGACACTTCATTTGGTCTCCTTATGAAAGGTATACTTTAACGCGCAAATTCAAGTACTGTATCTTGTAGACACTAAAGGGCATTGTATAGGTACATGCATCAGATCCAGCCTTGGTGGAAAGATTGTATAGGTGCATGAATAGGATACAGCCTTGGTGGAAAGATTGATCACTCCACTAGCTCTTTTACGTCTGGCAGAAACCACAACAACTGATCCTATATCTACATGTACTAAATTTTAACATTAATTTTATACTTGCCTAAACTTATTTTATTTTATTTTTTATAGGTTGATTTGGAACCGGAGCTTAGCATAAATTGCATACAAGAGGAGTAAGTATTCGAACGATTACCTACTTAACATACATGTAACTAAGTATATCTAGTATATATTTGTATACCTGGGGTATATAAATGCTCGTTGTTATGCACAGAAGCGAAGAACCAGGATCGGGTCGTTATAGAACTTATAAGAACTAGTGGATATTACAAAAACCATGCCCCTGCGGGTTAGGGGTTTAGAATATCCCTGAGGCTACTAATATGCACCAAGGTAATGACGTGCAACTCGATGGTTGATCTACGGATGTGATGCCTCTCACCTTTCATTACCCATCTTATCCTTCCTTGCGGAAGGAGGGGTGACATGACCTAGAAGGTTTCACTTGTCATAAATCGCTACCAGAACAGTCGGACAGTACCGCAAGGGAGTACCGGAGCGAACCGGGTTCAAATCCGGCCAAGGACTGTTAATTCGACAACACTCCTTAAACCTTCGGGGAGTGTTTTTGTCGTTACCACAACAACAACAACATTCGTACCGGAATGACCCGGTTTTTTTTTACCCGGCCGAGGGCTGTTATTTCAGTGTAACCCTCTCTAATCTGTCTCGTCCCACCCTTACATTGTCACCCCTGCGGGTTAGGGGCTTAGAATATGCCCGAGGTAGGCACACCGGTCGTAAGAGGCGACTTATATGCCCAAAACCTTAGGGGAGTGTTTTTGTCGTTACCACAACAACCCTTAAATTGTCACCCTGGACCAAGAGATTAGACCTGCTGCGTCTGCTGGAAGAAAATTTGTATTAAATGGTCGCATTCTGTTCAATGCGCCAAGTGTAAGAGATGGCTACATAAATCTGGATGCTCAGGGCCTAACCCTGCCATCCACAGACCCCGTACTTTAGTACTTTCGAACCACCATGCTGAACACGCCTAAGGGCGTCCCGCGGTACACGTCGTTCTGGCGTACCCTCACCGCCTCTACCAACTTCAAGCAGCCACAATGGTGGCTCAGGCTACACGACTGGCAGCACTGCTGCCATTCCCGCCTCACCTATTCCCGACTGTCGCTTACGCTCACCAGCGTAGATATGAGCATCGCCGAGCGTCAGTCCCCTCTTTGTCTGCCCCCAATTCCGCTTCACGCTTCAAAATTTTACAGCTGAACTGTAACGTATTAGCAGGAAAGATCTCGGAGATAACTGACTTTATGAAGTCGCACAACGTCAAAATCGCCCCGCTACAAGATATAAAATTGGACACAAGATCGGACTTACGAACTTGTGATGGGTATAATGTACATCGAAAAGACCGTCCCAGCGGTCATGGGGGTGGCCTTGCGTTCATTACACATCACTCTGTATAATATAAAATATTTTCCCCTGACGTCGACCCCAGGGACTCTAGAATGCCAAGGCATAGTAGTCCGGTTAGGGGACGTCGACCTGCAAATTATAACCATCTATATTCCCCCTGCCACGTGTTGTCCGAGGGATTATCATCCCGACAATAGTGCGTTTGCTAAAAGGCGATAACCGTCTAATCCTAATCCACCATGATCTATGGCACTCCAACATGCCACCAGATAGTAGGGGACATGCAATTGCAGATCAAATAGACAACTCAGCATTCTGCACAGTCAATAGAGATGCCCCCACCAGGGTGGCAGGTAACTGCCACAGTTCGCCAGACATCTCCATAACGAGCGCGGGCCTAATTAACTCCGTCATCTGGCGACCGATGCTAACATTAGCTTCAGACCACCTACCCATCGTACTCTCCGTTGAACGACCGACCATAACGACCGATAAACTAACATATATTAACTTCACCAAAGCGGACTGGGACCGCTTTACGCACTATACAGAGCGCTCCTTCGCTGCCTTACCCCCTCCGACAGACTTACGCAAAGGTGAAAGAGAGTTTCGCAAGGTCATCGATTCAGCCTCAGGTCGCTTTATTCCTGCTGGTAGAATACCAGAAAGTCGTCCGAATTTCCTTGCAGAAGCTGCGGCAATGGCAAGAGAACGTGACCAAGTGAGACTCATAAATCCCGCAGATCCCAGAATCAAAGATTTCAATGGGGAAATTCGTAGGACAGTCAACGAACACAAACTGACCAAGTGGATACAACACCTTGAGGCATGCAACCTCTCCGGCGGAGTCGGCAAATTATGGTCGACCGTCAAGGCCCTATCCAATCAGACTAAATACAATAACAAGGTTGTCATTGCATTCGGCGACAGCGTCAAATCGGACGCCAGGAAATGCGCGGACTTCTTTTGCCGGCTGTTTATAATGCATCCACCTGTTGATAGGACTAACAGAAGAGCCATCCGACGTGAGCACAAACACAAACACTCCACTGCGCCTATTGCCGTCTCAGTCGCAGAGGTCAAGGAAGCCATAATGAAGGCCAAACCCTCAAAATCCATCGGACCCGACGAAATCGCCATGAAGATGATTAAACACCTACAGGGTGGCTGATGAATTTTGCTACATTAAGAAACTCAAATAATTTTTTTTTCAGTGTATGGAATTCATTTTTCTTTTATTCATGTTAAAGCGCAGTTTCCACAGGGTTGGACCAGATTGATGTAGGTGTTAGAAGAGTAGGTTCAACTAAACAGAAGAAGAGATGTTTGGTATCATGAGGGGACATACCACATGCAGGAAATGTGTTTGGTATCTTGGGGTTCAGTCTGGATAAGTTAGAGTTTAACCTATTACAATATCCAGAGCGAAGTTGTGCTAGCATGACTCTAGTCTCCCTCGGAAGAACACGCTCCTCTTCAGCCAATTCAGGTGGTTGAGTACTGATAACGCGATTCACAGGCCGAGATCTGAGAGATCTATCTACCGACTCAGTGTGGAGGTCATTTATGGCAAAGAGATGTGGTGGCGGATCTCATCATAGTGTTTACGAAGAGGTCTCCTTATGTCTCTGGGGGGCGGGGATACATCCAATATACCTCGATTTGGATGACTAGGTTTATGACAGTTCAGAAGGAACTGTCTACTCAAGAGTTCCGCGTGCTCTTGAACATTAAACAATTTTGACTCTTGATGGAGGTGAGACTCAGATGACATAAGCAGACATCCCGTAACAGTTCTGATGGCGGTGTTTTGGCAGACTTGCAATTTCCTCCAATTGGTGTCAGCAAGGTTGCGCCACCATATGGGCGCAGCGTAGTCAATAACCGGTCGGCCAATAACCTTATATGTAGCAAGAAAGGTTTCTTTGTCTTTCCCCCAGGTACTGCCGGCCAGTGACTTGAGGATCTTATTGCGGCTCTGTACCTTTGAAGCCTCAAAATATAGAAATTAAACAAAAGGGGAGAGAGAACACCACCTTGCGGCACCCCTTTGTTTTATTCTTCGTGCCCGAATGGGCAGAAACTACATTACCTGCGAAATTCGCTAAAGGGAGAAGCATTAGATTTGGTGAGCAGCTTAGCGGTAAGTGACAGTAATTATAGTGAGGCGTGTGACTTATTGATCTCTATATATAAGGTCATACGAGTTATCATTGATTGTCACATCAAGGCCCTAACATCAATAGAAAGGTCATCGAAAGACTCCGCAAAAGCCATTAAACACGTGCTAAATATCACGCTACAACACGTCGGTGCACTACGCGTACTCAAACGACTAGTTGAATTCTGGGACGACTGGCTCGTGCACATAACAGTGTCAAAACTAGCATATGAGACACGTAAGCAATGGGAGTTATCTTTAGTGGTCGAGGAGCTACCATCGTTCAATGCCCTCAAGGATTTTCTGGAAACTCGTGCACGATCTCTAGAGATGGTACCCATTGCAGCCACTAACACAAAACCCACCGCAAAGAATGTTTTGCACTCCGCGTTTGAGATAGCAACGAAACGTAATACACAGGTCAATACCAATAAAAAATTTGCTTGCACATACTGCAACGACGATCACAAAATATACAGTTGTTCCAAGTTTAGCCAACTCACTGCAAGGGCTAAACTAGCAGCTATCAAACAGCAAGACTGTTGCCTGAACTGCCTCAGTAAGGGACACGTTTTCAACAAATGCCGCAGCACAACATCGTGTCGAATATGCCAACGCCGTCATCATACGTTGTTACACACCAGCCTCGATGGCAATCCAACCGCCGTCGACAAAAATGTCAGCGTCTCGTCACATCATGCTGACACCGATCGTGTTTTATTACAAGATTGCACGCCAATGGCGCATAATACTGCATCCGCCTTACAAACTCAGCCCGCTTTAGTCTTAACATATCTTTGTGACAGGCAACTAAGCCATCTCGTCAGCCAATTTTGGGAGCTTGAGGAGCTGCAACCAAAAAAACACTATACACCAGAACAAATCTTATGCGAAAAATTATTCGACGATACAACAGAAAGATCTGAAGATGGTCGCTAATCAGACAGGAGATTACGCTTGGGGAATCTAAGGACGCTGCAGTCCGCGCATTGCTTCGCATGGAGAAAAGATTTGTGGCTAACGAGGGCCTTAGACGTGACTATATCAACTTTATGCAAAAACTCATCGATCTTGGTCATATGGAGCTGGCTGGTCCCGTCACAAATCGTACTTACTATATGCCCCATCATGCCGTCGTGAAGGAAACGAGTTCCACTACCAAACTTAGGGTGGTGTTTAATGCATCGATGAAGACCTCGTCCGGGAAATCGCTAAATGACGCTCTAATGGTAGGCCCGCAATTACAACAAGACCTGTTCTCGATTTTAGTTCGCTTTCGAACCCATCGTTATGGCATCATGGCTGATATCGAGGAGATGTACAGGCAGGTCTAAGTCGCCTCACAAGACGCTGATTATCAACGAATAGTTTAGCGTAAACATCCAACCGAAGCACTACGTGACTACCGCCTCCTGAGGGTTACCTATGGGGTAGCTTCCGCATCCCATCTCGCTGTAAAGTCGTTACATCAAGCAACATTTGACGCTGGAGAGACCTACAAATTGACAGCTAAGGTTGTCTGACTTTTATATAGACAACCTGTTAACAGGGTCTAATGTCATTCAAGACCTCGCATCGCTTCAAAAGGATGTGTCCTCGAGCTAAAGTATTCGACCAAGATACCAATGGAAATGTGAAGGTCGTACTAGTCGCAGCGAAAACCAGAGTATCACCTCTCAAAACTACATCGCTGCCAAGGTTGGAGTTATGTGCAGCGCATCTAGGGGCAAAATTAGCCCGCCTAGTGCAATCAAGTATCGACTGCGATATTGAGAAGTTCTACGCGTGGGCCGACTCCATGGTCGCATTCGCTTGGCTACAAGGATGCCCAAGTCGCAAGATTGTGGCGTGCCCACTTTGTCCAGTCTCCCTTATTTGCAAAGCTGTGATCGTGGCTACTTCCTTCGCCACCAAATCAAGCGGTGGTAGATGCAGCATAGTATTGAGTGCTTCTGTCGGGGTGGACCCAAGGGCCCCGGTTATGCAGAGTTCTGAACTCCTTTGGACTTTTTGTAGCTGCTTGAGGTACGTATTCTTAGCTAGTGTAGGCCACCAGACCAGCACTCCGTAGAGTAGAATCGGGCGAACAATGGCTGTGTAGATCCAGTGTACCACCCTGGAAGAAAACCCCCAACCAATTGCTCTCCTGCAAGTAAACAACGCGCACGTTGCTTTTTTCACTCGTTCTGTTATATTGTCACCACAGAGTAGTTTCTTGTCTAGAGTAACTCCTAAATATTTGACTTTGTCACTGAATGCCAAAGTCGTGTTTCCAATTTTTGGTGGTATAAGGTTCGGTATTTTGTACCTTCTAGGGAAGAGGACTAGCTCGGTTTTCTCGGGGTTAACCCCAAGACCTGTTGACTTTACCCAGTCACAAATTTTAGATAAGGCTGTTTCCATTAAATTGCAAAGAGTTTGAGGGAATTTTCACCGCATAATAACGCAGATGTTATCGGCGTACGCGATCACTTGGTTGTGATCCGTCTGCTAGTAAGAAGTTTACGAATGAACTCCACAAGACAGGTATCGACCCGCAGACCCGTCAACGCCGAGGTGATAGCATCCGGAAGGACGTTATTGAAAGCACCTGCTATGTCGGGGAAAGCCACCAATGTTTATTCCTTTAGGTTAAGTGACTTGTCTATAACAGATACAAGGGAGTGCAAGGCAGTATCGGTTGACCTACCCTTACTGTAGGCATGTTGAGCCCGCGAAGTCTGAGTTGGGTCAATCGATCTTCTGACATAGTCCTCCAGAAGTCTTTCTAGAGTTTTAAGAAGAAATGAGGATAGGCTTATAGGCCTAAAATCATTAGGTTTAGTATGAGATGGTTTCCCGGCTTTGGGGATAAAGACTACCTTAACCTCGCTCCATGAGCCTTAGGCAACCTATAAACATAGTTTTCAACTAAGGCTTGATAAGCTCGGAAGTATGCTTTAGTTGGGCCGGGAATATTCCGTCCGGTCCTGGCGACTTATGGGGCTTGAAGGTAGATAAAGCCCAATCTAACTTTTTGTCATCGGTGATTTCCCTTATCATTTGATCGGAAGGCACCCCTCCGCCGATCGTAGTAGTAGACACGTCTGTGCATGTCAGGAAATGTGTATCCAGGAGCAGATTCATGGTATCCGTAGTCGAATCAGTCCACTGCCCATCTGGCATTTGGACGTGGCTCAGTGTTGCTGGCGCTTTTGAGAGCACCCTCCTCAAGCGCGAGGCAGCAGATGTAGATTCAATTTCACTGCAGAAGTCCACCCAGGAGGCTCGTTGCGCCTTGCGGATTTCTTTTTTATACAGGGTGGCTGATGAATTTTGCTGCATTAAGAAACTCAAATAATTTTTTTTTCAGTGTATGGAATTCATTTTTCTTTTATTCATGTTAAAGCTCATTAAATTTTATTAAATATAGCTTAATTAGTTTTAAAAATAATGGAATTTAAATGCCCCCCCTGCTCGTCGATGCATGTGCGGCATCTTACCAAAAAGTTGTTCATTACTGCTTGGAGTTGAGACAGGAATAGCCGCAATTGTGTCTCGAATGGATTGCCTTAGTTCATTCAAATTTGTTGGTTTTGCTTTGAAGACTTCCTGTTTGCAATAACCCCACAAGAAAAAGTCAGGTGCAGTAAGGTCAGGCGACCTGGGTGGCCAACGGAATGTGGAGTTTCTGGATATCAGCTTATTGGGAAATTTTCGTCGCAATTCTGTCATAACAGGTTGGGCTATATGAGGAGCTGCACCATCTTGCTGAAACCACACAGAGTTGAAAGAAATTCTCATTCGGCGTAATTCTGGATAGAAAAACTCTCTCAACATGCTCAAGTAACGGTCTCCAGTAACCGTAACGGTGTGACCGTTTTCTTCGAAGGAGTAGGGCCCGACAATGCAGCGTGATGAAACTGCACACCACACTGTGACACGAAGTGGATGCAATTCCGTCTCATGGAGTATCTGTGGGTTGGAAGCACTCCATATTCGACAATTTTGTTTGTTTATGTTGCCGTTTAAATCGAAATGGGCCTCGTCAGACATGAAAAGACAGTTCAACATGTTTCCATCCTCTTCCACCATTTGAAGCATCTTCTGGCAAAATTCCAAGCGAATCGGCAAGTCTGCAGCGTTCAGTTTGTTGGCCATTTCAATTTTATATGGGAATAAGTCCAAATCTTTGTGCATAATTGACTGTAATGACTGTCTGCTTACACCCATTTGAGCAGATAAGCTTCTTGTCGAAACACGTGGATTGTTTTGTATGGCAGCAGCTACAGCAGCGATTGTTTCCTCCGTTCGAACTGAAGGGTTTCGATGGTAAGGTCTTCGGTTGACTGTCCCATGCTCGGCAAAATTGTTTACAAGTCTTATTATGGTCCATCTGCTCGGAGGATTGCCGCCAAACGTGCGCCTATACTCTCTTTGAACCGAAACTACGGACTCCAGTGCGTGATAGCGGCGGACAATCCAAATTCTTGTTTCAGTGTCCCAGTTATCCATTTTTGTTAAATGTAAAAGTCAATCTGCAAAATAAAAAAAAATTAACCAGATTCATTAAATAGAAAAAAAGTTATTTAATTTTTTTTTGGTAGCGGCTTTCATTAGCCACCCTGTATGTACCTAGCTTAGTTTTGTAAACAGCCCAGGATAGCTCGCGGCCATCGAGTTTGGCTTTGTTAAACGCAACCCTACATGCCTTTTTGAGTCTATCTAGATCAGACGACCACCAAGGTGGCTTATGGGTTTCTGTTACCTTTTTGGTCGGGCACGGTTCTTTAACTAGAACGATATCTACTTCATCTGCTGAAAGTTGGAGTAGAAGTGCAGTTGACACTGCTTTACTGTGATGAAGGTTGATTTGGAGGACCCTCATCATCTTGCTTTTTTGCACTCTCCTCCGTGAGCGTCGCGTCCGCGTCGTCCTCGCTCAGAAGCTGACTCTCGGAATAAAGCCTCTTGAGAGTCCCGCTACCGTCCAAGCTGGACGAGGCATAGCACATCCGACCCACTGTCATCAACCTCCATCTCGTTATCGCTGGGGGGAGGCTCCACCTCCGCAAGAGATGAAAATTTAGCAAGGGCTTCGGCGTCCGCCTTGTACACCTTCAAGCTAATATTCTTGAAGCCATAGCTCACGCGGTAGTCGCACCGGTCCAGGGCCTCGATGCTTGCCTGGTCCAACAGCAGAACTATCTGCATCGTTGCTTGTCCGGCTGCTTTGTCCACGCTAACCACCTTCCAGTTTTCGGTCGGTAGACCCGGGTTAAACTCCTGCAATTGCTCCAGGATTTCATCTGGCTCCGTTGGCGTCACCAGGCTCTAGTTCTTGGCCGTTGCGGGATGTCACACGCATCCACTGCTTTAAGGCGCGCGCCAGGGTACACTTCCCCTATTCGCTGCACGCCGATCTTATATAGGTCCACGGACCTAGCGTCTCCACAGGCGATCAGCCTGACATTACCTTGGTACCATCCTGCATCGGTATAGGTTGGTGGCGGTCCAGGGTTCTCCCTCTTCACCTGGACGGCAACTTTAGCGAGCGCGGCCTCGGTCCACTTCCATTGTTGTTACGGGATCCTGCGGTTTGGGGTGGCGCTGGTGTGTGCAAGGCGCGAACACCCCCATTAAAGATACCCTATATCGGGTCTTAAAACTATAAAAACTGCGAGGTCAAGAAAGTAAATATGGTTTCACTGAAAAAATGCATGACGCCACCAGACTTACTAGTAAAATTTCGGAGTTGGCTCACTTTATAAAACTGCCCAACACCCAAATTGCATGCATGAGACCAAATTAAGCTCCAACATCAAATTAACATCCAGCCAAGCAAGCTTCCACATCGACAATGAGTTAAGTAGCATCGCAAACTACTTCATTATTCGGAAGAACCTGTTCGAGCCGTGAATGGGGATTCAGACATGGCGACTTCTGGTGGTGGGGTTTCTTTATCCTGTTAGAAAGTTTATTAAAGAGCGTGCATCTGCACGTGTGTGGCCGCTTTATATTCATCATTTGTCGGAACCGATAATATCGGAACAATATAGCATACATATGTATATACAGTTTGTACTTTGTAAATATATCGAATAATGAAAATCGTGATGCTTATTTATTACTTACTAGAGGACACGGCAAACTTTGTCCTGCCGAAAAATTACCTGCATGGATCTTGAAATATGGCCTATCCCTATCCCTATTCCTATACAACTTTCATCTTTACTTACCGTTTTAACCTTCTCTGGGCTTCCACAACTCATTCAAGACAAAAATTAGCTATATCGATCCATTATTTTTAATTATTTTTTTGAGTTTAACTTTTCCTTCAAACATACGAAAGTTCGAAGTAGTATTCTCCCCGAATTTCCTTAGGTGTTTTATTTTTATTTAAACAGCGGCCATCACGCATCTATTTTCCCAACCAATTTCCCTGACACAAACTGTCCTGACACTCCTATAAGGTTTTGGGGAGTGTTGTCGGAAGTGACAGTCCTTTGCCGTATGTGAACCCTGTACCCTTGCGGTACACTCCCGACTAGCGGGAGCGATTTGGTATGACCTTCTAGGCCATGTCACCGTGAGGAAGGAGAAGATGGGTAATGAGAGGCATCATATCCATATATCAACCATCGAGTTGCACGTCATTACCTTTGTGCATTGTAGTCGCAGTGGGGTTCTACTTCCAATTATCACCGCCAATGACAGCGCCTAGAAAAATCGATCGCAAATTTCCAAAGTAGAAACCTGAAATCCAATGTTTAAAGACTAGGCTAATGTTTGATAGTGTTTTCGCGAGTGAATAACAGTTTGTGCAGAATGCTTTTTTTTGGATATACTCTTATTGTGAAACTTTCAATAGAAAATCAAAAAACTAAAGTAGGTACGTGAGTACAATCTAATATCTATTTTCAGCTTTACTGATAACATTTTGTTAATACACCTCTTATCCATCATTACATAAGTACATACATACATTCATAGATATATATCATGTAAAAAAACAACATAACCATAAACATTATTTTCGTTGTTAAACAACAGGTGTTCAAGTGTTTGACGGTATATCAAAGCTAAGATAGGGTATTGGGACGAGTAGTCGGACAATATCGCCGCCTTAAGTTTACTGAAATGATTTTTAATATAAATTTACTAACAATAAATAACACCACATTACAGCTGTGATGTCTATACTTTTAAACCGAACACTGTACGGCTTTTGTTTTTAGCAGAATTCCGGGTAGAGTTTGCACAACTGAATCTGCGCATAGCTGGACACGCTTATAGATTTAGGTCGTTGTTGTGGTAACGACAACGTTGTTGTTACGACAACAACAACAACATAGATTTAGGTCCTCACCTCCATCAAGAGGCTAAATTGCGCAATGTTCGAGAGCACGCAGAACTCTTAAGTAGACAGTTTCTACTGAACTGCCATAAACCTAGTCATCCAAATCGGCATCTATTGAATGAAGGCCCGCCCCTCAGAGACATAAGGAATCATCTTCGTAAGCACTATGCTGAGATCCGGCACCACATTTCCCTTGCCGTTTGATCTGGTAACCATAGGTGGGCTCTAAATGACCTCCACACTGAGTCGGTAGATAGATCCCTCAGATCTCAGCCTGTGAATCCCGTTATCAGTACTCAACCTCCTGAATTGGTTGAAGAGGAGCGTGTACTTCCGAGGGAGACTAGAGTCATGCTAGCACAACTTCGCTATGGATATTGTAACAGGTTAAACTTACTTATCCAGACTGAATCCCACCATACCAAACACTTGCCATGCATGTGGTATGTCCCCTCATGATACCAAACATCTCTTTTCCTGTTCAACTGAACCTATTCTTCTAACACCAATATCACTCTGGTCCAACCCTGTTGAAACTGCGCGTTTCCTCGGATTTCCATTAGAAGAGCTTGATGACAATTTAGAGTGAAGCAGGGCGAAGCACTGTTAAAAACAACAACAACAATATCAACAACAACATATCTTGATTTCTTACCCTTAATTCGGAACAAATACCTGTAACAGTGTGGCTTACTTACCAACTTACTTACACTTATAAATAGAATAACAAAATTAAATGTTTTCCTCAAAATTCGAAATTTTCACTTAGGCCGTGTGCTAATCGGAAACAGTAAATCCAGAGGAAAAATTTAGGTGTATAAATTTTCTATGGTGTAAAAATATTTTCCATTTCGCTGTGCCAAATGAAATGGTAAATTTTGACAGTTGTAATTTTTGACATCTGAAAAAATCACGTAAATTATTATTTATCGTTTAATAACGTGTTGGCATATAAATTCGTTTGAAATAATATGATTGGCAATACCGAATGCATATACGTGTACACATTCCTAGTTGTCAAAATTTTACCTAGCCCCAACCGATTGGCACAGGGCCTTATACATAATTCTTTTCTTTTGTTTGTTATTGTTGTTGGTGTTTTTGACGACAAAAACACTCCCCGAAGGTTTAGGGAGTGTTATCGAAAGTGGCAGTCCTTTGCCGGATATGCACCCGGAATGCTCCGGTACTCCGTTGTGGTACATGCCCGACTGTCGCGGGAGCTATTTAGTATGGCCAGTGCAACCTTCTAGGTAATGTAATAAAGAAGAAGATTAATAATGAGGGGCATCGTATCCGTAGATCAAACATCGAGTTACACGCCATTACCTTTTGCATTTCAGTCTGCTTGCTTATTTCGGGTTGCTTTCAATTTAAACTGTTTTTTTTGGCGAACAGAAAAAATTTGGTCTGGCAACGAAATGACGAATAAAAAACGGCCCTTTTAACAAATTAATTAATATTTCGTCTACTTACCTTACATAGAAAAGAGGTATCCGATTAGTGCACCTACCCTACATACTATTTACAACCAATCTTGTCATTTTAAAAGGTAGCAACCCATGAGAAGCTGACTCCCCTAGTTTTGTTTTTAATTTATAGATAATAAATAATATTAATATTTATCATAGGCTATTTTTGTATATAATAAATCAAAATTTTTGCCTTATAATAAATCAATGTAATAATATAACTTGTGTGTTTTTGTCTACAGAGTGGAGGGCCAAGAAACCATACAGCTATCAGAGGAAACCGTGAATCCAGGCAAAATAAAATTGGGTCCCAAAGATTTCGAACTAAAGAAGGTATTGGGTAAAGGTGGCTATGGTAAAGTATTTCAGGTAAATTTTAAATTATTAAACGTTAATAATCCCGATTTGTATATATATAAATATATTTTAAATTTATATTTTAGGTACGCAAAACTGCTGGACGCGATGCAAATAAATACTTTGCCATGAAAGTGCTAAAAAAGGCCTCAATCGTAACAAATCAAAAGGATACAGCGCATACAAGAGCCGAACGTAATATTTTAGAAGCCGTCAAGGTAAGAAATATTCTAAATAAAACTCAAGGCACTGCGTTTTCTCAATTAGAACTTCTTTATGGAACTGTATAATACGTTCGGAGTAATTTTGGCTGATATTAAGCCAAGCAGTTATTAATGGCTATGCTTAAACACCATTTCGCTCAACAATAGTTTGCTAATGGCTAACCTAACACTCCATTGTCTTGAAGTATATATTTCAGAGTAGAAATGATTTTGGCCTCTGTACGTAAATACATCTTTCGCACCCGACAAAAGCAAATATCTTCAGCAGTAGTATCTTCTTCTTGAGGTGGATTCTAGTAATTAAATTACTGCGCCCGGTTTAGTTGGCATAATTCACTTCCCTGGTCAGAGTAAAACCCGTAGATTCCGCTGTCGGTCTGCAGATACACAACAGGGTTGTGCTATTAAAACCCATAGTCATATCGGTAGATAAAACCTATTGTACTGAAATGTGTAGGGTTTTTTTTACCCGACCAAGGGCTGTTATTTCAGTGTAACTCTGTAACTCCCCCTAAAATTGTCATTGGTAAGTTCCTTGAAGCAGGGCTGCTCTTTACTCTCCTGCTCGGGCGGGTGTGAATCCAACCCCGAACAAAAAAATTTGATCTGCTGCGTCTGCTGAAAGAATATTTACGTTAAATGCCCACACTCTTCAATGTGTCTCATGGAAAAAATGGTTGCACAAATAAAGTTACTCCTGGCTAAATCCCTCTTCACACATACCTTTATAACTTTCAAGGCCCAAAAGTCATTGGGGCGATCGATTGAGAGGACTATCGGTAAATGATGATGCAAGAGTAAGGATTGATATCCAGTCAACGCAGTTTGTGAGACCAGCGCTGACGATAGTAAGGTCTGGCGAACTAGAACAATTTACGGCGACTTCCTGTCCCCTACCATCAACCTGTAGGCTTTTGTGGTCGTGGTGTGCGTTAAAGTCTCCGAGGATTACACGATTATCGCCTCTAAGTAACGCACCGATGTCATTGTGGTAATCCCTCGGACAACAGGTGGCAGGAGGTATAATTATTTCAAGATCGACATCGCCAGACCGGACTACCATACCTTGACGTTCTAAGGTGTTGTCCCTCGGGTCGACATCAGGCTCAAATAGGCGATATTGCACAGATTGATGAGTGATAAAGGCAAAAACGCCCCAAGTCCTCTCTCACGGCCACGCCGGTGGATGTTGTAGCCATCACAGGTCCGAAGATCTGATCGGGCGTCCAGCTTTGTTTCTTGAATAGTAGCAATCTTGATATTTTGCCGCTTCATGAAACTCACTATCTCACTAACCTTGCCGGTTAAGCCGTTGCAGTTCAACTGTAGGACCCGAAAGTGCGAAGGGGGAGAAATAACCACACTGGGAGTCAAGGACTGGTGCGTATGCCTCGGTGGAAGCATGGGGCACGGCGTCGCAATCTAGAAGACGAGGGTTCCGGACCACCGGAAGGAGGCGAATCAGTCGACGTTGTAGGTTGCGTAGCTCGACAACATGGCGCAACGTACGTATCAGTCCATAAGTTCCTGTTACCAAGTTGAGAACATATAAGCAGGTGACATAGGCCAAGGCAAATGTTGCATTTGACTGATGTCGCAGGTGTATATAGTCTCAACCGACAAACAGTGCACATGGTGTAAGGGACCAGGAGCTGGTGGCTTTGGCTGATATTTGTGCTAGTGCTGGAAGAAGAAGGGGAAGTTGTAATTGGGATGGGGTGGGCTGTCGCTCAGCATTGCTCACATCTAAAAGAGAGGTGACGTAGAAAGTAGCTGTGTGAGATTTTGGCGCCGGTGGGCGTGAGCGGCAGCGGGAGTTACTATTTGCTGGGCAGTATTAGTGCTGTTAGTCGTGGAGACTGTATCTGGAACTTGTGGCGGTGCGACACTGAATCGACGTTGGCCACGGGACGCCCTAGGGTGTGAACAGCAAGGTGCCACAAAAGTTTTGTAGAAACTAGGGGGCCTATGTGTGGAGGGATTTAGCCCGAAGCACCAGGTTTTGTGCAACCATTTATTTACATATATTACATTGGACGGAGTGTGAACGTTTGACGTAAATCTTCTTTGAGCAAATGCAGCAGATCCTTCTCTTGGTCCCGGGCAATAGCCTTATATGTAGCAAGCAATGTTTCTTTGTCTTTTCCCCAAGTATGCCGGCCAGTGACTTGAGGATCTTATTGCGGCTCTGTACCTTTGAGGCTATTGCGGTGGCATGACCAGCGAAGGTGAGGCCGTTGTCAAATGTCACACCCAAGATTTTTGGGTGGTTGACAGTAGGTAGAGGTACTCCGTCTACGTGGACATTTAACTCTTGCCCCATCTGCGCATTCCATGTAGTATACAGGGTCGCCGTCGATTTAGTCGGAGATAGGGTCAGATTGCGCTCGGTGAAGAAGCTGGAAAGGTCATGGAGGTAACTGTTGATTCTAATACAGAGTTCATCAATGGAGGGACCTTTGCCCGAGGCCATTATCGTGCAGTCGTCAGCGTAGGAAACAATGGAGACTCCCTCTGGTGGGGGGGAAAGTCTCGAAATATAGAAATTAAACAAGAGGGGAGAGAGAACACCACCTTGCGGCACCCCTTGTTTTATTCTTCGTGGTCTAGATTTCTTGTTCCTAAATTTGACTGTTGCCTGTCGACCATTGAGGTAATTAGTGGTCCACCTCTTAAGGCCGGCAGGGAGCGGTGTCTCGTCCAGATCTCGGAGGAGTGTGGCGTGATTGACTGTGTCAAATGCATTTGACAGGTCAAGTGCCACGAGAACCGTACTATGGTTTGGTGGATGTTGATTCAAACCGTTGTTAATCTGCGTTGTAATGGCGTTCAAGGCGGATGTCGTGCTGTGATTTTTGCGGAAACCATGTTGATGATCGGCCAATTTTAGATTTGTAACGAAGTAAGGAAGCAGACGCAGCACGGCGGCCGCCGTGGTGTGAAGGTAGTGTTGCCGGCCTACCACACCGAAGGTCCATCTCCGTCCATCCGTCTCCTTTGTAGATGCCGTTCGGAGTCGGCAAAAAACTGTAGGTCCCACCAATTTGTAGGGAAAATTCAAATCGGCACACCACAAATTGGAAGAGAAGCTTGGCGCAAAAATCTCTTAGGAGGTTTATGATGATATACCTGTTGTATATCGCGCCATAGAGATAGAGAGAGAGAAGGAAGCAGAATGGACTCTAGTAGTTTCGCTACCGGCGAAAGGAGGGATATCGGGCGATAAGACTCTCCTAGGTTCGCCGGCTTCCCTGGTTTTAGTAGGGGAACTACAATCGCTTGTTTCCATATCTCAGGTATAACGAAGGTAGTTAGAGAGAGATTAAAGAGAGCCGCTAAATAACTCTGTCCTTCGTGGCCAAGGTGTTTGATCATCTTCATGGCGATTCCGTCGGGTCCGATGGATTTTGCGGGTTTGGCCTTCATTATGGCTTCCTTAACCTCTGCGACTGAGACGGCAATGGGCGCAGTAGAGTGTTTGTGTTGCGCGCACGTCGGAAGGCTCTTCTCTTAGTCCTATCCGCAGGTGGATGCATTATAAACAGCCGGCAAAAGGAGCTCGCGCATTTCCTGGCGTCCGATTTGACACTGTCGCCGAATGCAATGGCGACCTTGTCTTTGTGTTTGGTCGGATTGGATAGGGCCTTGACAGTCGACCATAATTTGCCGACTCCGCCGGATGTCTCAAGGTGTTGTTTCCACTTGGTCAGCTTGTGTTCGTTGACAGTCCTACGAATATCCGCATTGAGATCTTTTATTCTGGGATCTGTGGGATTGATGAGTCTCACTTGGTCACGTTCTCTTGCCATCGCCGCAGCTTCTGCCGGGAAATTCGGACGAATTTCTGGTATTCTGCCAGCAGGAATGAAGCGGCATGAGGCTGAATCAATGATCTTGCGAAACTCTCTTTCGCCTTTGCGTACGTCCGTAGGAGTGGGTAAGGCAGCGACGGAGCGCTCTGTATAGTCAGTAAAGCTGTCCCAGTCCGCTTTTGTGAAGTTGATGTATGTTAATTTATTAGTCGTTATGAAGTCGGTCGGTCGTTCAACAGAGAGTAAGATGGGTAGGTGGTCTGAAGCTAATGTAGGCATCGGTCGCCAGATGACAAAGTTAATAAGGCCCGCGCTCGTTATGGAGATGTCTGGCGAACTGTGACAGTTACCTGCCACCCTTGGGGGGGCATCTCCATTGACTGTACAGAATGCTGAGTTATCTATTTGGTCTGCAATTGCGTGTCCTCTGCTGTCTGCTGGCAAGTTGGAGTGCCAGAGATCGTAATGCGCGTTGAAGTCGCCTAGGATTAGACGGTTATCGGCCCTTAGCAACGCACTAATGTCGGGATGATAATCTCTAGGACAACACGTGACAGGAGGAATATAGATGTTTATGATTTGCAGGTCGGCGTCTCCTGACCGGACTGCTATGCCTTGGCATTCTAAGGTAGAGTCCCTGGGGTCGGCGTCAGAGGAAAATAGATTATATTGTACAGAGTGATGTGTAATGAACGCAAGGCCACCCCCAAGACCGCTAGGACGGTCTTTTCGATGCACATTATACCCATCACAAGTTCGTAAGTCCGATCTCGTGTTCAATTTTGTCTCTTGTATCGCGGCGATTTTGATGTTGTGCGTCTTCATAAAGTCAGTTATCTCCGCGATCTTTCCAGCTAGTCCGTTACAGTTCAGCTGCAAAATTTTGAAGTGTGTAGGAGGGGAGAGGGGGGACATGCTAGGCGTGAGGGACGGATGCGTTTGCCTAGGTGGAGGTAGGCTAAGGCCTAAACTATGTCGCAGTCTAGAGTTGACAGCGCCATGGCCGATGTTGTCTGGCGTGGAAGGCGGCTGTGTACTGCAACAGGGGGCTATGAACGAATCCGTCCAAAGGTTACCGTTTGCGAGCCCAGAGCACATAAGGGTGTGACACAGGCCAAGTCAATGGTTGCACTTGACCGATGTCGCAGGCGTATATAATTTTTGCCTACAAACGGTGCACGTAGTGAAAGGTACTAGGAGATGGTGTTCCTGACCCACGTGCAGGCTGGAAGCAGGGGGGAGGGCCATTAGGGGCAGAGACAGAGGGGACTGACGCTCGGCAATGCTCATATCTGACCTATTCCGGAGGGGATAGGAGTGTTGAGCGGCCGTGTAAGATGGAGACGCTGGTGTGCGTGAGCGACAGTCGGGAATGGGTGAGGCGGGAATGGCAGCGGTGCTGCCAGTCGTATAGACTGAGCCACTATTGTGACTATTGGAAGTAGGTGGAAGCGGTAATGGAGTGCCAGAGCGGCGACTACCGCGGGACGTCCTTCGACGTGTACAGCAAGGTGCCTCAAAAGTACTAAAGAAAGTACGGGGTCTGTGGATGGCAGGGTTAAGCCCTGAACATCCAGATTTGATGTTGTGCGTCTTCATAAAGTCAGTTATCTCCGCGATCTTTCCAGCTAGTCCGTTACAGTTCAGCTGCAAAATTTTGAAGTATGTAGGAGGGGAGACGGGGGACATACTAGGCGTGAGGGACGGATGCGTTTGCCTAGGTGGAGGTAGGCTAAGGCCTAAACTATGTCGCAGTCTAGAGTTGACAGCGCCATGGCCGATGTTGTCTGGCGTGGAAGGCGGCTGTGTGCTGCAACAGGGGGCTATGAACGAATCCGTCCAAAGGTTACCGTTTGCGAGCCCAGAGCACATAAGGGTGTGACACAGGCCAAGGCAATGGTTGCACTTGACCGATGTCGCAGGCATATATAATTTTTGCCTACAAACGGTGCACGTAGTGAAAGGTACTAGGAGATGGTGTTCCTGACCCACGTGCAGGCTGGAAGCAGGGGGGGGGGGCATTAGGGGCAGAGACAGAGGGGACTGACGCTCGGCAATGCTCATATCTGACCTATTCCGGAGGGGATAGGAGTGTTGAGCGGCCGTGTAAGATGGAGACGCTGGTGTGCGTGAGCGACAGTCGGGAATGGGTGAGGCGGGAATGGCAGCGGTGCTGCCAGTCGTATAGACTGAGCCACTATTGTGACCATTGGAAGTAGGTGGAAGCGGTAATGGAGTGCCAGAGCGGCGACTACCGCGGGACGTCCTTGGACTGTACAGCAAGGTGCCTCAAAAGTACTAAAGAAAGTACGGGGTCTGTGGATGGCAGGGTTAAGCCCTGAACATCCAGATTTATGTAACCATCTCTTACACTTGGCGCATTTTACCGAATACGACCGTTTAATATAAATTTTCTTCCAGCAAACGCAGCAGATCCAGTCTCTTGGTCCAGGATTGGGTTCAACCCCAGCCCGTAACAAGAGACAATGGAGCAGCCCAGCTGCCAGGGTTTGCTCGGAGGATGACAATTTAAGGGTGGGACGGGACAGATTGGACAGGGTTACACTGAAATAACAGCCCTTGGCCGGGTGAAAAAACCCGGTCAATCCGGTGCGATAGAACCGGCTGTTGTGGGAATGACGTGCAACTCTCACCTCTCATTACCCATCTCTCCTTCCTTACGAAAGGAGGTATGACATGACCTAGAAGGTTCCACTGGTCATACCAAATCGCTACCACGACAGTTGGGCCGTACCGCAAGGGAGTACCGGAGCGTACCGGATTCATTCAAGGGCTGTCAGCTCGACAGCACTCCCCAAAACCTTCGATACAACAACAACAACAAGCTTCTATCCCGCTGGGGTTAGTAAAATATTTAATGTAATCAGCATACATTTTTTTTTTAATTTTCAGCATCCATTTATTGTTGAATTAGTATACGCATTTCAAACGGACGGAAAATTATATTTAATTTTGGAATATTTAAGCGGTGGTGAGCTATTTATGCATTTAGAACGTGAAGGCATCTTTCTGGAGGATACCACTTGGTAAATACAAGAACTTGCAATTCGCGTAACACCTTAATGACTATTTATGTCTGTTCTTTTACAGTTTTTATTTAAGTGAAATTATATTGGCATTAGGGCATTTACACAAATTGGGCATTATTTATCGTGATTTGAAACCTGAAAATATCCTATTAGACGCACAAGGGCATGTAAAATTGACTGATTTTGGTTTGTGCAAAGAACACATTCAAGAGGGCATTGTCACACACACATTTTGCGGCACAATCGAATATATGTACGTACAAACATACAGCCTATAATTATACTCTTTAATGAATTAAATAATTAATGAAATAGGGCTCCTGAAATTTTAACACGTAATGGTCATGGCAAAGCAGTCGATTGGTGGTCATTGGGCGCACTTATGTTTGATATGTTAACTGGCATGGTAGGTTATTGTTTTTTTCTTTTTTTTTTGATATTGACAGTGATAAGTTTCTACATTGGTTTTTGTTTCCCCAAACTAGCCACCATTTACTGCTGAAAATCGTAAAAAAACGATTGAGACTATATTAAAAGCTAAACTTGTACTACCTGCATACCTCACACCCGAAGCAAGGGATTTAGTACGTCGCCTAATGAAACGTCAAGTGCCACAAAGACTAGGTAGTGGCCCAGAAGATGCTGCTGCAGTGCAGTCACATCCATTTTTCAAACATGTAAATTGGGATGATGTGGTGGCGCGACGACTGGAGCCACCAATTAAACCAGTTTTGGTAAGTATATAATCATTTATATTTTGCTACAATTATAAGACCAAACAAAAATAAAACAAAATGTTGACAGGATGTAAAAGATATTATAGCGGAAAGATTTTGGAGCCGACATGCAAATTGGATGTCCGGACAATTCGCAACAATTTGTGTTTCTTTCTTTGAGATATGATTACGCTCCACTAGTACAATCATAATACCAAATGGACAGAATAATGTGTAGCAGCTCCTGCTTGTCCCAATTATTACGCTATTAACGTGTATATTATTTTAATTTTTTTTTAAAGTCCTTCAATATGTACATGTATACATACATTTCCATTCAATTTAATGAAACATTTATTTTAGTTTAAAACGACACCAAAATATTTGGTTATAATTTTTCCACGTGTTTATGGAGACTACATATCCATGTATATTTCTTTTTATAGTCTTTTTTTCTTAATAATTTTTGTGACATGTTGGTCACCATTTGTGTACAGAGTTACATACATAAACGCACTCCCTGACGGTACATGCCCGACCGTCGTGGGAGCGATTGGGTGTGACCAGTGAAACCTTCTACGTCATCTCACCCCCTCCTTCCGTGAGGAAGAAGGTTGGTAATCAGAGGTGAGAGGCATCATATCCCTAGATTAACCGTGAAGTTCCACGTCGTTCCCCGTTGTGGATCTTAGTTGCCTCTTACGACCGGCATACCTACCTCGGGCATATTCCAAACCCCATAACACGCAGGGCCCTGCTGCAACTGCTAAATTAACTGCTATTAATTAAACTATATCCCCTGTAATTTATTAATTTACACCCTCTTATTTTACAGAGAAGCGAGGATGATGTTTCACTTTTTGATACAAGATTTACCAGACAAGTTCCAGTTGACTCCCCAGATGATTCAACGCTAAGTGAGAGTGCTAATTTAATATTTCAGGTGAGTCTTTTCGCGTGCTTTTATTAACTTGTTTTACATAACATATCGCTACCCTAATATAAAACGGGCCTAACTCACATTTTCGTTCCTTGAAATAAAAAATTTTAAAAGCCACTGGAGGGATGTTTTCGTTATGAAAACGGCAGGTGCCGTTCGAAGTTTGCAGGTCTCGTCTCTGAAAAAATTGAAAGCAGCACGCAAAAATTGGGGAGGGGGGGACAAATTAGGCATACTCCTCGAATTTATGGCGCCAAAATTATTACTATACGGAAAGTTAATTTAAGCTTTATACATCAAAATTTTATAAATAATTGATTTACTAAGCGTAGATTCAGATCTTTTTTACATATATAGTCAAATAAAATGCTTATTTTTATAACTATTTTTCTGCTATAATGTCAAACCGTACCGAATATCTCAAGTTCAAGTCTTTAGCAGGTACCATTGCAATATAAAATAGTAAGTGATTTTTAAAGTTTCTCAAAGAAAATATGTCTGCCGTTCGTAGTCGACTTTAAAAAAGGATGCTCCCGCCAACTTGTAGGGATAGCTAAAAAGTACTACACCACAATTAGCAGAAACTAAAATGATATTACCCAAAGGTTTTTTTTTAAAGCAAATACTTTCTGAGGGATTTGTGCAGTATTACTGAACTAGACAGTCCTTAACCGCCTAGGCGATACTGTGCAAGTGTCAATAAGAACATCTTTTGTCCATTCGTGTCACAAGACCAAGAACCAAAGAAGTTGTTTGGCATAAATTCGATGTACTATGTTCTTTCCGCAACGTTCGCACAGGTCCTTTGGGAAAACCTGACGTGTTTTACTCCAGGCATGTTTTTTCAGTATAGCCTTGTTTAATCTGCATCAAACATCCATGAGCGGACGTGGTGACTGAGCAAGGGAGATACTGTTTCTAAATGCCGTCCAAAATTCTAGGAACTCGAAGTAGAAATTAATAGAACCCTTATTTTGTTTATAGAAAATTGGACTTCAAACTCAGTTCATTTTATTTATTATTTACCTCAATAATAAAATTTTGCAATAAATATTAAAACTAAATATGCTTATGTTGAACGACTCACTTTAAATATTATATGAAGCTGTGCTGCATTGAAAATGTGGATCTTTTAACGGTATTCCCGTGGGACCATCAGTATACTCACAAAAATTCAAGCCAATACGTCGAAATGGATGACATTTGCTTTTGGGATTTCCCCATTTACCTTTGAATGACAACCATGATGGCACCAAAGAACGCCCTTAAAATACAAAGATTTATAGTCATGAATATTTTAAAAATGTTCAAACCGTAAAAATAACAATTAAATTGTTTTTGGAACACAAAATTAATGAATTGATTTAAAATTTACTTTAATTTAAAGTATGCAATGTTTTTAAATACCACATATGTAGTACGTACCATAAGATTTAAAATTTTCATAAGTAATATCCACTGATTTCCATGTATTCCAAGGCGTACCAAAACCATTTATATCATACAATCGAGCCACTTTAACAAAACGATGTTTTCCCGGTGCTGTCCATAGTCCATGTGAACCCTTAAAATATTAGATTCAAATATTAGCAAATTCATTTTTTTGTTATATTCCTTTAAAATTTTGTATTACTTTTGCTGCGAATAGCACTGGGTGATTATTGAGCGTTGTTACAGTTTTCGGAAAGTTTGGTCTTTGCAGTATGCCCTTCCTTGTTTCTTGTTTTTTAAACTCAAATGATCCGGTTAAACGATTATATGCATAATATGCACCAGCATCGTGTGCTGAAACGTACATTGCTTCCGGTTCAGCATTGCCATTAAAATATAAACTCATATGTTCCCAATCACCAATATGACTGCCAATATCTTTGCGACGTCCCAAACAAAATCCATAAACAGCTGGAAACGGAATGCTACCAAGCGGACCCAGACTTAGTGTACACATTGTTTTGCCCTGTAGTGGATTTGAAAATAAAAAGTAAAATGTTGTAACCTAGCAAACACAGACTCTAAGATAAGGAAGTATTGGTTGGCACATTAGGTTATTAGTATAATTATCGAGTCGAAAACTGCATTAGAAATTGTCTTGATCTTTATAAGAGAACTAATGGAAATTAATTTCACTGAAAATCTCATTAGTGTCGTTAGAAGTCGATTGGGGAAATAAAAACTTTTCTCGCATTGAGTATTAGGTCCCGTTTTGATAGAACGCTATGTTTCACCAGTGTTTCTCGAACGTCGGAGATTAGAGGATAGGGATGGTTATCTAATATTGCTCCAAGTGCTATCTAACTCCAGTGTTTGCCCATATTGGAAAAAAAAATATTTATTAGGGCTCTTGTCGACTATCTGCCTTAATCAATTAGTCGAACAGAACAGCAAATTTTGCACTATTTGAAATTCGAGAGAAAAAAATTCGATTTCGCCATGCCATCTAATCAAGTGAATGTCATTAGTCGGAAATAACGGTTTGATAAATACAATACAAAGCGAAGCTAGGTGTGAAAATTGTCTACTACTTTCGAGCATGACTAAGAAATTAATTGGAATAGCAGAATCTGTCAACTATTCGAATGCAAACAACTAGTCGATCAGTGACAAACGATCATTTTTAAAAACAACAATCGACTAATTAACCAGTCGATTATTATTTATTAAACATTTATGATGAAGGCATCCTCATTAAGAAAAAGGTAGCGACGTTTAAATAATTTTATATATTTCTATAAAACACTTAATTTTAGACGAGTGGAACCTTTCACTTCGGAATTAGAGATAACAAAAAAAGTTGTCGAGGCACAAATACAATCGACGATGGGCTTCAGTCTTACACATAACTAGCACATAGACTGAGCGCCCCCACAGTACTAGCTGGGTTTTAACTAAAGAAACCACAACTGCAATAATCTGATTAAAATTGTAAATTTATTTATTTACCTGACTATATGGATAAAACATCCAATATGTCACATGAAAGCTTCCCACTTTTTTAGGCTTCTTTCCACTGCTACTCTTGCGCTTAATACCCTTTAAATCAGCGCCGTGCGTGTGCGTTGACATGCGATCGAAGTTACTACCTATATCGATATTGTTATCGTCCAGGCTTTCATCTCCAGTTGGCATACTAAATTTCACATTATCCGCCAAATTAGCTATAAAATTATTCACTTGCCAACTATTGTCTGCGTTCATTGATGCTGCATCTGTGGTTGGCAACTCTTCGGCATGATTTGATTTATCAAAAGCATTCGTTGGACTTTCGCCCCCCAGCATAGTATCGGCATATGGCTGCACAAGTAATCCTTTGGGTGGTAAATTCAGTAGAATTGGTGCAGTCAATACTGGTGGTGCATGCCGACGTACGCGTTTGAATACCGGATAAAGACGTGATGAACGACGTATTGTATCATTGTGCATGTCCAATGGATCAATTGAAATTGGTATATATGGAATATGTGTACTGCTAATTGGTATCGTTGGCGCTGTTGCAAGAGGCGTTGGAGTATTTGGATAGTTAATTTTTGTATTTGGGTTGTTGCTCTTAATATAATTTTCTGTACCGGTTGGTGGTTGGGTTTCTATTTGCATTTGTGATGATGGTGCAAAAGTCGTAGGTGCATATAGTGTTGATGGTGTAGTGGATGAAGGATATTTCATTGGGTCATTGCAAAGCTTAACTACAGCGTAAATTGGAACAGGCGCTTCGTTTGGCTTACGGCCGTAGATGAAGGATCTTTCGTTCTCTAAGAGTTCATCTAAGTAGGGTTTAAAATAAAGCTAGCTTGGTAAAATTTTTAAAAGTGGAATTCATACATAAATTTAATTTAAATAATATATAGTTTTGGGAATATGGGATTAATCGGTTAAACAGCATTTATTGATTGAAGTTTTTATTAATCAGATTATGATGAATCAGATTTTGCTTAAAATTCTGTTTAATCAGATCCCGAGTAATTATTGGCGATGTAAAAAAAAATATTCGTTTTAACTTCGTTCTTTTCTTAATAAATAAATCACTGAATATCAAACCAACAGGTGTTTGCTAAATTGATAAAGTTCCAAAAGTAGTGAGTTTTTTAAACTCAAAAAGTATTAAAATTTTCTGGTTAAACAATAACCAACTTAATAGATTGTAATTAATCGAAATATGATTAAAAAAAATAAAGATATACGAGTACAACAGGTATATCATCATGATCCTTCGAGGAGATTTTTGCGTCCATCTTCTCTTTCAATTTGTGGTGTGCTGCTTTGAATATTTCCTACAAATTGGTATTTTTTTGCCGATTTCGAACGGCATCTGCAAGAAGATGAATTTTTGCTGAGAGGCCTTCCTTGGCAGAAATACACTCGGAGAGTTTGCCAAACCACTGGCTCTTGGCGACCCCGTTTTGAAACAAATTTTGATGTTATCTGTTCCGGTACTCGAATCTTAGACCTTCAGTGTGGTTGGCCAAGCAACGCTACCGGCACACCACGGCGGCCGCCCATGAATAATAGAGAAATTATTCGTTTTGATTAATCGATAATGATTAATCTCCGTTTAATTAATCAATCTAGTTTAGGTTAATTGGCATGCTCGATTAATTGACTAATCTCACATCACTAATGTTGCCAGTCCTCTAGAAATTAATATTAAGATGTGTAACTTTCACAATATTTTTTTTTGCCATCCTCAAAAATAATATTAGTATAAAATTCAAAAAGCCTAGTATGTGCCTACATACAAATTGTCTTCACCTTTGTTCACTTTTTTCCCTTACCGATTTCAGCATTAGTTACCAAATATGCCTTTTTTGAATCGTCACCAAGCGGCATTCCAGGTATAAATGTTTTGCCTTTATCCATAGGGTGCACATGGTTCAGAAATTCATCCACGCCGAGTGGCATAAATTTTTCCTCCGGCGCTAGCCAAACAATCGGGGCCCATTCTTTTACTAAACGATCCACTATGCGCAGACAAAATATAAAATGAAAAATTAATTTATAAATTTTGCTAGTTTATGGAATAAAAATTGGGTGTTCACTCGATATGTATAGAAAGCTAGTCTAATGGTAAATAAAATTTGACCGATATTTCCTGAAATGTAATGCCATTCATTAATAGATTGATGCTGCCCCTTAGTGCTAAGGTTAATGATTGACTTATAAGGTGACAAAATTACAGTCGGGGTATAGAGGTGGCATTACTCAAGCGGCAATGAAGCACAGGTCCGATTATGCAAACCAACCATAGATTCACTCTGGTGACAAAGGAAACAGGTGCCCATACATTATACTGGCCCAAATAATTAACCTGCATATAGTTTTATAGGAAATTACCCACAAAACATCCTTAACAAAAATTGTCGGCAGGTGGGTGCTTCCATAGTAATCCACCTTTAAGCATTGGTATGGTATGACCTAAAAATAGGGGTACGTGTATAACGTACATCATGTAGAAACATTGCTATTATCAAAGTTGTTACTCAAATATAGGAATCCCATGGGAATTCCACCTTATTCTTGCTCAATAGCTTTTACTGTGCAAACACGTTCTACTCGTACTGTCATAAAGTAACCCAGCCATCAAAAAGAAAGCAAAGGCGGATAAGGTAATTCAATACATGTATGTATGTACATATATGAATTTCGGAGCAGTGAATCTAAGTCTGCATCAGAATTTCCTAATGAATGGGGTGGCCCAACCCTCAAAAATCCAAAACAAAGAGATCGCATTTTTTGGGAGGGTTAAAGGTAAATATCGGCCTGTTATTAAGTTGTGACGGCTCATTCCGATTCAGCATTCAATTTCCTTCAAGGATCGATATTGGAATATGGTTCGATTACACTGGATCACAAATTCCAACTTTTTTTCTGCACCAGAGACGCCATAGTGAAATTCCTATGTAAAATCACCTCCTAATTCCGAAAATCAAGGGTCTTTTTACTTGAATGGTACCGTTTTTGAGATATTTACGATTTACCGTTATTTCAAAAAACAAAAAAGATGGCTCCACTTAATCGTGTATATCTCAAGAACAAACTGAGCTCTTCCAAAACGGTTTGAAAAATTTGAAAGCTTATAAAATTTACTATAATCAGTACATACAACACTTTTTGCTAGGTCCTGCAGATTCAAACATATTGAACAGTCATTACGGATTTTTTAAATTTTTTTTGTAAAAATATAAAAAAATTTGTACTTTGCGAGGAAGCATCTCGAAAACTTTTTGTTTTTTTGCAGAAAAAGAAGTAACGACCTTTTCAAAAGAATCCCACGCTGCTGCCTCCACTGGTGACAATAGTTCTTTGAAATGGTTATTGGTCATCATTTTCCTCATTTGCGGTCCCACAAAAATCCCTTCCTTTATTTTTGCTTCTGAAATCTCTGGGAAGATTGTCTTCAAATGATGAAAAGCTTCGCCTTCTTTGTCCAAAGCCTTCACAAAGTTTTTGATAAGGCCGAGCTTGATGTGGAGCGGAGGTAGAATTATTTTTTCCTTCTTTATAAGTGGAGAGTATTTTATGTTATCTACCCCAACTTGAAACTCGATTCGTTCTGGCCAATCCTTTATGATGTAGTGGTCTTGACGAGCTCGGCTATCCCATTTGCATAGAAAGCAACAGTATTTTGTGTATCCACTTTGTAGACCACATAGCATTCCAACGACTTTAAGATCGGCACATATTTTCCAATCATGTTCTTCGTATTTGATTAACTTGAGCAATTTTTGCATTATCTCATATGTTTCCTTCGTATTTACTGCATGCGCGATCGGGATAGATGGCTTTTGGTTGCCAATATGCAATAATACGGCCTTTAAACTTAATTTATTGCCGTCTATGAACAATCGCCACTCTTTTGAATCATATGGTTCACCAAATTGTTTGAATAGACCAGCAATGTCTTTGCAGTAACAAACACTGTCCTCCTTCGTATAGTACTTGGAAAATTCTTCGTGACGAGTTCTATAATATGTTACCTTAACATCGGATGAAACAAATTTAAATTGTTGCATTCGAGAGGCGTGTAGTTCGGCCTTTTCCTTTGACAATTCCAAATCCCTTATCCAATCATTGAGTTGTGCTTGTGACAAAGAATTTCTTTCGTTTTCCGTTTGAAATTCAGTACAACATGATGCCGCGTAATCAGATACTACTGTTCACAATGAAACTGGAGCCGGAACTAAAGTTAAATTTGATTCTGGCAATGTCGCTTCTGTTAAAATTAGTTCTGGTAATGACACTGTAGATACGCTCGCATAGGTTACTTTTCTGGACTTTCCAACCCAAAGTACTTTTGTAGCACAAATATAGCAGTCCGTTGAATGGCAAGTTGGTTCCCTCCACTTCATTGGTGTAATAAATTTCACACGTCGCCTAAATAGATAGTTTCAGGAATTAGTCAGCTATGCATTAAAAGGGAACAAATTCCTAATTTTTACAACGTACCTTTTTGTTCCGGTTTCCGAAGAAATCAATTCGACTCGGCATGTGTTGCACACAGTGTTCGGTGTCCATGGTTTTTCATTGTTTTTAGGCTCAATTCCAAAACACTTACGAGGTGTGTTCAAAAAGTATCGCGAATTTTGTGTTTTTTCAAAAATTATTTATTTATTCATGAATATCTATTTTGTCCCCTTCAAAGTAATTCCCATGAGATATTATACACTTGTGCCAAGGGTTTTTCCAATCTTCGAAGCACTTCAAAAAATCATTTTTTTGTATCTTGTTCAGCTCCTCCTTCGATGCCGTCTTTATCTCGTCAAGAGAAGCGTAACGTCGTCCTTTCATGGGCCTCTTCAGTTAAGGGAACAAGAAAAAGTCACAGGGGGCCAGATCTGGGGAATACGGTGGCTGCTGCATCATTAGTGTGTTGTTGTTGGCCAAAAAGTCGCGCACAAGCAACGATGCGTGAGCAGGGGCGTTATCGTGGTGCAAAAGCCAATTTTTGTTCTTCCACAAATCCAGGCGTTTCTGGCGGATTGCTTCGCACAAATTGCGCATAACTTGCAGGTAATACTCCTTATTGACCGTTCTTCCCTGTGGCAAGAACTCATGATGCACCACGCCCCTGCAATCGAAGAAAACTGTCAGCAAAACTTTCACATTCGACCGAACTTGGCGCGCTTTTTTCGGTCTTGGTTCGTGCGGCAGCTTCCATTGAGATGATTGAGCTTTGGTGTCCACGTCATAACCATAAACCCACGATTCGTCACCAGTTATGACCCTCTGGAGCAAATTTGGGTCGTCGCGGACAGAGTTTAACATCTCATTAGCAATGTTCATGCGATGCTGTTTTTGGTCACAATTGAGCAATTTTGGTAAAAAAATAGGTAAAAATCGAAGACGATCCAAAACACGTGCAAGCAAAGCAGCTGTCAACAATTAACTGAACATTCAAAATGGCCGAGCTTGTCGGCATAAGTGAAAGACATGAGTACCAACATAACGCCACAAAAAATTCGAATATACGTAACCAGCGAAAATTCAAAATTCGCGATACTTTTTGAACACACCTCGTATAGTATGTAACTTTCAAAGGATTTGAAAACACACGTCTCATACTTTTAACAATAAATTGACCGCAGATGAAACAGAACATATCTGGATCATTTGTACACTCAAACTCTCGCGCCCTTTTATTAATTTTTTATTTTAAGTAAATGACGGGTTATAAACTGCAATTATAAACTGAACAGTATCCGGCGAGCCTTGCAGATATTATGAAGGAACAAGGCGCATGTACTCTTATTTATACTTAGATCCAGTAAAAATTCAAGCCTACCTAAACAAAAAGGTTCCCTAGTTCTACAAAGAAAACACTACCTGCCTCAAAAATATGCTCTTGTTTAAAATGTACCTAGGTTTGAGAAAACGACACTAACAGCTTTTTGTATCTAATAACTTTTGAAAATCTACCTGCTAACTAACTGATATACGAATACTAACACATATGTACCAGTAGGGTACTTAAGCATTAAATGGATATATTTACTTGAATGCTTATAACTTTTGTATTAGTTCATCGATTTTGTTCACTGATAGCTTATTTTTTTTGTAATAAAACAGAGCTTAGAGGGGGGAAAAAATATCTGCAAAAAAACAAAAAGTTTTCGAGATGCTTCCTCGCAAAGTACAAATTTTTTTATATTTTTACAAAAAAAATTTAAAAAATCCGTAATGATTGTTCAATATGTTTGAATCTGCAGGACCTAGCAAAAAGTGTTGTATGTACTGATTATAGTAAATTTTATAAGCTTTCAAATTTTTCAAACCGTCTTGGAAGAGCTCAGTTTGTTCTTGAGATATACACGATTAAGTGGAGCCATCTTTTTTGTTTTTTGAAATAACGGTAAATCGTAAATATCTCAAAAACGGTACCATTCAAGTAAAAATAACCTTGGTTTTCGGAATTAGGAGGTGATTTTACATAGGAATTTCACTATGGCGTCTCTGGTGCATTTTGGCTGTAAACCAGTGTTATCTGAAATCCGCGTTATAAAGTTTATGTTGATAGGCTTGAGAAATCTTTAATGTGATTCATTGCATAGCCGCCCACCTTATACTAATCGTTTGAAACTTATAAATCTCCCATCCTTGGCAAGTCGTAGGGAAATGCTTTCTGTAATATTTATGTCTAAACTCTTAAATGGATCAATTTCTAGCCCATTTCTTCTGAACGGAGTTAACTTTAATATTCCCTACCGACCTTCAAGACATTTTCAACCTATTCTTCTGAAGTAATGCAGAACTAATTTTCATTTACACGAGCCGTTTCAGTGTCTATGCGAAGATTTTAACTCTCATTCATGCACTTTTGTTATTTCGCACTCGCTTTTTGCAATAAAAAAACTATTCTATTCTCTCTTAACAAATGACTTATATTTTAGTATTATATTTAGTATTTAGTATCGTTCTCAGCTGATGAACTTTTTTCTGTAGTTGAGCAGTTTGAGATCTTGATGCTTAACAAACCTCCGCCTTTCAAAGACTTGTCAGATATAATCCCCTCGTGCCGGTTGGGTGGGATGGTGGGTAATCCGTTGGTTTAGAAATGTGAAATAAGAAAACCAAACAAAAAGCTTGATTACTTTGGGCTGTGTCACGACCACATGCTATATAAAATTTCGATTAGTCATAACTCTGAATGTACTTGCTTTATACAAGGTGGCGCAAAAGTAAGCTTCCGATGTTCAGCATATCGGTTGTGGCACGTGCAGTGTGTGCTGTTGCACCGTCTTGTTGGAACCACATGTTTTCCAATCCCAATTCATCAAGTTGCGGCAAAAAGAACTCGTTGATCATTGCTCTGTAGCGCTCACCATTCACAGTAACCGTTTGGCCCCGACCGATTATTGGTCAAATAAATAGTCAGCAATATTCCGCGTTCTGGAGCAGTGTAGCGTAACATTGTTTATTAACGTGTATTTCGCATGTGTTTACTACACAAATGTCAAAACAGAACTGACTTTAGGGGCCAATCGCAAAATTTATAGCATTTTCTGATAGGAGGATTACTTTTGCGCAGTAACCGTTTTTCACCGACCGAAATAAATAGTCAGCAATATTCCGCGTTCTGGAGCAGTGTAGCGTAACATTGTTTATTAACGTGTATTTCGCATGTGTTTACTACACAAATGTCAAAACAGAACTGACTTTAGGGGCCAATCGCAAAATTTATAGCATTTTCTGATAGGAGGATTACTTTTGCGCCACCCTGTATTAATGATATTTGGATGTTTGTGTCCTTTAGTCAAGATTTACACAATTTTGTAATAGTGGATGGTGCCACACCCATATATTTTTGTGGCTTGTGTGCCCTCTATTGACGTCCAAACTATATCACTAATCTTTATGACACTTTCACAGTGAGTTCAGGGCTCCGTCAGGGACCAAAAAGGCTATAAATAGTTTTTGAAAAAGCACCCAGGCTATTTAAAGTTACAATTCGCCATAACTCTGAATTTATTTGGTTCAGGTTAATACTATTTTATATAAACATACTTGCCCTGTAAAATCTTCGGACATATTGTACCAGCAGAGAGAGAGGGTGAAGAAGGGGTGGCAGAAACAACTGGAGAAGTAAAGGAAGTGTTAGTGCAATGATACACCTCTAAAAATTAATATTAAGATCTGTTACTTTTACATAATTTTTTTCCATATATCAATATAATTAAAAAAATGATCCAACAACCTGTTCATGGGAACAACGTTTCTAAGAGTTTCGTAGTTACTGGGGTTCCAACCCACAGAATTGTTTTAAACATAAAAATAGCAAATAATAGGAGTGAAAAGGGGATGTAAAGGCGATAAAAAGGAGACAGAGAAAACTTTGAAAGCCAGTAGCCGATAAGGAAACATGCTGCTCGAAGTAGAGTTGCTTTTTTCAAGCAGCTGCGGCACCCATAGTATGGCAGATACTTCAATATGCACCAAGTTACACCAAAGTCTAGTGAGCAGTCTTGTGGCTAGGCCAACGTAGGCAGTTACAAAAGTTTCTTATAGTTTTAGCATGGCATAGTAAAACAGGTAATAGCACGGCGGTCATATTGAAAATCGCTCCTCTAAAACGTCAAACCAGTAGAGTACATGTTAAAATGTAAACAACCCGATTGAAAGCAAGTTTGACATTTTAAAGAAAATCAAAATCAAAAAAATCGAACCAGATGTTGAGTTTATATTACCTGTGTTGGTATGCCATGAGTTTTAGTATGAGAAAGAAGGCATTGAGAGAAACAAAAACAACCATAAGCAGTGTTTGGTATTTGATGCTCTTACAGTATCCCATATTGATTGCGTTTCTGGAGAACCCCAAATTAACTCTCTCCCATACCAAACCATTTATTAAATTAACATCTATCTATATTGTAATTGCAATCCATCTAGTCCGTATCGGTCCTAAATTTCATTTAATTTCATAATTTAACTAATATCTGGGATCAAGTGCAACTGCAATGTATTTGCTGTTGCGGTTTTTATTTGTATACGAGAAAGCGCTGTAAATCGCATGCCCTGTTGATGGTTCTGTTTTAAATGCTACATAAATTAAAGTATGAATAATACAGTACATAGTTCGTCAAAAAATCTTTACATTATATACATAAGTACGGAGGTCACTTTTCACACACAATGGTTCCCCCCTGCAGTGTTTCGCAACCCGCTAAGTATGTTTCTGCGATGAAAAGCGTCTCAGCAAAAATTCCTTTGCCTTGGCAAATGCCGTTCGGGGTCGGTCGCGCCAATTTGTATGAAAGATCAAAAGCAGCACACTACAAACTGGAAGATAATAGCCGTGTTTTTTTTTATCCGCATCTGCGCTTAATATTTGTACTATTTCATAGTTGCAGATAAAGTTGTGCGCTTAGCAGTCGATACAAATACTAAGCGCAAACGCAGATGCGGATGAAAAAAACACGGCTAATGTCGACCTTAATCTCCTCAAAGGTAATTATATTTCGTTCTGCAATTTCGAGGTTGCCATATAATTTAGGGTGTTGTAAATACTCACCGGTAAAGAGATTTTTGCCGTTTTAATATCCAGGTGTACTATTACATATAACGGTGGTTTGTAACGGTACAAAATAACGGAGATAGATATAGAGTTCCATACAGCAAAGTTCTGAGAATGGACAGAGGAATCGGTAAAGACATGTCCGTCCGTCCATCAGTGGACACGATAATTTGAGTGAAAATTGAAATATTTGTATGAAATATGGCACACAGGTTGCTTTCCGGCTTAGGTAGATTGCTATTTAAAATGGGCGAAATCGAACCATAACCACGCCCCTTTTTTCGATACCGAAAATTTTCGAAAAACCTATAAACTGAGATAATTCAATAATAAAAGCAGCTACATTAATGAAATTTGGTAGCTTTATTGAATTGATAATTCTGTTGACGATTTTACCAAATTTTTGGAAAATGGGCGTAGCACCGCTCACATATGAGTGAACAAATTTTCAAATTTCGACTGTTAATAACTTCAAAACAGTTTATGCTAGAATAACTAAATTTGGTAGGAGGCATACTATTGTTGTGATCGTGTGGGCGTGTGTCCACAGGAAATAAGCGTAATCGCCAAACCTAATTTTCGCAAATTTTGCCCTCATGGAATTAAAAAAATTTTAAAACCTCTACGGGTCATAACTCTTACCACGCCCACTTTTACACAGGTGGGTATTTAATGTCCGGTTCCACCCGAACTTAAACTTCCTTACTTGTTATATATAGTTTTACTCCCCAACCGTGTGTATTAATTAATTTGTTCAATTAATTTACGATATAATGGCGGATATGAAAATAATATATATAAAGGGTGTTTTTTTTAGGGGTATAGAACTTCGAATTAGAATAAAACACAAGAAAATCGTTTTAAGGTCCATCAATTTGGCTTTATTGGAAGGATAATTTTATGCCATTAATGTTTAAATATGATTTCGGGCATGTGGCCGCCGCGGCTGGCTCGAATAAAGCCAATTCTACAGGTCCAATTTTCAACCACTTTTTATGGGGCCGTATGTCGGCAATAACGCCACGAATGTTGGCTTCCAATTGCCCTAACGTTTCTGGTTTGTTGGTGTAGACGAGCGACTCCACATATCCCCAAAGAAAATAATCCAATGGTGTCAAATCACACGACCTTGGTGGCCAATTGACAGGTCCATTCCGCGAAATTATGCGCTCATCGAATGTTTCCTTCAATAAATCGATTGTGACGTGCGCTGTGTGGCATGTAGCGCCGTCTTGTTGGAACCACAACTCATCCACATTCATGCCATCCAATTCGGGAACAAAATAGTCGGTTATCATGGCTCTATACCGGTCTCCATTAACGGTAGCTGCCTCTCCAGCATTATTGCGGAAGAAGTATGGCCCAATGACTCCACCAGCCCATAGAGCACACCAAACAGTCAGTTTTTGTGGATGTAATGGCGTTTGAAGGGTCTCATGTGGATTCTCTTCACTCCAAATGCGGCAATTTTGCTTGTTGACGTAGCCATTCAACCAAAAATGAGCCTCATCACTGAACAAAATTTTGCGATGAAAATCAGCATCGAAATCAATCTCATTTTCGGCCCATACACCAAAATCACGACGCATTGCATGGTCTCGCGGCTTTAATTCTTGCACAAGCTGGATCTTGTAAGGTCGCAAGCCAAGATCTTTGCGCAAAATCTTCCATAAAGTTGATGGACAAAGCTCCAATTGCTGTGCACGGTGGCGAATCGATTCATTCGGGTCCTCTTCAACACTTTGCTCTACAGCGGCAATTGTTTCTTCGGTGCGCACTGTTCGACGTCTCTGCGGATGCGTATTATCACATAGAGTAAACGTAGTGCGAAAACGATCCATGGTTAACCGAATTAATTGCTCTGATGGACGATTATGTCGACCATAAAATGGACGGAGCTCACGGTAAACTTCGCGAACTGAACCATTATTTTCGAAATAAATTTGCACGATTTGCAAGCGTTGTTCTTTTGTCAACCTGTTCATGATGAAATGGCAAACCAAACTGAACATAAATGACATTAGAGTTGCCAGATTTGACCACAAAATGCCAGTTTTATCTCTTCGAAAAACAAACCTGTAAAAAAAACACCCTTTACGTAGTCCTAGCTAATAGTCCTATTTAGAAATATGTTTTTCAAGATATGACGAAAAATACCATTCTTTTGATACCCACATTAGCATATCTTATTTCATTATTTTTAAATTTCAGATAGGTGGCAATTTGGTACAGACCTTAGTGTCAATACTTATGTTAGACAGCTTATACCCATGATACACATGTGGTATACATTAGGGTGGGTCGATTTGTATGGACGAAAGTTAACCGATATCGCGCCATCGATTTTTCGATAGGTTTTGGGCTCAGGAAAAAAAGTTCCGCTACGCATACCCAAAAAAATTATTTTCGAGCCTGCGAAATTTCATTTTTCCGACTTTGATTTTAAGGTTTTTTTCATGACCTACTAAAAAAATTTTCATTTGATTTTAAAATTTTCATGTACAGGGTGTTTTTTTTACAGGTTTGTTTTTCGAATAGAGATAAAACTGGCATTTTGTGGTCAAATCTGGCAACTCTAATGTCATTTATGTTCAGTTTGGTTTGCCATTTCATCATGAACAGGTTGACAAAAGAACAACGCTTGCAAATCGTGCAAATTTATTTCGAAAATAATGGTTCAGTTCGCGAAGTTTACCGTGAGCTCCGTCCATTTTATGGTCGACATAATCGTCCATCAGAGCAATTAATTCGGTTAACCATGGATCGTTTTCGCACTACGTTTACTCTATGTGATAATACGCATCCGCAGAGACGTCGAACAGTGCGCACCGAAGAAACAATTGCCGCTGTAGAGCAAAGTGTTGAAGAGGACCCGAATGAATCGATTCGCCACCGTGCACAGCAATTGGAGCTTTGTCCATCAACTTTATGGAAGATTTTGCGCAAAGATCTTGGCTTGCGACCTTACAAGATCCAGCTTGTGCAAGAATTAAAGCCGCGAGACCATGCAATGCGTCGTGATTTTGGTGTATGGGCCGAAAATGAGATTGATTTCGATGCTGATTTTCATCGCAAAATTTTGTTCAGTGATGAGGCTCATTTTTGGTTGAATGGCTACGTCAACAAGCAAAATTGCCGCATTTGGAGTGAAGAGAATCCACATGAGACCCTTGAAACGCCATTACATCCACAAAAACTGACTGTTTGGTGTGCTCTATGGGCTGGTGGAGTCATTGGGCCATACTTCTTCCGCAATAATGCTGGAGAGGCAGCTACCGTTAATGGAGACCGGTATAGAGCCATGATAACCGACTATTTTGTTCCCGAATTGGATGGCATGAATGTGGATGAGTTGTGGTTCCAACAAGACGGCGCTACATGCCACACAGCGCACGTCACAATCGATTTATTGAAGGAAACATTCGATGAGCGCATAATTTCGCGGAATGGACCTGTCAATTGGCCACCAAGGTCGTGTGATTTGACACCATTGGATTATTTTCTTTGGGGATATGTGAAGTCGCTCGTCTACACCAACAAACCAGAAACGTTAGGGGAATTGGAAGCCAACATTCGTGGCGTTATTGCCGACATACCGCCCCATATGCTCGAAAAAGTGGTTGAAAATAGGACCTGTAGAATTGGCTTTATTCGAGCCAGCCGCGGCGGCCGCATGCCCGAAATCATATTTAAACATTAATGGCATAAAATTATCCTTCCAATAAAGCCAAATTGATGGACCTTAAAACGATTTTCTTGTGTTTTATTTCAATTCAAAGTTCTATACCCCTAAAAAAACCACCCTTTATATCCTGTCCGACCAAAAAATGTCCGCTAAAAACGTTGGCGATAACAGTTTTTTGAAAAAAAAAAAAAATAGTTTTTGGGTTTTGGGGAGTGTTTTGGTCAAAAAATTTACCCTTTCGCCATTTTTTTAAGGGTGTTTTCAGCATACATGCAAAAATGTTATCGATGAAAACGAATTTGTCTCATATTTCCTGTCCCACTTAAAATTATGCGCTTAAAACGTTGGCGATAACAGTTTTTTGAAATAAATTCATGATTCACATGTGGTATACATACTACAGTATCGATACTGTAGTTTAGAGTATACTGCAAACAATCTACAACTACTCGTGGTATGAAGGTGATACATATGTGGTATAGATCGTGGTATTGATACAAGGTGGCGCAAAAGTAAGCTTCCGATGTTCAGCATATCGGTTGTGGCACGTGCAGTGTGTGCTGTTGCACCGTCTTGTTGGAACCACATGTTTTCCAATCCCAATTCATCAAGTTGCGGCAAAAAGAACTCGTTGATCATTGCTCTGTAGCGCTCACCATTCACAGTAACCGTTTGGCCCCGACCGCTTATTGGTCAAATAAATAGTCAGCAATATTCCGCGTTCTGGAGCAGTGTAGCGTAACATTGTTTATTAACGTGTATTTCGCATGTGTTTACTACACAAATGTCAAAACAGAGCTGACTTTAGGGGCCAATCGCAAAATTTATAGCATTTTCTGATAGGAGGATTACTTTTGCGCCACCTTGTACTATACTACAATGTGTGTCCCTACTATTAGATTGTTGCACATAACCCATTTACGAAATTACACAGAAACGTGTCAAAACGTTTTCGAGATAATAGCGGTTATACCACCAAATGAATATAATAGGATTAGGTGACAACAGAAGTGAGCTAGGAATGGTTGTGTTGAAATACAGTATAAAATAATTTTCTTTTGATATCCACATTGGCGTGTTTCATTTCATTACAAAAAATCAGATAGGTGGCCACCCCATAAAAGAATCCTGAGTGGCAACACAAAGACAGAACTTTTGAGAATGCAGTACACTAACTTCATACCAAATTTCATCCAAATAGGTTAAGCAAATTCCTAGATAGTTTGCACATACAAATACAGTCGAACTGCTCTATAACGAACTCCTATATAACGAAGTGTTCTCTATTGCGAAGAAATTATAAGAACACTGTGTTTTGGGTCTACTTTGTATGTATTGTAATCTCCATATAACGAATTACGAATTTCCCTATAGCGAATATTTCCTTATAACGAAGCATTTTTGCGACCGTACATAAAGATTGAAGCGTTTTCAATCTCCATATAACGATAATTCATCAGTTGAAAGTTTCCGTACATATTTGGAAATGAAAACCAACGTACCAAATACTGTGTTTACTTCTCTAAGGCCCGGTTTTTCAGTACAAGTTCAACTCAATTTGTCAGTTAAACTAAGCTTAAACTTGTTACGCAGTTTTTCAGTCAACTTTAAACGAAGTTTAAACGTAGTTTAAGCGGCCAATTTGGCAGGGTTAAACTCGAGTTAACCTGTCAGCTGTTTGCATATTTGATGGTTTTGGTTGTGAAACAATAAATGAACGCAATTAAAAAAGGACGATATTTTTATATTTAATTAAATACTGGATATATCATCTGACGAAAGTGATTATAGTGATGCAGAAATTAGCGAAATCCTAACTATTACAATTCTGAAGAGAAGCAATGGCGTTGAATATGTAAACAAATGTTATCTGTTGCCGTATCTAGATAAAGAAAAAACCAATGTTGCCGTATAAAAAGCAAATCTTAAAAGCGGCCTTAAACTCTCACTGAAAAACCGCTCAGCAGTTTAACTGGAGTTTAAATTTATGCCGAGTTTAAGCAAACTTAGTTTAAGCTGAGCTTAACCAAGGACTTAAAAACCGGGCCTAAATGTATTAGAAAATTATATTAAAGAAGAAAAGTGGAAAAATGTACTTCAATCCAAAATAACTGACTACTACAAATAAAAAATGTTAAAAGGAACAAAATTGTTTTTCTTTTCTATATAGCGAATTTTCTTTATAGCGAAGTAAATATCCAGTCTCTTGGAATTCGTTATAGAGAAGTTCGACGTATACAAGAATAAGTTAAAAGCTATGAGGATGTGTCTGAAACAACGAACATTGTGTTATTATTCTTATGTGAATTACATTATATTCATTACTTTGTATAATTTAATGTAATCAAAATGTTGATACAAAACCATACCTACTTCTTTTTCTAATGCAGAAAATTTTGTGCGAAATCCATTTCGAAATTGTTGTTGTCGTTGCGCTACACTGTTGTTCTTGCCTGTATCATCACCGCCAAAATAGTTTCTATCTACAATTTCCCCAGCAACATTAGTTTCATTGCTGCTATCCATTTTATTGTTATCTCTGCCAATCTCAATAATAGGCGTAGTATTACTAGTAGCTCCAATATACGCATTATTTATTGCTACAGTTGCAGTAGGCATTTGTGCTTTTGTTGGGGCTGGTGCTGTTAACGCGTTAACATTATGTTCATCTATAATGTTAACTAAAATAATTGAAATTGCCATAACTAACTGTTGGCGATAGTTGCCGTAATCTTTATGGCATTTGTTGTATGAAAGTGAATGTTGTTGATGTACTTGTTGTTGTATTAGCTGTTTTTGTTGGCTATTTCGTTGACAATTTAGTTTCTGCTGTAAATACCGACGATTATTGGGCATCTTGTGGTAAGACAGCCGTTTTGATTAACTACTTTTATATATATATATATGTTGTAATTTATCTCTTTTGTATTTTTTTTTAATGTTTATTTTATTTCACTATCAAATGGCAAACACAAAATCACACTTAATGGAATGCTGTTAAATTAGTTGTCTTATTTTCACTGGTTATTGGCTTCTTGAATTTTATATTCAGTCTGTTGCATTTATTGTTTATCGGCGTCTTTATTATTTTTTCTTTTTGTGTTTTGCTAATGAAGCTATTTTGATCTTTAGTGAAGCGTGCTGTTGACTGACGTTATTAGTTGATTTACTAGTAAAGTATGTTATAAATGAGTTTGTTGTAGAGTTAAGATATTATGTATTATTTTCTATGCGTTTTCTTGAAGGTTAGTTACAAATAAACCATAAAAATAACGCTTGATATATTGTAAATAATTCTAACATAACGGTTATTGCAGGGGATACAAAATTTGTTCATCAAATTAGTGATATTTTTTTTATACCTTTTATGAATTGGTATAATAACGTTGGTTCGATGTTTGTAAGTTCTGTGGCATGACTTCTCTCCGAGATATGCAGTGCGAAAAGTTTCATTTGTTTGGAAGGTGCCACGCCCCCATTTCCCTTATCGTAAAATTGTTTGGATATGTTAGAGGCTAATCTTATTTAATTCCTCAGCGATTTAAATTTTCTAACGTAAATACTTCCCAAAATATTCGGCATGAAAGAATTAGGAGAGTAGCGATGCCACGTCCCTTAAATATATTGAAATAAAAAGTATTCTATCTTTTAAGTTCGACCATCTTTTAAGTTGTTATCAAGGAGAACCAACCCTAATCAAACTGCACATTGTTTGCAGCAGTTTGTTTGAACCATGCACCTAATTTGCATGCATTCCAATTTAAGTGAGAAATCTTAAAACCGATTGAGAAGAAATAATCTTTGAGTAACTCTTGCCATGCAATATTTCCCTACTAGTTTTCACTTATTAATATTTTTTTTTTTATTAAGAGGCCTTTCTTTTTATCTGGGGGGTATGTATGTATGTAAGTTATAATATTAAAAAGTGACAATTTTATAAATGAGATAGTGATGCACAAATGAAAGCTAGTGACCAAGAGAACATTTGTTCCATAGAAACTGTAAGTTCATTCTGCCAACTTCATTTTTTATTATATTTACTACTAGTAAAGTCCGCTCGCTTCGCTGCGTCTTAGAACTAATAAGAGACTAAGTCCGATTTTAATCATTATGTATATCCCATACCAGATAGTATATGGAACTTAATTACATCTCTTATTGCAACACTCATTATTACCTTTCGTTTGGTACCCATATTGTACTAAACACATTTTTGGTCACCTTGGTCTACATATCGGTCAATATCTCCGAAACTGGTCGAGCTATCGGAACAAATGATATCTTAAATTTTAAGTTAAACGTCAGTAATGCAACAGTAAAAGTTAAATTTCATTCAGCATTCAGCAGTTTTTGAGTGATGCGCGACCAAACATACAGACAGACAGACAGACAGAAAGAAAGACAAAAATTCTAAAAGCAGTTGATTTGGCTTGGCTTCTATTGGCTTAATAATGTCCAGACATCGACCTTTTACAATTTTATTATATGTAGAGATACTTTTTATTTTTTTAACAGGAGTGTTGGTTTAAAATAATTTGAATTAAAGCTAAAGGTGCTCAACATTTATTTTTCCATTTTTGAAATCTCCAACAAGCAAGGACCGTAAGTAATGATTATTTTTATTTTTTACTTATTCTTGAATTTTATTTTAATTTTGATAATAAAACTCAAAGCGTAATATGTCCTGAACTATGAGGAGCCAGGGAGGGCATGTTAAACTTCTTTTGGTGATAGGATCTAATGTACACACGCACATATGTACATAATAGCGTATGCAAGTAATTCGTTTTATGTTCTTGATTTTGACTTTCACCATATACATTTTTGTAGTTGGTTTTTTTTTTGTTTTGATCATTACATATCTATGCCATTGCATTCGTTTTTTTTATTTATTTAGTCACCGCATTTTTGTGTCGCTTTTGTTAACTAAATACTTCTCTGCATTTCATTCCAATTTTGAAACCATCAATGTTAAATGCGCACGCGCGAATGTTGCTTTGATCATCAATTTGGATTTAGAGCAGTTTAAGTGCGCTCGCTTTTTATTTCGATTGTTTACTTCTTTCTATTTGCACTTGTCTTCATATTTATGTTTTTCGTTATTAATTTTTTTCAACGATTTTTTTATTTTCAATTAACTGGAAATTGTTTACTTTATCAAACAAGTGACTTTTTATTTGTGTATATTAGCCATATCACCATGGCCGACTTTCTATTTTCGCAGTAAAGTAAAGGAAAAAACGCTTCAACGCACCCAAAATTCGGCTATATTTGAAGTAAACTTTTATTGTAAACTACAGACGTTTTTAACTTTTTGCCTTTTGTGGCTTAATTTCTTTCGCCGAGTTTATTCTCCGTTGGGTTTTCATATAGCTAACTGTTTATGTTGAATAGCGTTGGCAGACTGTTTTCATGTTTAAAGTAGCTGTTGCTGTATTACTCCAACTGACTTAAATGGTTATCAGCAAGAGAAAAACTTGGCCACTCAACGGCTATTTTGTGCGTGATTTCTTGATCTTTTTTCTTGAGTAATATGTACAGCGATTGAGGCGGGAGTTAACAAGAGAGTGGCGTTCTTCTTTATTGAAAAGTATTGGCTTTTATTTATGTTAGCTAAAATAGTTCCTATCTTTAAGATGTATAAGGCAGGTGCTGTGTGATTGCATTAAGGCAATGGCGTCCAGTCTCTTTATTAACATTCGCTTTGATTTATTAGCTTATTTTAAAAAGTTGTTTGATCATTTTCGACAATTACCTTTTAGCGAATTTTCTCTCAATCATGATTAATAAAAAAAGTTGGCTCTGCGACCTACATGTAACCACAGTCAAAATGGGACAGTCAGGTTGTGTTTATTACACAACGCAGACCAATGCTGTGGTTAGGGGGGAGTAGTTTAACGCAACAACATAGGTTTCTAGTTCAACTATATTTTGTACCATATTTAAAACTAAAGTTTATATATTGGAAAAAAAAAACAGTAAAGACGTTCTTACCTATTTAATTACAATCGATTGTATTGACGGGCGAACGGACATTTTGGTATTGTTATTGATGGGACTATCTCTTCTTCTCATACTTACAAACAGCAGACCAAACGTATTATACCATTTTTGGTCATGAAAGGTACAATGACAAGAGTTGTTAATTACTTTTTTTTTTGATACCGAAATTATACTTTCAGAATTGTTCTGAATAGGCAAGCGTTGGGTTGACAAGGCCTCGAGTGAGTTGGGGGCAAGGTACTGACAGAGGGTAGTTCGATTTTTTTTGTTTGAGTATCGAGAAAAAAAATTCCCCTAAGGTTTTTGGAAAAGCCCAAATACAGTCTTTGTGACATGAATATATCAATCTGGTATGCTCAGGTACCTTTAGGTACTAGCCCGACCCTTCCATTAGAAATTGGGGGTTGCCAGAGCCTCGTTGGTTCAACTTGTGGATTAGAGAAGCTATGTAACTATGAAGCCATGTATATTAGAAATTATTAGGGTGTATGGAGGAAAAAGGTTGAGGTTTTCATAACTTTTTTTTGTCATCCTATAAAAACAGCGAATTTGTGTTTTTTTAAAAATAATTTTTATGTTTTATGTTCGATTTTTAAACGTCATATTTTGGTAATAGGGTCAGAATTTCTGGAAGGGATCACTTAAATAACTGAAAACTTATTTTATTTATTGTTTAAAGTTGAATAACAGCCGATATACTGGACCGATTGTGACAATTCAAATACAAGTTTCTTCGCTTTTAAAAACTTTCCAAGAGCATACTTAAAATTTCCTACTATTACTTATTTTTCACAAAAAACAAATGCGTAAAATTTCATTTCTAAAATATTTCGTTGGGGAAAAACTGGCTCGCCATATGGATGCCAGATATTACAATTTGGACACGTCGCACTCTAAGGTTTTGATTTGGAAAAATAAATTTTGATTAACACATTTCAAAAACATATCGAACATTGAAAACAAGGGTCAAATGGAAAAGTCGAAGGAAAAAAATAAATTTCGCCTGTGTTACAGGGTGCTAAAAAATGTCTTATTTTGTAATCTCCAACAAGTAAACATTCGAACTAGGGGCAAATTTTAAAAATTTTAATTTGGTGAAACGCTTTAATATAGTATATATTGTCCTTAACAACCACTTGAACTCATCCGGTACGGTAAAATATTTTGGATAACCTCGGGTGACAAGTGACTTGATACACTTTTCATGCCCAGGTGCACAGTTTTTCAAGGCCAAGGCTTAAATATCACTGTTTTCTAATCTCTGGAGGAATAATCAATCAATAAGATCAATGTCTTTGTTATCTTTGAAATCGTATTTTCGCAATCTAACATAACCTAATGATCGTGGGAATATGCCCAACTACTCGTATTCGTCGGTTTTGCTATGTAAATAAGTGAATTTGCAAATTCATGTCACGGGGAGTCGGTCAAGCACTCCATAATAATCAACAGGTCAATATACTAATTTTGCTTGTCTGACCTTGAAAATGCAGCACGTTATTAGTAAACAAATTATTTAACAAACATATTTACATACATATTTAAGTGTGTATAAGTAGAGCTGTGACCTCATTAATTCCTTAGAGCTGTGAACTTTTCAACAATCTTAATTTCCATATTCATGTTAACATCAATAAGATAATATATGCAAGTGTGTATTAAATTTAATTAAATGGATGGTTTATAAATTATATGAAAATAACATTGAGTTAGCCATGGAATGCCCTACAATAATAAAAAAATATATAATTTTTACGTGCGCATGCGTTTTTTCTACGTAAACAAAATCTTTATGGCACATTTGTTTTATGTTTTTCTTTTGATTTTATTTTCCATTTTTTATTTACTGTCTGCTACTGTTACGTAGTAACTATAAATGCCATTAAGTAAACTACATAATAAATACATACATACTAACAAATCTACATAAGAAATTTGGATGTACGGACATACAAGTTTAGCGAAATGAAAAACTAGCAAGTGCAATCTTATTTCATGAGCCAAAGAAAATTGTACAATATACTTTTTGCAACGCTTTTATATCAGAGTAAAGCATGAAGTACGAACGCAACACAGTTGGCCAGGGGCTGGAGAATTGTTACCAAAATTAATAATTTGGAGGTGTATAAGCTACGACAACTTTTCTTATGAAATATTCTAAACGCATATAAGTTTATGTTTGCAATCCTAATAAACTTTAAACCATCACTGTCCTCATAATCATAAACTTAAAATTATATTTAAAAATTAATCTTTTATCCAGATTATTTAAATAGCTGATCTGACTAGGCTGGTTCCAAGAGGGATGAGTTCAGACTAGGTTAGGCTACGAGCACATAAAGTTAACCCTGTAACAGACCAATTTTTGTTGAAAATGCAGAAACTCATACCTACTTACTGTAGTGCGATATAAGTACTTGAATTTGAAGTCATATATCCAAAAGGGTTTATAATTTTGCTTTCGGGGCTGAAACCCCCCACCCCGCTACTAGCCGGACTATCCTGTTAATTACCCACTCCGCCTTTAGGCGGGGTATGATTTTTGGCCAATAATTTTATTAATTTCATCATAAATCCACAAATTTTTCATAATTTCTAATCCTTAACAACTATTTCACTTTTTGTAGTTACCAAAAACACTTCTGTCAAAATAAATTTTTTTTGCAAATTGCACTCAATTTTTCAACAGAAACAAAATAACGAAGCTCTGCCACCACTTAAAACTATAAAATTAAGGTTACGACGTAGATAAAATATTTGGCGAAGATTATGTGTAAATAATTATAGAAGAAAAATAGAGGTATGCGGGTTATATCTGTTTAACTTGACCCCGCCTAAAGGCGGTCCTGCCGGTTAGAGGGTTAATGTGGGTGATGAACAGGGATAGGACTTATTGGAAATTGCCTTTTTTTCTGGGAACAGATATGGTGATATTGATTGAGAATGCCCACGAATTAGCATCACCTGGTGCCAGCTATACACATTTTATTTTGCCTTAGTTTGTCTTTTTTAAAAGAAATGCTTTTTTTTTGTCTTTTTCGAAATAAATACATTTTTCCTTTTTGGATTATTATTTCCTCTTTCAAAAATTACTGCACTGCAGTTTAATTCAAAATAATTTTCCAGACTGTTTAAAGGCTTTCCCCGCGATAATCGATTGAAAGTGCTACCCCAAAGGCTTTGGTGTCAAAGGCTTCATTGGAATCAAAGTTAAAACCTAAAGTATGAATAAAACTAGTCTACCATTTGTTTTTTATCGTTTTCGTTATAAGTTCATAAGTGCCTTTATGAAAATAAATGAATTTTTCAACTTATTATTTTTTTGCTGCCTTTTTTTTTAATATTTTTTAGTGCCTTTTCCTGCCACTTTGTTTTGCCTTTTTACTGGTTTTTAGGTCCTAAAAATCCTATTCCTGATTTCCTTTGATTGTTGTCGTTATCTGCCAACAGTGTAGACAATGTTTTAGACATTCTGTCTATATGTAAATCATGTACATATGTTGGACTTTTTGTTTTTGTACATTCTTCTTTTGTATTTTTAGAAGATAGTTATTGTACATACCCGTGCTCCGGTGTCAATGTATTTTGTTATTGGTTTTTACGGTCTGTTCATTTGACATATTTTTGTAAGTTTTACGAGCTCAAGACTAGTTGATAATAATTCTTTGCCAATTATTATTATTTTTGATTAAAGGAAAAAATGAAAGCAACGAACATATGTATACAGGCTATAGTTATAGTACTATTTCGAAAACGATATATATGTATAAAACTGATTCATAGAGTCTTCCCGATTTTATTATTTGCGGTATTAAGTTCCTTCATTTTGTCTTTCGATTTTCCTAAGAATGCCTATGTTTTTACTAAACGCGTTTTATGCCCATTTGAACAGTTCTATTGATTTTATTGATAATCTTTTTCGGACTTTTGAGTCCGAATTTCGACTAATTTGCATTCGGACCCTTGTGAACCAATCTGTGTTTCCTTGAATTGTTTTTTTAACCAAATTTATGTTCAATCAAACCCATACATTAGGAAAAAAAATTCTCTTGTATTTTATTCCACCAACTTTCGCAGTGCCCCTCATCTTATATATAAATAGACAAGATGAATGCAATGTAGAACCGTTTTCTGCTAAACTATAATTCTAAGGTATACAAATTATATATGTATAGATAGGAAATTTTGAGGTGTACTTTTATCCGTAAATAAAAAAAATTTAAAAAATCATTTTAATATAAAAAATTTAATATAAAAGTCACACCACTACACATTTACTTATTCACACTATAGACACGCTGTGTGTGTGTGTACTTGCTTTTTGTTTACTATGCTGAATCGTGAGCATGGCCGAGGAGTTGCTTTGTAGGAAAAAATTAAGAGCCGTAGTAGTGTGAGTAGACTTGCCATGCATGTTTTTGTGTTATTCGTGTGGTCGGCTCTCACTGTGAGTGCGAAGAGTTGGTAGTAGACCAATGAAAAATAAGTATTCGCACTATAGAGCCTCTGTTGTGTCATGCATTCTTGCTTTAGTTATTATTATTGTATTGATCACTGGCTACGATACCAAGTGTCAGGGGCTCTCCCGAGAGCACGAAAAGTTGCTTTGTTGGAGACATTAAACAAGCAATGTAAAATATGAGCAAATATGTAAAATTCATTGCTGATACCTACAAACAGGGTTTACAAAAATAAAATAAATGATTACTCATAAAGAGTATTAAACACCGAAGAAAATTAAAGGAAAATAGAGGAAAGGAAAAGAATTGAAGAAAGGGAAAAGGAAAGGAAGGAAAGGGAAGGGAATGGAAAGGATAGGAAGGGATAGGGAATTAAAGGAAAGGTAAGAAAACGAAGGGGAAAGAAAGAAAATAAAAGGAAGGGAAGGGAAAGGAAAATAAGTTTGAGGTAAGTAAAAAATAAAATAAGAGAGTAAAAAAAGAAATCAAGGAAAATAAAAATATGCTAGAGGAAAGGAACGACATAGAAAGGAAGAAAAAAAGGCGGATAAAGCATACCTACAGCAAAAAAATAAAATAAAGTTTATTCGTTGAATTTCAACCACTGGGCGAACTCTAGTATATGTAAATCAGTGATCCGAATCCCGGGATTGTAAAATTATGTCGCAAAAATCCCGAGATATAAAAATCCAAAAAATTGGCATCCCTATTATAAACAATTATATGTGTACTAACTACTCTGTATGCCCTTTTTATTTACATGCTTGAAGCCTACAACTATTTTGATGAGCATTAATATTGCTCTGTTTGTTAGATAAATTTTTCTCAATACGTCAGCTTAAAATAATAATGCTGCCCTTCTTAAAGTTATAAATTCCCACAAGTATTTCTGAACTTAGATACTCAGCTAACACTCTGCTAATTATGAAAAAATCTAACAAAATACTCTTGCAGTCAAACCAACCAGTTGAAAACAACTTCAGTACAGGAATTGCAGCAACACGCGACTAGTGAGCCCACTATCTTTTTCACATTTTAGCAATTGGTATTTATTAGCCGTAGGTTAGTTCTGAACTAGTCGAATTTGTTGCAGGGATATTTACAGAATTGAGTATATTTACAAATCATGAAAACAAACGACGAATAGATCTCACTAAACAGAGAGGTACACGGTCTTATTGATGTCTACATAAGCTCAATCTTTAAACTTGTAGTTGGTACAGTTCTCAGCTGTTTCGGAATAATTCGATTTCAATCCGAAAACTCGTTTTTTTTATCTGGTGCTCTTTATGACTAGTCTGCAGTTTCACTGATGCAGGCTATGCCTGTAAACAAATGGCCCATATTTTTATGATCATGCTGGCTAAACGACGCATGCGCAAGCGTGATAGTCCCGTCACGCTACTGCAACTACATTTACTTAACGAATTATTTACCAATAGCGACGATGAGCAAATACTGCTACTCGTATAATAAAGTTTAATATTTAGTCCAATATGGTTAGAAAAAACCCACAAAAGACATTGAACTACACATAGCTTTGAATGTACAAATATGTACTTAAAGTAAATAATAATTGGACCATTGAACTAGAGATTAAACACACAGTATATACGAAGTAAAGTTTTGGGGATTGACAGAGATAAATCTACGCTTTGTTCGGACTTTCGGTAGTGCGCGCATCCTAGAAAGTGGAGCATTGAATGTCTAAGGTGGATTGAACATGATTATAATCAATCTCTATTTCATTTTGCCATCGCATTACTCGTGAACGGATGGAAAAATTTTGCTAATTCTTTTTTTGCTGTGTTTATTACTGTCAGAAGAAGGTTCTTCCGAAGGAAAATACTATGGTGTGGTAACAATGAATAGAAATAGGAATTTAGCTGAACAAAGAACCATCGTTCCGATAGTCTAAAGGTAAGCAGAGCGTGCCAAAATTTTGCTGGTAAAGAAGTCTAGCAGCTTGCGAAATGGATCGATAAGAAAAACTATGGCGGTTGCCTCTAAAATTGTATCAAATTAGTATTCTTGGCGATTACTCGGTAATCGATTTGTTTAGAAATAAATCGATTTGTGAAAAATCATTTTTTTGTTCATAAATCGATTTTTTATGCTAAAAACTCCGGTTCAATGTATCAGTCAAAGTATATTATAAATAATTACTTTAAGTTACAGTCTTTTAAGATAAGTAATCTCTACATATAATAAAATTGTAAAAGGTCGATGTCTGTACATTGCAGATATTTAAGCAAAATCGATAGGAGGGATCATTATTGAGCCAGTATAAGCCAAATCAACAATTTTTAGAATTTTTGTCTGTCTGTCTGTATGTTTGGGCGCGCATCACTCAAAAACTACTGAATGGAATTGAATGGAATTTCAACCGTTGTATTACTAGACGTTTAACTTAAAATTTAAGATATCATATGTTCCTATATCTGGACCAGCTTCGGAGATATCGACCAATATGTGGGCCAAGGTGACTAAAAATGTGTTTAGTACAATATGGGTATCAAATTAAAGGTGATAATAAGTGCTTTAACAAGCAATGTAATTAAGCAATGTGAAAGATATAATGATTAAAATTAGACTCAGTCTATTATAAGTTCTGTGACGCAGCGAAGCGGGGACGGGTTTACTAGTCTATAGGTAATATAAATGCGCAAGTTGAGGGAAATTGTCCCTCTTTATGGCCAAACTATACATCTAAGGTATTAACAATTCTATATGTATGGATAGGTATATCCAAACTTCAGTACCGTCAATCAAAAAAACTTTAAAAAAATTAATTTAAATGTAGCAAAATTACCCTGCAAAAAATGCGATTAGACCGGGATGCGTCCGGGATCAGTCGCAAGGGAACATGCGACTAATGCCACTTTTGATCCCTTTATATGGAGTGAATTGTTGCCGTTTGTTCGAGCATGTCCTAAGAGAGACTAATCATACCCTTTTATACCCAAAAGGTTATAAATAGAGGAGAGTTGCATTTTAGACCCCTAACGGAGCAGAAAGAGACTAGACTAGAGAATAGTTTTAGTTCGTAGATGCACAGCTTTTTTTCTTGTGACGATAGGCTCTCTTGAACGACTTATTATAAAAAACTGAATAAACAAAACAAAATATTCCATATTCTAGTATGTTAGGTACATAAATGTGTATGAATTGAATTGATGCGAGCTTTGTAATGAAATTCGAAAACGCAAAACAATTAACGACAATGTTTTGTATTTTACGATAGCTAAATAAAATTGTAAAAAAAAAAAGAATAATGTTAATAATACATAAATAAGTTAACTCTGGCATTAAATTAAAAATGACGCGATTTTAGTTCGTAGATGCACAGCTTTTCTTCTTGTGACGATAGGCTCTCTTGAACGATTTTGCCTTTTCAAAATGTATGGCTTTTCGAAGCATATCCTCCGGCGACAATCCTTTAAAATGCATAAAATAATTACCAGTCAATATACTGTAAAAACTGGGAAACGATTTAAGGGCAATTTTCTGATGTGTACCATCCATATTTAGTACTTTTATTATTTCAATACTCAACACCAACTTAATATTTTTCATATTATGCATAGAATAGCCGACACCGCAGATTCCTGTAACGTTTGTACAACTGGTATTAAAAACTACAATCGCGTAAATTCATGTGCTAATCCAAAAGTTCAGTACTGCATACAAACATTCCAAAAACCGTGGAAGTACTTACACACTTTCCAAAATTAGCACATAGACTTACATAAACATCTTTGCTGGCACTTGTACGAGGTGTGTTCAAAAAGTATCGCGAATTTTGAATTTTCGCTGGTTACGTATATTCGAATTTCGAATTTTTTTGTGGCGTTATGTTGGTACTCATGTCTCTCACTTATGCCGACAAGCTCGGCCATTTTGAATGTTCAGTTAATTGTTGACAGCTGCTTTGCTTGCACGTGTTTTGGATCGTCTTCGATTTTTACGCGAAATTCGTACCAAAATTGCTCAATTGTGACCAAAAACAGCATCGCATGAACATTGCTAATGAGATGTTAAACTCTGTCCGCGACGACCCAAATTTGCTCCAGAGGGTCATAACTGGTGACGAATCGTGGGTTTATGGTTATGACGTGGAAACCAAAGCTCAATCATCTCAATGGAAGCTGCCGCACGAACCAAGACCGAAAAAAGCGCGCCAAGTTCGGTCGAATGTGAAAGTTTTGCTGACAGTTTTCTTCGATTGCAGGGGCGTGGTGCATCATGAGTTCTTGCCACAGGGAAGAACGGTCAATAAGGAATATTACCTGCAAGTTATGCGCAATTTGCGCGAAGCAATCCGCCAGAAACGCCCGGATTTGTGGAAGAACAAAAATTGGCTTTTGCACCACGATAACGCCCCTGCTCACGCATCGTTGCTTGTGCGCGACTTTTTGGCCAAAAACAACACACTAATGATGCCGCAGCCACCGTATTCCCCAGATCTGGCCCCCTGTGACTTTTTCTTGTTCCCTAAACTGAAGAGGCCCATGAAAGGACGACGTTACGCTTCTCTTGATGAGATAAAGACGGCATCGAAGGAGGAGCTGAACAAGATACAAAAAAATGATTTTTTGAAGTGCTTCGAAGATTGGAAAAACCGTTGGCACAAGTGTATAATATCTCATGGGGATTACTTTGAAGGGGACAAAATAGATATTCATGAATAAATAAATAATTTTTGAAAAAACACAAAATTCGCGATACTTTTTGAACACACCTCGTATGTCCCTGTTTATATAAAAAAAAATACATTTATCTACGAATTTAGTTTTGCCCTTTTTTCCATTGTGGATTACAACAATATTATTCGATTTCTCGGCGGCCAATATAGTGGCATATATTTCTGTTACTCGAAAATAAGAGAAATTTCCTTAGGCGAAATTAAAAGTTTCTTCGCAGAAAATAAGAGAAATTTCCTTAGGCGAAATTAAAAGTTTCTTCGCAGAAAAGAAACTTTTAATTTCGCCTAAGGAAATTTCTCTTATTTTCGAGTAACACAACTATATGCCACTATATTGGCCGCCGAGAAATCGAATAATATTGTTGTAATCCACAATGGAAAAAAGGGCAAAACTAAATTCGTAGATAAATGTATTTTTTTTTTATATAAACAGGGACATACTCGTATGTATGAAAACGAACATATACGAGGTGTGTTCAAAAAGTATCGCGAATTTTGTGTTTTTTCAAAAATTATTTATTTATTCATGAATATCTATTTTGTCCCCTTCAAAGTAATCCCCATGAGATATTATACACTTGTGCCAACGGTTTTTCCAATCTTCGAAGCACTTCAAAAAATCATTTTTTTGTATCTTGTGTCGCAGCTTCCATTGAGATGATTGAGCTTTGGTTTCCACGTCATAACCATAAACCCACGATTCGTCACCAGTTATGACCCTCTGGAGCAAATTTGGGTCGTCGCGGACAGAGTTTAACATCTCATTAGCAATGTTCATGCGATGCTGTTTTTGGTCACAATTGAGCAATTTTGGTACGAATTTCGCGGCGACCCGTCTCATGCCCAAATCATTGATAAAAATCGAATGGCACGAGCCAATCGATATGTTAAGGTCCTCAGCAACTTCTCTAACGGTGATTCGACGATTGGCCAATACCATTTTCTCCACTTCATTAATTTTTTCGTCTGTTGTTGAAGTGCTCGGGCGTCCGGCACGCTCTTCGTCGTTCACATCTTCTCGGCCTTCTGAGAACATTTTGTACCACCGATAAACGTTGCTTCGGTCCAAGGTAGCTTCTCCGTATGCCACAGTCAACATTCGGAATGCATCCGCGCACTTAATTTCGTTTTTCACACAAAATTTGATACAGGTTCTTTGATCCATTTTTTTGAATAGGTAAAAATCGAAGACGATCCAAAACACGTGCAAGCAAAGCAGCTGTCAACAATTAACTGAACATTCAAAATGGCCGAGCTTGTCGGCATAAGTGAGAGACATGAGTACCAACATAACGCCACAAAAAATTCGAAATTCGAATATACGTAACCAGCGAAAATTCAAAATTCGCGATACGTTTTGAGCACACCTCGTATATATAATAAAAAAAAACCCTGCTAAATTTAAACTTTAAGGCCAAAATCGATATTGTAAAAATTAACAGGTTATAAAAAACTTGAAATTTGTTTGCCCAAATGGGTTTAAAACACGTCGACACCAGCGTCGTATCACCAGGTAAGGGGATCGGGAAACCGCTCCTTTGCGGTATATCCTCGTCACAAGAATCCTCACAAAATTTTCAGGAACCCGGAACACAGCAATCACTTATCACCTCATTAAAGTTGATATATCGTGCGGAATAAATTACGCGATAAACTTTCTTACACGACTTTATACTTCGAACTCCGTGTTGACTTTAATAATTGTCCGATCGCGTACACTTAAGGCCAGGGTATCCTTTTCTGGTTTGGCTTTATCCACTAGAAGACCACGATCTACCAAATTCTGCCCTTTATATATTAACTTAGTAAGGTGGCGTGATTTTAAGAGGGGATAGATATATAGAAATGAAAAAAATATATATATGACTATCGCTTTTTGAATTTTTTTGTTTATATCAAGTTATGTATTTAACCCTTGCTTTCTTTTATGTCTTTGGTATGATACCAGCCGACCTTACCATTTTTTATATCTTGCAATTGATACAATGAATTTCCTTTTGTGTGAAGAACAGTGGCTTTAACAAAAACGGGTGCTAGCTTGGCGTTAAACTTACTGGCTTTGTCGCTCAAAACAAAATTTCGGCGATATACTTTTTCACCTATAGTAAAAGTTTTAACTCGGCTACGAAGGTTATAGCGTTTAGCTGAACTTTCAAATGCGCTTTGTATGTTTTTGGCCAACTCCGTACGCACGAGTCGGACCTTGTCTATGCGGTCTATTACAAACTCGGTGGTTGATCCACGGATATGATGCCTCTCACCTCCCATTAAACATCTTCTCTTTCCTTACTGGAGGAGGAAGGTTGAACTGGTCATTACAAATCGCTCCAGTGGCAGTTGGGCATATATGCAAGGGAGTACCGAAGCGTACCTGATTCATATCCCGCAAAACCTTCAGGGAGTATTTTTGTCGCTACTCAAACAAACAAACAAAGTAAAGGTATGACAAGGAAACGAAAGGAAAGGAAAGGGCAGAAAAGGAATGGATAAGCAAGAAAAGATAACAATAAAATAAATTAAAAATAGTTAATATTAAATAAAGTTTTGTGGTTGAATTTCGGCCACTGGGTGATCTATAAAAAAACCAAATAGTGGATTTTAAGAATTCAGGTTCGAATGATTCGCATACAAATGTTCAATACTTTTAAATATTTTAGTACGGTAAAAAAAATTTTTAGTTATAAGAGTAAAGAATCAGCCCTATTTTAAACAAAATTCCGCACGGAGTTTTTTACCTCTTTCATTCCTCGTATTCTGAAATTTTTCTTCTCCCTTTCATTTTATTTTGAACAATATTCGATAATGGGAAAACCATAGAGGGAGATTATAACCATGGGTAGATGCAACGCCTGCCCATAGTATTTTCGCACTGAAAAATGTTTTGAGTATGTAGTCGGGAAGTAATTCGTTTTGATTGGTCGATAATAGTTTTGTTCTAATTAATTAATGAATTTAAGGTTAATGGGCATCACTAACAAAATTAGTAAAATTGTTTTATATTTACTATTCTCTAATAATTACTTAACATTTTTCATTCACAGGGATTTACATATGTAGCGCCATCAATTTTAGAGGACATGCATCGTGCCAATCGTATGCCAGCACGTTCACCACGCCGCACACCACGTCAACATCATGAAGGTTCATATCGTATGCAATTTCCACCACAACGTGGCGTTTATCCACGTGCCACTCCACCACATCTACAAGCTTTCCCACCACGCCCATCACCCCAAGACGAAATGATGGATGTACAGGGTGTACCAATACTGTAGTCAAAAGCTGAATGCAGCAGCAGCAGCAAAAATAGCAACAGGAAAACGCTTGCAACTGGCAAGGCTAGAATACATACAAAAATGCGAACGAAACAAACTAATAATGATGGTGGTAGTAGTAAAAACGCAAAGCAGAAAGTAAATGATGATGTTAAGAACTAATTGAACGTTTTATATACAAGGCCGTCTAAGAAGAGTTTTTATTTCTTCCAACCAGATGCAAAAATTTTGTTTCGGGTGCGTAATATTAAGGGTGTTCGCATTTTTACGTTTGCAATGGGAGTTATCTTCATTGAAAACCCCACTGTGCTTCTTCTAAATTTTTATAACTTTCCAAAGAGGTATCAAACAGAAAATTACCAGATTTATTTTGTTAGAGAGAGATTTTATACAGCTCCGTTTTCATTGATATATCACTCAAAACTTACTTAAATTCAAAGTTGGACTATTCAACCTCTCGGTGCTATATTCGCTGATTACCTTCATCGCGAATAATAATTTTATGTTGAACTAAAAAAACTGGTAAAGCATAGCCTCTAATTTTGCAATATTCAAATATGAATTAGACAGATTTTTGCATTTGGAAGATCAATTTCTGACAAACTTTTTAAAAATACCCGTTAAACATCCTGGGCATTCCTATAATTTAGAGGGTGAATATGATCGTGTATGAGTATTCTATGACTTTTTTTATAAAAAGGGCTCGCTTTCCCAATTTTTAACGAGAAAAATATGTCATTCAAAAACATTAAGAAATCAGTGATAGATTATACTGGGAAGCTTCGTAAAAGAGTCTGTCTAGTCCAATAATTGTTCAGGTTCATATAATATAAGTCACTTAACGGAGGATCATCCCAAGAAGGAAAATACATTAATTTCCCAAAAAAGATAGTAAGTGCTCCGAATTATAACTCCTTTCTGTTTTGTGGCGCTGAATGTTTGCTGGGTAATTTTATTAAAATGTTTTTGCTTGCTTTCATTGTGATTGCCATTGAAAAACGCAAAATGCTATGCACCCTAATACACATGACTGGTTATTGTTCACTCCAAAACGAAGCTGTGAGTATTTTTGGAAGAAACGAAAACTTTTTTTAAACTATTTATATTTACATATATTAGGGTGGGTCAAATTGTACTCACTAAAATTCTTAGAAGAGCTGGTAGCAAAAAACGATAAAAGTTGTGTAAAGCACCACAAATTAATATTAATACGTATTGAAATGAGTCAGCACCCACTAGCTAGATCAATGGAACTCATGGCGGCGGGGGTTTTTAACATTTTTAATACGTTGCTAAATTGGAGTTAATCTTTTCAGGTTTTTACCATTTGTAAAATTCTACGCCATCACATTCAATCAACCCCGTAAAATCGACCTTTGAATAAAAAGTTATAACAAGTTGGGTTTTGAAAAAGTTTGAGTACGTAAAGTAAGCTGAGTGGAAGGTCAAGCTATTTAAATTTTTTTTTTTTAAAAAACAGCCCATCTCAGAATTTGTTTGAAAAACCCAATATCTCAGATTTTTTTTCAATAACGCTCTATTTTAAAATTTGGTACTTTCCCATTCAAAAACGCCCTATCTTACCGAAATTTCAATACATACTCTGCTGCGATAGAGCGTTGTTAAAACAATTCTGAGATTATAGGGCGTTCTTCAACCAAACTCTGAAGTAAGGCGTTTTTAAAAAAAATATTTCGATATGGACTGGGTGATATAGTGTAGGAGTGTTGCGAGGACACCTCTTCAAATAGCGAAATTTGTATCCTAAACACAATTATAATATAAAGTGCGTTGCACGCAAGTGCTTTGCTCAGCTTCATGCTTAAATTGCCCACTGGCCCCATGTGGGTGCACCAATTTTTCGTAAAATTAAATACATATATTCAGTTTTTAACTTGTTATTTAACAAATGAATTAATGAGTGAGAATGAAAAGTAATTCCTACCGGCAAATTTGATTTGGGCGTTAATGGGCTAAATTTGAAGGCTTACCTTGTACCAAAGCTGTTTAGATCAGCCATAACTTAGAGCAGGAACTCATTAAAAGTTTATATTTCATCTTAGATTTGCCTGTATGAAAAAATGACCCACCCTTATATAGGATATATACAAAATACTACATACACACAAATGCGTTCTAATTACAAACACAACAAAAAAACAGAGAAAATAGATACTGAATAAAGTCACTAAAAGCAGTAGAAAGAAATTTTTTGATACAATAAATAAAATTACGCTGCTCTCGATCATTGCAGTGTTGGGAAAAAAAAAAATGTACTCAAAATTCAAAAAAGTATACATAGTTAATTATGTTTAATATCGGCGGCTGAGTGGATGGTCGCACTATTTCTTCAAAAACGTCGTAGATATCTCGGAATTTAAAAAATTTTCACAAATTCAGAAAAAAATTTTAAGATTTGCATGTAAATTTAGTTTCTTGGAGGTTTAAATATATTTTAATTGGGAATTATTAAAAAACTAATTAAATGCAGAAAGTTAGAAACAATGTTATTCCAAATTTTGAGTATATATTTATAGGCCACCAGTGTATTCATACAACAATCAACAACTATAAATGTTGATAAAATAACTATGCTAAACGAAATATTGTAAAATAGACAAAAAAAAATACTTATAGAGCGAATAGCATCAAATTAAAACATAAAACGAAATGCGGAACAAAAACACACACAAAGAGAACTACGAAAGTCTAAAAGAAGCAAAATTATCCGGATAAATGGCAACCCTAGATAAACAATTGCGCGCGTGTACGCAACAAAAAGTTAATAAACTAAGTTTCTATCGTAAAAAAACAAAAAAAAAACAAAAAAAAACAAAAAAATACAAAAAAAAATTTTGAGGAATAAAGTGTGAAAAATTGCGTTTAAGGTTAATATTAAAACACAGATAAAAAACAACTACATACATATACACATAGTACATACAAACTAACTACATAAAATAGATAAAACTCAAATGATAAATGAAAAAGTAAAGTTATGGGTAAATAAAAAAGAAACTCCTCAAAATATGGTATGTGTTTGGGCCATTCCATGTCAGATAGATAGTTACGTTTTTTATTTGACTGCACATTGGTGAAAGCTGAAAATAATTTTTTGTTTCAAAACCATTGTAAACTCAAAATTTCACTTATTTTCGGGGTTTGTACTAAATTTTTTTAATTTCGGTTTTAATTTTTGAATTTCTATTTAAAAAAAACAGGTTAGTAAAATTGTGTTGCCTCATTTTCTTTTATATAATAATTCTTATAATGCTTTAAAAATCCTTCAACTTTTAAAGAGCGCTATATTTTAAATATGTACAATTATAAACCTTTCAGTTTTTAATTGTAGAAAATTTTCTAATTCGATTTACAAAGTCTTTTGGGCGAGCAAAATTTTTCTATCTAAATTCTAAATATTTTTAGTAAAAAGCGTAGTTACGAGGTTAATTCAGAAATGCGAGGTTATATATTTGATTTTATCTATAATCGGAAAACAGCAACACAACAACAGTGCTAAATTTTGGAAATCTAAAAATTTTTGTTTTAAAATCCATTTATATTAAAAAAATGATTGATGATAGCGTGAATCAAACTTTTTTTTTAAACTACCAAGTTCTTATTTTGAAATTTAAAACTATGTAGCTTGAATTCCTAAATATCACAAAATCGACTTATACTTAAAAAAAAAAATTTAAATGAATAATTTGGATGAAGTGTGTCATAGTATTAATATTGGAACTTGATCACGAATGATATTGTGAATGGCTTTTAAAATGTTTAAAGGCCGGTATGCAGATCACAAGAAATTGCTCAAGAAAAATTTTGCATTTTTTCTTGCGTGAAAAATAGTATGGAAGTAAGAAAAATCCATGGTGAATAGTGAAGCAGCAAGAAGAAGAGCACATAAGCAAATAAACGAATTAAACGTTTTTTGCCAATAACTTTTCACTGAAACAAATTTTTTCTTTTCCGCTTTCAGATTATTGATACCGAGGTCAAAACGCGTCTTTTGATACCTCTCCCGACATTTTTGGACGTGTTTTACCAGTTAGCATATTACCAAATTACTGCTTTCTTCAAGAAATAAATACCGGTTGATATATTTCTTGCGGAAAGCTGTGTTGCCGTACTCAAATTTCACAATAAAATAGTAGTAAAATTACGTTGAGAACTGCGTACTACCTCAATAAAAGGTAACCCAAGGAATTTTCTTAAGCGTTTTTTTAAATGGAGTTTTTGCTTTTCTTGTGATCTGCATATCGGCCTTAAGGAATTGCTCAACTTTGTCCTTTTTTGTTTATATTTTCTTAAATTATTCTACTGCTGAATTTTTTACCATGTTATTATTGAAAGTATATCCTTTTTACATTAAATTATTTAAAAAAAACTTTATTTGGTTGAGAAAATAGTGAAGTTCTGAATATCGCATAGTTATCGAAGGAAAATATTTGTTTCATTTGTTTAGCAGAATATGATAAAAGAAAAATAGATTGGTCGATATGACAAGGAATGACCCATCATGTACATTAATATGTAAACGATAGTAAGAAAAGTCAAATAGTCAAACGTGTGCTCAACGTTGAATTGTGTTTTTTTTTTGACGTTCGACAGCAATTTTGCATTTTGCAACAACACCTTTTCAACAACATTATTGCGTTTTTTTTTACTTTTTGGTAAGACATGTACATATGTACATACATAAATACAATTGCAAAATGAAAGACCAACACTGTCAACTTCAAAACTATCAATTTTTATAGTTGCAGGTTAACAAAACAAAATAATTAAAAATATATAAATAGAAACAAATTCAAATAGATATGTGTGTACATAAATCGACATAGGCATTAGTCATTGTAATAACTAACAAAAAAGAAGCAGACGTTAAAAATATGTTCAGTTTATTTACTTAGTTCAATTTAGTTTATGTTATTATATATGAAAATGTGAACCATAACTTTAATAAATTTATGTTTAAAAAATTTTAAAATATCACTTTTATAAAATAAAAGATAAAAGGTGCCACAAGAAATTAAAACTAATAAAAAAAAATAAAAAAATCGTAAGGTTGTGCGATTATTTATTTAAAATATATTTACATACATACTTGATTTAGAATAATTTAATATCATTTAAAAAATTTAACTAATAAGTTTAGAAATTATTTAATCAAAATTTACTAAAATGCTATACAGAAAAAAATTAGCAAATGATTTCCTGGTTTTTTTAATAAAATATAAATAAATCTTTTATTGAAACTACAATTCCTCTTAAAGAAAAGAAATTGTTTCTTTAAATTTCGTTTTATCATTTTCTCAATTTTTACAATTTGTTTACCTAATAAATTTTTAGTTCCATTTATTTTATTTTATTTTTTCTCTATTCAGTTTCTATTTTCAAAACTGCTTCAACTTCTTCAAGGAAGTATATGTATCTATTTCTATTAATTTTTCCATCCCATTTTTGTCTCTTATTCGACTTTTCTCTCTTCTTTTAATATTTTTTTCTCTTTATTTTCAAGACTGCTTCAACTTAAAAAAGCATATATTTATTTTTTAATTACTTTAAAGGATATTATTATAAATTTTGATTATATTATATTTCATTTCCTTTATTCATATTATATCAACTTTTTGATACTTTTTTTCGGGGTTTTATTGGATTTTTTTAATTACTTTTTAAATTAAAAAAACTCGTACCGAAAATGTTTTTTCGTTATTTTATTTAAAGAAGATTAAAAAAGTTTTGAAAAAGTATACATTTTTTGGATTTTAAAGAACAAAATTTGTCTGGAAATAGACGATAAGGATTAATATCACCCTATTGCTGTCGGTTGGAAAGCACCATATCTCAGAATACTTTTGGAGAACACCCTATCTCAGAATTTGTTTCAAAATTTAGTATCTCAGCCGACATGGCGAACTAAATTCTTAGGAAGGGCATTTTTTTTATCGTTTCCTGGTCTTAGCCGTGGATGCGTATACGATTGTTCCTAAGCTCTTGCAATGACTACCGCAATTTCATATATCGTATCACATCAATAGTAGTAACTGAAATTTTTTAAAATTACAATTGCTGTAATCATAACCGTGGTTAGATTATTGTAATTGAAATTGGAAAAAGTTTAAGTGTGGATTGCTGTTAGCGAAATCCTTATCGCGTCCTATCGACTGAACCTAATATATCGATTAGAGAAAAATACAAACATTCTAAAAGCTTTTTTTTTGCTTCTATTACTCCAATGAAGAGTGCAGCGGGTGTTTTTATAAAATATCTATAATGTACAGACATCGGCATGTTATAATTGTACTCGTATTATAAAGACCAGAAGACTCGGCCACGTTTCGCTGAGTCTCAGCACTTATAATATACTGAGTCCGATTTTAAGCATTGTAACTCCGAAACCGGTTGAGATATGGATCATAATCATATCGCTTATTCCAGCACTCATTAGCACCTTTCGTTTGATACTCATATTGTACTAACATATTTTGTGGCACCTTGTCCACATATTGGTCGATAACTCGGAAACTGGTTGAGTTATCAAAATAAGGGATATCTTAAATTGTAATAAACATCTAGTAATACAACGGCTGACTTATTGAAATCAGGGATATTTTAAATTTTAACTTAAATCTAGTAATGCAACGGTGAAAGTTCCATTCAGTAGTTTTTGAGTGATGCGCGCCCAAACATGCAGACAGACAGACAACAATTCTAAAAACTTTTGATTTGGCTTCTGTTGGCCTAATAATCCCTCATCGATTTTTCTGAAATATCTTTAATGCAGAGTAAACGACAACTACAATTTTTTATATGCTACCATTTTATTATATGTAGAGATTAATATTTTGTTTGGAGATGCGAGATGTATTAGAATAAGTCGCACAAGTTAAGAGCTGCTTGACGAGATCTGAAAAAGTTATTCGAATAGAAATGTTTTAACCGTTGTGTGTTCACAGAAAAAAACTTACACTAGTGTACACCCGTGGTACCCGGGTACCTCGGTACATATCGACTTGAATTAAACAATATATATAGTCATAATGCATCCGATAGGCCTTAAAAAATACAAATGAGGAGAATAGACCTAACTCAAACTTCCTCAGTCAATTTTTCCATGATTTTGTTTCGTTTTACTGCACTCTGCATAATAATCAACAATTATTCATACCATGCTTAGCTGAAATTTGAAAAGAAAATCATCAGTCGGGATAATAGTATGCCATGACAAATTACTTAAGCGTTTGATTTATGTAAGTATGTCAAAAGTTTAGTAGGCTATCAATAAAATCTAAATTTAGAAATTTTTTTAAATAAAAAGATAGTAGGCCATGGAAAATAGCTAAAGAAGTTTAAATAGACCAATAGGAGGATGCCAATAGGAGGATGCCACGATAAAATATAAAATCAAAACCAAAGAAGGCCATGAATTCTGTTATTCTACGAGTATTTTATAAATAATTGCGAAATTTTAGATTAGTACTGCGCCTGTAGTTAACACGTAAAGAGTGATCCTAGTTTTTGTACAAACATTTGCGAAGTGTAGAAAAGGTGTGTACCTAACGAGTCTTATAGAATACATAAATAGCAATTTTTACGTGTAGTTAAATTTACAGTGAATTAAATGAATTAACCTATCTCAGTGACTATGGCCTCAGAAAAGAAAAAATTCAATTCAAAATGCTACGAAGAGCAGCAACAATCCCTTGAAGCTTTGCTCGCGGAGATTTTGTCAAGCGATGGGGATGGGTCAGAAGACGGCGATGCGATCGAATCAAATGAAATAGCTTCGGATGTTGAAAGTTTGAATGGTGATAACGTTAGCGTTGAATGGTATGATTCAGAAGACTCTTCCACAGATGAGGAGAGTGCAGAGGGAGTTGAATTTGAAGATGTAGCAGCTGCTACAAGTGTAATGTATGGGAAAGACAATACCGGCTGGAATATAAACCCTTCTCCTCAACTGAAAATAGGAATGCATAACATTCTTCGCCAGAAAGCTGGTCCGAGTCGAGGGACTAAAAATCTTTCAATAAAGGACACTTTTAAAACCTTTTTCGACGAAAGCATGTGCAGTATAATTACCCGTTTTAAAAAAAAAAGAATGGAGAGACCTAACTGCCACTGAGTTTGATGCCTACCTTGGAATATTAATTACTGCCGGAGTTCATGGCTCAAACAAAGAACATATTCAAGAGCTATGGAAGTCCGATGTTTATCCGCTTTATCGTGCTACAATGGGCATTAATCGATTTAAGGAAATCACAAGATTTCTTCGTTTTGATAACGCTACCACTAGATTAGAGCGATCTCAAAGCGACAAAGCTGCACCCATATCGGAAATATTTATGTTACTCAACGCAAACCTGAGTGCTAACTACAACCCTTCCGATTGCATTACCGTTGACTAGCAACTGTTTGGATACAGGGGTCGAACGCGTTTCACCCAATATATCCCCTCGAAGCCCGCCAAATACGGAATAAAGGTTTGGTGGGCTTGCGATGGGCGCACCTCGTTTCCTCTTCAAGGCCAAATTTACAAAGGAAAAGAAGGACCGAATCGCGAAGTCAACCAAGGAGAGAGAATAGTCGTAGATTTAGTTGGAATGTATAAATACACTGGGCGAAATATCACATGTGACAATTTTTTCACAAGTCTGTCGTTGGCACGATTCCTTAAGTCTTCACGACTTTCTCTAGTCGGAACTCTAAAGAAAAACAAATCGTACATTCTACTGGAGATGAAGGCAAATAAATCAAGAGAAATATTTTCATCCCAGTTTGGCTACTCAAATGATATTATTATGATGGACTCATATGTGCCCAAGAAAAATAAGTCTGTCATAATGTTATCAACGCTTCACACCAAAAACGAGGTACCCCATAGCTCAAGCAAGAAACCGGCTGTGATCGAGTACTACAACAGCACCGAAGGGGGCGTGGACACCATGGACAAGATGCTGGGTACTTACACATGCAAACGAAGAACGCAAAGATGGCCAGTGGCTTTTTTTTACAACATTATTGACCTTGCAGCACTCGCGGCGTTTATATGTTTCAAGGAAAACAATCCGGCTTTGATGAAAGCCACGAATTCTCGCCGAGGTTTCCTCAAACAGCTTGGAAGAGAATTAGCAATCTCCGTAGTGGAAAAGAGATCACGAATTCCAAATGTATATAAAAACTTTGCAACAAGAATTGGGATAGAAGCTCTGTTAGGTCACCCAATAAATAACGATAGGAGGATTACTTTTGCGCAGTAACCGTTTTTCACCGACCGATTATTGGTCAAATAAATAGTCATCAATATTCCGCGTTCTGGAGCAGTGTAGCCTAACATTGTTTATTAACGTGTATTTCGCATGTGTTTACTACACAAATGTCAAAACAGAACTGACTTTAGGGGCCAATCGCAAAATTTATAGCATTTTCTGATAGGAGGGTTACTTTTGCGCCACCTTGTATATAGAGGTACCCGGGTACCACTGGTGTACACTTAGCGGTGAAAAATCAAAAGTGTAGAAAAAAGCTAAGAATGAAAAAAAATAATTATTTTTTTCTTGTTGTTTTCTGTCCAAAAAACCCAGCTTAAGGCATATTATGAATATAAAGTTTGTCTTCCAGTGTTTTATATCAGAAAAACATAAAATAAACCCATTTGGTTACCCGGGTACCACGGGTGTACACATAAAGGTTAATGACATGAAAAACTCCCATGCAATGAGTTTGAAATCTATAATACGGACTGTAAGTATTGCTAGGTTTTCATTAAAAAATTAATAATACATTTAATAATAATAAAATCTTTTATTTAGTTCCAATAACTAGATATTTTAAGTAACAATTGAATGCAATTAAGAATTAAAAAAACTAAAATACTTTACTAATCGCACAACCTGATAAGAAAAATATATTCGAGATGTTTTTATAATATTTTAATGCATTTCTTAAGTATTTATTTATTTTTTCGCTTCTGTCTTTTTAAGACTGAATATCTCTGTGAAAAAAAACATTGAATTAGTTAAAGGATGGGATAGTTGTGGTGTTTAGGCATGTTTCACATGAAACGATCCTATATATTTACGTAGTCCATTAGGGATTCACTGAAGCCGAAACCAACATGTTCCAGATCCCCAATCAGCAAACAAGTTTCCGGGAATGTTCGAAACCAAATCAAACATATTTGCAATCGAACACAGCCATATTTGGACAAAACACCTAACTTTGGCGCTTTTGTAATAGCTAACAGTTCATTCATCAGAGAAATTTTGGTGTGTGGATTTTGGTGATGTGCCTATTTTCGGTTTTTATTTTATGTATCTACAACAATTGAATTGTTGCTTTTATGAACTAAAACCCACAAAGCGATGCTTTTGGGCTATACAATAAGGAAAGGTGGGGCTTGGGATTTTGAAGCTCGAAAACTAAAAAAATTCTAGAACCATAAAAAATGTTTATAGAGATTTCTGAAAGGTTTCAAATGATCTTAATGCCTAATGAACTCAAAACCACGTCCCAAAACAAGGGAGAACGGTTCCTACACGCGAAGTATAGTTCATGGGTTCATCTGCGCAGTCCAGTAGGTTATAATTTGCGTTTAAAAAAAAATATTGTAATACAATTTCTCACATCTTCGGTTATCATAGTTATGAAAAGAGTGCCTCTTAGTCGAAATGGCTAAAAGCGGTAAGTACTACAACTAGTTTTTATAAATCAAAAAAAAAAAATTATATCTCAGATATCAAAGGTTTGCTTATTAATCCTTTCGCGAACACACGAAATTTAGAAAATGTTAGCAGAATGGCACATGCATTTATAGCCGAAGTGATATTTTTGTCCCACTCACGAAAATTTCCGTTGTAGTTAAACAAAAAAAATCAAAAACAATCGAATTGGGGAACTAACTTAAATCTGGGGCCGAATTACGTTTTATGTTCCGTGATCGAAAGCGAATTTTTAAATCACAACAGCTCGAAGCCCATAATTCGAAATGACGGCATACGTGAGCAATTGGCTGGAGGTACTCGTCGGTTCAATTATGCATTATTACTCTTTTAAAAAATTGGACAGTTTCAACGTTATTGTGACTTAAAAAAACGGATTACGATCACGGAACGGATGCCGTAATTCGGCCCCTGATTTGCTTCTGCAGTTGACGTCGCCTATGTCCGACGTGTTTATATATGATTTTTTTTCTATGTCGGCTTATGCCGACGTGTCCGCGTAAGGGTTAAGCATAGAGTTTGCTCAAAGGCTTCTTCTGTCAAAATTAAAAAAATTCTATAAATTCGCCTTGGTTAAACCTTCGAACACTTTCTTAGCACCATTAGTTTGCTGATGCTAGTTATTCCCGTGGTGGTATAGTGCAGTGTGCTTAGCTATTAAAACGGTCCCTGGTTTTAATCCAGGCACATTTTTGAGGTGTAGCTAAGCGTAAATCTCGTCAGACGAATATCGTGCCAAATTTTGATTATTATTGTATTTCCGAGACGGCTTGTTCAGCGTATCACAATGTCTCATGTTTGGTAAAAATAACGAAAATGCAACTATGAGAAAATATGAGAATGCAACTATGCAAGACAAAGTACTCGCTGTCGTCGATAGCGGCTTCGGCGTATTTCTGCATTAGTCGCCATGTCAGTCTTGACAGAAGCAGGTTTGAAACCGTGAAGGGTTTTGTCAATATGGAAACCAGTGCGCCGGCAGTCCTTTACCACATATGAAGCCGGTACAATCATCTTGCGGCACCAGGCCGACTGCCATTGTAGCGATTTCGTTGACCCTGGAAACTGGGTCGAGTGCATTTTAGTCGCCTCTTACGACATATTCTAACCCCATAACCCGCAAGGCTTATAGGGATGACTGGCTAGTAGAACTCAACTGCGAGGTATAGAATCGGTATGTATGAAGAGAGTCAAATAATGGGTCTTGCTTTGAATGAGGAAGTGTTTGCTACCGTCAATGTTATGTTTGGCGCACCATCACAGTCACGTCATTGTTGGCATATAGAAATTTGAATCTGTGAAGAGTTTCGTGTATTTGAAAATCAACGTTAACGGCGAAAATAGCCTCAGCCGGGAAGCTCAACATAGAACCATTCACTCACAAGTGGTTTCTGTGGACAATTTAGAACTGAAGTCCTCTCTCAACGAACAAAGATAACGCTTAATAAGTCTCTCATAATACCTGTCCTGATGGATGTCTCGGAATAATTAAAGGTGTTAAAAGAAGATGAAATAGCAGCTAGAGTATGCAAAATAAATCTTCTCCGGAGAATTTATGGTTTTGCTCGGTGTTGACAATGCTTGGCGGATCCCACTGACGCGCGAAAAAAAGCCGCAGTATGACTTAATCTCACTTGGTGTTTCCAAAAAACGCAGCACTGCATAATTAAAAAAAATTACATTAGAAATATAAGATATGTCCGATACTCGACATCCATAGTGGAATCACAAGATGAATGGAATCACAAGATGAAGTAAATTATTAAAAAATAAAATAGATAAAACTTAAATGATAAATGAAAAAAGTAATGAAAAGAAACACCTCACAATATGGCCTCTTGCATATGTCCGATCCTCGAAACCAAGGTACAATAACAAGGTAAAGTCAACCCTACAGCAACAACATACTGGCGTAAAGAAACCAGAGAAATTTTTATTTGTGAGAAATTATGTGGTTGAAAAGTGATTATTATTGAATAATATCTCCATATTTGCAATTGTTTTTAGTATAAGCGTTAGAAAACCATAAAATTGCAAGTGCAACTAGCATTTGTTTACATTTTGGTTTAGATTCTGCTGTTTAAATTTACTTCTGATAATGTATACGCCAGTGTGTTCAATAATATTCAATCAGTTGAGGAAATGACGCAACCTTATTATTGAATCTTGCCCGAAACCCATAGTAAAAATTTTGTACAATTTTTAAAAATTTGATGCTCTCCGGACAGAGCTTATGTACTGTATTGTCGTTATTTTTTTTTGATATATCCTCAATTTCGTATTCATAACACAGAAAACAAAGAGATTTATAGTATAGGGTGTTTTTTTTACAGGTTTGTTTTTCGAATAGAGATAAAACTGGCATTTTGTGGTCAAATCTGGCAACTCTAATGTCATTTATGTTCAGTTTGGTTTGCCATTTCATCATGAACAGGTTGACAAAAGAACAACGCTTGCAAATCGTGCAAATTTATTTCGAAAATAATGGTTCAGTTCGCGAAGTTTACCGTGAGCTCCGTTCATTTTATGGTCGACATAATCGTCCATCAGAGCAATTAATTCGGTTAACCATGGATCGTTTTCGCACTACGTTTACTCTATGTGATAATACGCATCCGCAGAGACGTCGAACAGTGCGCACCGAAGAAACAATTGCCGCTGTAGAGCAAAGTGTTGAAGAGGACCCGAATGAATCGATTCGCCACCGTGCACAGCAATTGGAGCTTTGTCCATCAACTTTATGGAAGATTTTGCGCAAAGATCTTGGCTTGCGACCTTACAAGATCCAGCTTGTGCAAGAATTAAAGCCGCGAGACCATGCAATGCGTCGTGATTTTAGTGTATGGGCCGAAAATGAGATTGATTTCGATGCTGATTTTCATCGCAAAATTTTGTTCAGTGATGAGGCTCATTTTTGGTTGAATGGCTACGTCAACAAGCAAAATTGCCGCATTTGGAGTGAAGAGAATCCACATGAGACCCTTGAAACGCCATTACATCCACAAAAACTGACTGTTTGGTGTGCTCTATGGGCTGGTGGAGTCATTGGGCCATACTTCTTCCGCAATAATGCTGGAGAGGCAGCTACCGTTAATGGAGACCGGTATAGAGCCATGATAACCGACTATTTTGTTCCCGAATTGGATGGCATGAATGTGGATGAGTTGTGGTTCCAACAAGACGGCGCTACATGCCACACAGCGCACGTCACAATCGATTTATTGAAGGAAACATTCGATGAGCGCATAATTTCGCGGAATGGACCTGTCAATTGGCCACCAAGGTCGTGTGATTTGACACCATTGGATTATTTTCTTTGGGGATATGTGAAGTCGCTCGTCTACACCAACAAACCAGAAACGTTAGGGGAATTGGAAGCCAACATTCGTGGCGTTATTGCCGACATACGGCCCCATATGCTCGAAAAAGTGGTTGAAAATTGGACCTGTAGAATTGGCTTTATTCGAGCCAGCCGCGGCGGTCACATGCCGGAAATCATATTTAAACATTAATGGCATAAAATTATCCTTCCAATTAAGCCAAATTGATGGACCTTAAAGCGAGTTTCTTGTGTTTTATTTCAATTCGAAGTTCTATACCCCTAAAAAAACACCCTTTAGAAAAATAAAAGTTGTCGTTTTTCTCTGGAACTTTTTAGAGTTACCGGTTATAAGAGGGCAAAACTTGTATTGTTAAGTATCAAAACAGATATAATCTTGGTATAAATAAACTTGCTTTTACACAATATTTTTGTTTTAATTTTTGTCATAATCATAAGGTGCTAAAAACATATTTAATCGAAAAGCATAACTAACATTAAAAACACAAGAGAAAAAACCTTATATGTGTTTGATTTCAATAAAATTCATAAATTTTCTAAATAAAAAAAAAAAACAGCGTTACAGAATACCTCAAATGGCAACTAAAAAAAAATAGTTCTGAGAAATCGCTTAACGAAAATTCAACAGTTTGTTAATATGTGTTTTACACTTGTACAATCATTATGACTATTAATATTTTACGGCTAAAAAATAATGTATTCTCGAGGTAAAGAAATAATGTTATGATTTTTAATAATTATCAAAAGTTTTTAATTAAACAGAAATGAGAAAAATTGGAGACAAATTTTTATTTCTATCACAATAAAAGCATTTAATAGCTAATAAAAATAATAACAATAATACTTTTATTTATTATTTTTTCTGGCCTTGAGCTCATTTCTAGCCGTGAGTAGTAGAGCCTATCACTAGAAAAGGTTTAAAATGTTCTCCCACTGGTTCGAATATTTACTTATTGGAGATTCAAAAAAGAAAGTTTTTTTCAACAACCCGTTAAAACAGCGAAATTTGTTTTTCCATGGTACAATAACAAGGTAAAGTCAACTATACAGCAACAACATACCATAGGTAAGATTGTCAAAAGCAACTGGTGTTAGCGAATGAAGCGAAGAGAAACTAGAGAAATTTCAATTTGTGAGAAATTATGTAGTGCAAGCATGATTGAAAAGTAATTATTACTGAATAATATCGCCATATTTGCAATTGTTTTAAGCAGGAGCATTAGAAAAAGCACAAAATTGCAAATGCACGCTTGTTTACGTATTGTTCTTAACCATTTTGCTCTTTGCATCTCCTTCTGACCAGTGTGACCAGGTGTTAGAAAAAGAACTAAATCGGCAAAAAAAAGGTTAAAAAATGCTAAAATTAAGAAAAAAAGAAGTCAAAATAAAGTACGAAATCCATTTAAAATGTTTATTTTAGTTTAAACTATTTGTATATAAAGCTTTAGACATAACTTGAAGGAACTATTCTTGGTTCAACACATATCAGGAACTTTTTTCTTGACTAGGAATTTTTTCAAAGAATCAGAAGAGCTTGAGTCTGCGTACAAGTTTGGGTTTTTATCATAGAGATGAGATCACCGTAACTTAAAAATTAGTGCAACATCTAATATTAGGCAGCGAGTTAAGCATTTTAATTTTTAATCTGTTCCTTAACTTAGTTTTTAAAATGTTCATGGCACTAAAAATACTTTCAACCTCGGCATTACTGAAAGATAATACCAAAAAGTTAAATACGAATTCGACCAGTGCTAAAAAAGGGGGTTCGTTTAATGAATTTTTATGTTCTCGGACTTCCGGCCAAAATTCAGTGGTAGAGTTCACACTTGTCCACCGTACGGTTATTAGCTTTCGCCACTGCAGCCCAATAAATGCTACTTGACTTGGAGAATACCCAGACTTTTCTTTTTGAAAGTGAGAAAATATATCTGGCGTTCTAACTTTCAAACAATTATCAACTGAAATTTATCTTTTGTAAAAAGTGTATATTATCAGGTAGGCTATGTCGCAATTGGGTTATCAACACCATTTAAAGTAGTTGACAGTTTTTACGAATTTATATATTACTCGAATTTGCATGAAAAATATGGTGTTGGGACCAGAAAAGGTTTGGAGGCTAAAGGACAAACAAAAAGGCTAAATCTAGCTTTGAAAAGTATAACCTGGCCACACTGCTTCTGTCAATCCATGATCCAATTACAACAGGTCGTAGCAGTTCGACAAACATACAAACACAAAATTTTTCCATATATTTTGTTTTTGTAATTCGTGAGTTTAACGTCAAAATCGTACTGAGAAATGAGTGTAATGTCAAAATTCGAGCCAAAAGTAAAAATCAGCTGGTCTATTAACACGACCCGTATTATTGGATCATGTGACAATCTGTACGCCAGTGTGATTAAACAAATTGAATCAGCTGATGAAATGACACAACCTTATTATTGAACCATGGTTTTTTCTTTGCAACTTTTGAGAGTTTTCTCTCCATATACCGTGCTACGCTCTACTGAGTACTTTATAATGTAAAGGCCGAAAAAACAACAACTAAATTCAGTTGCTGGTACCAAAATCCAACTTTTTTTCTAACTTTTTTTCTCGAAGTTTGACAGTACGCTCATTTCTCAGTACATTTTTGACACTAAGCTTAGAGCTAGCTCACGAATTACAACAACAAAATATATGGAAAATATATGTATGGATGTATGTAAGTCGCCATGCGTTCACCTTATTGGTTGCACCACGGCTGGTACCAAATTAAAAATAATGTTGCATTTATTTTATATTTTTATCAGCAAACAGATGAAAAGAAATGCATGAACTTTAATGGAAAATGTTTCATGTTTTTATTGTAAATTTATAAAATAGAAAGCAATAATAAAAGAATCAGTCATTTTATGTTTGCAATGAAAAAAATTAAGAAGCTTGTTTTAAATATTTGTATATCTGCTGTTATTGTTGTTATAGGAGTACTAGGTCCTGTCTAAACGACATGGCCGTTACCGAAAATTGTCAACAAAATGTTTTAACGAAAATTCTAGGAACGAGGAGAAAAAATCTGATCCTCCAGGATCACCTTGCTTAACTGTTCTCACAAAAGATGATTGAAGTTAACAGTTTAATTGTACATCGCCCCATCTTTTGTATGGAGCTTTGGGGTCGCCAGCGCCCTTCTACTATCTACGTCCATGACCTTTATATCAAATAAAACATTGTCCTATTATTAGATACAAATAAATAAATAAATATTTTGAAATGTGTAATCCTCTAGGCAACCACGCGACCATTCCCGTATAATCGATATTATTATTTTTCTGCTTCACATTATACAAACTGAATTGTTGATTACTGGGAATACATTTTGTTGTTTCTTTGGAAATTTCTATATACTTTTTAAAAAACACAAATTGAATTTTTATAATAACAAATATTTTTCAGAATTTTTGTCGAATACAAAAGTAAAAATAATTAAAAATTGCAAAAATGCTGCCGAATTTGCGTACGCGACGAGTTGGTGGCCTACACTTGATAGGCAAAGGATATGGTCCACAAGCAAAAATACCACCAAAATATTCTGAGGAAGACTGGGATTTCAATAATAAAGTCAAATTTCGTATAACTTGTGATCAAGAACGCTTAGCAGAGCGTATTGTGGAGTAAGTTAAATGAAAAAGAGTACATACACTGTTCTTCAAATTCTCAATATTTTAGAGAATCTCAACGCATCGTAGATGAAACTAAAGACACCACCAAGAATTGGCAACGTGAGGTAGAGCATCATATGCGTGAACGCACTAGTGAAATCCGTTTTTTGTTGGATGAGTTGAATAGGCAAAAGAAAACTGCATTGCTTGAGGATGAAGCTTTAAATACATATCGTAATCGTGTTTTGAATGCTATCGATTTTTTGAAAGAGAAATCTTTGGCTATAAATCAACGTTGTCAGATATTGCGTGAAGGACGTATTGGGGTGGATTTATGCGATGATGAAGTCGATCGTTGTTTGAGACGTGAATTGAAAGTTATTAAAGGTTGTCAATGTTTGATGGATCGCGCATTGAAAGAGGCCACAGAACAAATACGTAGTCTACGCGCTACTATGTACTTGTTGGATAAAGATTTGGCACAAAAAGATAAATCTTTATTGATTGATGAGAATAATTTGACGCTACGAGAAACTCAGCGTAATTTGAACACTGGAAAGGATCTATCCAATTTGGAATGGTAATTTAATTATATTTTAATATTGTTTTTTTTTTTTGAAAATTGTAGGTACATAGCAGTGATGTAACGAAGATTCGTGTTCGCACGAATATGCAAATATAAATATAAAAAAAATCTATTTGAAGATAATAGCAGGTTAGTAAGACCAAAATCTATTTCCAATGTTTTTTAATGTATAAAAAAGTAACCTAACTACTAACATATCGACTGCTGAGTGGAAGATCACCTTATTTCAAAATATTTTCAAAAACGTCCTATATCAGAATTTGTTTGAATAACACTCTATTTTAGAATTTGATTCGAAAACGCCCTATATCAGAATTTTTTTCAACAACGCCCTATCTGAGAATTTGATTCAAAAACGCCCTTTCTCAGCTAAAAATGTATTGAATTTATTAATTCTTATTTTTATTATTTATTTATTAATCAACAAATAAGATGCTTACAGACTATGTAATACAAAAACGTATTTATTCGCATGCTTTTATAAAAACCTTACAACAAATGTCTTATAAGCAGACTGTTAATATCAGATTTACTATAACTAAAATCGATCTCTAAGGACGACGTGAAAGTATTAAGTTGTGCAAGTGTTCTCCTAAGAGGAGCATTCATTGCATAAACAGTTCTAACAACACCTACAAAAAAAATTTCGGTACTACGAAGACTACGTGAAGGCACATTAAATCGAATTTTCGAGAGAAAATATGCACAATCTATTGAGCCAGTAATTATATCATAGACAGTGCCTATCGACAACAAAGTACGTCTCGACTCCAAAGACATTCGATTTATTAGTAAACAACGGGATTGATGAGACGGGATAGGGTCTGCAAAGTTCAACGACCGCAAAGCAAAGCGAACAAATGCTCTCTGAACATACTCTAGCCTCTTAGCGTAAACAAAATGAAATGGCCTTCAAATAAATACCGCATACTCCAACTAAGACCACGCCAAAGACGAATACAAGAGTTTGAGAGTATAAGGGTCAGAAAATGAGGAACAGTTTCGACGAATAAAGGCCAACATTGCATATGCTTTAGAAACTATAAAATTGATATTCGTTCAGATAGGGCCTTTTTAAACAAAAGTTTAAAGTAAGGTGTTATTGAAAACAATTTTGAGGTGGGGCGTTCTTCAAAAAAATTCTGAGATAGGGTGGTTTTGAAAAATACTTTGAAATAGGGTGATCTTCCACTCAGCCGTCGATATACTCGTAATGAAACAGTACATTGAGGTCGTGTGTAGAATTCCACGCAAGTGGGGAAAGTTTCTGACCGCCATTCGCCTGGGAATGGACAGAGCGAATCTTTTTGCATGCGGTTATTGGAAAGGTATTCTTATTGGCACCTGCTGGAGGTATTAGATGAAGATCGGGATCACCACTCCGATGGAAGGACCAAGTGGAGAACGACTTGCGATCCCGTGGTGTTTCCAATTCGCGCCAGTTGACAGAAAGAAGAAACGACTGCCGAGCTATGTTGGACTGCCAAAATCGTTTAGACGGTTAAGAGCCATTTAAGGAAGAAAGAAACAAACAAAAAAAATTAGATGCTGGGACAAAAATACTTCTCTCTTAGAAACGCATTCGCGAATATTCGAAAAGGCGGGGTGCAATAAAGCCATATGACCCTATTTCGCAACATATTGAACGAAGAGTTATATGCAATTTTTAATTCCAAATTTTAGTTTTTCTTTATGATATGAATTTAAAAGAATTAGTCCTATTAATTTTACATTTGTTAAAAAAAGCATAGCAGGCAAAAATTTGGAATAAAAAATCGCGCTATTTTTTATTTAAAGTTTTCATTTTATATTTTAATAAAAGTTTTGAAAAAAAAACTAGTAACGCCGAAAAGGGGGTTGGGGGCTGCGAGCCAAAGCAGACAACCGTGAAAGCAGCAAAATTTACTTTTCGCCTACTGAAAATTCATATCAAAACAGTCACAACTCAAAAAAATATTTGGTGATTTTTTCGGAATAAATCGTTTTACAAAACTTCCACCAATATTTGCATTATATTTTTTCTTAATAATAATCATATTTAGCTAAAGAGCGAGCTACCTTCATGCTTGTTTTTGTAAAATTAGAGCGCTATCCTCAAGCGTTCAACACAAAGTTTTTCAGATTTTGAAATGTGACTGCTTCTAATTTAGTGTGCGATGTGATTATAAGGCTTTATTTTTTAAATTTATACGGCTTAATTTCACATCTCATATTTCACATAGTGGAAATAATGCCATATGTTGAGAAATAGGGCCATATGGCTTTATTGCACCCCGCCATTCATAAAATGGTATTCGTTACATTACTAGTGCATAGCATCGATAATTATGATTTATATGTGTAATATTATTGTAATTATTATTGCGTCTATCAATATTGTTAATTTACCAATTAAAAGGGAGAGTAAAATTATTGAAATATATGTAAGCAAATTTATGGCCACGTAGTGCGAATGAGCGAAGATGCTCCAGCCCAGAAGGTATTCTTATCGGCACCCGCCGGTGGAAGCAGAGGAAGAGGGAGACCACCACTCCGATGGAAGGACCAAGTGGAGACCGATTTGCGATCCCGCTGTGTCCAATTGGCGCCAGTTGGAAGAAACTGGCGAGCTATGTTGGACGGTCAAAATCGCCCAGGCGGTTAGATGACCATTTAAAGAAAGAAGAAATTTATGGCAAGGACGCCTGATAGGTCTGCTAGTAGCGATTCAAAAAAGTTGTAACTACAATCTCTGGCTCAGACATCGATCCATGCAAACTTTGTTTCCCAAGTTTTTTTCCATCTAAATCGGAGGTCTCCTTGGTAGTGTGCTAGCTTACTAGATCGAAGTATTAGTGCTTTCAGTAGGGCCGAGCCAAAGTAACGTTGGTATTAGATCAGTTTCGAGCATGAAGCGGGTTAACCACGTGCGGGGCTTACCGCAGGTGGAACATTCATGTCGTATGTGATGATTTAGTTGATATACATAGGTAAGAGTTTAATTTGTTACAATATCTAGAAGGAAATTGATCTAGAATAACTTCTCGGTACACACTCTATCAAAAGGCTATTATTTCAGATATTTTTTAATTTTGCGTTCTACTTATCGATGTGTCTTCTTATTTGCCTGGGAGAAAGTTTCAAAGCAAGCAGTTATTCCTTGAGGTGCCTTGCATGATCCAATAATTTATATGGTCGTTTCACATGACATAGCGTTTTCTTCTTCCTCATCCACACCTTATGTCAAACTATCATATCTTTGTTTTTTGTTTACATTCTTTGTTTACAGTTCTTGGAAAAGCTATTGAGTTCGCTTCGTGTTTTATTTATTTTTAATAAAAATTCGCTGTGAATTGATATTTAACGAGTGCTTTGTAATAACATTTTAAGAAAATGTGTGATTTATGTGCGTGTTATACGTGAAAAGCTTAGAAAATAGGCGAATCGTTTTTGCGCGTTCCCTCTCACATGTGCATTTTGACATAAGAATTCACCGACGTCAAACGGTAATTTCGTGTTGTTGGCCGATTGCGACGACCATATAAATTATTTGATCATGGTGCCTTGTAAGTTGATAAATCGGCATGAACAGGCCGCATTGCTGTGCTGTGTTCTTTAACTTTGAGCATATGTGCTTGACTGTGAAAATACGAGTAGTATTCCAGCATCATAAGAGATATTCCGAGGCAGATGTGAGGCCTGACGATTGCTTTCTATGTAACTAGCAAGATATTATATATAAGATATATGTGTAATCGATTGCAACTAGAATTACGATTACAGTAATCGTAATTTACACTTTTTGAAAACTTATTTTAAATTACGATTACTACAATCGTTACTCTTAGGTACTTAGGGTTACGATTACGTAATTGTAATTTCACGTATTTTTAAATTACGATTAACATAATCGTTAATTTAAGTACTTAAGATAAGTTATAATTTGCATGTAAGATTTGTACAATAACACGTTTTTTAGTGTCAATATGCATGCATCTGAAGTAACCGACGACCAATTTTTGGATATTTGAACGATGCCGATACAAGTTTTAAATTTTTCCTTTGAGATATACTTTGATAAAGAGGCATCGGATTTCATAGGTTTGTCGCGGTTATTTTATGTTGTTGTTGTTGTTGTAACGACAAAAATACTCCCAAGAAAGTTTTGGGGGGTGCTGTCGAACTGACAGTCCTTGGCCGGATATGAATCCGGTACGATCCGGTACTCCCTTGCGGTACTGCCCGACTGTCGTGGTATCGATTTGGTATGACCAGTGGAACTTTCTAGGTCATGTCACCCCTCCTTCCGTAAGGCAGGAAGATGGGTAATGAGAGGTGGGAGGCATCATATCCGTAGATCAACCATAGAGTTGTATGCTTTGTGCATATTAGTCGCCTCTTACGAGCGGTATGCCTACCTCGGGCATATTCTAAACCCCTAACCCGCAGGTGGAGAGTTTATTTTATCAAAGATTAGAGTAATGGTAATGGAGTAATGATTACTGTAATCGTAATTAAAAAAAAATTAACTTACGATTACTTTAACTGAGGTTGGTTAGGTGTTGCTCCAAGTTGGTTCATCGTGATGTTCTGTAGTCTATTGATTTCCATATTGATATCTTGATTCGGGTGTCCTCTGGACTGAGCTAGTACACTTCATTGCTTAACTCGCACGGTATGACAACTTCCTTCTGAAACTTTTGTCACCTGTATCGGGCTATTGCAGATCAGCTAAGAACATATTTGTAAATTCCAGTATCTTCGACGTTCTGAGTTTATTAATTCAATTGGTTGCTCAATTGAGAGGATCGGCTTCGCATTGCTAGTGAGTTTGTTTCGACTGAGAAGTACAATATATATAAATATATATATTAACATTCCGACAACTGGTTTTTGGGATTTCAGGATATATGACTAACTCCTTTTATGTCCATTTATTACAGTCGTTACTCACTTGGCGAATGGCAACATACAACTTACAAAAATATCGAGGATAATGCCAAAGAATTAAATTCAGCATCTCAACTGCGCGCCTACATTGATTTATTATTGAAGCAGGTCTGTGAGGATATGCAAAATCAAACGGATCGCACGAATGAGGCATTCGATCGTCGCATCTCCGAGATGAAGCACGTCAAGAAATGTTTGGAGGACAAACACAATGATTGTTTGTCACACATACATGAAATGCAACGCAACATACAACAACTGGAAAAAGAGCTGGCCGACAAGCAACGTTCACTGACCCTCTGCCAGACAAGATTGAGCAATCGAGCACGTCGTCCTGGTTTAGAGTTAACCTGCGACAGTGTACAAGATGCACTCTATCATGAAATGGAAGCACTGCAGGCATCCATGTGTAAACTCAATCAGAAGATCAATGAGAATAAGGCATCGCTGCGTTATCTTTTGCATGTCCAAATAATGCAAGAGGAAGAGATCAACATTAAAGCGAATAGCATCAAAATTGATGAGGTGGACTGTATGACCATGAGACAAGCTCTAAAATATCAATCGTTTTAAATTATTGAACAGACCTTCAATTATACATACATATATACATATTTAGTAGTCTCCTGTGCAAGGGAATTTCTAATATTGTTATTAAATGCATATATTAGTAGTCTTTGAGTATAATCAAAATAAAACACTGCCATTTGTCACGAATTCTATTACATACAAATACAGTAAACACCGCTTACATGAGCTTTCTTTTAATTAGCGATTAACGGTTTAGACCATTTTCGACGAGTCCAAAAAAACACTTGACCTTAGATAATAGACTTTCAACATAGGCGTTTTAAGGGAATTAGGATATGCCCGCGGTTACGTATTCCTGTAGTAAGAGGCTACTAAAATCCAAGACCTGAGAGTTCTACAATAAATTATTTGTTTGAGTAGCGACAGAAACACTCCCCGAAGGGTTTGGGTAGTGTTGCCGAAAGTGGCAGTCCTTTGCCGGACATGAACCCGGTCCACTTCGGCACTCCCATCGAGTTGCACGCCAATACCTTTATCAAGTTCAGAGTTGGCAGAACTTAAGACGCGAAAATCCAAGACCTGAGGGTTCTACAATAAATTATTTGTTTGAGTAGCGACAGAAACACTCCCCGAAGGGTTTGGTATTGTTGCCGAAAGTGGCAGTCCTTTGCCGGACATGAACCCGGTCCACTTCGGCACTCCCATCGAGTTGCACGCCAATACCTTTATCAAGTCCAGAGTTGGCAGAACTTAAGACGCGAATTTAAGTCCAATAAGATCACAAACTTACCCAGCAGTTGAACTTCCCATCTATTGTTATAACAGTGCTTAGCCTTGCTTGGTCAGCGCATCCAAGATATGATGGACCAACCAGGGTTATACTTTCCTAAAAAAAAAAAACAGTTAATCAGATACAGATGGTGTTGCTGTACCTGCGATCAATCGGCTGACTTATATGTTTTTGGATTTTATGGGGTTAGCATCGTGGTGCTAATCGAACGATCGTTAAGTTAAAGAAACCGCACAATAGCCAGGCGCATTGCCTGAAAACTAGTTCGATTTGAAACGATTTGGAGTTATCTCCGAATTTGCATGGTAGAAGTTTCGCAGTGCCTAGAATATACGAGCGATAACGTGCGTCTATTTTTCAATAAGTACAGTACATAAGTACATCAACACAACAATAATGTCCGACTAAAAATCCAACGAAGAATTACTCTTTCTACTTTCGACTTAGGCGGCACGTGGAAAGTGAAGTCCGCGCGACGAACCAAAATAGCACTGTGACTCACTTATCGTATCGATTCTGCTGTATGGTACAGAAGCTTGAACACTGACAACATCTGATGAGGCGGCTCTGGGAGTACTCAAAAGAAAAGTTCTTAGAAAGATTTATAGACCTCTACGCGTTGGCCATTATGAACTTCACGGGCTTTACGCAGAGGGCGACATAGTTCAGGAAATTAAAACCCAGAGGCTTCGTAAGCTAGGTCACGCTTTGCAAACGAATTAAAATGCTCCGCTCCAGAAGATAATTTTACGGGCAGCCACCGGTGGAAGCAAAAGAAGAGGGAGAGGGCCACCCGATTAAAGAAACCAGTGGAGAATAATTTGAGATCCCATGGTGTTTCAAATTGGCGCCTTTTGGAAATCACTAAGACGATTAAACGCCACTTAAGAAGAAGACGATGAGGGAGTCAAATACCTTACAATCTGTCCATGACCACATGAAATCACTCGGTTCTCTGACTACTGAGAGCAGAAAGAAAAAACTAAAAATAAGTCTCTCTCAACCAGTATTTGAAAGTTTTACGCAGAAGAATTTTGCTGACTAGTGTGAACTAGGTGTTAGACGAGTCTGCTGCGTCGAGCAGGTGAACAACAAATGATGGGCAAACATTCGGCATGTCTGGGTTGAGTTTGGATAGGTAAGAGTTTAAATGTTTGGAGGACAAACACAATGATTGTTTGTCACACATACATGAAATGCAACGCAACATACAACAACTGGAAAAAGAGCTGGCCGACAAGCAACGTTCACTGACCCTCTGCCAGACAAGATTGAGCAATCGAGCACGTCGTCCTGGTTTAGAGTTAACCTGCGACAGTGTACAAGATGCACTCTATCATGAAATGGAAGCACTGCAGGCATCCATGTGTAAACTCAATCAGAAGATCAATGAGAATAAGGCATCGCTGCGTTATCTTTTGCATGTCCAAATAATGCAAGAGGAAGAGATCAACATTAAAGCGAATAGCATCAAAATTGATGAGGTGGACTGTATGACCATGAGACAAGCTCTAAAATATCAATCGTTTTAAATTATTGAACAGACCTTCAATTATACATACATATATACATATTTAGTAGTCTCCTGTGCAAGGGAATTTCTAATATTGTTATTAAATGCATATATTAGTAGTCTTTGAGTATAATCAAAATAAAACACTGCCATTTGTCACGAATTCTATTACATACAAATACAGTAAACACCGCTTACATGAGCTTTCTTTTAATTAGCGATTAACGGTTTAGACCATTTTCGACGAGTCCAAAAAAACACTTGACCTTAGATAATAGACTTTCAACATAGGCGTTTTAAGGGAATTAGGATATGCCCGCGGTTACGTATTCCTGTAGTAAGAGGCTACTAAAATCCAAGACCTGAGAGTTCTACAATAAATTATTTGTTTGAGTAGCGACAGAAACACTCCCCGAAGGGTTTGGGTAGTGTTGCCGAAAGTGGCAGTCCTTTGCCGGACATGAACCCGGTCCACTTCGGCACTCCCATCGAGTTGCACGCCAATACCTTTATCAAGTTCAGAGTTGGCAGAACTTAAGACGCGAAAATCCAAGACCTGAGGGTTCTACAATAAATTATTTGTTTGAGTAGCGACAGAAACACTCCCCGAAGGGTTTGGTATTGTTGCCGAAAGTGGCAGTCCTTTGCCGGACATGAACCCGGTCCACTTCGGCACTCCCATCGAGTTGCACGCCAATACCTTTATCAAGTCCAGAGTTGGCAGAACTTAAGACGCGAATTTAAGTCCAATAAGATCACAAACTTACCCAGCAGTTGAACTTCCCATCTATTGTTATAACAGTGCTTAGCCTTGCTTGGTCAGCGCATCCAAGATATGATGGACCAACCAGGGTTATACTTTCCTAAAAAAAAAAAACAGTTAATCAGATACAGATGGTGTTGCTGTACCTGCGATCAATCGGCTGACTTATATGTTTTTGGATTTTATGGGGTTAGCATCGTGGTGCTAATCGAACGATCGTTAAGTTAAAGAAACCGCACAATAGCCAGGCGCATTGCCTGAAAACTAGTTCGATTTGAAACGATTTGGAGTTATCTCCGAATTTGCATGGTAGAAGTTTCGCAGTGCCTAGAATATACGAGCGATAACGTGCGTCTATTTTTCAATAAGTACAGTACATAAGTACATCAACACAACAATAATGTCCGACTAAAAATCCAACGAAGAATTACTCTTTCTACTTTCGACTTAGGCGGCACGTGGAAAGTGAAGTCCGCGCGACGAACCAAAATAGCACTGTGACTCACTTATCGTATCGATTCTGCTGTATGGTACAGAAGCTTGAACACTGACAACATCTGATGAGGCGGCTCTGGGAGTACTCAAAAGAAAAGTTCTTAGAAAGATTTATAGACCTCTACGCGTTGGCCATTATGAACTTCACGGGCTTTACGCAGAGGGCGACATAGTTCAGGAAATTAAAACCCAGAGGCTTCGTAAGCTAGGTCACGCTTTGCAAACGAATTAAAATGCTCCGCTCCAGAAGATAATTTTACGGGCAGCCACCGGTGGAAGCAAAAGAAGAGGGAGAGGGCCACCCGATTAAAGAAACCAGTGGAGAATAATTTGAGATCCCATGGTGTTTCAAATTGGCGCCTTTTGGAAATCACTAAGACGATTAAACGCCACTTAAGAAGAAGACGATGAGGGAGTCAAATACCTTACAATCTGTCCATGACCACATGAAATCACTCGGTTCTCTGACTACTGAGAGCAGAAAGAAAAAACTAAAAATAAGTCTCTCTCAACCAGTATTTGAAAGTTTTACGCAGAAGAATTTTGCTGACTAGTGTGAACTAGGTGTTAGACGAGTCTGCTGCGTCGAGCAGGTGAACAACAAATGATGGGCAAACATTCGGCATGTCTGGGTTGAGTTTGGATAGGTAAGAGTTTAAATCCATCCAACAGCCAGTTCTATCGTATGGAAATGACTTCCCCGACCAAGTGCTGTTATTTCGATGTAACCCAATCTAACTCGCCAGTTAACGTTAAAGGTGGATGGCGAAAAGTACGGAATTGGTCCCATTTCTTAAACAACATGTTAACACAAAAACATTCACGGAACTGGTACAATTTACGGTATTAATAAGAGGGCACCACTTTTTCTAGTAATAAGTGTTATGCGGTAACTTTGCCACCAAATTAACTTGCATATTTGCCATACATTTCACTTTACTTGGAGAAGCCTGTGTTTCTTTCCCAGACATTCCACGTTACCGTTTGCTAGTAAATGTGCTATTTTAACACCATTTTTTATCTGGCCATTTTACTTTACATGTACAATTTTTCTACAATTTAACGTGGTAAAACAGGTAAAATTAACCTAGAATATATGTAGATTATAACACTTTTGCAGGAATATTTGTATACTATATAAAATATCAATGTAGCCTATTCAGATTTAATGAAAACCGGCATTGCACAAGCGAAGGTGTGAAAGTTTTACGTTTTCGTGTTTTTTTTTTGCATTTCGTTTCTTGTAAACTAGTAAAATGTCCAAACGCAATGCGGATGATGCCGGAGGTGGCACCAGCACTGCCAATACAAATCTCGGACAGCCACCAATCAAAAAAGTACATTTCGAACCACACCTTATTGGCCCTGTATCAACGCTTGAAGAGATGGACATTAAAGTGCTAGAATTCCAAAATAAAAAACTAGCACAACGCATTGAGCAACGTATGCGCACGGAAGCTGAACTGCGCCATCGTATCGAGCAACTGGAAAAGCGACAAATGCAAGATGATGCAGTACTCAATGTCGTAAATCGTTATTGGAACCAACTAAATGAAGACATACGTGTACTGTTGCAACGTTTTGATGCAGAGACAGCTGATGAATCGGAGAATAGGAATGAAAATGAGGTGACAACCTCTTTCTTAACACAACTCTCCACATGGGATAAGGAAGAGTTGGATGATAAACTTGCCAATCGTGTTCAAGTATCAAAAAGGGCGGTTGCGAAAATTGTACAAGTTATTGATCGAATTATGCAGCGTAACGAGAAAATTACCGTGGCTCTGAAAGAGGGTGGCGGTGTTGCATTGCCGCCTAATGCAAACGCAGAGGGTGATGAGGCTACTGAAAGTGTGACCAACAATTTGGTGCCCAATATCGATGAGACTTTGAAGCAAACGCATATTGAGATCATGACAGAAAATCGTAATTTGCAAAGCCTCAATACATCGTTGCATGAAAAATTCCATACAATATCTTTGAAAATGAAAGAGTATCAGGATGCGTTGACAGCTAAAGAGACTGAAAACGCCGAGTTAAAGAATCAGATAGATGAACTACAATATGATTTGGAAAAGGTACATTGCCGCAATGATAAGCTGGAAAATCATTTAGCTGAAGCAATTGAGAAACTCAAGGCGTACCATCAAATGCATGGGGATCCCAATAAGAGCTCTTCTTCTTCTTCTTCTTCTGGAAAAGGCACAGCAACGGCAAATGTAAATACTCAACACTATGAGGATTTGCAAAAAGATTTAGAGGAATATCGCGATTTGGCAAATAATCGTCTACAAGAGTTGGACAAACTGCATGCGACACATCGTGAAACATTAAAAGAGGTGGAGAAATTGAAAATGGATGTAAGTATAAGAAAATATACTATTGATTGGCTTTTGTGAAGTTTAAATAACCATAATAATTTTTTTGTTATTACAAAAGATTCGTCAACTACCCGAATCAGTTATCGTAGAGACAACAGAATACAAATGTTTACAATCGCAATTCTCAGTACTCTATAACGAATCAATGCAAATTAAGACAATGTTGGATGAAACGCGCAATCAATTGCAAACCAGTAAAAACCAACATTTACGTCAAATTGAAGTAATGGAAAGCGAAGAGCTAATTGCACAAAAGAAGGTGCGTAGCGAAATGATTCAAATGGAAGATGTTTTGGCACAAATACGTAAAGAGTATGAAACGTTGCGTATTGAATTCGAACAAAATATGGCTGCTAATGAGCAAACTGCACCGATTAATAGGGAAATGCGACATTTGATTACTTCACTACAAAATCATAATGGACAACTGAAGGGAGAAGTCCAACGTTATAAACGTAAATACAAGGATGCATCTGGGGATAATGTTAAGGTAATTACAAATAATTGAATTTCATTGGAACGTCGTTTTATGTGGTGGGTCCCAAACCCAACGCACAACCCGTTTCGCGGGAGGTTGAATTCTATTACACGGTTGTATAGCGAACGGCTTGATACAAGAAAGACGCCCGCTTGCAGCCGCGCCACATGGTGATCAGACGCTGCTGTTTGAACCCCCCAGCAAGCCCTTAAACTGATTATGTCGGAGTGGCCTTACCAAGTTGTCGCCTTCTCACGTTTAGCTCACCACCAAACGGTTGTTCGGTGGTTACCCAGAGGATACTTGGGCGCAAAGCCCGGAAGTAGTGAGCTGCTTGAACCGCATGCAAAAGAATCGCTCTGGCAATTCCCAGGTGAATGGCGATCAGAAACTTTCCCCACTTGCGTGGACTTCTGCACACGGCCCCATCCTCCTTGGCAACCAAGCCACTGTTGGCAGCAATAATTTTGAAATAGTAAAGGACTTCGTTTACCTGGGAACCAGCATCAACACCAACAATAATGTTAGCCTAAAAATCCGGCGAAGAATTACTCTTGCAAACAAATGCTACTTCGGACTGAGTAGGCAATTGAAAAGTAAAGTCCTCTATCGACGAACGAAAATAACACTCTACAAGTCGCTCATCGCACCCGTCTTGCTATATGGTGCAGAAGCGTGGACACTAACAACATCTGATGAGGCGGCTCTGGGAGTATTCGAGAGAAAGGTTCTTAGAAAGATTTGTGGACCACTACGGTGAGTACCGAAGAAGATTTAATGATGAGCTGTATGAACTTTACGCAGACGCCGACATAGTTCAGCGAATTAAAACACAGCGGCTTCGCTGGCTAGGCCACGTAGTGCGAATGAGCGAAGATGCTCCAGCCCAGAAGGTATTCTTATCGGCACCCGCCGGTGGAAGCAGAGGAAGAGGGAGACCACCACTCCGATGGAAGGACCAAGTGGAGACCGATTTGCGATCCCGCGGTGTTTCCAATTGGCGCCAGTTGGCGCAACGAAGAAACGACTGGCGAGCTATGTTGGACTGTCAAAATCGCCCGGGCGGTTAGATGACCATTTAAAGAAGAAGAAGAATTATTATTATTATTATTATTGTTATTATTATTATTGTTATTATTATTATTGTTATTATTATTATTGTTATTATTATTATTATTATTATTATTATTATTATTATTATTATTATTATTGATTGCTACCTAACAATTAAAATTACAAGCTAGCATATTAAGTTAGAGCAATGGCTACTAAGGCCTTCAGCTCGCCTAGTTTCCTAAGGATAGTTAGTAAATCCAAATTTATGTAGGCGTGTGTTTGTTAGTGTGAATTCGATGAGTAGCTTAGATTCTATTCAAACTATTAGATTATTATTTAAATAACGTAGTAAAGGCGAGTGGATTTTAAGAAAGATATGATGTTTAAAATATTTTCTGCTTTGGGGGTTGCTAGCGCAGCTAAAAGGTTATTGTCGGGAAAGAATCGGGTGCGTTGTGGTTGCAAAGACGTGCATTCTGTTAAGAGATGGGGTATCGTGATGGGGGTTCGGTAGTTGCAAAAATGGCAGTAGGTTTGTGGTTGGTTTTGTAAGAGATAATTATGTGTAAGGTGTGTATAACCAAGGCGAAGACGTTCGAATTTTATTAGGTCTATTCTGGGTACTTTATCTAGGGGTCGGAGGAATGTGTTTACGTTGGATTCTTTGTTGTTAATGTGTTGGTACCATGTTGAGGTTTGAGAGAATGAGTCTTTGTGTGCTAATCTGTAGTGAGTTGTGATACGCCTCTTGATGTCCTTTAGGTTGCAATTTGGGGTTGTTGTGAGTGGAGCTAAATGGCCGGATTTTGCCGCTTGGTCAGCTAGTTCATTGGCCTGAATGTTTGCGTGACCGGGGATCCAGATCAACATGAACTTGGGGTAGTATTGTGTCAGTAGTATCCTTATATTGTATGGGTAATAATCATTGTTTTGTAGGTTAGTTACGGAGTCTAAGGAAGATAGGGAGTCAGAGCATATAGCATATTTTCCATGTATGCCTTTGAAGTGGTGGATAGCCTTAAAAATAGCTATAATCTCAGCAGAAAATGCAGATGAGTACTCTGGTAGTAGGGAAATGTGTACAACTTCTTGTTTTGTTGTGATGCTGTATGTGGTAGATAGGCTGGATTTGGATCCGTCAGTGAAAATAAATTTATAATCTTGGTATTTGTTTGTTATTTCTGAGAAAAGTTGTTGGCATCTTGAGAGGTAGATGCCTTGTTGTGTGTTCTGATAGAGGTGACTATGGTGGAAGTAGGAAAGTCCCATGGTGGAAAAGTTTCGGTGAGTGTAAGTTCGGGATGGTAAGATGTGTGGAGGAACATACAATTTTTAATGGATTTGGAAATAACTGACTCGGGATTTTGGGGGTTTGCCTCAGTCTGGAAATTGTATATAATATTTTGTATGGGAGTGTCTTGGCTGGTGATGAGATTTTTGAGTAGGTTCGTAGTGGTATAGTCTCTATTGTTTTTTATTGAGGGCAAGTTAGCTTCGTACATAATATTGGTGATCCGAGTGGTTCGAAAGGCTCCTAGAGCCAGGTGGGCTGTGGAGTTGAGTAATGATTGAAGTTTTTTGATATTATTTTCGGAAGTGTATGCGTAGAGAAATATACCGTAATTGAGTTTAGATACAATTATTGCCTTGACGACAGAAATAAGAGAGCTAATATTACAATTGAACTTACGGCTTGATAAACATTTTATTACCTTCATTCTTTTTTCTAGTGAAAGCGTTAGGTGTTCTATATGTGAGTTCCGTCTGTATTTGGAGTTAAAGGTGACCCCTAGAATTTTAAGTTTATCTACTTCTGTAAGTTGTGTGTTACTTGTTACTATGGTGCATTTGCAATTACGTTTTCTGCAGATATGAAGATGTTCGCATTTATCCAGGGATAACTCTGCGCCAGAATACTCGCACCACTGTGAAATTTCATGTAATAATAAATTGATATTAATCGTTTGGTTTTTTGTTCGATCCAATTGAACTATGAGATGGAAGTCATCTGCGTATGCACAGAAAGTCAACTCTCTATCTATCGATATGATATTTGCGAGTTTATTATAGGCAATTAAGAAAAGAATAACTGAGAGTGGTGATCCCTGCGGTATTCCATTGTACAAGTTTGCTGTGTTTGAATAGCTGTTCCCTACTCTGACTTTAATTTTCCTGTTTTTCATAAAATTTGCTACATAATTTATTATTTTTCTGCCAACATCCCACTCTTGAAGCTGTTCTACAACAGAGTGGGAACTCACTCTGTCAAATGCTTTTGCAAAGTCTAGAGATATTAGTGAAATGTGTTTTTTAAAGGGTAGGGAGTCGGTTATCATGTAGTCTAAATATATTAGACTATGAGTAACCGATCTCCCCCTTCTGAAGCCCATCTGATGGCTATTGAGTAGTTTGTTATTTGTAAAAAACCACCATAGCCTATTAGCAACAATTTTGTCTAGGGTTTTTGCAAGTACTGGGCTTAATGATATTGGGCGATAAGAGTGAGCTGAAGTTTTGTCGCGATTTGGTTTTAAAATTGGAATTATTGTACTTGTTTTGTACATCTGTGGTATATAGTTATTGAAGATTTTATTGAAGAGGGACGTAAGTCGTGTTTTTGCGATCGGTGCTAGATGCTTTACCATTTCGTATGTTATTCTGTCGAAGCCTGGAGTGGATCCTTTAAGTTTATTAAGTGCAATGGTAAGTTCAATGTAGGAGATTGATTTCTCAATTTCTTTCGCTTGATCGTTGGTGGAATGGTTAGATATGCTTGTCATAAGTGTTGCCCTTTTTGTTCTAAATGTTTCGGGGAAGTTCGTGTCGTCTGATTGTTCTGACCAAATTTTGCAAAATATGCTAGCAATATCAAAGCTGTCTAAAGAAGTTTTATTGTTGTGTGTTAAGCAATGTAGCCCAGTCCGCGGTTTAGACCACAGAAACGTCTAATATTTGACCACACTTTTCCCGAGGAGTGGTGGGTTTGATGTCTGAAGTGAAAGCAGATATCGAATCTTTTTTGACTGTTTTAATTTCTCTTTTTAGTTTAGAAGCAGCTTTTTTATAGTTAATAATGTTTTCGTTTGAGATAGAGCGTTTAAGTTTGAGCCACAAATAGTTTTTTTTCGTTTTAGATCTTCTAGTTTTTTGTTCCACGATGGTACAGATTTTTGTGGAGTATGCTTGAGTGTTTGCGGAACGGATAAGTGGGCGCTTTTTAACACAATTTTTTGCATGTTTGCGGTTTCTTTGTTAATATTTTCACTTGCTTGTATATCCCTAGTGAGTTTATAATATTTTTCCCAGTCCGCGCGTTTAGTAAGGAATTTCGGTGTCGTGGTGTTGTGTGTTTGCGAAGTAGATTGAAATAATGTTGTTATAATGGGATAGTGGTCGCTACCGAGTAAATTGTTTTCGATCTTCCAAACTGCATCTATAGCTAATTGAGGTGAACAAAACGTAAGGTCTAAATGCGAGAAGGTATTGTGGGTATTGAAGTGGGTGGCAGAGCCATCATTTAGGATGGAATACTGCGAACTGTCTAAGAAGCTCGCAACTACTTTCCCCCTGGTGTTGTTGCGAGGGATGCCCCACTTTTGGTGCCAGCTGTTGAAATCGCCAGTAATTAGGTTGGGAGTCGGGCCAGATTTGAAAGCATGGATTAGGTCAGAAGAAGAAAGTCTAGTGTCGTGTGATATATAAGTTGAAAATATGGAGAATTTTATTTTAGAATGGATTGTGGCAGATATTGTTTCCAAATGTGTATTTGTATCAACTTTTTCGTGTTGGATTTTATTTTGAATAAGTAATGCAACTCCGCCGTATGTAGATGAACATCGTTTTTTATGCAGGAAGGAGAAGTTGACTGGGATTGGGATGTTGTTTGTGGTACTAAGGTGAGTTTCTTGGAGAGATATTATTTGTGGGTTATATCTTTTAATTAGAATTAAAAGTTCATTTTAGTGGTTAACATAACCATTTATGTTCCACTGTAAAACTTTGAGCGCCATCTCAACGATAGTTTAAATAATAATATAATAGTTTTCTTACATTGGTAGCATTCGTTTTTTAAGTTTTGCTGGTTTGATTGTTAATATTAGCGCGTTTTGGTTGATTGTTGTTGTTTTTTGTGTTGATTCTTTTTAGTTGTGTTCGGATGCGTTTTGATGTCTTTTTTGGGAGTATTTTGATGACATTCGACGTTGTTGAGGTAGTGGATGACTTCGCTTCGGGATCGGGTTCGATATCTGATTCGCTGGGTAGGTCCGAGTAGCTTACTGGATGTCGTCTTTCTGAGATGAGTCGTTGTAATCGCTGTGTTGTTGCTTGTGTATTTTCGGTGTATGTATTGCTGGCGGGGTCGTTTGTGAGGGGGAATTTTTCGCTCCCTTTAGTTGCTGGTTGGGCGTTTTCGTAGTTATAGCGATCTGTTGTTGAGTGTTGTTGTTGCTAGTGAAAGTGTTTTTCTTTGTAGATGGCTACGGCTGCTTTGTGGTCAACTTTGTGGATAGTTTTTATTGCTTGGATCTCTTTTTGTTTGATGAATATCGGACAATTTTTGTCGGTGACGCAGTGGTCGTTAGGGCTAATGTTTTGTGTGCTACAGTTCGCACATTTTAGAAGATCAATACAAATTTCGTTCTCGTCATCATTTAGGTGGTAGTTCTAAGAGCAATTCCGACATAGTTTTTTGTTGACACAGTATTTCGACAGATGACCATATCTGAAGCAGTTATTGCACCGAAGTGGTTGAAGTATATAGGGTCTTATACGAACTGGCTCGTATTCTATATGGATTTCTGCCGGAAAGAGTTTGTGGTTGAATGTCAATATGATTAAACCTGTTTCGCGTGTATTGTCGTCTTCTATCTTTAGAATCTTTTTTACTTCGATCACGTTATAGTGTTTCAACTCAGCTAATGTTATTTCTTCCGGGATTCCTCTGAGATCGTTGCTGTAAATGACTCCTTTTGCGTGGTTGAGAGATTTGTGCTCGGTGATTTCGATAGTCGTAAGACTGTCTAATGCCACAAGCGTTGTGAGTTGACTGGCTTGAATATTATTTTTAGTTTTGATGAGAACTTGGCCACTTCTCGTATTTCTGCACTTTTCAACTTCACCATTACATGTTAAATCTATTGCTTTTTTTAAGAGAAAAGGTGATGTGTTTTGCAGGGTAGATGTATTGTTAGTTCTATTCATTATTAAGTACATCGGGCCTGTGTTGGTAAATTCGATTTTTTTTGTTGTGTCCCATTTGATTGATGTCATGTTGGCACGCTTTTGTTAAAACAGGAGAGCCTATCGTTGTGTTGGGCACAGAAATGTAACGCAAAGTTATTTATTTATTGTATGTTCCCTTTTGTTTTTATGTTTGTTTATTGCAGTGTTAATTGTATTATGGTCACGTTGTTGTTGTTGTAACGACAAAAATACTCCCCCGAAGGTTTTGGTGGTTGCTGTCGAACTGACAGTCCTTGGCCGGATATGAATCCGGTACGCTCCGGTACTCCCTTGCGGTACTGCCCGACTGTCGTGGTAGCGATTTGGTATGACCAGTGGAACCTTCTAGGTCATGTCACCCCTCCTTCCGTAAGGAAGGAGAGATGGGTAATGAGAGGTGAGAGGCATCATATCCGTAGATCAACCATCGAGTTGCACGTCATTACCTTTGTGCATATTAGTCGCCTCTTACGACCGGTATGCCTACCTCGGGCATATTCTAAACCCCTAACCCGCAGGGAAACGTTCTTTTTTGTTAATTGTCTTTGCTAACTATTGTTTTTATTATCCATTTAGCGGTTAATTTTCTTTTTCTTTACGATCGTAATTCAATAGTCGAATTCACTGGAAACGCATATGTGGTCTTCACTCACTGACGAATTGTAAATGAATCCTAAAGAAGAATTACAAATATTCCAATTATTCATTATATCAAACTAAGCATTACCGTCACTAGACTATTGGTGATAGTTTCACAGTATGAAAGTACCTTTTTGGTAATCATATTAAATATGCCAAAACCAGGAATTAAATTTGATTCAATTTATTAAATAAGCATTAGTATTTGAAAAAAGCGTAATACCCCGCAGAAGCGAATACTTTCTTAGGTTGTTGTTGTTTTAACGGTACTTTGCCCTTCCTAGTCTGGCATGCTTCTTAACTAGTATTGTGATCAATTTCTTCTAACGGAAGTCCTAGGTTGTCGCCATGATCCTTGATAGAAAACTGGCTGCACTGGGCAGACAATTTGAAGCCTGATTTGTGTGGTGTAGTTTAAACCCGGTTAGTGTATTGAATAGAGATATATTCACGAGGTGTTAAAATAACGAAACAAACTTAATGGAGAGGCTGTCAGTCACGCAAATTTTTGCCATTTTTTTAAGGGAAGATTTTTCGAACTAATATTAACAATATGAAAATGATTTATATTTATTCTCCTTATAATTCAGATTCGTAAAGAATTGGATGAAACTATAGCAAAGTTGGAGGGTACTAAACAACAGCCACCCACGGCAGAAGAAGTAAAACAGGAAGGCTCAAATTCAGTAAAAGAGGAAAATGCTGCAACAGGAGCGGGAGCAAGCGTGGTTGGTGCAAATGAATCAGCGACAACAGTTAAAGATGATGCTACCGCTAATACTAAAGGTTAACGAAATGTAAATATTTATAATCAAAAATATGTTAACGAAGTAATTCTTAGGTGAAGACGCTGACGAGGACACAAAAGAGCAAAAAGAGGGTATAAAACAGGAGAAAAATACTTCAGGGACTAGTAACGCTGCTGCAGAGAAGAAAGAAGCTCAATCCGCCACTGGTAATACAAGTGGCAATGTTGTGAGTGGTCCAACTACAGCTAGTACGCCTTGCATGGCTACTGTGAAAATAGAAAAGGATGTCAAGGATATGCCTAAAGCAAAGGAACTTAAATTAGTTGAATCTGAAATAGTGCGGGATTTAAAAGCACAATTGAAGTAAGCATTTACAACATTATTATAATTCTAAAAATCACTAGAAATTTCTGGTTACTGTTGAGGGCTCCAGTCTTTTTTAGGTATGCACATATTCCGTTAATAAAAAACTAAGACTAGATAATGACTCCCAAAGGAAAGAAGGCCCTTCCCATTCCTCCTTTACCGAAATTTTCATCAATCTCTTCCAACTGAAGTCCTAGGAAACGTGAAGTTTCAATAGGGTCGTTACTAGCAGTAATCACAAGCAATTGTGTCATGAGGGGAAATGAGTTTTTTTGTGCGATCTCTAATCGCAAACCTTGGATCCCAGACGACCTACAACAACGGGATGCCACTTAAAACCGCCAAACATGTTCATTCAGAGCTTAATCTTTATATATAAAAGAAAGTGACGTTAGTTCCAACGCTCATAACTCAAGAACGCCTGCACCGATTTGGATGATTGAAACTAATTTTGATTGTTCTCTGACCAGAATAGAAGAATACCCAAAAAAATTTCCGAAACCTTCCTAAAAAAATTGTATTTTCCCATACATTTTGTATGGTGCAAATTTTTATAATTCTTTTCTTTTGTTAGAAAAGCTCAATAATGGATCGATCGATGGTGAATTGGAATTGTGTGTGTGTGAAATATTTACATCTATAGGGATAGGGATAGGGATAGCTATAGTTATAGAGATAATGATAAGGATAGGAAAAGCCAATATTTCTAGATCCATTCAGGTAAATATCTGGGCAGGACAAAGTCTGCCGGCCCCTATAGTATTTTTATAAATATACTAGCAGACCCGGCTTTCTCTGCGGGTACTGATAAGTACATAGTTTCGAAGATATATCGAATTATGTTTTATTTGATCCTGGTACTGCTTTCTGTTTCCAAGGTTTTTTGTTATATAAAACACCTCCGACTTTTCAAAAAGTATGTAAATCCTTACTAAATTACACATATATCCAAATATCATTGATTTAGACCAAATGCGGTCAGAGTTATGACCAGTTGAAAGCATTCCCACAACAGCCGGTTCTATCGTACCGGAATGACCCAGGTTTCTCTACCGGGCCAAGGGCTGTTACTTCAGTGTAACCCTGTCCAATCTGTATCGTCCCACCCTTAAATTGTCATCCTCGGAGCAAACCCTTGCAGCTGGGTTGCTCCATTGTCTCTTGTCTCTACATTCCCACAACAGCCGGTTCTATCGCACCGGAATGACCCGGGTTTTTTCACCCGGCCAAGGGCTGTTATTTCAGTGTAACCCTGTCCAATCAGGGGCAGGGCGAAGCACTGTTAACAACAACAACAACAACAACATTGTCTCTTGTTACGGGCTGGGGTCGAACTCAACCCTGGACCAAGAGATTGGATCTGCTGCGTTTGCTGGAAGACAATTTATACTAAACGGTCGCATTCGGTTCAATGCGCCAAGTACAAGAGATGGCTACATAAATCTGGATGCTCAGGGCTTAACCCTGGGTAACGAAGTTCTGATGGGTATAATGTACATCGAAAAGACCGTCCCATCGGTTATGGGCGTGGCCTTGCGTTTATTACACATCACTCTGTACAATATAATCTATTTTCCCCTGACGCCGACCCCAGGGACTCTATCTTAGAATGCCAAGGCATAGTAGTTCGGTCAGGTGACGTCGACTTGCAAATTATAAACATCTACATTCCCCCTGCCAAGTGTCGTCCGAGATATTATCATCCCGACATTAGTGCGATACCGTCTAATCCTAGGGGACTTCAACGCACATCACGATCTCTGGCACTCCAACTTGCCAGCAGAGAGTAGAGGACACGCAATTGCAGACCAAATAGACAACTTAGCATTCTGTACAGAAATGCCCCCACTAGGGTGGCAGATAACTACCACAGTTCACCAGACATTTCCATAACGAGCGCGGGCCTAATTAACTTCGTCATCTGACGACCGATGCTTACATTAGCTTCAGACCACCTACCCGGCCTACTCCGTTGAACGATTGACCTACTTCATAACGAGCGATAAGCTAACATACATCAACTTCACCAAAGCGGACTGGGACCGCTTAACGGACTATGCAGACCGCTCCTTCGCTGCCTTACCCACTTCTACAGACGTACGCAAAGGTGAAAGAGAGACTCGCAAGGTCATTGATTCAATCTCAGACCTCTTTATTCCTGTTGGTAGAATACCAGAAATTCGTCCGACTTTTCCTGCAGAAGCTGCGGCGATGGCAAGAGAATGTGACCAAGTGAGACTCATCAATCCCGCAGATCCCAGAATCAAAGATGTCAATGCGGAAATTCGTAGGACAGTCAACGAACACAAACTGACCAAGTGGAAACAACACCTTGAGGCATGCGACCTCTCCGGCGGAGCCGGCAATGACAAGGGCGCCATTGCATTCGGCGACCGCTTCAAATCGGAAATGCGCGAGCTTCTTTTGCCGGCTGTTTATAATGAAGATGATTAAACACCTAGACCACGAGGACAGAGTTATTTAGCGGCTCTTTTCAACCTCTCTCTAACTACTTTCGTCATACCTGAGTTATAGAAACAGGCGATTGTAGTTCCCCTACTAAAACCATGAAAGCCGGCGAACCAAGGAGATTTTTATCGTCCGATATCCCTCCTTTCGCCGGTTGCGAAATTACTAGAGACCATTCTGCTCCCTTACTTTATTGCAAATCTGAAATTGGCCGATTACCAGCATGGTTTCCGCAAATCTCACAGCACGACATCCGCTTTGAATGCCATTACAACACAGATAAATTGTGGTTTGAATCAACACCCACCAAACCATAGGACGGTTCTCGTGGCACTTTACCTATCAAATGCATTTTATACAGTCAACCACGCCACACTCCTTTGAGACCTGGAAGAGACACCGCTTCCTGCCGGGCTTAAAAGGTGGACCGCTAATTACCTCAATGGTCGACAGGCATCAGTTAAATTCAGGAACAAGAAATCTAGGCCACAAAAAATAAAACAAGGGGTGCCGCAAGGTGGTGTTCTCTCTCCCCTTTTGTTTAATTTCTATATATTGCCCGGGGCGTGGCACAACCCACTTTCCCAAAACTATATATAGCCTATGCCGTACCCGGCGAACCCGTATTCTGAACCTATCGTGAAAGTTTCATAGAGATCGACTATAAACTTTGGACATTAATGAAGAACAAACAAAACACTAAAAATATGAACGTGGCACCGCCCACTTTTACAAAATTATGAAAATCTTGAGTAAAGGACACGTCCAAGTATCATTGATTTAGACCAAATAAGTTCAGAGTTATGATGAAACTAGAAATAGCCTATGCTTTAACCTGTGATCCCAAGAATATTCTGTGAAAATTTCATAAAAATCGTTTGAGTACTTTGGACGCCTATAAAGGACACAAACACATAGACACACATTCACATAGATTTATGTTATCTATACTCAGTTCTAAAAAAATGCTTTGTTTTCTAAATCCATTATTCCAGAAAAGCACTGAATGATCAAAAGGAAATGAAGCTACTACTTGATATGTATAAAGGGGTTTCGAAGGATCAACGTGATAAGGTGCAATTAATGGCCACAGAGAAAAAGTTACGTTCCGAAATTGAAGAATTGCGTCAACAATTGAAGAAAATACAGGAGAGCAAGAGAGAGGAGCGTAAAAAGTTGGCAGATGAAGAAGCGCTACGTAAGATAAAACAACTTGAAGAGCAAAAATACGAATTACAAAAACAAGTGGCTAGTCAAAAGCCTGTGGAGAATACTTGGGGTGGGCCAGGTGGTACAAATTATGCCCGGCCATTTGTTGGTTCACATGAGGAAGAAGCACTCCTCAATGAAATGGAAGTAACAGGGCAAGCCTTTGAAGATATGCAAGAACAAAATTCACGTTTAATACAACAACTACGTGAGAAAGATGATGCTAATTTTAAGCTTATGTCCGAACGTATTAAGGCTAACCAAATGCAAAATTTACTACGTGAAGAAAAACAAATTTTAGTTGATCAAATGACTACAAGAGATACACAAATTGAGGCAATGCATATTGTATTGCGAAAGTTAGAGGAAAAAGAGCGTAGTTTACAAGCAACTGTCGCCAATATAGAGAAAGAGTTAATGTTGCGCCAACAAGCAATGGAAATGCATAAACGTAAAGCTATTGAATCAGCACAATCAGCAGCTGATTTAAAGTTACATTTAGAAAAATATCATTCCCAAATGAAAGAAGCACAGCAAGTTGTGGCAGAAAAGACAAGTTCACTTGAAGCAGAAGCGTACAAAACGAAACGACTACAAGAGGAGTTGGCACAATTTAAGCGTAAGGCTGAACGTATGAAAAAGATTGAAATGGCTGGTAGTACCATTGATGAAGTAGTATTAGAAGAGATACGCGAATATAAAGAGACTTTAACATGCCCGTCGTGTAAGGTGAAACGTAAAGATGCTGTGCTTTCAAAATGTTTCCATGTCTTTTGTTATGATTGCTTACGTACACGTTACGAAACTAGGCAACGCAAATGTCCTAAATGTAATTGTGCATTTGGTGCAAATGACTACCATCGTTTGTATTTAACTTAAAAATTTAAGTATATAGTGTTAATTTACCACGTAATTAACCTTTATAATTTTCTCTGATATAAAGTGACTGTCGGAGTCGTTTCTGAAGCGTTTTGGATTTTTGATATGATTATTGCCATGATTACCAATAATCATTGAAAAAACGACTGTTTAAATTTGATTCAACAGTGGGATCTGTAGTCACCTATGTGAACAATCTACTCTTGTGATGGGGGTGATAAATTATCTCACGACACTAGTAAATATTTTAATTAAAAACAAATTTTTGCTGCCGAAAGCTCTAAAAACAGACTAAGCGAAAGTCATATTGTATCTTTTGCTGCTCTTTTGTAGTTTTCCATGTCTATGTAATACATATAAAATTATTTACTGTTAGGTAGTATCTGCTGAACATGCATTAATTATTGCAATAAACTTATTTCTATCATACAAAGTTACAATCTGCTTTTTTCTTATTTATTTTGTAAGAAAATGAGATTTCTCGGATTGGCTTTCACCGTCGTAAGTACAGAAATTAGAATCTCAGGGCCTAATCCGCATGCAAATTCTCCCTCTATCCTCCTTTTCAAGGCTTCCTCTGGTGGATAACCATATTACCCACACTCATTCAGTGAATAAGGTGAACTACCAAATAGCTACCACAACAGTCGGGCAGTACCGCAACGTAGTACCGGAGCGTAACGGGTTCATATCCGGCAAAGGACCGTGTCGTTAAACACAACGACTAAAATCCAGTTGTTCAACTGCTGCAAATCGCAACAGCCTAACAAGCAACTGCTTAAAGAAAATCTGCTTGCCGGAAAGGAAGGATATATCTCCGTAAGCACTATGATGAATTCCGGCACCACATAATATCGCCATGTGATCAAAAGATGCATCGACAAGCCCTCAACAACATCCACACAGAGTCGGTAAACTAATTTGTCAGTTCTCGCCTGGTAAATGCAATCATTCAGGCACAAGCTTCACCTGTTGCCGAAGAAGAACGCGAACTTCCGAGAGAAAAAAGTCAAGTTGGCCCAACTTCGATCTGGATACTGTAACAGATTAAACATGTAATGCCGAATGTTTGACCGGTATGCGGGCAACACCAACCATCTGTTCACCTGCTCGACAGAGCAGACTCTGCTAACACCGCACTCACTATGGTAAAACCCAAGGAACCGCAAGTTTCCTGGGGCTCGCTGTTAGAAAATACTGATGAGAATGCTAGGTAAGGAAAGTGACCACTAGGAATCATTGTTACGACAACAACAACAATCCAAATCCGAAACCGGGATGAAATTAAAATAATGTTGAAGAACAAAACCCTAAATCGGAAAGCAAACAAAGCCGGAAAGAAATTGAAATAATTTTAAGGAATAAGACTGCATTCGGCTCGAAACCGAAATAGAAGGACGAAGCCAGAAAGGAATCCCTAATATAATCGAAAAAATATTGAAGAACGAAACCGAACTACTTTCAAAATCTGAAGCCCGAACGAAATCCAAATAATTTTTAAGAACGAAACCAAAATTGAAATCGTAACACTTCGTAAAAACAAAAACGTTACGTATTTCTGAATCGGTTCCATTTATGCTGTCACGGTCTAGCGTTAGGTGAATAAAGTTTTATAATTCTCTGTGCAAGTTCTCTGTGAAAAATTTCCAAACGGAAGTCGCCGTAAAATATGCTACAAAAATAATGAATTTACCAACTCTGTACAAACGCAATTAGTAGAGAGGGTTGCTGTGTCAAGTGCTGAACACTACAAAGCATGTACAAAAGTCTTATCTGTACATCGCTTGAATTCAAACTATCTATCGCACTAATTTAGTGTATTATTAAATGTAAAAGAAAATCAATACTTTTTTTTGTTGTTATTTAAAATATAAAAAAATACAATATTTTGCTTCGTTCTCACGCCACTTAAAATGCTACCGTGCAACGGGGTTGCATGTTAACATTTATCATACGCTTTTTCGCCTCTGCTCTACAAAATCCAAACAGCATTGACGGCGTTGCATTTCTGTATGATTTTATGGCCAGTGCGGATGGAGTACGGTTTGTTGTTAATTTGTACGTCGATATAAAATTTCGGTAGTTTTTTTCTTCCCAAGACGGTCGTTTCTACAACTCCATGATTTTGTATTTGTTTAGTGAACGCATTCTAAGTGAAGTTTTGTCTAAAAACGATTAAAGTGAATAATTGAAAAACTATTATTAATAATTTGTGTACATAGATAAATACAAATGTATGTGTATGAAGATATTTTAAGTGCAGAAAAGTAGAGTAAGTTCCAAAGGAAGCTAATGACTTCCGTAAAAGCTGAAGATTTAATTGATTTTTCACACAGCAGTGAATGTCGGTGATTGCGGTGAGAGTGTGTGTGTGTGCATTAGTGCCCAACTACAGCTGCTGCTGCTGGAAATTTGCAGCAGGCTGTTATATGTACATACATATGTTATATAGAGAATTAGAAAGTAATTTATGGAAACCGATGCAAATAGTAAAAATCATTATGTTCTAATTTTGTGTTGAAATGTGTTTGTGAACAAAAAAAAAATTCATAAAATAGTAAAAGAAAAACATGTATTTACTCTCTTAGAAAAGTACGTACACATATGCATATGTATTAAGTACATAAAAAATACCACCAAAAACTGGAATATACATACATAACATCAATATCCTGTTAGTTCTATTGTTTAACTAAACGAATTGTTCAGAGCCCATCTGCTGTGAAATTACGTACATAAGAGGATATGTATTCATATACAAATAATTATGTATGTACATACACACATATATGATTGACTTCAGCAATAGCAGCCGCCTTTGGATTATGCCCTTGTCCTTGATACATATTTTTTTGTTGGGCAAGCATGTATGCCGTTCTTTGACACGTTTTAGTCCTTGGCTTTTTCTGAATTTTTTTGTTGGCTTCTGAAGCCGTTTCTAATTGAACTAAACAAATATGTGTTTTTATGTGTGGCGGCAGTCTTAAACCGCCTGTGTGGCTGCATGAACCAATAAATTTCTCTACGATGGAACTATAAATCCCCACCTACCTACTAGTTTTAAGTATTTCGCGGGGAGGTTTTTTTTGGGGAGTGTAGCGAAATGACAGTCTCATCAGGTAAGGGGCGAGTAAGTCAAGCCCGAAGTTTATTCGCCTAGTTCTGACAAAAGCTGAACACCTAAGCTTGAAGTGATTTGATTCAATTGTAGCAGTAGGGTATGTCCCATATGATCAGAAGTACGAATGTGTTTCAAATGGGCATGTCACAACGACGAACACAAGGGATAAATGCAATTCACTTTAGGCCAGAAGGATTCGATTTACAAAATAGATTGGCGGCAACCGTGGTGTGGTGGTAGTAGTTTGGGATAAAATGGGGTCGTCCGTTGGTCATCACCCCTCCGAGTGTATTTCTGCAATGAAAAGGATGCTCACCGATTCCTCTGCGGAGTCGGCATAAAACATGTAGTTCTCGCTTATTTGTAGAAAAAATTAGAAGCAACAAACCACAAAGTAGAGAAGCTCGGCCTTAATCTCTTCGGAGGTATACCAAGCCAATTATTTAAAAAAGAGAGACCAGGCTAAATTCAGAGCACACTCGACCTCACCACTGTTAAGCTCAGATCATTAATAGCCGATGCCCCCAAAGCATCTTGTCCACTGCATCCTTGATCGGCGCGAGTTTCGTGTGGAAGACACCACAATGTGCTCCCGACAGCCAAATCCCCCTCCTTCCTTCTTTTACAACTATTATCCATACGTAAATTAGTTCATCGGCCCAAAGGCCAAGGTTTTCTTTTTAGATAGGGTCAAACTTGAAAGACCCGAAGTCTAGATACCCAACGGAAGTCGGCTTACTCAAACAGAAAATGTTTTCTAGACGCCACCACAGACGTTCCGTTAACCATTAAGCGCAAAAGTTACCTTGAAGAGCTCGGCGAACAATTCCTAGTTCGCCTTTGCTATATTGACATTTTTTCTATAACTAAGGTAAGCTCCTAGTCGATATTATTACTCCCTTTAAAAATGTCCTCTGGTCTTGAAATCCCCTGTAATCAACATACCCGAAGTAAGCGCCTGAAATCCAGTCAGAATAGTGTGGAGCGTATAGGTCGGGAGACTGTTCGCTAGGATGGACTGGAAAAATGTGTTTTCCACTTAGCATGATAATAAAAAAAAAAAAAAATGAAACTTTCTCACCATTTTGAGTTGAAAATTTTTTGTTTTCAAAGTTGATTTTAAATCGTTAAGGTATTCGCTTGAAAGCCTAATTATTGAAAACAAAAAAATTAAATGCATTTTCTTTTGTATTAGAAGGGAAGAGGATGTTTTTTTTTTTTTTTTTTTTTTTTTTTTTTTTTTTTTTTTTTTTTTTTTTTTACATTCCCGCAACAGCCGGTTCTATCGCGCCGGAATGACCCGGGTTTTTTCACCCGGCCAAGGGCTGTTATTTCAGTGTAACCCTGTCCAATCTGGGGCAGGGCGAAGCACTGTTAACAACAACAACAACAACAGGATGTTTTTTACGACTTTGGGCCATTTTTCCGTTGGAAACGAGTGCTATTTCCCTGTAAAAAACGTTGGACCATCAGAGTACTCCAACACTTATCCTCATTCATATAAAAAAGGTGGTCCAATTTACATAGCGATGTCCGGTGATTGGATCACCTAATCCTATTCGGAGTACCATTTACTTTGCTTCTGAATAGTGTATAGAGCACCTACGTTGGAGTACTTTGAAAATGCTGCCAAAAGATTAGTTTAGAGTATTCTAGAGGAAAGCGAGGAGGGAGTATGTGTTTTTTTGAGGACCACCTACTCCCGCTCTCGCTTTGCTGTTGAATACTCTATAGAGTAATCCCATGGGAGTATTTTGAGAGTACTTTCACGTAGGTGGTCTATAGAGTATTCAAAAGCAAAGAAACGGAGTACTCCGAGATGGATTAGGTGATCCAATCACCGGACATTGCCATGTAAATTGGACCACCTTTTTTTATATGAATGAGCATATGTGTTGGAGGGGTTGGTGTCGAAATTCTGTATGTACAAAATTCTAAAAACAAAATTCTGCTTTTTAAAATTCTGCTTTTTAAAATTCTGCTTTTTTAAAATTCTGCTTTTTTAAAATTCTGCTTTCTAAAATTCTGCTTTCAATGTTCTGTATTACAAAATTCTGTATTAAAATATAATGTTAACAATGTTAAAGAGGTAATGTAATTATTTTGAAAAAGTGCGCAGCTACGCGAACCACAGTTATTCTGTACAAAAGACCTTTCTGCATAGGCGGCCTTCGGCCGCGCTTATTTAAATAACCCTGGGCTACGCCATGCCAAGTCCAGGTGGTTGCCCTGATCGGTGGCAACATGCCACCGATCCGACTCTTTTGCGCGTTTTTAAGTACAGCCTAATAATTTACAACAACCACATGAAAACTTGCGACAAAACAAATAAAATATATACATATGTACATGTGCGCACTTTTTCAAAATAATTACATTACCTCTTTAACATTGTTAACATTATATTTTAATACAGAATTTTGTAATACAGAACATTGAAAGCAGAATTTTAGAAAGCAGAATTTTAAAAAAGCAGAATTTTAAAAAGCAGAATTTTGTTCAACCAGAATTTTTTTGCAATTTACAGAATTTTGTCACACAGAATTTTGTAATACAGAATAATGACACGCTCCCGTGTTGGAGTACTCTGATACTCCTTTAGGAGTATGAAACGGAGTATTTCCGTTTTTTGCAGGGTTATTTGTTTAAAGTTTAAACACCAATGAGTTATTTTCTTTGTTTATAAAGTATAAACTCTACCTACTCCCAAGCTAAGCAAACATCTTTTTATCAAAACGCGCTACTGCCCAAACCGGCAACACTCCCAACTACCATGACCCAATGCTCCGTACAGGTTGGTCTCTAACGAAAATTGCACATGTTTATGTATGTAAGATTCGCGAAGCACTGCACAGTCGTAAAAAGTTTAAAAACATTATACTGCTCTCTTTTCTAACTCCCTGCAATTGAAACGAAGCGCGACATAGAGCTTGCGTTTTATGTTTTTTGTGTATTTATTGGTCTTTATTTTCGACTTCTTTCATGGCAATGCGATATTTAAACATCTTTAAAAAGAAAAGCAAAATTTATATAAAAAAAATTATATTTACATTACATGAGTGCGTACGTATGTATGTTTGTAACGGCAAAAAGCTTACAACAACTGCAATAAATAAACATCGTCGCGCCGATCGAATCAAACAGCCAGGCAGGCAAACTATCCCCACACAGCGGCCAAACCAATTGAAGCAAAACGGCATCAAAGCAACAGCATAACAAAAAAACAACAACAATAGCTATCAAAAACAACTAAAATCAACACGAAGACCCCCTGACATTTCAATTTTTGTTTCCTCGTCTCTTGTGGCACAGTGTTTTTGTATATGTTTTCCATGACTTTTGCATGTATGTGATTATGTGGTTGTGCTGATCCCCCCAATGCACACATACATAAATATACTATTATCTTTAGTGGCAGCAACAGCAAGATCAACGGTAGCTGCATTAACAGCCTGTAAACTATAGTTGCTAAAGTATCGTCAGTGTTAGCAACGCACCGAAAGCGAGGTAATCATTGAAACTCAACCATAACACCGCGCCGTGACGAAGCCATCATATAAATACAAAGTAGATGATGGTAAAGTTTTGTTGATTTTGTGGGTAAGTTATATACAAATAAACATCTTTATTTATAAACATACCCAGTGGTGAACGTAGATAGGGGTTTTCGTAGGCGTAAGCCGACCTCCACCAAAATGCCACTGTTTTCTTCCTCGAGCAAAAGTAGACAACTGCCAAATTGGAGTTCTCAGAAAATCGTGTCTTGCAGATAATAGGACTAAACATTTTGTAGAATTTAGTATTTTTCAAATGATACGTTCAGATTCTTTTACTAAAAAGACCTTTGAGTTGTTTATGAGAAACTACAACTATATTATATCGCTTCCCAGAGTGCAAACAATTCAACAATGTTTGGCCGTGTCCCAAAAATTCCTTTAGTCAATTAGAAACACGAAGGAAGCTAACACACTCTTACTGCAGTCCTTTCTAAAGTAGCGGGGTCGACTCATCCGTCTGCTTTCAACGGCTCACCAGCGGATAGCAGGGCCGGATACAGGCCTCTAGTTGAGGGGAGGGCGATCATGGCCGAAATCTCAAAATCCAAATTACCATGAAAGCCAACAATATAAATGAATGATTAATTTCAGAACATTATTTTGACATAATTACGAATAAACGTAACGAATTTATCTTTAAGCACTCAAATTAACTCAACTAACTGAAAGGATTCGAACAAAAAGCATTCAAGAAATGATTTTATACAGCTCAACGGTAGAAACTAGTTCTTTCTGATAAGCGAGTTTCACTTGTTTCTTTTAACTAAGTGGAGTTATCTTGAATCTATATTTACTGGAGCAATGAAAAAAGGAAAAAAGAGATGAACAATAATGTTTATTGGAATTAAGTACATTTCAATCTATTCGTCGACAAATTAAATATGTGGTTTTGTTACAAAGATGTTTTTTAAATGGTATACATTATTATTTTTTATAAATTAGCGTCAAGTTGTTATGATACAATTCAATTTTTCACTTCGCTTTTTTGCGTATCTTTCTATAATGTTTTCAACGTCGATTTACACTTAAATATTGTGTATTTATTATGATATATATACCATACTTCCGTACTATAAGAGAATATACTTATTATACATTTATATTTTACGCTAGACAAGCAGACAAAAGAAGATAAGAAATATTTCTTTAGGTCTGAGGGGGGCGATCACGAATGAAGGAAGGTTTCATGCCGTATGCATTCCTGCTAATCCTACTCCTAATCCTACTCACAACCAGCAAAATTTGTTGTCTTCCCTTTATAAATAGTAAGAGTAATATACTAGATGATTTTTAATACTCACCACGTTCATCATAGTAATGAGTGCTCAGTGTCACACATTACCCTTCATAGCTCAAAGCTCAGTTAAACGATATACAAATGTAATTTTTTTAATTTACTCAAAGGGGGCTTGAAATTGTTACATGAAGTGCTTATACTCGGTATATAATACACAAACATACATGGTATATGCATTTTAGACTATTTATGTAGAGTAGACTGGGAAAGAAAATAGATTATGTGGGGAAATTATATTGATATTTAGTGGAAAAGACTTTAGGTCGTCTTTATATATAGTTTCGTCGGGTATTAATTAATTTTTTAGGGTTTTCGTACATATCCAAAGTAAAAACATAAAATCAGAAAGCCATAGCAATGTTTAAAGTTTGATTACTCTGGAACGGCTCATTCACAATTTTTTGTGGGGAGTTCAATTTCCTACAAAAGTAAAGGCAGCAAAATTTTTTTACTTCAATAGTTTGGCAGTTTAGCATCAGAAAAGAAATCCGTCCTACAAAATCTAGACTAGCAATTATAGACCTGTAGAAAAAAATGTTAAGATTTGGAACTTTCACAGTATTTTTTACGCTATTCTGAAAAATAATATCAATCAGAGACATAACAGTTATAAGTTTTATCGAATAAACGTTGCTTCATAATAATTATTCGATAAAGAAAAAAAAATATATTTTCAAATAAGAGTTAGTTTTATTTTTTTTGGATAGGAGTTATTTGTCAACGTTTATTTTTTACGTTGCTTGATAACTGTTATGGTTTTCGTTATCTAATAACCGTTGTTAATTCATACTTTACTTTAAATGGCCAGTTAACCGCCAAGCCGATTCTGATAGTCGAACAAATTTAGCTCTCCAGTTTTTTTCATTGCAAATTGGTGCTAATTGGAGAAACCACGGGATCGGAAATCGTTTCCACTTGGTCCTTCGATCGATAAGAATACATTCGAGGCAACTTCATTTATTCGTACGATATGACCTAGCCAGAGAAGAGTAAGTGATCCCTACATAATCTAACCACTCTTTACCACCAGATCGCCATGCTCAGTTTTCAGGAGTTCGCTCCGGTTGTGTATATACACACTACTCGTTGCATTCGCTCTTAACGTGACCTTGTAGGCAGCATCCCTTCTTTGCGTTGCAACGCGGCTCTCTTCAGCATTGTACCGGTTGTTTCTTCTTAAGCGCCAGTATCATATACTGACACTTATACTCTCCGGCAGTAAAGTTTTCAATCATTAACATAAAGTTGCCAGCCGGCAAAGCGTGAGAACTTTTATTCGCTTTTATCTTCATATTAAACATAACACAGAGCTCCATTAACTTTTTTCTAGGTATCCAAAGGGCTGAGATATGGGTTCCTCCTATGATAAGCACCCAACCGTTGTAGACTGATTGAAATCTTAGTGTATAGAAATATGGTTTTCAATAGTACAAAGGTACGGAAGACATATATTAGTAGATTTTGACAGTGTTAAAGGAGCTTCCTATGTGCTGCTAACTATGTATCTATGAATCTGATTTTCTTCCTTACGAAGAAGAATCGGAATCAAGTTAACCCTTCTTTGTCTTCCCGTATAATTAGATATCCTTCATTTCGATAATGTGTATTTTCTTCTTCAAATGTATCCCTATCAATGGAATTTTTAACAAACAAAGAAAACAAGACGCGTTGGAAAATAGTAGTTATTGGAAAATATATACATACGAGTACATATGTACATTATTTATATATTTATCATCTAGAAACTATTATGAAAAAGTAAAAAAAGTTATTTCAAACATTTGTTTGGGCAACGAAAAAAGTATTTCTGTTGTTGTTGTAACGACAAAAACACTCCACGAAGGTTTTGGGAAGTGCTGTCGAGCTGACAGTCCTTGGCCGGATATGAACCCGGTACTCCCTTGCGACACTGCCCGACTGTCGTGATAGCGATTTGGTGTGACCAGTGGATCCTTCTAGGTCTTGTCCCCCCACCTTCCGTAAGGCAGGAAGATGGGTAATGAGAGGTGAGAGGCATCACATCCGTAGATCAACCATCGAGTTGCACGTCATTGGTGCATATTAGTCGCCTCTCACGACCGGTATGCCTATCTCGGGCATATTCTATATCTCTAACCCGCAGGGGGTAAAAAAAGTATTTCTCATCCATAACAGTTATCAAGCAACGTGAAAAATAAACGTTGACGTATAACTCTTATTTGAAAAATAAATTGTTTTCTTTATCGAATAATTATTACACTGTACAGCACCCGACTGGGTATTGGACCAAACCAATTTTTTTTGAATAGATGAAGACGTAAATAAAAAATGTGTATATACCGTTTTTCGAAGTTACCCTCCAAAATTTAGTAATTTGATTTCGAAGCTCAAATTTCGACCTTTAGCAATTTCAGTGTAATGTTTAAAAAATTGAAAAATAAAAAATGTGGACGTGGTCCGCATTCTTTTCGAAATCGACTGGAATATAATTTTTTTTTTTGGAAAGTTATGTCGAAGTCCAGATTTTTGAAAAAATTCAAAGTCAAATATATAAATTTTTATTGAGTCGATTTAGAAAAACTACACACCGTTGTAAAGCTGCTTGAATTCCCTTTCTTTTGGTATGCATACTTTTATGACCTTTTTTATAAAATTTTTGTAAAAAAAAACACTTTAAAAGAAATATTAGAAAAAAACGTTTGAAGTCGTATTTTCGAACTTTTTGTCACCAAATTGCATTAACTTTATGCCATTATATTTGTGCCTAAATTCCCTTTATTTTGATACATTATCCATGAACATATTACAAAAAAAAAACAGTTATAAAAACACACGATCGTCATCAACTTTTGGTGACCACAGTATAGGTGCAAATATTTTTTGTTTGGGGTTTATCTTTTAGAAAGTGTTTTTTTAAAATGTTAATTATAAAACTTATAAAGATATGCACATCAAAAAAAAGGGAAATTAAGCACCAATATAACGGCGTAAAGATTTTCGAAGTCGGTGTCAAGAAAGTTCGAAAAATACGACTTCAAACGTTTTTTTTTGGTATTTTTCCCCCTTAAAGTGTTTTTTTACAAAATTTTTATAAAAAAAGTCATAAAGGTATGCATATCAGAAGGAAGGAAATCAAAGCAGCTTTACAACGATGTGCAGTTTTTTGAAATCGGTTCGACGAAAATGGAAATATTCTACTTTAAACTTTTTTGAAAATCTGAACTTTGACCCCGTATAACACTTCTTACATAACTTTCCAAAAAAAAAAATTTATACCAGTCGATTGCGAACAGAAGGCAGGCCACACCCACATTCTTATTTTTCAATTTTGTAAGCAATCCGCGGAAATTACCAAAGTTCGAATTTCGAAATCAAATTACTAAATTTTGGAGGCTAACTTCGAAAAACGGTATATACACATTGGGTTGGTCCAATACCCAGAAAAGAAGTTGATTTTGTCGTATAGTGTTATGAAGTTATGTTATGTTTGAATAAATTTTAAAATTCGTGCAACGTTTTTGATACAGAAATTTCAAATAACAGTTATTTTTTGTCTCTGATATCAATACAATTTTGACGAAAAAAAAAAAAAAAATGTTTGTCCCAGTCCTATATAATATTTATATGTACATATATACATATGTGGGGGTATATAGTACGCCTCACCCAACTGCAATTTTTCGCAAAATTCGTAACTGACAAACCAATAGAGATAAAATGATGTCTTATCTTATCAGGTGATGAATCAATAAATTTCTAACGAATTCGCACTCTTTCAGCACTTTCACCCTTACTTCTTATCCCCTTTCTCTCTTAATATAATTTTTGCTGTACCTTCATGTGACTATTCTCTGTTTTATAGCATTAAAAAGATTTCCAACTATGTAAGTATGTATATAAGTAGATAAGCGTGAAAAATTTTAACTAATTTCGTTTACTCTCTTTCTGTAAAACGTGCTTAAAAGCTCATTTCTTCGCCATGGAATGCAATGGCAGATTAGTAAATATATACTTACTTACATATTTATATCAATTACCAGCAAAATGTGGTGAAAATAATTATAACAAACTAGAGGGGCCGGCAGACTTTGTCCTGCCCAGATATTTACCTGAATGGATCTAGAAATATTTCATATTTGCTATCCCTATCATTATCTGCATCACTATCCCTATCCCCATTCCTATCCCAATCCCTATCCCTATAGATGTAACTATTTCACACAAGCACAATTCCACTTCACCATGGATCGATCCAATATTGAGGTTTTCTAAAAAAAAAAAAGTTATAGAAATTCGCACAATACAAAATGTATGGGAAAATAAAATTTTTTTTTCAGGAATTTTTCGAAAATTTTATTGGCTATTCTCCTATTCTGGTCAGAGAGCAATCTAAATTAGTGTCAATCATCCAAATCGGTGCAGGCGTTCTTGAGTTATGAGCGTTGGAACTAACGTCAGAACGTAACGTGGCGAATCCACTGGTTCACTCTATGAAGAAGGAAGAGGCATATATAAGAACATGACAGGATGTGTTTCAAAGATTTCGGTTCCTACTCCCCATGTCATTGTTGATCATTTTGGAAGCTGAAATGTCAAACTTTTGAATGAATTTCTCATCTTTCAAATTTTTCTTCGATGGGAAGTTTTAAGTATACATCGTTTTAATTTAGGAGTCGTTGACATTAGTCCCGGCTGTACCCGTATGTACACTCTTTCCAAGCCTAAGTCCACCCTGGATAGAGAATTAGATCGGCGGCTTGTTGCATATCACATTTCGAGCCTCTGCACGGCATGATCCAATCGCCCCTGGATCGCAGCTCACTGAACCTTCCCTAACATGTTGTTCATGACCTTTTAAGCAAACCTTTGTAAAGAAGTTGGTGTGCTCTTTAGGTTTGCTCACAGCTCAGGACATCATTTTATAAGTCTTGTAAAACTTTTTTGTTGGGTATGTTGGTTTCTAAACACATAAACATGTACGTAAGTAGGTACGTATACAAATGCCCTTGGTTATGGAAAGTATTAACATTAGAGTGCCAGCCCTCACTCAACAAAAAAACTCGGTTTGAGTGTTTAATTGTTGGAGATTCCCAAAATGAAAGAAACCGCGAAATTTGGGTTTTCCTTATAAATTTTTTTATGACCTTTCATTTCAATGAGCGATATATTGTTGTAAAGGTGTTAAATCACGTTACATTTCGCCTATATACGCCATTAACCTATCATGTCAACTTTAGTTTTTATTAAAATTTATTTAAAATCAACTGTATTAAAAAATTATAAATAATGTAAATACCTATAATAAAGACTGAAGTTGGTATGATGAGCTCATAGTTTCTATAGAACAATACTAATACTATTGATATGAAAGTATAAATTATTCGAATAAATATTATTCGAATTTTTTATAGCCTTCGAATAAATGGATTTTTTATTCGAATAGTCGCATGCCTAGTAGGGACAGAAAAAGGGCAGAAATTGGAATCGGTGAAGAGAAATAAAAAATAAAAACTTAAGCACTCTAATATACAACACATATTTTTCTCTCTATCTCTATGGCGCGATATACAACAGGTATATCATCATAAACCTCCTAAGAGATTTTTGCGCCAAGCTTCTCTTCCAATTTGTGGTGTGCCGATTTGAATTTTCCCTACAAATTGGTGGGGCCTACAGTTTTTTGCCGACTCCGAACGGCATCTACAAAGGAGACGAATTTTTGCTGAAAAGCCTGTCATGGCAGAAATACACTCGGAGAGTTTGACAAACCACTGCCGAGGGGCGACCCCGTTTTTGAAAAACTTTTTTCAAATCACTTTTGATGTTACCTGTACCAGGGCTCGAACCATGGACCTTTGGTGTGGTAGGCCGGCAACACTACCTTCACACCACGGCGGCCGCCACATATTTTTACTATCTACCTATCTAAACGTTTTGTACAATAAAACATACATATGTACTATTGTTTTTTGCTGTTGTATTGGTCATATCCACAGTAAATTTTGCTTTCTATGTTTTCAAGCGAGTTCACTTGTCGTTAGTTTATTTGTTTGTAAGAATGATGCATATGCCTGCATGATGTTTATCATTTTTAAAACAATTGTACCTATATAGTACATATGTACCTGCCATTTAAGTATATACTTTTGGCCACATGCACATAGGTACTTATCTCATACGGGCTTTACTGAAAATTTTTCAAATTGGACACAAACATATATAGGTAGGTAGGCTAGGATGGTCCATAAATGTAACCAGACAATTTTTACGCGAGATTTCCCTAGCCGCCTTAATAATGTAGGCTAAGAAATGACATACATATGAGTTTTGGTCCCGATTGAAAACGGTTAAGTGGTGAAGATTAAAAAAATAATCTTTTTTTTGGGGAAATTTCGGTATCTGAAATAAGGATTTCAAATATCCTTGAGTTTATCACCAAATATGGTTGGTTGTAGCATACATCCGTATTACCCTCAGTAGGTGAGACGAGTTTTTTATGGCGTCAAAGCGGATAGCTACAGTACATATACATATAATCTCTTTGATATTACATTAAATCCAGACAAGCTAATCTGAATCTGAGAGATGCCACCAGTGCTGGATTGGCTGACACTTAGCGACATATAAATAAAATAACAAAATGCATTTTTTTTTAAGACTTGAAATTTCAAATTTCCTTTTAAATTCAAATGTGAACTCGTCGCTTACGACGAAGCATCCAAAATTGTGAGCGCTTATAATTTTTTCTGCTTTCTTAGTTTTTTGTTACTTTCAATTAAACATTTTTTAGACAAGCATAACCAATTTTATCTAGCATCGAAATGACGAATAAAAATCGTCCTATGTTTACTTGTCGGTGGCCTAAAAGTTAGTCTGTTGGGTCAGGCCCTGTGTGATTTCTAAACTAACTGGTTAGTATTTTTTAGAGTTAGCCCATAACCGGTTTATATTTGAGGAATACTACTTATGTTTGACTTTAGAGCGGACTATAGCAATATATATTTTTGATATCTTGATTTATTGTTCGGTATTTTTTTTATGTTCGCAACAGGTCATTTATGTGATTACTTGTGCATAGCTAAGACGCTAAAATGCGCTTAATTACTTTTGTGTAAGTAAGCTTGGGATCGTTCTTTTTTCTTCTTTTCACTATTTGTTGGTCAAGGCTGGATGACCTTGAAGAATTCTGGATATGTGATTGTGTATGCAAACAAAAAGTCAAAACATTAATTTGCATATGGATGTTTACATACGTATATATGTATGTATTAGCATATTTTTTGTTCGTACTTTTAAATGATCAATCGATCGGTGCTTGTTTCAAAGCAGGTTTGATGTTGGTTTTAGCAAAATTGTTTCTTCTCCGTAATTACTAACGTTAATTAGATACATCTATCATTCACATGAGTGACGGGTTACGAAACGGACGAACAGGGTGTTATCCCGACTACTTACTGTTATTTCAGTACAATCCTATTAAATACGCATTCATAAGTGGACGTGCCGACTAACCAGTTTCTGCAAATTGCGTGCTTTTATATTCCAAATTTTAATTTTAATAAGGTGTAAATATGTAAAACGATTGAACCAAATTGAATACTTCCTTTTAGGGACTTGTTTGTAATTAATACTTGCAAGTTTAGGAAACAAAAAAATACGAATATTTAAAGATGGATATTTGGATTTTTATAGCTGCATATTTCTAAAATGGTTCAAGGTAGGGATCTGAAAATTGGGATAGAGATATCCGATATCAATAACATACTCACATAAAAAAGGGGAAGTTATTGGAAAGGGGGCGTGGCCCCTCCCAATCAAACTTAATTTTTCAAGCTGAATATCTCTAAAAGGGTTCATGTTAATAGTAGCAAGCATTCAAGTGAGAGGAAAGCCTTCCTCATCGAACTTCTTTGACTTCAACCGACTTGCGGTTCCAGTTCAAACGCATTGACAATTTATGAAGAACACAGAATCGGGGGTTTATTCCATACACAAATGAAATTGTGAACAATCGCTTATTTTTGATAAAAATAAAAATACGGGTGTAATCGAGAATTTTTGACATGAACTCAATAATAGTATAATAGTATACTATGAAATGAAAATTTCGAGTAAAACCTGCTTAGTCCATTATTTTTCTAACTGCACCTGGAATAGCAATTGCGTTGTTATTATAGAAGTTAGTAAATCATTGTTGTGTTATATTAAGACTTGTTCATAGATAGGGTAGAGCTTATTACCAACGCTTCGCCACTGTATTTGAATAGTTTGTTACAAGTAGTCCATACGGAATTCCAGTAAGCACTGAACGACAGTTACTACGTCTCCATTATTGTCTTCCAGTAACTTGACTCGGTCGAAAGCCCTGTCATGCGCTAATTTTTTTGGTAAGTTCTCTGTGTTATTCATAAGTTATAGCAGGAAAACTCCAATCAATGCAACATTGTAAAATTGGGTTTCGGATTTTTTCTGTGGCGTACAGAGTGAATAAGAAATATTCTCTCAGAAGATGGATGTGCTCACTCGTATATGACTAGCTTGCAAAATCTGACCGGATTCTTTGTTTAATTTGGAAAATTACGGTTATAATAACGTGGCTGTGACAAATTCGTATGCTGTTATAGAAGGTATATTTGATAGAATCGTCCTTCTCTTCTGTAGAGGTGTGGGTGTAGATGAGCGCTGTATTTGCTGGACTGGTGTACCTCTAACCACAAATTCAACCACCGAAGGTTATTTTTATTTGACCCGTGGACCGCATTACTTCTGGGGCTGTCAGGAGCCCGAGCATTCCAAGCATATGCTGCAAAATCATACATTTTGCCAGATAAAGAAAAGATGATGTTTGGTTGGATATTTTGAAGCTTAAGGCTTTCACATACAATTATCGGTCTGCATTTGGCGGCCGCCGTGGTGTGAAGGTAGTGTTGCCGGCCTACCACACCGAAGGTCCATGGTTCGAGCCCTGGTACAGGTAACATCAAAAGTGATTTGAAAAAAGTTTTTCAAAACGGGGTCGCCCCTCGGCAGTGGTTTGGCAAACTCTCCGAGTGTATTTCTGCCATGACAGGCTTCTCAGCAAAAATTCGTCTCCTTTGTAGATGCCGTTCGGAGTCGGCAAAAAAATGTAGGTCCCACCAATTTGTAGGGAAAATTCAAATCGGCACACCACAAATTGGAGGAGAAGCTTGGCGCAAAAATCTCTTAGGAGGTTTATGATGATATACCTGTTGTATATCGCGCCATAGAGAGATTTGTAGGTGTAATACCCATGAAGCTTCACTTGATGTATTAGATTACTCAATTCAATTTGTTTTCGTATTTAAATCTCCAATGCTATTTGCTGTTGCGTTTGTATGAACGTTAGGGTAAGATAATTTGTTTTTTCTTTGTCTACCTGAAAACATGATTTCTTATCTTTAAATATAGTACAATTTTTTAGGCCGATTACAGATATTAAAGAAAATTTCAAACGGGGAGTCTTTATTAAAATTAGTGGAGTCAAAACTACAGTTTACAGAATTTTTTTTGGTGAAAAGCCGCTCTATAGAATTAAATGAAATCTTCACCCATATATTGCTAGAAAACTAACTTAAAGTTTACTTCCATTTTACCATAAGGAAATACTTTATTCACACTGAACACACTGGTGGCAAAAAATAGTGCGACTGGTCTCTAAAGAGATAACTTTCGCCTATAGTGGGCTACAATTAATCCCAACTATTCCGTTATACAGGGTGTTTTTTTACAGGTTTGTTTTTCGAATAGAGATAAAACTGGCATTTTGTGGTCAAATCTGGCAACTCTAATGTCATTTATGTTCAGTTTGGTTTGCCATTTCATCATGAACAGGTTGAGAAAAGAACAACGCTTGCAAATCGTGCAAATTTATTTCGAAAATAATGGTTCAGTTCGCGAAGTATACCGTGAGCTCCGTCCATTTTATGGTCGACATAATCGTCCATCAGAGCAATTAATTCGGTTAACCATGGATCGTTTTCTCACTACGTTTACTCTATGTGATAATACGCATCCGCAGAGACGTCGAACAGTGCGCACCGAAGAAACAATTGCCGCTGTAGAGCAAAGTGTTGAAGAGGACCCGAATGAATCGATTCGCCACCGTGCACAGCAATTGGAGCTTTGTCCATCAACTTTATGGAAGATTTTGCGCAAAGATCTTGGCTTGCGACCTTACAAGATCCAGCTTGTGCAAGAATTAAAGCCGCGAGACCATGCAATGCGTCGTGATTTTGGTGTATGGGCCGAAAATGAGATTGATTTCGATGCTGATTTTCATCGCAAAATTTTGTTCAGTGATGAGGCTCATTTTTGGTTGAATGGCTACGTCAACAAGCAAAATTGCCGCATTTGGAGTGAAGAGAATCCACATGAGACCCTTGAAACGCCATTACATCCACAAAAACTGACTGTTTGGTGTGCTCTATGGGCTGGTGGAGTCATTGGGCCATACTTCTTCCGCAATAATGCTGGAGAGGCAGCTACCGTTAATGGAGACCGGTATAGAGCCATGATAACCGACTATTTTGTTCCCGAATTGGATGGCATGAATGTGGATGAGTTGTGGTTCCAACAAGACGGCGCTACATGCCACACAGCGCACGTCACAATCGATTTATTGAAGGAAACATTCGATGAGCGCATAATTTCGCGGAATGGACCTGTCAATTGGCCACCAAGGTCGTGTGATTTGACACCATTGGATTATTTTCTTTGGGGATATGTGAAGTCGCTCGTCTACACCAACAAATCAGAAACGTTAGGGGAATTGGAAGCCAACATTCGTGGCGTTATTGCCGACATACGGCCCCATATGCTCGAAAAAGTGGTTGAAAATTGGACCTGTAGAATTGGCTTTATTCGAGCCAGCCGCGGCGGCCACATGCCCGAAATCATATTTAAACATTAATGGCATAAAATTATCCTTCCAATAAAGCCAAATTGATGGACCTTAAAACGATTTTCTTGTGTTTTATTTCAATTCGAAGTTCTATACCCCTAAAAAAACACCCTTTAGGTATAGCTGGGATAAGTCGGTTTTAATTTCTGTGGTCAACTCATAGGCGTTGAAAGTAAAGTTGTCCGACCGTACCAGTAGGGGTACAAAAGGGATTTGTTCGACACTACCCGCATAAAAGAAACCAAATACGAAGAGATCAAAACTGGCATTGTTCGCATGCTCCTCTCCGGCTCATCCCGGATTCATCCTAGACTAATCGCAAAATTTTGCAGGGTAACTACTGAATAGTATCCATGACTATAAATGAGCCCAAGGCCAATAATTTAAAGTTTTTAATCGAATAGAAAAGGACAATTTTAGAGACAACAGCCATAGCTTTTCTTATGGATCCATTTCGGAAGCTGCTAGACTTCTCCTAACCATTAAGCTAACATACCGCTGGTTTCTCAGACAACTAGAATGAATGGTTTTCAACAAAGACAGAGACGAAAAAATTTACCTGAAATTGAAGCACCCTATATAATATATATATGTGTACTACATCTTTAAATTTAAGCCAAACCAGTTTTTTTTTGCTTACCTTAAAATTATTAACAACTTTTTTGCACATTAAAAAGAAATCAGTTAGCGGAAACCTTAAAAGGAAAATAAAAGAAATTAAATGTCGCCGGCGGCAAAAGGTCACAGATGCTAAGATGTACGTTTGTTACGAGAAGTTAATTTGTTTGGTGCTAGAGAAAGTACTTTTAAAGGGCACTGGTAAGCCAATAATGAAAAATATTTGAATGTAACTGCGTAAATACATTTTAAGTATGGTATTTTACATAAAAAAGGTATGTTGACCTTAACTCAAATTTTATAAATTAGTATCACTTAACCGCTGAAGCAATAATTAAACAATATTTAAGGCATTGAACTCAATCATAATTATTTACCGAAGGCCTCATACCTTTCATGAATGTAACTTAACTATGTATATACATACATATAATCTGATACAATTTTTGAGAAGTAAGACCGTAAATCCACGTATCGGATGAATAACTCAGCGACCGACTGAAAACCGTCCTAAGTACCGAAACAAGAATAGATTGAATAGTTGCGGAGGTATAAAATTACTATGGGCGATGGCACGTTATCTGATACATATATCGAAAAGTTGTTTTGTCGCATGACTGTTTCAAATGGGTTCAATTTGGCTTCCTTCGACCATACATACTTAATTTCAATTTTTTATTAATACATCTTTTTCAGTTTAAGTTCAGAAACTTAAATTCATATTTAGATTATTTGATTAATTGATTCGCTTTAAATGGAATGTCTGAACTTGAATTGTAATTTTCTGAATTGGAGTGGAAAGTTTCTGAATATAAAATGAAAATGGGGAACTTTAGTTGTTATTTTCTGAACTTATAATGGAAATTCTGTACTTCGTTTGTTATTTTCTGAATTTAAATTGAAAATTTCGGAGCCTAAAATTTAAATTCTAAACTTGAATTGTAATTTTCTGAATTGGAATGGAAATTTTCCAAACTTAAAATGAAAATTCTGAACTCAAGTTGCTATTTTCTGATCTTGAATTGTAAATTTCTGAATATAAAACGAAAATTCTGTGCTTGAATAGTAATACGGAAGCTCTTCTCCGGAGTCTAGAGCGCGTTACCATCTCGATGAATTCGTTATTTATTCGTTATATGAAATGGGCAAAATTGCAAGGAATTGCCTTTTCACTTTTGAAAAAATGGTTTATAGAAGGAGTTCGCTTCAAGCAAGCTTCTATTATTAACACCTTATAACCTCGCTTCTCGAGAGGGGGCACAGGAAGCGCTATCTGTGGACCGCTGCGGAAACGTGCCTTGCTCTTGCTAAGAAGCTGTTTTGCAATGCCTTCTTAAGGGAAGCGCTTGGCAACTTTTCTAACGAGCAAGCTTTGCATGGCAGAACAATATTCGGACAGCTGGCTAAACTACTGCAGAGGGGTGGACCCGGCGAAAAACCTTCAAAGTATTTTAGATGTTACTTGTTGCGTAATCTAAACCTATCACGATAGTTATATGAACGACATTCACCTAGCAAGGCCAGGTTAAAAACGTATTTTGGGCATGCCACTATATGCGATACTTATCGGTAAAGTAATATCACTTCGGCAATATTAACCAAAACCGATGGACAGTGTTCTTGTCTTTAATTCGACAGAAATAGGATAATTGATTTAATGCCTGTAAGCGCACAATAAGCCGTCTTTCTTTGACATGTCGCAAGGAATAGCAACCCTTCACCTTCTGGATCATTTATAGTTGTGTGCTAGTAGTTGCTGGGGCAAAAAATACGAAATTGGCATTTACTTCAGAAAGACTGCATACTACTGAATTGTCAAAATTTCTTTAAATGAGTGACAAATTTGTCAGTTTCTCGCTTGACAATTTAGGTTATTCAAGCAACAACAAAATGTATGGCTTCTACCTGTATTGTTATATCATGGCTTTTTCCTAATTTTTTTTTTGTGAAATTCCATTTTTATTTGTACCGAAAGAATGCTTAAATTGATATTAGTTTGAAAAAAATGTATCATATCTTGTAAAAACCTCATCTGTGAACTTAGGCGATTTTGATATTTATCGACTCAAATATAAATATATAAGTATAGAAATTAAGTAAAAAATTATTAAACTATATTATAAATATAGTGGCAATTACTTTAATAGAGTTCCAAAATACTAGAAAGGTCGATGTATTATGATCTAAAAATGGTTTCATTTTACTTAAAACAAGTTTTATTTCATTTGAAAATGGTATCATTTCATTTAAGAAAGGTTTTATGTCTAAGCGACATAAGCTGTAGTCATTTCTTTCGTTTATTTCATTTGCATTGCATGCAATTCGCATTCGCAATTCGGGGTTTTTAACAACGAAAATGAGGAAGGCAATGCCTCAGAGCCAACAGTGCTCGCCCCCAATTAATACATACAAGGTGTAAAGGTGCCTCGCACTCCCCTTTCTATATAGAACAAATAATTATAAGAAAAACAAATAATATTAATCAAAGGTAGTCCCCTATGCAACATGTGCTCCGCAGCCCCGTTCTACTCACTGAACAAATAATAAAATAATATACAATAAATTAACTTAAAAAAAAACTACTCGCCCTCCATAAAGCTTAGACACACTTCATTTGAAAAAAGTTTTATTTAGAGAAGACATACAACTTTCACATCCCACTTTTTTCCTGAACCCGTCGAATCTACATATACATATAATCTAATCTATGCATTCTATATTAATAAAGATTTGTAAATAATATGTGTTTATACACAGATCATGAAGAATATCAGAGCTAAGGGCAACCAACGTCTTTAAGAAGGGGTGAGATATTTAAGAAAACGTGGCAATGAATTTTAGAACCGACGTTGTATTTAATAACGCCGCAGAAAATTTGACTAGCTCAGAACTATTCTCAATACTCAATACCCAAGCAATCCTTTCAACTGCCCACTTTTACATTCCGACAGTTCTACGATAGTTTGGCTTTCTGTAGTTCTCAACCTGTGCCATTCAGGAAAGTTTGGGGGTAGTTTTGGTTGAAGATGAGTAATTATCGATTTCTGATGTTTCAAATTGTCTTTAAACTATCACTCTTGTAACATATTTACGTTATACTTTGATGCTATTTTTCATACCCTGAAAGCAAAGCAACTGGTTGTAAACTACTTCATGGCATCCTAGGCGTTCCTTGTCAGAACACTGCCAGCAACTTTAGGTACAAGCCTAATTGTTTTGTGAATGATTTGATATGACCTCTTAAAACTTTATAACTCAAGCCCCTCTCACCATTTCTTCCGTAATGAAGTTGGAATCGCCAGTGCCTCGCTAATATGCATTGGAACCAATTTTCCCTCTGTGTTACGACAGTTAATGCGGTGAGTTGAACATTCATTTGCTAGTCTTTTCTTCTCCGAACTTGTTCGATTTCAGTCAGAAAATTCCACTTATAAACTAGTACTCTTTTCAGAATAGTTCGGTGCTGCACTGCGGAATATTTGTTTGTGTAAGTAAAGTATACCAAAAGGTACATACACACATTTATTATACCTTTCGTGAACATGAAATGGTGTTATAACTTTGGTCCGATGTTTGTGAGTATGAGAAGAAGTGATAGACCTACCAATAAGTATACCGAAATGATCAGGGTGATAGCTAAGTCGACAGTCGTCCGTCTGTTTGAGCGCAAAACTACTGCCTTAGTTTTAGAGATAACTCGTTGAAATTCAGTATGGGGCCACTATTTTGTATTATATTTATCATTATATATATATATTTTGCATTAAATATATCAAAATCGGACCAATACATTGCATAGCTTCCATACAATCGATTGTTCCGATAAACGGAGCTTGGCCTATAACTCTTGCAATTAAATAGCTAGGAACAAAAAAATTTGCAGCTTTTGTACTTATTATATACTCAATGTGGTTAGTGAAAATCATTAAGATTGGACCAACGTAACATATAGCTTCTATACAATAGACTGTTCCGACAAACGGACTTTTAGACTTAGAATTAACTTGACTTGACTTAGTTTACAAAAGAACTGAGAGTCAATTATTCAACGTATCAACTTTTTGAAATTATTTTCATTTGACTTATTGCTTTCTAATTACCATATGAATTTCATTCATCCAAAAATTTAGTAAGCCTTACAATATATGAAGGAATATTATTAAAAATATTGAAAAAAGGTATATGGTAGCACAGTTCTACCACGTCTCTCTTTGAACTCAGAACTTAACTTGGAAATCAAAAATCTGTAGTTTTACAAGTTTCTAAGTTAAGTTATTATCTTGGTAACAACGTACACGTGCTGCTCATTTGTTAGATGTAGGGGTTCCAAGTCAAGTTAAGTCTAAGTCTAGTATAATTCGTTCTTTAAAAGCGTGATACGTATTCATGAAAGGCATAAAGCCTTTGGCACAGCCGAAGGCAGTGCTTTCCTTATTTGTATTTTTTTTTTTACTGTCAGCATGTTTTTGAGAAGCATCTTCAGTTGAATCTTACTTATTCTTCTTTTGTTTGGTTATGCATACTTGTACGATAATGCTTGCATAGAAAATACGCCTTCCCAGACAACATTTTTAAGTTTCTAGTGTAACGAATCGGAAAATAGTAATCGTAACATTTCGAACTCGAATCTTGAGTTTGAGTCGTATGCGCAGCGATTTTTGAAGGGCAAAGGTACTTTACGGCACAAAGTAGTGGAATTGAAGTTCTTTACTGAAAATAGATTTTTATTGACCTCCGGAAAAAAGTTATAGCACAGCTTTAAGAATCGCGTCTTGTATGCCAATAAAAACCAGTTTCTGTTATCGCATTGGTGAGTCAAAAGATAGTCGCATTTTTATCTTTAAATAAGCGTTGCTGTTTGCCGTAAAACTAGATAAATTTAAGGTTTTTTCGAAGCACATAAACATTCGATAAACGTCAGGGTAAGTTTTGTGGGCATTTTTAGGTGTATTCTAAATTGGCAGGGGCAAAATCCCTCAAAAAATATTCCAAGTTAATCTGTATTACGTTTCGTTCTTAATATAGAATATTAAAGGAATTTTATCAGAAAAAAACAATCAATTTAATTCTTAGAGCTCAATTCTTTCAAGTGATTTAAACAAGATGCTGAACAATTTTCAAAAAACATAGGTGGGTTATTATAATTGTGTGTATGTGTGTATGCCTGTAAGCGCTCTCATATAGTATGTTACATTTACTTTTTTTGTAGGAAAAAGAAAGGAAAACTATAACTGGCATTACATAAAAAATAGTTAAAAGAAAAAGTGTAAGTTATTTAGTACATCTAGGTAAAAAAAATAATAAAAGCGCAAAAGGCGAAGCCTAAGCTTTGTAGCGTGAAGAATAACAATTCATTAAATAAAATTACTTTCATAATATGCACTTGGCATAATATATGCATTAAAAAATAAGACGTACAATGTAAATGTATACCATCCAGTGGAAACCCAAATCAGAGCCAGGGAGGGAGCTACTTTTGGCTGCTGTTTTAAAGCAGGGGTTATTTATGCATTTGTATCAAGACCGTAACGTGCTATAGTCATTGAAATAGAGGAAGAAATTTTAGAGCTCATTCTGGATTCAAGTACTCCGTCTATCAGTCATTGCCAATTCAACGATACATTCAGTTCTGTCTTGGCAAGTCGCGCACCGACAGTTTTTCCTTTGGGAATCATATAAGTACGAACTGGAACACCTAAGATAAACATTTTGAGGAATTTTCACTTAAAATGTCGTCGACGGACTCAGAGTTGTTCAAAACCGCTATAGACAGTCTGATAGGTAAATTAACTTTAACAAGCTGCTGAAAATCTACCCTGTGATCTTTCAGTGAGCGAGTATTTAAACGAGTCATTGGAAGCAAACAGCCGTCGTACGGGAAGCTCTACGCCGTAGGTTTCGGTTTCTCTAGGAATTCTTCTCTCTTGGGATACTTGGAGAATGGGCATTATCGATGATACAGATTGATTGGGTTATGTACCAAGGAATTCTGCTGGGCTTCCTCGAAACTTAATGTGTGTTCTATGCGGTAATCTCTTTGATCAATCTATGCTATACAGTGCTTTCAGTGTTAGAGAGCTCCAAATTTATTCGTATGCTCAGGCGGTAATTAAACTTCTGATCTAAACATATCTGCAGTGCGGCCACATCTGTTCTTCTGAGGACACTGCCCAATCGAACTTTTCCCCAAGAGTTAGGTGACACTCAACCTAGCCCAACCTAACATGAAAATTTTAAAAAACGAATTTACTGAATGTATATCCAGCAAAGTTCTGACCCACCAGCATAACTCTTCAAAGCCTCTGGGGATTTTTTCGGCTGCACTACAACAATATTAAGAACCTGAAGAGTACCTCATGCTGTAGAGGCAAACAATTCATTTCCGCTACTTCGGGCTAGTACCAGAAGACGCTAGTAGCGGAGCGTCCAAAACTTATTTCAAAAAAGTAGTTCGTAAAATCCAAACAAACCTTTTGAGACTGTTTTGTGGATACAAGAACAAAGACAATAACATTTTATTATGAGCTGCAAAATAAAACAAAATAAAATAAAATAAAACGAAACAAGTAAGGAAGTCTAATATTATATACTTATTAGTGATCAATTATGGCATACCAATTTACTTACAGCTGATTGTTTTCAATAAAAACACTTTTGTTATGAGTTTTTAGGGGTAAATTAATTTTAAAAAAATATTAATGTATGGCGCGATATACAACAGGTATATCATCATAAACCTCCTAGGAGATTTTTGCGCCGAGCTTCCCTTCCAATTAGTGGTGTGCCGTTTTGAGGGGCTTCCTACAAATTGGCGGGACCTACAGATTTTTGCCGACTTCGAACGACATCTACAAGGAGATGAATTTTTGCTGAGAAGCCTTTCATAGCAGAAAGACACTCGGAGAGTTTGCCAAACCACTGCCGAGGGGCGACCCATTATGAAAAACTTTTTCAAATCTCTTTTGATGTTACCTGTCCCAGGACTTGAACCTTGGACCGATTTCGCCCATTTTTACAACAAACAGTAACATAGTAATATATTTAAAATTTCGTCAAATATCGTTTCGATGAATCAATTTTTGCCGGAGTTATGGCATAAAAAGTATTGTGGAATAATCCAATTAAAAAAATGTATATTTTTCGACTTTCTTTGTTTACGGACATTTTGAAAGTGAAATAGAAATGATATAAAGCTTTTGTACGCGAAGTTAAATATAAAAATAAAAAAAAGTAAAATAAAGTAAAACAAAATAATAAAAAATAAAATAAAATAAAAAACTAAAATAAAGTATAACAAAATAATATAAAATAAAAAACTTGGGTTCGTATCCCAGTGTCCGAGAAGGGGTCTGATGAGAAGTTGGTGCCTTCGAAACATGTTATCCCATACCATCGCTGTGCATATTGTTGTAATTTTCCTCTATTATCAATTAACAAAAACAAACATAAAAATTCGAGCACTGCTCCAATAACAATTACCATAATCATAATTGAGCCCTTCTGTATCTAAATTGTTCTATGAACACGCCTAAAAATATTCCACTTTCCTTGAGTTGACATATAAAATATATGTACCAAAGAATGTATAAAAGGAATAAAGTAAAAATGGAACATTAGATGAAAAATAAAATAAATAAAATAAATAAAAAAAAATAAAGTAAAATAGAATAAAATTAAAAAACACTAAAATAAAATAATATGAAATAAAATAAAAAATAAATAAAATGAAAGTAAAATAAAATAAAATAAAGTAAATAAAATAAAGTTAAAAAATTTTATAAATAAAATTTTCATAATGAAGCTACAAACTAAATATCAAGGACTGAGTGGAATATCAACATATTAAACAGAGGATTGAATAATTTCGTGTATCACAATTTGTTTGGAAAGCCCACAATCTCAGATTTTTTTGTTAAATACCTCATCTCAACTTGAATGCAATATATATAGATGAGGTGCTTTTGGAAAAAATGCTGATATTAGGCGTTCTTCAAGCAAATTCTATTAAGGCGTTATTGAAAAAATGTGTGTTTAAAGCTATAAAACAAATAAATAATAATGTAGAAAGCTAGAATAAAAAATGAATGAGAACTAAACTTGAAACTTGAGCGAAACGCGGTAATTAATTATCAAAAAAACATAAACAACAAAAAAATGTTACAAAGGGAGAAGCGCACACGAAAACCAGTCTTCAAACAAAATTTTTTATTGCAAATTTTAATGTTTTACTCTTATTTCGTGCCTTCGAAATACAAAGTTTATGTATTCCACAGTCGTTCAAATATGGATTTTTTACGGTCTCGTTTTTTGGTAAAATGCCATTACCTGTTGTGGTACTACATGGCTTAATCACCAATTTCTCACCAAACTAAAAAATGTTTAATGAAATGCGACACAATAAATAATTACAATAAATTAATTCACACTTCAACGAGTGGAATTAATTCCAAGTTTTATTTTTAGGTGAAACTAAAATGCAAGCTAAAGTAGTTCAAGCTGATTTCTATGTTTGCCGGCTACGGAAACCCCACAAATTACTACAACTTTATTGTTGACATTATCAATCGCCTTCAGCTGCTGCTGTCGTCATCTTGATATCTTTGCTACATTAATTTCAAAGTAAAACGCAGAGATTAAGATATGTATTATAAATTTGATTAATCCAATAAAAAATCTATTTAATTTGTATGCAAATATTCTAGAAATGTTTCGTTGTAGTGTAAACAAGGGAGTACAGGGGTCCACCCACGGCTTCATGAAATGTAAAGAATTTTATTGTCCAATTATTATTGTACTTGGAAAAAGTATATATTTATTTACAATTTAAACTATTTTTAAAATAAAATATTTGGAGCAATTTTCACCAAATTTACATTTTTTTTTCAATGTTGGTCTGTGATAATGACAATTTTAACATTTTTTGATTTCGCGTCGTCCAAGGCCTTAACTATAAACGAATATTTTTTCCCTCCGAGGGTTCTGTCAAATGCGTATCTCTAGAAAACATAACGTTTGAATGAAATATTATATTTTTTAGTAAACGCCCACAGTTGCGCGGGGCTTCCCCACGTACCTTAATAAAACCATTATACATATACAGCAAAGGAGAAATGTGCTCTATATTTTGGGATAGACTTCCAGCAATACATCGGTGAATTACCCATTGAGTTGCATGTTTCTTTTGCTTCTGTTGCCCTTATTAAGACTATCCATATACATTTTTACTTAATATCTGTTATGTACAGACATCCATTACAATTTCACCATATCTATTTAAAAAAATTATTTTGCGTCAACTTGTATTGCCATCTGTGTGCATCGGAAATAAAACATTTCTAGGCGGTAAATGAATCATTATTTTTAGTTGGACGTCTAGCAATACTTCGGTGAAAATTGCATTCAATTCTATAAAGCCATTTTTGAGTGATGCGCGAACAAACCTACAGACAACAATTTTAGAAACTGTTATTTTGGCCTCTATTAATCGAATAAAGATCATCCGTCTGTGTGTGTATTTTAGTATCGATGGCTGAGTGTTAGATCACCCTATTTCATAGATTTCTTGAAAAACGTCTTTTATCAAAATTTTTCAATACCGCCCTATCTCAGCAGGCGTTAATGAAAAATATTCTGAGACAGCGTGTTTTTGATAAATATTTTAAAGGAGGGTGGTCTTCCACTGACTATTGATACCTAAAGGTAACAAAAATAAAAATAGGCCGTTTTTTGCTGGAGTAAGCAATCGATTGATATTTACTGGTAATAAATCTGTTTACTTTGTCCGGAAACTTTCTGCTAAATACACATTTACGAGTATTGCTTTGCTTCGAATTAGTAGCACTGTTAGTTCAAGCATCTTTTGTGTTTAAGCTTACCAATGTGAATTGACCCGAACTCCGTAAAACTCCCCTCAACCTTTGGGAAGTGTTTATATGGTTACAACAACAACAAAAACAATGATCCGGATTAATTCGACCTCAGGAGGAATGACCTAGAACTTTGGAAAATTGAAGAGAAAAACCGTTACATAAATAGAACAACACCTATGTTTTTTTGAAAAGGGGTACAGTGGTTCAAGATTAGAAAAATAGAATATTAAAGAAGATATTATTCATTTGCAAAAATAGTCCAAAGTAGCTCTTAACTTTTTTAGTCTAATAAATACACTGGTTACTAAAATCTATCCATTTTCTACACTTTTATTAGAATCTAAATTTTAAACGGCATATTTTGTTTGAACTTTCAAAACTTCAGCTCAGCGGGAAGTTGTTTGAAAATCAACGTCAATAATCCCCAATTTTGCATAAATTTTCTAAATATTATGATCAAAATTCGGTTTTGTTTTGTATTTTCAACGAGTTCTGGACTTTTTTAGGTTTAAAAACTAAGTTTCAAAACTATCGAAAAGTTATTTCAAAATCCAAATACCTAAAGACATCTGTTTCGAAAGACAGTCTACAATTGTGATAGGGAACTATGACTGGTTTTTACCAGAGAATGAGCACTACCTACCAATACGATCGCCTAATTACAACCTTGTGAAAAATTACGAAATGGCAAATGTGAGATTGATTAAGCTTAAGCCCAAATAATTCATTTCTATAAAATTCACAAATTTCAGTTTTTCATAAAATATTTCTTAATAAGGGTTCCAGATGTATTGGTAAAAATATATATTCGGAAGAACGCATTACTAATTGACTAAACCATGGCCATTCGTCAGGCCGTCCGTAAACACTCTGCCTTCAGCAAATTTGGAGATATTGCAATAAAATTTAACATTGGCACACATATAAAATGGAAGAAAGTAGATAATATAGTTTTAATGAAGAAAAGTAGTCATAGTCAAATTAAAATAGAGTTTTTTCTACTTAAACGTGATTCTAAAATAAACATCATTTCATGTCTGTCATAGTCAACTTCAAATACATTTTATGTCTAAGACGGAGTTTTAATTTTAAAATGTCGAAAACGTCATTTTAACATTTCAAAATCCCCAGTATGTGATATTGCTAACTCCAAGACATATACCATACCATACCATAGTATACTATGGTTTGTGAATAAAATAGTTGACACAGGGTGACCTTGCAAAACATAACAAATTTCTTCATACCGCCAACCAATTAAATTTTTTTTCATAATGGACCCTGTTACATCTCATTTAGCCAAAAATCTTTGTTTAATATGACTATTATTGATTAAAATTTAAAAGTAATTTTAAGTTAAGTAAAGATTTTAATTTAAACGTGTGTTAAGCAACGACTATGATCACGGGCCTATACCTATATCTGCGATAAATATCACCCCTATTTCGAGTGTCGATTTGCAGTACAATATACTTTTTTCGATTGAGTCGATCGTATTTGATTTTGGCATAGTGTAACTTGATCGAACAAAAATTGCTCATTTTTAATGTTTATTTATATTTTTTTGAATGATTTACTTTTTATCCATTTTATTAGCACTTTTCAAATCACATCGACACGCCAGCTACTGCAAAATGGTAGTAGAAAGATGATCGAATAAGTATCCACAGTCGCTCAGTAAGCGATCGGTTCGACACTCGCAATTCCGTATGTGTTCGATGATCGCTGATCGCTTGGTAGTCGATTATCTATTCTTGTTCGACACTCACAATAGGGGTGTATTGTATATCAATTGTTCAAAAAGTGGGAATGCTTCTATTTTTTTTTGGTTTGTTTGGTTTTAGAGTAGCACAACTAATATTGCGAACAGTTCTAAGCAGATCTGTGAAAAGGATAAAGAGCTCCTGTTAACTGAAAACCGGTATTATAGCTATATATTTCCATATAGCACAAGTCAAATATTTCACAAAATTATAAATCTAAATGATTTGCCAATGTAAGCCCAGTGTGCGAATGAAGTTTCAGCATGTCAAGCACCTCAGGACAGATAAGTGAAAAATAAACAAGAGACAGACAACATTTGCCCTCCTAAACATTCGCCTTAGCATCTGCACATGTGTATAACGAGTACACAATGTGGGAACAGGGTGGCTAAAAATGTTTTGACATTTAATTATAAAAAGAAATTTATCAACATTATCATTCTTTGACGCTTTCCGCCTAGGGCCTAAAGCTTTGGTTTTCTGGAAAGCGGTGCCACAATATAACGTTCGCTATATAGCGGCCTGTATGCTTACCATCATTTGCGACGCTCAATTTGCTTATAATTATTTGCTGAACGTTTTTATTTTTTTTTTATTTTTATTTCTTTCTAATATTTTTTGCAAAACAACAGAATTGTCAAAATTGTTGTTTTGGGTAAAAATATTTGAAATATTTGATTGAATTCTCACCGTCACATAATCCAACTACAACAGGTCGTAGCAGCTCGACAAACATACAAACACACAACAATTTTCCATGTATTTTGTTTTTGTAATTTGTAAGTTTAACGTCAAAATTGTACTGAAAAATGAGTGTAATGTCAAAATTCGAGCCAAAAGTAAAAATCAGTTGGTCTATTAACACGACCTATAATATTGGATAATGGTTTTGAATATGACGGTGGGAAAAAACGTTGCCGAAAGAATTGTCACCGTCATGACGGCCGTAATATTTTATGCTTGCCGCTATATTGAGTTACGGTGAACTTCGCCGTCTTAGTTTACACGTAATTACTTTTACGTTGCAATGTTTTTGACAACCTACTCTACCGCTATGTGACGGCACCGCTTTCGAGGAAACCACGCCTTAACAAATCACACCAGTCAATCTTTTTAGCGACAACTGACGCCAATTACTATACCCCTTTCTCTACTACTGGAAAAACCTTCTGGGCCAGGGCGTTATACTGAAATAACAGCAAATGGTTAATTACCACCCTAATTGTTCCGTTATGTAGTCACTGCTCTTCCTTACCAGCCACCCATTACTTCCAAGGAAAGTCGTATATTGCCAATAGATACACAGTCAGCGAGCACACTTAGCTTCCTTGTTAAAGTGCGTTCACATATGGACGAGTATCTGAGGTGCACATTTGGGTGATTTGTGTTGTTTACGATTAACATGCAAAACAAGAAAGAGACAATTTCTAAGAATAGTTTTATAAACATACCTATAAAGAGCTATGCACATATGTAGGTACGTATGTGTTTTAATTACTTCCTACTTCTTGCAATAAACAACATGGGTCTTGCAAGATTGCAAAAATATCCAATGTAGGTATGCTAGAAGTGTCTAGGGTATAGGCCCAGTGTGGTATTATTAAGATAACTGGAAAGAATATGGAAGCTTATTAGGTCCTTCACGTCAACCTTCTTGAGTAGACTTAAACTGTCCACAAAAGTCACAATAAAGATGCTATGTCTGATTCTGTTGTTGTTGCTGTTGTTTGTGTTGTTGCACTTCCCGGAACTATATGTTGGACCACTTGAACATTCGGATTGATAAAACGTTTCATACATCATACGACATAGTTCAGCGAATTAAAACACAGCGGCTTCGCTCGCTGGCTATGCCACGTAGTGCGAATGAGCGAAGATGCTCCAGCCGAGAAGGTATACTTAACGGCACCCGCCGGTGGAAGCAGAGGAAGAGGGAGACCACCACTGCGATGGAAGGACCAGGTGGAGACCGATTTGCGATCCCGCGATGTTTCCAATTGGCGCCAGTTGGCGCAACGAAGAAACGACTGGCGAGCTATGTTGGACGGTCAAAATCGCCCGGGCGGTTAGATGACCATTTAAAGAAGAACAAAACGTTTCAATGTAGTAATTTTATTGGATAACTTTATCAAGGGGAAGCATTTTAAAAAGGGAGCACGGAGTTTATTTAGATGTATTTAAAGTCCCTTGAACAAACTCATCTAAAACTATGCTCCGTGTGTGGTTCAGATAGAAATAGCACGGCTCCTGGATCTATCATTAGTTGAACTTAGTAGCAATTCTTGAATGTATTTCTTAGCTGAAGATGGTTAAATTTTAGATGTGATGCCGTACGCGTCAGATAAAGCCAGAATCAGTCCGAAGTTACAGAAAATCACTACTGTGCACGGTAATGTGACTACTGAGAGCACAAAATTATAGGAAATATCGTTCTATCTCAGTTAGAAGTTGCAAGTTTTGGTCAGAAGAATTTTTGCTGACTACTTCTGGCAAATCCTTCAAATGACAGCTGAGTGCATTTGACAAATAATTGGTAACAAACCTTCTAAAATTTGATGTTATACAAGACCACCAACCGTATTTAATACGTTTAATAGTTTTTTTTTTTTATTACATTATAAACTTGTATTCGTACTTATCAATTTCCCAACAATTGTAAGTAACCTAATAAATTTGACAGAACTTATATTTTTAAATAGAAATCAGTTCCGTTATTTTTAATGTTACTCTCTCGCTCTCAGTGAATTTTTAGCTTTTGTGAGTTTTACTAGTTTTAGTAAGAAAAGTTCGGAATTGGACCTTTTGCTTCAACAACAACATAAAGTCACAGCGTCTGCTCAGTTAATGGTCATTAGGTGTTTCCACCCTCTCAAACTATGGTGAACTTTAATTTCTTAAAAGGGCAAGCGGCAATCATAGTAGCGCACCTTAATTCGGAGGTGCAGTTTCAAAGTCTAACGTACGTCATGTTGAATGATTGTGAATAAAAACTGAAAGTACACAACCATAAGCAACCACAAACTTTACTTAAATAATTGTATAATTTCATGTGCTAGAGCCAAAGTTGTAAGCAGCAGATCCCAACATAATGTTCGTTGGTATGGTGACCGGTAGTTTTTAGCTTGACAGTGATCGCGGAAAAATGAAGTACTTCAGGAAATAAATGCTCTAAATTAAATTAAATGAATCAACAACGAAATGCAGTCGTGTATCTAGCATTTGATTAAATTAAAGTCTGTAACAAAAAAGGAAAACCATCAAACTGTGAAGTGTATGGAAGAAATGTGAGCTAAATGTCGGTTGGTTTCGGGATAGCGCCCAACCCCAACCATGATCACTGCATTGCTGATTTGTTGTTATTTATCTCATTGCCCTCTACTTCATAGATATTACTTACATGTAACAATAATAATAATGAGCCGTGATAAACTTACGAGGAGATTAAGGCCGAGCTTCTTTCCTACAAATTGGCGACACCAACATGCCTTATGCCGACTACGAACGGCTTCGCCAAGGCAGATGAATATTTACTGAGGAGCTTTTTCATGACAGAAATACATTTGGAGGTTTGCCGACTACAGCCTAGACCCCGTTTTGAAAAAACTTTTGAGCCAGAGACCAACATAGTACTACTATAATGCATGCAAAATTTTATGTAATGATGAATGGTGTCGGTACTTAAAAACGAAATGCTCCGATAGGATTGGGATCGGGATTGAACATTTGTGCCCATCTCTACTGATTTCAATGAACAGTGCAACATATGGTTGGTAAAATTGAGTTAGGATGGGGTAAGGAAATAAATAATAACTAAATTATGGTGGGTGTCGAATTGAATTATGCAGTCGTTACCAGTTTATTTAATTTTCAATTCGAATGGATAGTTATTTTTGGTTGTATTCCTATCTAAGAATAGAAATTGCAACTGTTTCTGGAACAACATGCACAAATGCTTGTCCGGTTTAGGTATGCTAAAGCAAACTCTAAAGTTATTCGAAAATCATTCTGTTACCTAAAATAATTTAATTTTCAAAATAGGTCTTAAATTTTTAGAGTCGATAGTTTTTCAGTGACCATTTCAACGTACATTTTAGTTTTATTTTTCTCTCAAATTTTCGTTAGAGCAAAACAACCAATTTACTAGGCCGATTTATCTAATTAAAATTTTAGCATGACATATTCGTGCGGTACAAGGATATAGGGTTACTTTTGAAGTGAATTGTTAATAAAAAATATGCTTAATTAAAGTATTACGTTTATCAATAATTCTGGATATTAAAGTAATAATATTTAGTTTTTATGCCAAGTTGCGTACTAGCATTTTATTATAACTTTGTTCAGGTAATTTGTAACAACATAAAGAAATCTTGAATTTAAACTTTTTTCTTGGTTTGGTGAGATTAAAAAATTTAATTTAGAGGCCAGTTGACTTTTCGGGCGCTGACTTAATTGAAAATTTACTTACCTAGATTTAAAACATTATACTCTCCCCAACCTCACCACACACGCCCCCCACTTCTGCTTGATCTTTTCTCCTCCCTCTTGCTTTTACTTTAACCATTCCTTTTTTATTCCTGCCCTTTTTCCTTTCAGCATAACTGCTATTAAACATTTTATTCAAGAATGCCCTTATGGCCTTCTATGCCAGGAATATAAAAAAGCCTGAATTAGAGAAATCGGTAGATTGGGTGTTTTACTCTTACGATGATATATTTCCTATTTATAGTACAGATATAGATTCCTTTCGACTTTATAATTTTCGATCAAATTGTGTTTCGTTCTTTATTCTTATAACTTTAAACGAGCTATTCTTGTGTATTTGTATGTTTATATATCCAGACTATCTCGAAAACCGCTCAACCGATTTGAATGAAATTTGGTATGTACATAATGTACTACATTAGAAGAACTTTTACCTTACATAGGATGGATGCCACATAATTGAATTTTTTTTAAATGAAATTAAATATGCCAATATGGTTATCAAACTAAAAGTAGTTTTCTGCTTATTTCATTTCATTTATTGAAACTATATATTAGCACAATAAGATCCTATATGATCTTTTATAGCACAACAATCGTTTCATAAAAGTGGAATAAATATGAAATTCAAAACTTAATATGTATTTATTATCCTTAGATACAATAACAACAAGTAAGAATAAAGTAATAAAATTAAAAGGAAAGGAAAACAAAACATAACAAAAAATAGTCAACATACATAACACATCAATTATTGTCTAGACTACAGTAAATGAGGAGGTCCATAACAAAACGCAATAATTCCACTTTTCAAATATTTTGGTTTTTTAACTAAATCCAATTCTACGCATTAAAACCTATGTAACCATTGCTATAAAACATACCAAAGGTCAATAATTTTACTGTTATTCAACAGGAAAAATATTAGTTCAGACCAAAATGAAACATTTCCATATCTATCCAATTAAGTTAATTTTATTTTTATGGTTGTTAGAAATATTCTTTGATTAAACTACCTTTGTGAATAACTACTTTGCATTTAATATTGTAAACACATTTGCCAATTCTTTCTATGCTAAATATTTTGAGAAAACTTTGGGTCATCAAAACGCAACATTTCCATACATGTTCAGAACAAAATGAAATAAATACTATTGGACGGACCAAAACGCAACATTTCCATTTTTTTAATCTAAATAACTTAAAAACTAATTGAAAGATAAAATTTTTTTTTTATGATTTGTATTGTTTTTAGATAACTATTAAACTACAACAACAGTTTAAAAAAAATATATATCCCATTGACTTAAATTAGTTTTTTTCGTTTATCCAAAAAATTGGTTTGGTGGAATTATTGCGTTTTGTTATGGACCTCCTCAAATGCATTTCTAAGTAGGGTTGTCCCTTTTGTTCGACAACAAAAATCCGGCAATGAAGTACATATACCAAGAATCACACCCCTCCAAGGGGCCGCTAGGGGGCCCCATTCAACGGCATCACTTTCCAGTAAGGCCAACATTTGCCATGACTGCGCATAAAGCTCAAGGACAAACTTTTGAGTTTGTCGGGGTGGAGCTAAATTCATCGATGTCATGCATAGTATGTTATATGTGGCGTTTTCAAGAGTTAAGCGACCAAATACGTTAAAAGTAATGCTAATTAAAAGTAAAGAAAATTAGAGACGAGAATGTTGAAAAATATACCCATGTGACTCTGTTCTTTCTCGATTATTTGATAACAATCGACAGCTTCCAGCCATACATTTCAGCAAGAAATCTTGTAAGGACTTGTCGAAAATATGGGGAAAACTTTTTTGAGCAGCCCCCAGAGAGTTATTATGTTTACTCAAACTTTGTTACCAATAAAAAAATAATCAACATCTTTCTATTATCAAGATATGTTTTGGAATCTCTTTTTGAAAAGCTCCACTGCTGGTAAGTAAAATTATTCAATCACCAGAATATCTTTACTGACAAGTACGAGGTGTGTTCAAAAAGTATCGCGAATTCTGTGTTTTTTCAAAAATTATTTATTTATTCATGAGTATCTATTTTGTCCCCTTCAAAGTAATCCCCATGAGATATTATACACTTGTGCCAACGGTTTTTTCCAATCTTCGAAGCACTTCAAAAAATCATTTTTTTGTATCTTGTTCAGCCCCTCCTTCGATGCCGTCTTTATCTCGTCAAGAGAAGCGTAACGTCGTTCTTTCATGGGCCGCTTCAGTTTAGGGAACAAGAAAAAGTCACAGGGGGCCAGATCTGGGGAATACGGTGGCTGCGGCATCATTAGTGTGTTGTTTTTGGCCAAAAAGTCGCGCACAAGCAACGATGCGTGAGCAGGGGCGTTATCGTGGTGCAAAAGCCAATTTTTGTTCTTCCACAAATCCGGGCGTTTCTGGCGGATTGCTTCGCGCAAATTGCGCATAACTTGCAGGTAATATTCCTTATTGACCGTTCTTCCCTGTGGCAAGAACTCATGATGCACCACGCCCCTGCAATCGAAGAAAACTGTCAGCAAAACTTTCACATTCGACCGAACTTGGCGCGCTTTTTTCGGTCTTGGTTCGTGCGGCAGCTTCCATTGAGATGATTGAGCTTTGGTTTCCACGTCATAACCATAAACCCACGATTCGTCACCAGTTATGACCCTCTGGAGCAAATTTGGGTCGTCGCGGACAGAGTTTAACATCTCATTAGCAATGTTCATGCGATGCTTTTGGTCACAATTGAGCAATTTTGGTAAAAAAATAGGTAAAAATCGAAGACGATCCAAAACACGTGCAAGCAAAGCAGCTGTCAACAATTAACTGAACATTCAAAATGGCCGAGCTTGTCGGCATAAGTGAGAGACATGAGTACCAACATAACGCCACAAAAAATTCGAAATTCGAATATACGTAACCAGCGAAAATTCAAAATTCGCGATACTTTTTGAACACACCTCGTATCTAAAGCAAACTAAATTATATAGCAACCTATAAAAACGCCGCGCAAAGCTCGGTCGGCCCGGTACTAAGATATTAATTTGTGTGGATTATTATCACATTTTATCAATGCTCGTCGATTTGATTCAAATTTCTTATCACTTTATCGAAAATATTCTTAAATTAATCGTTGTTGCATGTTCTTGAGGGCTCTATTTTAAATGTATATCGATTTCTACCTATTTATAAAAGCACTTCGTACTTTTTTTAATCGAGTTTTATAGATTTTAATCAGTTTTAATAATATATTTTTGGGTTTTCAAGAATTTGCAATGAATTGTTTCGCCCATATATCTTTGCAGGTTCTTTGTCGTTTATTGCCGTCCAAACTTCATCACCGCTCTTTATGACACTTTCACAGTGGGTTCAGGGGTCCGCTGTAATTAGTTATAACTCTGATTTTATTTGGTTCAAGTTAATGATATTTTATATATACAAACGACAACTTTGGAAAAAGTGAGCGGTACTAGGCCAAAAAAAGTTGAATTCGCTATATCTTCGAAGCTATGTACATAACACCAGCAGAGGAAAAAGTAAAAAAGGGGAGTGGAAAATGTAGAGGAGGTGTTAGAGGAAAATGAAGAGTGTAAATAAGAAGAAGGGGATATGGTGGTGGGGGAAAAAGCTAAACAAGAAAAAATAGGAAGGTATAGGGACCAACTTTGCCGGGTCTGCTAGTATGTATATAAATTTGAAATTCAAACTTCCGTAAGAGCAAAGCAGCCAAAACGTTAGAGGAATAGTAAGAAATGAGTGATAAGAAGGGGAGTTGGTTGAATTTTACGAGCAGCACAATGTGTTCCCCTTTCTATAATATTAAGTTCACTGAACTGGGAAAGCTTGTGTCTTAATACGAATGTTTACTCCTGCTGCAGTGGTGTATATGTGGAATAAAAGAATGTGAATAAACATGTATGTATGTATGTATGTATGTAGTAATATTATTAAAACTTCGAATTGAAGAGGTAGAAAAGCAATAATTCACGCCTAAAAATCCAGCCAATGAAGCATAAAATCAAAGCAAGAATAGGTACAACTAGATACAGGTTAATTGCAGCATAAAACTAAATGCATAGGCGAATATGTTGCATGTACAGTGTTGCTCAAAAATTATGCAACAGAATATAAAAATGTCGTATAAAAAGTTTTCCCCTAATCATTAATGAGGAAATAGTAATAAAAGGCAAAGTCACTTTTTTCAATTTTTCAGTAGAGCTCGTTGAAAATTAAATTATAGCGTGAACTCATGAATTTGAGGTATATTTTCTGGGCAAATCCATGAAAATTTGTGTTATACTAGATTTGTGTACGAAGAACATAATGTTAGTAATCACACACTTTGATCCAAACCCACCCACACAGAGTCGGTAAACTAAATTGTCAGATACCGCCCGTTAAATGATCGACGGAGTAGACTCTTCAAACATCAATTTTACTTTGGTCCAACTCTATTGATACTGCTGGGTTCCTAAGATTTCCGTTAGAAGAGATTGATGCCAATGATCGGTAAAGAAATTGGCAAATAGGCAGGCTCGGACGAAATTTTGAAGAATTTCTTCGATACAAAACGAACTTATTTCCTTAACTTAATGAGCTTGAAACTGTTTTGAGCATTTAAACGCTCAGGAACCATCCACCTATTACCAGAGCGTCTACTGCGATGATATGATACTATCGGTCTTGGTAATGAGACTATAATTTTGATTTATCTGAACTAGATAAAGAGGCGAAAAGATAGGGTATGGGGGATTTCCTAAAATCTCACCGGAATATTCAAGAGAAAAGTAAATCAACAAATATTGTTGGTATAAAAAAGCAATAGTTTTCTAAAAGATTTAAGGATGTGTGCATGGCGCCGAAGCGATCAGCGGCAGAGGGAAGGGGACTCTCACACATTGTGGGGTAAATCAAGAAAAAGAAGAAGGAATAAAAAAAAATTTGTAATATAGTGATACTGCTCAAATTTAACTAAACACTGTACATCCACATCAAGTTTGTATGTGTAAGTGAGTAAACCGAACTGTTGGTCTACGTACATACTACCTAATGCATCGAGTCAGTCAGTCAGTAGTTCAAATTGCAAGTTCGTTGACTATGCCGCTGATGTACAACATTTTGCATTGCATGCAACGCACATCAACCAACACACCAGCCAACAACAAGACGGCAAGCAGTCAATCAACACACAGTGCAGCAGTAAAATGAGGAAATAAAAAGCGTTGGTTTTAGCAGTTGTTGTACATTTTGACTCTCTGTGCCACACCAGTGATTGCTGTCCCACCAACGAGCGTTGGTCTGCCTGCTCACTTAACCGGTTGACTGGTTGTGCGCGCTCGAAACAGCAAATTTGTGCATTGCCGCAACAAGAGTCAGATTCGCGTTTCGATTAAACTTTTTCCAGTGAAGTTGACGCTCCCACGTTTTTATTGGAATATCATAGTTATTACAAGAACACAATGATCGGTAGTACATTCAACACATTAGACTGGCCCAAAAAACATTTTGGAAAATTATTTACGTAGTATTTTTCAGAATGGCAAAAAGAATACTGTAAAACTTTCAGACCTTAATATTATTTTAGCAGTTTATCATACTAGTATAGATTTTTTAGGAATGATTTCAATTTTTATGTAAAACTGCTAAACCACTGAAGTAAAAAAAATTTAGCTGTTTTGTAGAGAATTGCATTACCCACGAAAAACTTTAAGTAAACGGTTTCTTTAGGTGAACAGTTCCAGAGCAATAAATCTTTAAACGTTGGTATGGTTTTCTGATTCACGTTATTAGACTTTGGAAATTTCAAAAACGCAAATATTAATGTCAAAAACAGATAAGCATAATTTTTTAAAGGAAATTGCATAGTATAAAAACAGCTGGTAGCTCGATGCATGCATTTACATGTATTTCAAAGCATTGGAATCAAATCTGTTATAAAAATTTGCAAAAAACGAGCCATGCTTAAGCCCTAACCTTAAATAACGAAAAAAATGGATTTTGGACCTGGACTCGCTATTGAATTCTGATGGCTGATTCGGGTTAGGCATTCCATTCGGTTTAAGAATCTGTATTTATCTTTTTTCATATGGATTTTTGAGTTTTTGGAATGGCCTACCTACCAAAAATTTTCATTCAGATTTTTTTTGTATTAGTTTAATTTCCATATAAAGCGAAGCTTTTTACTTCAGTGGACTAGCAAACACTGTAAAGTTTGATTAATGATAAAATAAATAAATAAATGACAGTCCTCTAAAAATTAATATTAAAGTTTGGAACTTTTTTTTAGTATTTTTTGGTTTGAAAAATTTTGCTAATATAATTTAAAAAAAATTTTGTTTTGCCAGTCTAATACGCATATTTATAAATCTTTATTATAATGGTTTATATTTTTATTGGAGACTTGTATATTGAAATCAGAAAGCATCAACGAATTTTTGCTGCATAGAAATTATATTTTTTTTTTTTTAATTTATTCTTTAGCTTTGCATTTTTACTTTGCATCCCGTATTAATTAGAATGTGATTTATTATTTATCTAATCAGATAGGAAAGACTATATTAAAATTTGAATGTAGTAATATTGGAATTCTATTTTCGTTACCATTTACTTTTAATTTTTAAGTGAAGTTTCACTTTGATTATTTAGAACTAATTTTTATAATGAAATTTTATCTAAACTACCACTCATACTCATACGAAGGCAGCGGTCAATATCAGCTGCTTTCAGCAGCGCACCTTAGGAATGGATAAACGTCTTTTTCCACCTGGCGCTGACTCCTCGGACGTATAACGTGGTATATTATCATTATTAATCCGCAGTTAAGCTTTGGTTTCCTCGGAAAGCGGTGCCGCAATATATATATATACATACTTACCGTCATTAGTGGCACCGCTTTCTTGTAAAGTTCGATGAGCGTTGCGGTAGTTTTGTTGTTTTGTGTAAAAACATTTGAAATATTTGATAGAATTCTCACCGTTTCGAATACGACGGTGGGAAAAAACGTTGCCGAAAGAATTGCCATTTTGGAAGATTCTTTCTGTGTGCTTGCATGTCGTTCCAGCGGAAAGCTAATACAAATCGGCCGGACGGGGTATGTACAGACGGGTGTCAATGCCAGAATAAAGAATCCGTAGTCGGGTCTAACTTTTTTGGTGTGTAAACATATTTGGGCTCGGTAGCGACTGTCTAGAAAAGTAACGCGTCGCTGCCCGTAAGCGTGCCTCTGTCGGTGCTTGCAATGCTTGCCTGTGCCTTGTGTATAGAAATTTTGTGACTGCTTTGGTGATACGTATGTTTTGTTTTTTTTTTTTTTTGTTTTTTCAGAGGAGAAAGCATTGAAAGCCTTAAAGTCAGTGTGGGATTTGAACCAGCACTAAAACCCTACCGTCTTGTACCGATCCCTCTCTGCTTATGTGGATGTGTGTGACTACAAACGTTGAATGATATCAATCAACAAAAAACTAAAGCAACTGAGTTTATCATAAATATACACAGTGGTTACAAAAACAAAATAAGTGATAATTCATGTTAAATTTATTTCGGCTCAGAGCACTCAAGACGGTAGTTAATTTGTTTTGTTTGTGTAATCTTTGTGGTTATTCTTATGGAATGGAATGCAAAAAAAGAACAAGTAAGGAAAGGGCTGTCTTCGGCTGTGTCGAAGACTTTATACCTTTCATGAATAGGCATCACGGTTTTAAGTGTCCAATCCTTATTCACAATTAGTACAAACTCTACAGAACTGGTAATTTAAAGATACATAGCTCAAACTCCATTTATCGGAACAATCGATTGTATAGGAGCTATGCGTTGTATTGGTGCGATCTTGCTGGTTCCGACAAATGATTAATGTTTTACAAAATGGCGGCCCCGTAGCAAATTTCAGCGAGATATCACAAAAACTGAGGGACTAGTTTGCGTTCAAACAGACAGACACACAGACGGACATGGTTAAACGACTCAGCTCATCGCCCTGATCATTTTGGTATGCTTTTTGGTAGGTATATCTCTTGTTCTTCTCATACTTACAAACTTCGGACCAAAGTTATAATACCATTTCATGTTCACAAAAGGTATAATTAACTAATATAACATTCAGCAAAAATAAAATAAAATAAAATGAAAGAAAATAAAATAAAGTTATTTAAAAGGAACTATGATAACGGGAAGGAAAGGAAATAAAGGGAAAGGAATAAAACTGAAGGGAAAGAACGGGAAAGGAAAGAAAGAGAAGGGAAAGGAAGGATAACAATAAAAATATATTTAAGTAAAGGAACAACATAGAAGAAAAGGAAAAAAAGGCCAAGCAAGAGACAGGTAATAACTAAAATAAAATAAAGTTTTGCGGTTGAAATTCAACCACTGGGCGAGGTCTAATTTAATTAAGTTTATGTATAGGATACACATGTTTACACATCAAACTCTACGAGTACTTGGTGCTCACCCCTGTTTTTAGCCGTTTAAAAGTATACATTAATTGTATTAAGGTGGGGTTTGTTAGGGATTCGGCATCGGCCAAAACTTAGGCATCGGTGGACACTAATTACTAGGATCATAGTTTTTATCTATTTAAATCCTTAAAAAAATTAAAATTTCCTTAGTTTTTCATAATTGTTTTCTTTTTCCAATCTTTCAGATAAAATGTTTAAATTATAAATCTTCCGATTTGATAAAACGCAACAACGCCATAGTAACAAATAAGAGCATAATGTCCGCCATATTGTTTTCTCAGAATTCCGATGATCCACAAACACACGAATCTCAACTCGGCGTGCAAACGTTAGAAGTAATAGCTACGTGTAACGGTATTAACGAGCAAATCCGTTGTGGCAATGATGAAGCGACAGTCTCTCCGCAATTAGCGACAGTTATTCCAAGTACACCAAATACCGTTACAACTATTAATGATTCCTTAAATTACATTTCCGCTCCAACGGACACACAATTCGATAATGATGATTGCGCAGCGTTATTGGAAAGCCAAATGGCAGCTTTGGAATTAACTGAATGTGGGGGCAGTAGTCGCCAAAGCCATTGTGATGGCGGTAGTGATAGCGGCCTTGACACGGCAACCATAAAATCTGCAACGATTCAAATTATTGGCGATGGAACTACTAACGGCGCCAACAACAATATTGAATTTTATCGTGCGTTAAGTAGTAATAGTGGCGGATATGCAAGCAGCTCGGGGGGACTAGATGATGCCATTAACTTAGGGCCATGTTTACCAGGCACTCATCAGAAACCTGGTAATATGTCAGACAATTCTTGTTTATATCATAGCAGCGGTTCGGAAGCGGCTAGCGCAGAGTTGGCGGCGACAAGCATTACCACCAATTGCGCTATGTCGTCGGCCAATCAAAGTTTTGAATGCTATAGTGAGAATGGAAGCGAGAGCTCGTCCATGCTGGGTGGTGGTAGTACTGGCACAACAGCAACCCCAGTGCGACGCACTAATAGTGTTAGTAGAGGCAAAGTGCGCGCCTTTGAGATTGGACGTGGAAGCTTTGCGACGCCAATGTCACGCAGTATGCGAGAGCGTGGTACGTTTGCTTTAAAATTCACTTCAGTTAGCTTGACTGGCTGAATAATTTTTTTTTGTTTTATTATATTTTTATATTCACACAGACTGCAGCAACAGCAGTACACCGTTTTCTACAAACCACTCAACCGCACAAGCTGGAAGCGCAACCATACCACGCATACGAGCTGTTGGTGTTAAACGCACATCATCTTTATCGCGTCACGTACCTGCAGCAGCTACGACAAATACGCAGCGTCAAAGCGACAAGCAGCCAATGACTCATGGAACAATGGCAGCACCAACTTCAACGTTACGCTCCACGATGACGACGACTACAACAACGCGTGCCAATAAACCGCAAAAGCCAGATTCCTTGCCAAACACACTCAGTCGCACGCAATCCATGAGTATGCAACGTTTAGTGCAGCGCACACCATCGCTGAGTCGAGCGCGCACGCCTTGCACACCCTCAGAGGATGGACGTTGGCCAGGAAATACGCGCAGCTCTACTAACGCGGGTGTAGGCGCTGCCAGACGCGGTGTATCTGTAACACCTGATTTGATGTCACTCAAAATGCGTTCCTCAAATATGATGGCATCAATGGAGGTGCGTTCCGCCAGCGCAAATGCCAGTTCCAACAATCCTTATAGCACATTACCGCGTCGGCGCAAACAAAAGTCTGTTGAGGATTTGACTGTCACAAATGAATCGCGTAGCAGTTCTGTAACACGTGATACGCGTATGACCACATCCGTAATGTTAAATACGCGCAGAAGTCTAGTCAGCGCTTTTGGTGCAACAACGCAACAAAATAGCCAATCACGTCACTCCACTATTCATACAGTGCGCAAGACACAAGCCCAATTGGCGCCTAAAACGCGCATATACCATGAGACCAGTAGTCAAACGGCGCTCACTTGCGATGATCTGGAAAAAGCTTTCGCTGGACGTACACCAGCAACGCGCGCCATAGACGCTATCGATCAACATGAACAAACGACACAGACTGACATGCGCGATGCTGAATTGGAGCGTTTACGCGATGAAGTGCGTCAATTGACGCAACGTGAACATGAACTCAATACCAAATTGCAACGCGAACGTGAAGAAAAGTTGGCTACGCAACGTGAGTTACATTTAAATACGGAGCGCGTAATGAGTATGCTCGAAATGGCGCGCATAGCTGGAAGGCGTTGTGCGCGTAACGGTAGCATAAGCGTAAGCGGTATTAGTTTGGATGGAGATGCAACAACACCTACATCGGATGAAGGTAGTGGTAGTGGTCACGATAGCTTACTAATGTTGGAGTCACAAATACAAATTAGCGGCCATGAGTTGATTGAACGTCAACATGAAATCGGACAATTGCGCCAGCTATGTCGTTCGCTACAACTTGAAATGGAACGTTCGCTGGCGGCGCAAGAATGTCTTTTGCAAGAAAAGGCCACCATTGAACAGGAGTCGAGTGAATTACAAGATTTCTTGCAGCATGAAAAATCGACACTCTGTGATGCACTGAAAGAACTGGAGAGTGAACATCAAACATGTAAACAGAAACTCGTCGGACGTGAGGAAGAAGTAAAAGTGCTGCGTGATGAATGTCGACATTTAGTGCGTCTCAATGAGCAGCGAAGGTAAGTTTTGCTTATAATTTATTACTTATGTTTTAATTTTCCACTTAATTCTAGACAAGAGAATCGTATGCTACAATCCAAATATGCAGCGCTGGAAAACAAATCCAAAGAAATGATGATGCAACAAAATTATTCGGTTTCAGGCGCCTCAGCGGCATTGTCGGGTTTGCACTCGCGTTTGGACAGTTTAGTCGAACAGTTGGTTTCTACATATAACATAACAGATCACGATTTGGAGGTAAGATATTTAGTGTTGATTTATATTTATCTATACAATTGAATATGTCCACGATTGAACAGAAGTGAGCGTTATCCCAGAATTAGAGTTTATAAAAGCGTGATCGCAGAGCTTGATTGAAGAACACACTCTCTCAGAACTTGGTTCAAAAATTTTATATTTTAGCTGGCTATGTATTTACTTATTTGTGCTGGGGTGTTGTTGAACCACATCAACCCCAGGGAAACTTTTGAACGCTAATTACGTTCCACGAAAGTGAATTCTGGTGCCGGTCCGGTAGACTTACTTCCATAATCTCTCTAGTAAGCATACACACTCAGACTCTTGTCCTTTATTTAATAATAATAATAAATTTGCACCCTATACTTCCGAGGAAATTAAGGCCGCGCTTCTGTTCCAATTCTTGGTGTGCTGCTTCTAATTTTCGGTACGAATTGGCGGGACTTACTATACAAGCGATGTTAAGTGCCCTGACACTTGAACTAGGGACATTTGGGTATATTATGCTAGCACACTACCATTTTAAAACGGTATCCCAGCAATTTGTCTGAAATTAATCCAATACCCTCAGCTCCTAGCACCTTCAGTTCCTATCCCGACTGTCTTGTGAACGACTTGATAAGACCACAAATGACGCCAATTGGCAATACCAAGTTAGGACAAGTCATATTCCACCTATGTTTCTCCTCTCAGTGTAGGCCTCTTCTGAATTCGATTGGAGATCTACTTATTGCATTCGTATATTACCCAGTCAGGGGAGCCTTTCGGTTGTAATTCACTGCACTATGCTCATATCCCCTTCGATCCATTAAAGAAGTTTTATCTCAAAACTCTAAGGCTCATCTCATCTTCTTACGGGACTGTCCATGATTCCGAGCCATTTTATAAGGATTGGTATGGTATGATAGACTTAAATCTTTGTCCGCCAAGAGAGGACTTTACTTCTAGCTTTCTTCCTCAGTCTAAAGTGGTGTTAACTGTGGTTCCCAAATAGACAAAGTCCCTTACAGTTTCAAATTTGTAGCTTCCAGCAGTGACGTGGCTGAAAAACCCACCGTGTCTTGAAGGAGACCTGTTAATTGGTTTTAAGAAATTTCATTGTGTTGCACAGACTTCTACAGATTCTGCATTGCTGCAATCGTACACACATATTTGATCCTCGTTAGGTTTGTCCCGACATTATCCAAGTCCATGGCCCACTTTATACAATACCTAACTGATAGAGCTCGAAGAACAGCTTAATCCGCACCGGCTAATATCATACAAAACTCTTCGCTAGCGAAGTTTTCGTGTGGAAAGGTTCTCGATGAGTCTGGGTTCTACCTCTATTAGCCATCTGTATAATGTCTTTGCTGATTTGTTATTCAATTAAGAAATATATTTTATTTAAATGCATTCGCGTAAAAAAAGGAGAAGGTGGTCCACGATACTGGTACTCATGTTGACCAATGACAGATAAATGACGGGGTGGGTTTGTTTGCTTTTCCTCCAATATTGCTGTCATAGCTGTAGAAATCTGCATTTACTCTCTAGCTATTGCAATAGTAAGAATAACTGTAGTTGCTATGTTCTTTTGGTTGCCCAAAACTATGTTCTCTTTACTTTGAGCTGCCAAGAGACACATCTAGTATATGTTCTGTGTGAGATTTGCTGCATGGCCAAATGTTATTGTTGATAGAATAGCTGCGCCATTTCAGTCATAAGAGTTCATTTATGTTCACTAAGAGCGGATCAATTTCTTAAGCTTTCAGAAGAAGAGCAGTGCGACCCTGGGGTCTAAATTAAATTTTAATTTGTTTGTTGAAACTATGAAATATTGAATCCGATCAACCATGATTTCCAAGATATCTGCCGGAGAGTGGTTTATATCCGTGGATCGGAGTTTTAGATGCGATCTAGCTGAGCAATATTTATGTGGTTTTGTATCCTCTTTTTTAACCATGAAACTGCCACAAAAGAATCACTGCGCGATCATCCACCCTGACTATAGTAAACTTTTTCACCTGTAAGCATTCCTACTGGTGCTACACCTCTTGACAAAAGTGTCCCTTCCTTGAATTTCTCGGCTGAAATTCACGTTCAACAGTGACGTTGCCCGTTTTAGCTCTACTACTCGAATTGGTAATTATTTACCACAGCCACCGAGTGCTAATATTCATCCAAAAATGCCAATATGGGTATCAAATGACGCGTTTCGGTCCCAGTAATAAGAATCCGCCTCCGGAGAAAAAATATTTTAATTATTTTCGAAAATATCTAATCTCCGGATCCGGATTATGGTTCCTGGGACCGATACGCGTCTTTTGATACCTCTTCCGACATTTTTGGACATGTTTTCGCACTCGGTGGCTGTCGTAAACAATTACCCTCGAATTATCTTCTCCCGCACGATAGAGCCACTTTGTCTTAAGCTTCGGCTGGGTTTGGATATATCCTTCCCAGCACTTTATTTGGCATAGCCGTATAAACTTTGCAGGGAAGTCAAATTCAGACATGACGGAATACAAACAGCTCTTTTACCTGATGTCAAAAGTTGCTTTGAACTCCGTACTGAGCTATTGCATGCCAGTTCTTTTATCATGGGTATTTTCCCAGGTTTGGAATATAGTGAAGATCTGATAGACTTGCTAGGTCTGAAGCCGAACTGATAAGGTTCAGTAAGCTTGTAGACAATATATTTCTGTCTTTCGCACAATACGCTAGATAGAACATTATATGCGATATGAAAGATACTGATTTGGCCGTAGTTGATTTCTTTCTTATGGATTGCGCAAAAGACACTTAAGTTCTAAATTTGGAGCCATACTCTAGTCCTGCCATATTCTGCTTTTTAAGGACTCTATGTTTCGGGTTATCCCCTGCCAATTTAGCAAAGAGTAGAAGTGCCCCTCCAGTTCACCGTCATTACGTCTGCCTGGAATTTGGGCGGTCTTGAAATCCTTCATTTCCGGTCCTTACTACTGCCAGCATCTCACGACGTTTGGGGTCACGTTTCCTTTTTTAATTTTTCTATTCTCTGTTCTTGGTCCAATGCCGCCGTTGAGCGACCTCATTTTTAAATTTAAATTAGTGAAATCGGCCGTTGGTGGATGTTTTCCTCTAACGTAAATTCTGGTTTGGATTTTTGGTTATTATTTTTTTTTACTGAGTAATTATAAACTAGTCGAAAATTGGCCCGCTCTATTGAAACTTTACAAACATTCGTCGCTTTCACTGAATTTACATACCATCTCATCTAATCGCTTCCAAATATTTTGAGTCCTAAAAGTCTGTACTTTGCTAATATGTTTTCGCCCATCGTTAGGACATCGGTTTCCAGCCCGAAGCGCAACAAACCCTTAACAACGCAATTGAGGGACGTTCAACACAAAATATGGACGATAGCCTTAGTATTCGGTTAACAACGAGCAACAATACAAATGGATCCGAGTTATGTAATACACATTCCCAACAATTTTTCCCACATCAGAGTGATGGCTCTTTGTCGCCACAAAGAAATCAATCATTCATTGCAGCTGTTATAAGTGCCATACGTAATGCAACAACACCGTCGGGTAAAAAGATCTTAGCGCGAAATGGTAAACGAATTTGTATTGATGGTAATGTTGGGGGAAGTGGTGGAGAATTGAATGTTCCATGCAAAACCAATAACAACGCAAATCAAAATAATTGTAATGGTGACGTGCAGCATAGTGGTGGTGGTGAGTTTTTTTTTCTAGAAACCATAGCCGACTTTTTTCGTAAGCACTTAGCGACTTGTGCATAAAATAATAAAAAATTTTTTTTTTCTAAATTTTTATTCTTTAAAAATCAAATATTAACTTGTCGCGTGCAAGATGACAACAATTTTTTCTGCTTGCTTATTATACCTACTAGTGCTACGTACACGAGGTATATTAACTTTAGTCGCCTAACGGTAGTATGTAACGGCATACGGCTCGAGATAGATATTGACTTATATATATAAAAATGTTCAGAAGGAAAAAAGAAATTGATTAAGCAATGTCCGTCCGTCTGTTAACACGATAACTTGAGGTAATTTTAAGATATCTTAATGAAATTTGGTTCCTTGGCACTCATCTACGAGCGCTATTTAAAAAGGGAGAAATCGGATGATAGCCACGCCCACTTTTTATATATAGAATAGTTTCAAAAATACAAAAAAAGTGATTATTCAGTACATAATACACTTATAAGGATAACATTTAATGTGTACATTAGCGTTAAGGCAGAAAATAAATTTTTCAAGAAATTGTTTAAAATGGGCGTCGCACCGCCCACTTTTGATTAAGTTAAATTTAGAAATACTATTAATCATAAATCAAAAATCGTTCAAGATATCGAAACGAAATTTAGCACACATATTTTTATTAATACAAGGTATGTTCCGGAAAAATCCGTTAAGTACGACGCCCACTTCTATACGAAAGATTTTGAAAAGGATCATAGATATATTTATCGAAACGATATTCGGCGATAAATGTTGAATATATAAAGGTAAATGTTTTTTGTAAAAATGGGCGAAATCGGTCAACGTCCACGCCCAGTTTTTCAACATAGTTCTGAAAAATTTGTTTGTAAAAGGTAAAACGCAATATTTCTATAACTATGCAAGCTATATCAATAAGATCTTGCACACATGATAAGATTTTTAAGCAAAACTCGACCGAAAAAAAGTTTTGTAGATTTTGGGGAAGTTGGCGTGGCGCCACCCACTTTTCAGCATAAAAATTCTGATATTTTCTAAGGCGATTGCTTGTAGTTTGAACTAGATATTTCAATGAAAGTTGTTTACTACTTCTCAATAGTATGTAGTATACTCCTGCCAAAAATTAAGGAAATCGTATAAAACACAAGTAAAATATCCGGGCAAGTTGTTAATACCCCACTGCAATAGGGACGTTACATACCTTTTTTGATTTTCATACCTTTAATGAAATGTTTGTAAGTATGAGAAGAAAAAGAGATGAGCCCATCAATAAGTATACGGAAATAATCAGGACGATGAACTGAGTTGATTTAGCCATGCCCATCTGTCTATTTGAACGCAAAATTTTTCAAACTTAAAATGTGCATGTATTGGTATTTTAAAAAATTGGGTAAGCAGTGTTTGGAAGGGAAGCATTTGTATACAAATAAAATAATTTAACCCTCAAAACTTATAACAGAAGTGTTTTTATTGAAAACGATCAGCTGGCTTTATAATACGAAGTGAAAAGTATTGAAATAGACCTGCGTAAATTGGTATGCCATAATAGATCATTACTAGGTAATAATGTTCGGTTCCACCCGAACTTAGACTTCCTTACTTGTTGTTTTTTTGATATTTTCATTTACAATTTATTTTTAAACAAACAGAAAAAATTGTATACTCATATTGTATGTTGACGAATAAAGGGGAAAAAAATATTCATATATATGTACATATGTATAGCGCTTTTCGAGAAAATTTGAAAACTTTCCTTCTTTTTCCAGAAGATTCCGATTCCACTGAAATGCTCGATTCTGAAACAGAACCGTGTTTAATGATGGATAACGTGCTGGAAGATGTAGCAATGCCAGATTCTCATTCACATAACATGGTCTCATCATGTACGGGTATTATTTCCCAAATCGAAATACCACCAGAGCTAGTTAATCCTTCATCAGCCGATGAATCATTACATAACTTATCACAAGCTATTGTGAATCGACAACAAATGGAATTACAGATCAGTAATATGCAGAGCGTACCGAAAACATCGCTGCAAATGAAGTAAGTATTGTAGCACAAACGACTCAAATGTACATTCAGCTCTTGTGTGATAAAGTTGGCCGGTCAACGAGTGTTCTGCATCGAAGTTAATATATTTAATATATCGTTGAGCTTTAATTACGTAGGTAAGGTAGACTCGATCCAGAGTATGAAGGGCTTACAATGTATATTCCCGAAAAGGTATAGTGTGGTAAGAGGCGACTAAAATGTAGTCCCAGCAAGTTCGTCGGGGAAAAGACTATCTATCTGCAAAATACTATGCAGATCGGTAATACTCCCCTAAACGTTCTGTGAAGTATTTATGCTGCGGCTCTAACAAACCAAACAGTGTTAAGAAGTTAAAGAGCGCTGTCCAAGCAAGACATTGAGCAATGAATAAAGAGGACGAGTAAGGCGTCCGATATATGATCATGAGCATCCACAATTCAAAAGAAATCACCAACAATCGTGAAGCGCTTCGTCAAGCGAGTCCGTAAGTACAATTGCATGGAAACCAAGGCCGCTGCTATAAGGTTGAACATTATTAGTGCCGCTTCATATATGATGCACCTAGTAGACTCCGGACCACAGCGTCAAGCTTTGAAAGGACTTCACTCCGATGTTCGCAACCCCCGAGGAACCCTATACCTTATGAACTGTTTTTAGAAGAAACGACAAGAGACTGTTTGGTCTGCAGTGCTTGGGAGATACATGAAAGCTCTTTCCCACCTTCGGAGCAACGGACCCCTATTCCAAGACTTCGGCACGTAGTCCAGTTTAAGGCTGTTTGGCTGAATGGTAAAAAGGAATATTGCCATCCGGCCGCGGAGACTTAAGTAGCTTGAACAAATTAATGGGACAAAAAAATGGCTTTGCCGCAGGAGGATGGCAGGCATTTAAACAGAGTTGACAACTGTCGGTACTAAAGGCAAATGTCCCTGCGAAACCGAGAAATCAGGGCAATGAGTGCCCATGTAAAGCTTTCAAGATTCCCCAGTACTCAACGATCAGTCACTATGTCCTTCAAGTACCACAAGCCAGTCGAATGCCTTCATGGAAACAACCGCCACGTTATTGCAGAAGCTTGTCTACTAATTTTTGTAATTTCTAACTTATGAACACAACCCTACTTTGAAGAGCTCCAAGTCCAAGTGTAGTTTGCTTATTCTGGCTCTATTGATATGCCATCTGCTTGAAGTCCTGAATTTGTTTAGCAATTCTGTCCACCAAGGAGGTGTGCCGTTCGGCTTAGAGTAAGCTATGTAGCTATTGAAGATTTTTTTCCCCAAAAATTATATGAAAGTGAGATAAAACTCCCCGTGAAAAATTATTTAGAATTGGGTTGTAATACTTATTTTTCTCTCTTCCTACAGTCAATGCGAACATGAAAATTCAGATGATGTAAGCTGCCACGATTCCGTAGCCGAAATGCCATCACTTATGGAGTATTGCACTGCACAAGCAGTCGTGGATCAAGTCATAGAAGTGGATTGTTTGGTAACAAAGTTACTCAAAGTACTGCGTCTCATACAAATGGATAATGACAATTGTATACAACAGTTAATTGTTGATAAGTGAGAAAAATGAAAAGTTGTATAACTATTTGCATTAACAAAAATTAAATAAATTTTTTTCTTGTTTTCAGAAATAAACTGCAAGAGAATAAAGAAGATATGTTGGAGAAACTGAAAGATCTACAAGATGTCAATATAAAATTGCAGGACGAGCTAATGGATGCCACACAAGAACTAATGTTAAAAAATAATGATTTGTCGAACACAAAAGCTGAAATGCAGCGACATCGCAACGAGATCGATGTAAGATTTTGAAGCAAACTTTTAAAAGCACACTTTATCATCGATATATTGTTTGTACGATTGTTGCATTTGGAATCCAGTTGCTTCGCACATATTTTTATGTTGTAGAATTCATGTAGCAACTTTTTTATTTCCATATTTGTATGTTAAAATTTTTTTTTTCGCTTACCATAAGGATTCACCCAAATTATTATATAAAAATTATGTTTCTAAATGTTTTATATAAAGTACAAGTCTACTCCATGCTAAGCGAAAAATTTGATTTTTCCCACCCACCCTAATAAACATACAGGCACATATTCAACACAATTAGTGGCAATTTAATATGTAGCTAGTATAAACCCAATTACACACTTCCTTATGTACATAAATACGTTGGTCTCAAATGCGATTTTGTTTATATAATTCAAATAAACTTTTTTCTAAACGATAAACGAAACTTTGATACGAAATCTAAACAATTACGATACAACTTTTAAAGAGCATCACCGCAATATACATGTACATTAGACTGGACCAAAAAAATTTTCTGAAACTTTTACAGTTGATTATAATTTAAAAAATTATATTTTTTTACCAGTCTAATATAGACATTTTGTGCTTACAATTTACAACACACCGACGACTGAGTGGAAGTTTAGTCTTTGTGATTTTGAAACTTCCCTGTATCAGTTTTGTTTGAAGTAGTCTACCCCACAATTTGGTTCGAAAATGCTTGACTTCAACAAAAAATTCTGAACAATTTTCTATTTCATGAATAAAAGGCCAAGCAAATACTCAATAAATGAAAACCGAAGCAAGGAACTAGTAGAACCGACTTCCTATCCATCTGCCTCCATTCTTTTCCCTCTACTTCTTCCTCTTAGAACTTTACCGTTTCCTTTCTTTTTTCCCTCTTGAGGCTGTTCTAGCTGAGCATAAAAAGAGTGGAGATTAGAGAGCAACACGTGGTTGGCTGCTGTTGTTGTAACACAAAAGTTAGTATGTCAAACGGTCCAACGATGCATAGAATTATTAATAAATTTAATACTTGAATTAAGCATATCTGTTATTAACATTTAACTTTAAAAGTACGCCTATATCCTTGTGTGACACAAATGTTTCATTTTAAAATTTCAATTATAGAAATCGGTCCCGTAGATTGTCTGTTTTGCTGTTGCAAATATTGGGGTTTTAATTTTTAAATATAATATTTATATAGATATAGATAAGGTTATAAGATCAGCATCCATGAGTATGCATGCCGACTGCGCAGCGAAAAATATTGTTACAACAAAAACCATAGCAAAGGAAACACGTTCTCGATCTTTCCTATTTAACACAGGAAATAATAGAAATATGGTTTTGAGTGTTTTTCCGATTATTCTAAACGTAAGCTATATACTTCATAATAGAACGTCAGGATCTGTTGTTGCTTTTTGTAAAGGGTTGTTCAAGCAAATTCTGAGAAAGGGCGTTTTTTAAAATAATTTTAAATAGTGTAATCTTCCAGGCAGCCCTGTATGTATGTATGTAATGCTTCAAGAATATTTCCTCTGTGCATTCACCCTAGATTTTCCCTCGCATAAAATTATGATAATTATATGATAATTAAGTAAACGCTTTGATTAAACTATTGTACTTTGTATACCCTGTGTTGTGGACTTTTTGTTACCAAACAATTTTATTTTTATAAATAGACATACATATTACATCTATACAAATACATTACATAAATAAATAAAAAAATTTTTAATTATTTGATATTATTTTTCCGGAGAGCCAAAAAAATACTGTAAAAGATTCAAACCCTTGATATTAATTTTAAGAGCTCTATAATTCTGAAAAATAATATAATTTAAAACAACGAAATTAATTTTTTTTATTATACATGCATACTTATTCTTTACACTTCATAAATATGAAGTTGATATTTTTTTTTTCGAACAATTAATTATTATTTAAGTAATATAAATAAGTTTTATTTTTTGCCTCAATTCGGTTTTGTATTCAAATAATGCTAAACTCTTATTTCAATTATGTAAACTTTATTGAAAACTTATATTTAATAAAATTATTGTAAGCAGACACTACAATTTTTCTTTCATTTGAGAATTTTAGTTTTGTTCAGTCTTTTTTAAACTTTTACTTTCAGTTGCCGGCTGGAATTGAATTTGTTTTTTTATTTGGCAAACTCCGATGAGACGAATGTGAGTAATTACCAGCACTGTGTACTCCGTACCGATTAAAATCGGCTAACTGGGAATGTTCAGTTAAACTCACATGGATGGCTGATTCTTTTATTTAATTTTAAACACATTTTAATAAACATTTTGAAGCAGACCACTCTAATGTGGATAGTAAAAAGTGTTCAAAATGTTTAACCATATGTGCAAAAAAAAGTTCATTGATTGTTTGGATGTTCAATTCAGCAATAAGTTTTTATGGTGAGCAATCACTTCCTTTTACCTTATTTTGAGAATTTTTTTTTTGTTTTGATTTATAAGCGCTTAGACAAATCGATTGCAACTGCAGCTACGAGATGATATAAAGTGTAGTTGCAGATGCCTTGTCCGACTGTTTAGCTGAACTATAGTGAAATCAAAGACTATATGAGACTGACGAAATGTTTATGACTTTTGCACATATGCGTGAAGGAAAGGAGGTTGTAGCACACATCAGCACATAACCTACTCTGTGAGTTAAAACGAAATTTAAGTTTCCAGCACGAGGTTTTCTTTTAGCAGATCCTTAAAATCAAAATTAAACTCTCTATATTTAAGGGTAACCCTAATGCACACAAGCTTGGTTAGCATCACTCAACTAATTTTTCTGTTTTATCCAAAATATCATATTTTCATATCAATCCATGACTTCATTAATCTTTAATTTATTTTTTACCTCTTCCAAACATGACTTCACCTTTCAACCATCTCATCAAAATTTTTATTTTTCATCACACAAAAAATTGCATAAAAATTGCTTTTCTACAAACGATGTAAAAAGCGAAAAATGTCGAAATTTTTTTAAATACCATTTATCATCATCAGTACATATCAAGAAAAAATGAATTATTTGCATACATACAAACATATATTGTAAATAACTAAATGAAATGCACACATGAATTGGCTAATTGCAAACTTAAAATTGAATTTCCTCAAAAACAAACGTTTCATATAATACCAACAAACCAGCGTCTAACGCAGGATATATGCAATTTGAGTACGCTCTGCAGCAACTATAAGAAACTCTCACCGACAATTGAGTTTTCACCTTTACAACAACAATTGCTCTGTCCAAATCAAGTATCATCAATGAACAACATAGCAAGCAACTCCCAACAGGGTATAACAACCAATGATGCTAATGCAGGTGATATTGATGAGGAAAGCATTTTAAATTTATTGAAAATGTGGCAGATAGAAGGTCAATTTAAACAAACGAAAATACATAGCTTCCTTAGCACAGTCCTTGGAAAAAATCAGGAGGTAAGAAATGAGATATTGAATGTGAAAATTGTATTATATCTAGTTATGGTCCAAATTAAAGTACCATAGCATGAGTTATTTAACCTTTTTTTCATTGAAATCAATTGATGTGATGAGATGATTGACAAGAACGTATGTCTTGGCATTAAGAGGATTCCCCCCTCCTCCCCTGATGTTACGACAGTAGGGTTATATATTTTTTTTGATGTGATTTATGTTGTGGGTGTGATGTGATGGATGAGCATGTACCATGGTGTGACGTGACATGTTATATGACATTATATCCTGTGATTCTTCTATGTGGCGAAAATGTAGGTGATGTGATGCTATTATATAGCATGATGTATTTTCGGTACCAAGTGGTTGATGTGATATTTGTTGAGTGTGTCATATGATTGATGACCATGTACCGTGATGCGACGTGACGAGATGAATGTGATGCATTAGTGATGATATCTGATATTTATAATCAGTTGATACATTGTAGATGTAATGTATGTTGGTATGACGTGTTGTAGAGAATGAGACTTGACGATTTGAATATGTACGGTGATACATTCTTCGTACGACGTGATATGATTGATGTGATTTATCTTATTTCGTTAAATTCTCAATACAACTCACCAACAAAATACTATGACAGTTATCATAACAATACCAACACACATTATCATTATATCACATTCAGCACAACACGCTGCGTTGTTGATGTGATGTTATGACAATGCACAGTAGTATGAATTACTAATATTTTATATCACAGCTGAACCTAAATTGTTAAGTTTCACTCGAAGTTCAGGCGACCTGGATTTCTTTGTTTTACGCAAAAATTTACTAAAATGTTGTTTTCCAAACTTTTATTAATATCACTACTATAATTTGTGACGAGATGGATATATAGCGTGATGTATTTTCAGTACGATGTGATATATGTTGAGGCTGTGATGAGATGGAATGATGTACCATAATTCATGTGATGCGATGTACATATAAAGTATATTGGTATGATGTGACTTGGAGAAAGAGATGTTGCGACGTGACATCTTGTCTAGTTAAATTCTCATAACAAAACATTCTCAATACATCGCACCAACATACTACTACAAGAGCTATCATAACAACACACATCATCATTACATCACATTCATCAGAACACGATGCATTGTTCATTTGCTGATTAATATTTAAAATTCAAAGCTGAGCATAAATTTTTCGGTCTCACTAGAACTTTAAGAGATCTTTCTTTGTTGTTAACAAAATTTCACAAATTTTATGTTTCAGGCTGCACAACAAAAGCAGGAAAATAGCAATAATGGGCGTTTACGTGTTTATGCCAATCAATTGGAGAACGTCTTGTCTGTGCTGCAAACATGTGAAGATGCTGAATTTAACTTTGGAGATTTGAAAAAGTTACGCCGCGACATTGAAATAGTTAAAACTAATGCAAATTGGGCGAATATAATTGCCGATCAAAAGGAAGTGAATAGTAATAGTGCCAAGCTATCGATAGCTGATACTCGTAGTAATAATAGTTGTAATAATGATAAAGATGTGAATGCTAATGCATCGAATGGAGAGTTAGGCGAGGAAGTCAATTGATTGGCATTTCAATCGTATGTATGATGTAAGAAAATTCGGAAAATTTCGTTTAACGCCATCCATAAAAATGTCCATTTATACATATATATTAGATATTTAGTATTACATTAATTCGTTTATGAAAAATTAGAAATTAAGTTCGCGCGTGGCTTAAAATGCTAAATAATTACTTTGGGCAATATAAGCGCCCAATGGTTTTATGGATTAGTTTTTGCTTGGTCTGAATTCTAAAAGTGGTTTTGGATTTCAAATAGTGATTGCCTTAAAGGCTTTAGACTTATAAATGGCATAGACATGTTGGAGACTTTGCCTCTAAAACAGCTGCTGATAAAAGGTGGGGTCTATTCTATGGCATTCTTGTATGGTGGCTAGCACTCGCATAACAGCAGAACTGTCTGCGGTATGCCCAGAGTGCTCAAATATACATAACAATAACACTGGCATTAGATTTCGAAATATAGGTATTAGGGCGTATCACCAAAAAATATTAAAATATTCCCTTGAACTTTCCCTTGAATTGTCATGTTTCTTCTAAGCATTTTCAATAGGGTTGGAATTTAGTAAATTTGCTGTTAAGGTGTCCACCTCGCACGTAGAAAATTATCATTGCAGTCTCTATTATCTTTTGTCTATATATCAAGCTGACAATTTTTAAAGCGCCTTAAAACTTTTTTTTTGGGTGATAATGCTTTCCATAGACCGTTAAATGATTGAGGTGCTAGAGGCAGCTTTGGCTCTGTTTTTCAGTCCGGAAAGTGCGTATCCACCAGAACCTATAGCAATTTGCTAGAAATTGAGGTCCATTCCCCATCAGCAGTTTGATATTCCTACCAAAGCACCGATATTTTTGATAAACAAAGAAAAATTATCGATTAACATTGATGTCTACACGGCTAAAAATTTGAGCTTTAATTTTAAACCATTCGTCGGTTTAAGCAATATTTTAAACGTTTTTGTAATAAATTCCAAACCTTTCAATTACCTACACCAATTTTCAATTTATTGCGGTTTAGGTTTAAAACTTTACTGAAAACGACCTCTAGAATTTTTTAAATTTATTTTTGAAAGTTTTTTCAAGTCACATAACTTTTCTCAAAACAGTTTTGTGTGTTGCGTAGCTCAGTAAGTAGAGCAGACGACTCTGACGCGGGGACAGTCGGTTCGAATACTGCCAACTGATACAAATGTCTTTTATGTTTTTTAATTGTTAAGAGATTTCTGGTTTAAAATTGAAACTTTTTTTACACACTCATTTTCTCGAAAACTGGCATAATTTAAACTCTACATCTAATTTGGTTAGGACATATTATGTAGCCCTATGATCCAAATAACAAGATTTCGCATTAAAAATTTTAATATCTAGCTGTTACGTCACGCTTTTGAAAACATGTCTGCTTGGTTTTGAATGTCCGAAATGTAATACATAAGTAAGGAATAAAAAGGAAAAAAAAATAAAAAATTTTGGCGTTTTGGTAAATGTTCTGGCTGCAAAGCAGCACCCACTTTTCCCGTATGTTAACATCTCTCGGGACACCAAACAAATGGACGAATTTGTCCTTTAACATTTTTACAGCAACACACAAAGCACTTAATTTTTTAAACAAAATTTTTAAATAAAACTTGAAAATCGCGACGAAACGAATTAATGTTTACGAAATTTAAATTAAAATCTCGAAAAAACGTCAATGAAAGTGTGAAGAGAAACGTCAGTTAAACTAACTGAAAGCTTCAAAATCGTGACGTCATTTCTTAAACACTTTTTTCTCAAATAAAATTACAAATACACGGTTGCCGGAATGCGTGATCTTTAGTAATTGGATTATGGTGTAGCCCTAAAAAGTTTAAAAACTAGGTTAAAATTTTTAGCCGTGTAAACATTATACAAGTAGCTATTGTTAATTTCGATAGTGCTACCAATAGTTTAACACCTTCACCATTCAGACTTCTCTCAAAAACCGATACCCAAAATCAAAAGATTTTCTGAATTTTCTTTAAATAAGCGCAAAGTAATAGATATTGATAAGGCTGACTTTAAGTTGTAGTCTAATCTGTAAATCCTCTGACATAAAATTCGAAGTTTAGAAATATTAAAAAGTTTCATCTTACATATTGAGATGCCTAGTATACTATGTAGTTTTGAAACAACGTTCCTACACTTTCTCAAACTAATGCACTAGAATTTTCAAATTTATTCACTAAAAAAATGTGTTTATTTTAATTAATTAAGTATAAGTACATATAACAGTTGTTGGTTAATTAAAGCTTGTCTCCTTCTAGCTTTAATATGTGTTAGAAAGTGACAACGTGATTAGCGAAACGCTCAACACTTCAATTTAGGTTTAGCAGTAAAGCGCGGCCAATTCCTCAAAGTATTATTCTGACAAAATTAATTTAGGTTTTTCGAAATTATATTTGATTTAAATATTAATTAATGGCCAAATTATTCTAAATTAAAATATTGTTAGCATTGAAATATTATTCAAATAAATATATACATGTATATGCATACATAGTTATATATGTTACAGTGTTAAATGTTGATTATACTCGAATTTAATAAATAGCAAAGAAATAAAAAAAAAACATTCATTATCATCACTATCTCATGAATTGGTAAGTTATATCTATGTCTGAATTTGGTTTCCCCAAATATACGGTTGTGCAAAATGACATTGAGAAACACCACCAGCTCAGTTAGAATTAGGAAGGACCTCTCCGAGCCGTTCGAAACTAAACGAGGTTTCAGACAGCGTGACCTCCTATAGTGTGATTTCTTTAATTTGATACTGGTGAAAATACAAGCTGCAGAACTTAACCGCGCATGAAAAATCTAGGAAAGTTGAGGAAAATTGTCTCACTTTATGGCCAAACTATACATTTAAGGTATTAACAATAATATATGTATGAATAGGTATGGCCAAACTGCAGTACCGTCAATCAAAAAATCTTTAAAAAAATGTATTATAATATAGAAAATTTTTTTTAAAAATTAGACCAACACAAATGCCAAACATGTATTCACACTATAGAGCCTCTGTTGTGTGAGTAAACGTGTCATGCATTTTTGCTAGATCTGTTGTTATTGTATTGATCACTGCCTAGGATGCCAGAGTCTCTCCTGAGAGCACGAAGAGTAGCTTTATTGTAGATATTAAAATATTAAACAAGCAATGTAAAATATAAGCAAATATGTAAACTCCATTCCTGATACCTACAAAAAGTGTTTACAAAAACAAAAATGATTATTCATACAGATATTCAACGCCGGAGTTTGTTTTGTTTTGTATTTGTGGTTGGGTTTGTGTGAATTCGAATAAAAAAAAAAATAAAGTAAAATAAAATAAAAAAAAATAAAGTAAAATAAAATAAATAGAATAAAATAAAATAGAATAAAACAAAGTTTATGAAAAGAAATTGAAGGGAAGGACAGGACAGGTTAGGAAAGGAAGGGAAAGAAACGAAAAGAAAGGAAGGGAAAGGAAAGAAAAGTAAAGGAAGAGAAAGGAAAGAACACGAAAGGGAAGGAAGGGAATGGAAAGGAAAGCAAAGGAAAGAAAAGAAAGAAAATTAAAGGAGAGAAAAGAAAGGGACAGAAAAGAAAATGAAGGAATGAAAAGGAAAGGAAATGAAAGAGAAGGAAAGGCAAGGAAAGGAGAGAAGAGGAGAGAGAAGGAAAGGAAACGTAGGGAATGGAAAGGAAAGGAACGAAAAGAAAAGGTAAGGAAGGGAACGGAAAGAAAGGCAAATGAAATGAAAGGAACGGAAAGGAAAGGAAAGAAAGGGAATGGAAGGGAAAGGAAAGGAAAGTAAAGGAAGGAAAGTATAGTAAAGTAGGTAAAGTAAAGGAAACTAGAAGAAAGGAAAGGAAAGGAAAGGAAAGAATAAAATAAATTAAAAGTAGAAACTGTAGAGAGAAGAAGAAATCGAAGAAACGAAAATATGTTTGAGGAAAGTAACGGCAGAGAAGGGAAGAGAAAAAAGGTGAATGAAGGGAATAGCAAATAATTAAAATAAAATAAAGTTTTGTGGTTGGATTTTAGCTACTGGGCGATCTCGAGTATTTTATAAAAGCAGACAACTGTTGGCAGCCATAGATTCGAAATAGTATAGGACTTCGATTACCCGGGAACCATCATTAACACCAACAATTAAAACACACTAGCAATCTAACCAAGAATCACACTAGCAAACAAATGCTACTTCGAAGAAGGCAATTTATAAGTAAGGTCCTCTCTCGAATACCGTATAAGTCACTTATCGTACCCGTCCTGCTTTATGGTGCAGAAGCTTTGCCGCTGACAAAATTATGCAAGTAGTCAAGAAAAAGGTTCTTCCAAGGATTTACGGACCCTAACGCGTTGGAGACGGCGAGTACCGAAAAAGATTTAATGACGAGCTGTATGCAGACATAGCCATAGTCCAACGTATAAAAACCAAGCGGCTTAGTTGGCCAGGCCATGTTGTGCAATAGTTTAGCCGGTTAAGCTCCATTTAAAGAAAGGAGAAGAATACCAAAGTATTTATTCTTCATTCCGGGTGCCCTAATTGTTTATTCGATATTAGAAAATGCTTAGCCTGGTATTCGGAAAATAATAGTCTACTGATAAGTGAAGTTCTAGGCTATGGAATGCAAAGTACTACCTTTAAAAGTATATTCCAATTTTTAGTTTATCGTCATTAGTTAATAAGTTTTCACTTTTTTCTATTCCCCGAATGTAGGAAAAGTAGGTTTTCAATAACAATCTATTTAAGAGTACTATTCCGACGATTGTTTCATACCGGCGAATGCATTTTTTGCCGTCTTCGAAATAAATGTATTTTTTTCCTTTTTGGAATAAATATTTCCTCTTCAAAATTTTCAAAAGTAGTAGGTAATTTTAAATTGCAACTCGTTTGCTAAAGTGCTTACTGCACTGCAGTTTAATTAAAAAAAAAAAATTTAATAATTTCAAAACGTCCAATATTTCATATTTTGATTGGGAACCATTACTTTCGACGCAGGCGGAGCGGTCTTTTAGTACATTTAAAGCCTTTCTTCGCTATAAACGAATGAGAATGCTACATCAAAATTTTTAAATGCATATTGTGGTACAATGTTACCATAACTACAGAGAGCAAGGCTTTAGTGTCAAAAGCTCGATTGGAATCAAAGTTTAAACCAAAAGTACAATGAAACTAGTCTATCATTGGTTTTTTATCGTTTTCGTTATAAGTTCAGAAATAAGTGCTTTATGAAAATAAATAAATTTTTCAACATATTATTTTGTGCTCTTTTTTATTTTTTTTAATGGCTTTTCTTGCCTATTTACTCACTTTGTTTTGCCTCTTTTACAAGTTCTTAGGTCCTAAAAATCCCATCCCCGTTGATAGCTTATTATACCATCTATAGGGTTGCGACACTCATACGATTTTATTTCTGATTCAGTTCATGCAGCTACAACCCACCGTGTGCTAAACACAACTTGCTGTAAAATAACAACAAAAATCGATTTGTTAAATAAAACGAATAAATTGTACGGTTCCAGTTCAGTGCGGCTAGAAGCAGGTAATGCTGTTTCTGTGGTAATGTTATTTTTGTTGTAACTTGCATTACAAATATTCAATTTCAAATTAACTGATCTAAGTTGTAGCAACTGTGAACGAACACAGAGTGGCACGTAAACAATACAATTCATTCATATAAGTTGTGTTCGGTGACGATACAATTTTTAAAAATTTTATAAAGAGAGAGAGCGCATTTTGACATTTCAGTGGGAGAGAGATTTGCAAGTTTCTGCTGGGGGAATTTCACTCAGAAAAATTTGTAAGTGAAAAACAGCTGATCCTGACATAGGAAAGCAACAACAAAATTTAAAAATTTGACCAATGAAAAATGCAACAGCTGTTTTGCTTGCAAGTTTTTACTCACTCCTGTTCTGCGAAAACTTTCTACTTTTTACCTTTCGAGAGAATTTTACGTCATTCTCACTTTACTGACAGTTCTTTGCAAGTGTTTGCAAGTTTTGTCACTGAACACAGCTATAATTAGTTCCACATTCTTTGAATTTGGGATATATTTTAGTGTGAAATTTGTATTATAATTTGAAGTCCATCATAACAGTGTAAGTAGGTTTAGGCAGCGTCCGCTAACCAGAGAACTATATTTGTGCCTATTTTATTACAGGAAGTCCAAGATAGCTTGTATTTCGACACACTTTTCAAGACCTCGCCTACTTGCTGTTTAAATTACTTGTGCACGCAAAAAGTTTAAAAGAAGCCATGACCAAACCTACTGAGTCATTTTGTGGAAGGCTATGTTCGAGCATACCTCTTTCTAGTTGCCTTCAATCTTATAAATAAAAATGAATGTGTGTCCGTGTATCTTTTATAGGCGTCCAAAGGACTCAACCCACTTCATGAAATTTTCACAGTATATTCCTGGGTTCACTGGTTACAGCATAGGCTATATATAATTGTGGAAAAGTGGGCGGTGCCACGCCCACATATTATGTGTTTTGTTTGTGCTCCATTAATATCCACAGTTTATTGTTGACGTCTATCAAACTTTCACGGTAGGTTCAGGAGTTCGTTGGACGCGACCCAGGCTGTATATGGTTTTTGGAAAAGCCTTCTGGTTATATAAAGCTGCAATTCGGCAGAGCTAGGAATTTATTTGGTTCAAGTTAATGATATTTTAAATATAGATATGTGTCCTATATATCATAAAAAAACCTTGCAAAAAGTTAGCGGTACAAGACCAAAAAAAGTTAAACCGTTGTTAAATAGAGTATATAGCGGGCCAATAATTGCTTTCTTAAGCCAGAACAGCCCAAGTCGTATAGTTCTGGACCCGTTGCAAAACGATAGTTAAATGAGAGCATTGAATATCCAAAATCAGTCATCCACAATAATAACTACCTCTGAACTATCCGAAACTAGGCCGGTGGAGAGTAAGAACTAGTTCGAGGGTTTTGAGCTATGTAGTCTTGTCGTTAAGGTACACCTTTAGCTTAGTTTGGAACTTATTAATTTGCAGCGATTTTCGCCAATTCTTTAATTAGATTCACTACTTCGGACTTTTGTATAAAGAGAACAAGTTCGGCGTTTTTCGGGTGAAGTAATACTCGTTACGAAGAGAACACAACTTATCAGATTCCCAATCAATACACTAACTAGGCACGTACGGCAACACAAATCACCTGCCTATGGTTGTTGTTGTTGTACAGTACTGCTCATTGCCTAATCGGCACGTCCATTCCAGGGATTGTCATCAATGACTCTAACAAAAATCCTACAAATATTCTAGTTCCAATAGTGATTGCTGTTGGCAGGGTGTGCTCAGTTGTGTACAAAGCAACCTGCGGATGGAACTTCAGGCCCGATCGGTACTAGGATTGTAGTAGTATGCTGAGCTTGGGTTACAGTTAGTTTTCTGGCGTTAAGGCTTTAGGTTCTTTCTCCTCGTATAAGAATAAGCTTTTCTGACATTATACAAGGTGGCGCAAAAGTAATCCTCCTATCAGAAAATGCTATAAATTTTGCGATTGGCCCCTAAAGTCAGTTCTGTTTTGACATTTGTGTAGTAAACACATGCGAAATACACGTTAGTAAACAATGTTACGCTACACTGCTCCAGAACGCGGAATATTGCTGACTATTTATTTGACCAATAATCGGTCGGGGCCACTGTGAATGGTGAGCGCTACAGAGCAATGATCAACGAGTTCTTTTTGCCGCAACTTGATGAATTGGGATTGGAAAACATGTGGTTCCAACAAGACGGTGCAACAGCACACACTGCACGTGCCACAACCGATATGCTGAACATCGGAAGCTTACTTTTGCGCCACCTTGTAGTAATGCACGGTTACCAAATATTAATTAAGAATGTATGTAAGTACTAAAATCAAAATGAATTTTTACCTTGAACCAGAAAACGGCGAACGCGAAGAAACAACTGGTATGATGAAGAGTGCCGCGCTGAAACGAAAAGAAAGGACGAAGCCTACAAGGCAACGCTGGGATGGAATGCAACTAGGAGTGTGTGTGAACACTACCGCGAGTTGAAGAGGGAATCGAGGCGGCTTGAAATGCTGGCCAACGGGAATAACGCCCGAAATAAGGGCGATCCTGCAAACTGCGCCAACTATCGCGGAATCAGCCTTTTGAATATCGCATATAAGGTCCTATCAAGCGTATTGTGCGAAACGCTGAAGCCTGATGTGAACTGACTGATTGGACCTTATCAGTGTGGCTTCAGACCTGGTAAATCTACCAACGACCAGATTTTTATAATACGCCAAATCTTGGAAAAAAACCGTGAAAAAAGAATCGACACAGATCATCAATTCTTTGATTTTGAAGCCGCTTTCGATAGCACGGAAAATAGCTGCCTATATGCCGCTATGTCTGAATTTGGTTTCCCCGCAAAACTTATACGGCTATGCAAAATGACCTTGAGCAACACCGCCAGCTCGGTCAGAATTGGGAAGGACCTTTCCGAGCCGTTCGAAACTAAACGAGGTTTCAGACAGGGTGACCCCCTATCGTGCGATTTCTTTAATTTAATGCTGAAGAGCTGCAGAACTTAACCGCGCTGGAACAATATTTTATAAAAGCGTGCAACTGTTGGCGTATGCTGACGATATTGATATAATTAGGCTTAACAACCGCGCCGTAACTTCTGCTTAGGTAGGTAAAATGGCTGCGACCCAGGTCGCCCAAGTAGCTTAAAGAAGCCGTTATGATGCCATGAAGACTCGTCGAACCTACTAAAGTAGTGTGCATATATGTTACAACCAACCAGAGTTGTTTATAAACCCAGCGATACTTGGAATCCCTACACCCTATATCCTCCCCAGGTTCTCCAAGAAGGGGCTCCCAAAGGATTTTAGAGGCATTCTTGTCAGAACCGGGCATTTGCACAGGAAATGCGCAACCGTCTCTTTGGCAGTTACGTCTTTACAGCTCCTGCAATGTCATGGTGCGGAATAACATATTTTCCGCATGCGTGCCTATCGCCCAGTGACCTGTGCAGACCGCTATAAGTTTGTGGGTGTCAGCTCTTGACCTACTTAGAAGACTTCTCGTCCTCTTTTCGCTATAGTCTGGCCATATGGATCTTGATATTGCGCAACTAGTGGTATTCCTTCACTTCAGTTGTGCTTCGTTTCGATAGTACCTTTGGATGTTTCCCCTAGCTACTGCTAGGGGTACCCCCATTTCTAGGTTGATTGTTTCTTCGTTTCCTTCCGATGAACCCATAGGTGACAGCTCATCAGCCTTCTCATTACCCTCGATTCCTCTATGAGGGGAGGGAGGTTTTTAAGAACACTACTATGCCTTTGGTGAGTATCCTTCCAGCACCCAGACTCCCTGAGTCTAAGTGCAGCTTGTGTCGCTGTACATAATATGTGTAAGTCGATTGGAAGCAGGTTCAAAATTGGATCCAAAGCCGCAGTGGGACAAGTACGCAGGGCCCCGGTGGCACCAACGCACGCAGTGGGCTGGACCTTCTGCAGGCTGATGAGATTGTAGTTCTTCTGAAGAGCTTCCCACCACACTACAGATCCATAGGTGAGCACTGGCCGCACCACCGCCTCATACATCCATAGCACCATCTTCGGCTTGAGACCGCATTTCTTACCAAACATCGATTTGCAGGCGTAGAAAGCGATACAGGCCTCCCGCACCCGCTCTTCGATGCACGCTTTCCAATTCCATTTGCAATCTATTATTAGCCCCAAGTATCTGGTGCTAGTAGATAGGGAGAACTGTTTGCCATTTAGTTTAGGTAGTTTGAAGGTAGGTAGCTTGTACTTCCTCGTGAACGGTAACATATCTGTTTTATCAGGGTTTAGCCTAAGGCCACATTCTTTTGCCCACCTACTTAGTTTTGCCAACGTTCTTTCCATGATTTCACTCATCACGGAAGGGAAAGGACCCGAGATCAGGATCGCCACGTCGTCGGGGTACGCCACAATCTTTACCCCACTGGTATTAAGTTTTGCTAGGATGTCATTTATTGTAAGGAGCCACAGCAAAGGTGAGAGGACCCCGCCCTGCGGTGTACCCCTACAACTTCTGCTTCCAAATTAGAAAAAGAAGCGGAGAAAATGGGATTGGTGGTGAACGAGGGCAAAACGAAGTACCTTCTGTCATCATGCAAAGAGTCAGCGCATTCGCGCCTCGGCAACCACGCCACTGTTGGCAGCAATAATTTCGAAATAGTAAAGGACTTCGTTTACCTGGGAACCCGCATTAACACCAACAATAATGTTAGCCTAGAAATCCTACAAAGATTCACTTTTGCAAACAAATGCTAATTCGGAATAAGTAGGCAATTGAAAAGTAAAGTCCTTTCTCGACGAACGAAAATAACACTTTATAAGTCACTCATCGCACCTGTCCTACTATATGGTGCAGAAGCGTGGACACTAACAACATCTGATGAGGCGGCTCTGGGAGTATACGAGAGTAAGGTTCTTAGAAAGATTTGTGGACCACTACGGTGAGTACCGAAGAAGATTTAATGATGAGCTATATGAACTTTACACAGACGCCGACATAGTTCAGCGAACTAAAACACAGCGGCTTCACTGGCTAGGCGACGTAGTGCCAATGAGCGAAAATTGCTCTAGCCCAGAAGGTATTCTTATCGGCACCCGCCGGTGGAAGCAGAGGAAGATGGAGACCACCACTTCGATGGAAGGACCAAGTGGAGACCCATTTGCGATCCCGCGGTGTTTCCAATTGGCGCCAGTTGGCGCAACGAAGAAACGACTGGCAGTTAGATGACAATTTAAAGAAGAAGAGAAAAACCAAAACAAATCTTATTTATATGCTCATTCATACCTGATTATGTTAGTGTTTTTCGCTGAATGCATACATTACTGCATAGTAAGCAATTTCCAAACCCAGCCACTTTCATTATCCAGTTACGTACCTGCGGATGCTCATTAAGTAAAGAAGAAAATCAATGTAGAAAAGTAGTATGTACAAAGAGGCAGATATCACATGCAGGCGATCACACGCATGTTGTACGAGTAGGTTTGTATGCGTACAGAGGCGTAGTCAGTCGATCTGGGGTGTGGGCAGACGTTTACATACAGATTTTATTTTTCTTATGGAGGTTAGACACTGATTGGTAGGTTAGATTTGTGAAGTTATTCAAGCCGGTGTATTTAGTTCGAGCAGTTAATGATATCCGGGCTGTACTTGGCAGTTTTGCAGCAAATATAGATTGATCCCACTTCTAAACCGTCATTCAACTACGCTTTAGACATCTTACGGCACTGCGGTGTAGACTACTCTGAACGACCTCCTCTGGATGATCGCCTAAGTAATATTTGAAGCACCTTTTTTAGAGCACCGAAAGTTCTATACACCTACATTGATAAGTAATGTGATACGGGCTACTCTCTAAAGGGAAAGGAAGTTGACCTTTTCCTTTTTTTACAAGCATATTTCGTTCAATAGGGATAATAATGATAATAATAATTCGCAAAACTGATTACCATATCCCGCCCGAACGGCGCGAGGGGCGCATCCGCATAACGCGCGGATTGTTCGTTCGTGCCAAATCCTTGAAAGTCTTTGGCTTGGTAATCGTCGATATACAGAGAAAACCTCATCAGTTAAGTAAAGTAGATATAAGATAGATTACGCATTAAAAAATAATTAGTTACAAGATAAAATTATTTTTAGAAGTTAATATACAAGTCAAAGAATAAGAAACAATTAGTTGCTATGTATTTAGGATAGAAATAATTGATTTCTTTATGCTGAAAAGCGAGTCTGAAATATCAAAGAGTCTGAAATAGAAAGAGACACAAACAGCGAAAATGCTCATTTAACTCAAAATTGGTTCGGCACTGTTTTGAGACTAGAGGTTTAAAATGCCTTGATGGACGAGACGGTACATTGAAGTTCACTTCACTTAGAAGAAACGGGCTGGAGAGTGAACCATTTAACAATTTAATCATAAAAACAATTCCAAGCATTTCCCTCCGACTAGAAAGAGTGTGAAATTTAATGAGTTTTAAATGATTCGTATAGGGTGTCAGATTATACAAGGGATCCCAATGAAAATCTCTTAAGGCAAATAGTAAAAATTGGTTTTGAACTGATTATAGGCGATCTAAATGGACCTGGTAACGCGGATTGCAAATTATAGAACCGTATTCAAGTATCGGTCTGACTAACGTAGTGAAAAGAGCTTTAGTTACATAAGGATCGCTAAACCATCGTTTAATGAATACAGGAACACGTCTAGCCTTATTAACTGTTGCGTTAATATGGCGGTTGAAACTGAGCTTGTAGTCCATAGTAACCCCCAGGTCAACAAAATCATAGACTTGCTCAAGACTATAATTTTTAATTGTATAGGAAGCCGGCTGAGAAGTTCCACGCGAAAAACGCATGTATTTATATTTTTTAAGGTTAAGTGGCATATAATTTAAATCGCATCAAGTAAATAGTGTATCTAGATCTGATTGTAGCTTATTTCTATCTTTTATTATTGTAGAAATATCATTTGTAAACAACTAGAACAGAATAGGTCCAAGATGGCTATCTTGAGGAACTCCTGAAGAGAGATAAATGACATCGGATACTAAATTTTTAAACCGTACTCTGTGTTCTGTCACTAAGGTAAGAAGAGCTCCAGCGATTGAGACCCGGCTGGAAGCCCAACTGATCGAATTTATGAATGAGTAATGAGTGACACACTTTGTCAAAAGCTTTGCTGAAATCCTTATAAATAGCGTCGGTGTACAGATTTTTCTAAAGCTATTTGAGACATGACTTGTGAACTCAAGTACAAAATATCTGGTTCAACCAATTAAGGGGAATACGACTCAGGAGTACACAACCCCACATTAAATATCCGAGAAACCTAGTAATCGCGTTGCCTACATCAAGTCATCCTTTTGAGTTGTCATATGATCTGGCACTCATGTGTTTTTTTAAATTAACTAAATACTTTAGTTCCACTTATAACCTAATATTTGCACAATTTTATACCAAGACCAGCGTATAGTCCTAGATTTGGGTCTTAGAATGAATTAAAACTGCAATATAACGTTTAGAGAGCCATCCCTTTTCCAATGACAGTCACCCTACCAAATCGCACTTTTATGACAATCGCATAACACGACCATTGCACTACCGATGAACAAAGGCACTCTGAAATTCAGGCTTTTGGTATTTCTTACACATTCCTGTGATACAGCTGATATACATATTTAGTCATATCCATATAACAGTTGATCCAACCAACCTTATGGAAATCAATATAATCGATTAATGGTGCCATACCATAACGCCGCAGTCATAACAGTACGTAACCAATTGAATTTCGCTTTTCCGCCATATCTACAATCTATTGAATTTAGTTGGAAAATTTATTGACTTTTCTAAATTAAATTTTTTGTTTTCGAAGCGTTTTGCTTCACTGAGTTATTATTTGACAATTTTATTAGTTTTTTTCTGCATTTTTCTATTTATTTTGAAATTATCATATGTATTTTTTAGGTTAAATCAGCACCGGGATAGGCAACATCAAAAGTGGATTGAAAAAGGTTTTTTCAAAACGGGGTCGCCCCTCGGCATTGATTTGGCAAACTCTCCGAGTGTATTTCTGCCAAGGAAGGCTTCTCAGCAAAAATTCATCTACTTTACCGTTCGGAGTCGGCAAAAACTGCAGTCCCGCCAATTTGTAGGAGACAGTTCAAAGCAGCTCACCACAAATTGGAAGAGAAGGTCGGCTTAAAAATCTCCTGGGAGGTTTATGATGATATACCGGTTTTTTAAATTTTATTTTAATCGATGAAATTAGATATGGTTAAGTATATGATTTGGTATTTATACCTTCATCATAGTTTTTTTTTTTACTCGGGTAATTTCCTATCATTCTTACGCTTTCACTTGGTTTGCACGCTTTGAATCTATTGATGTCTTGTTTTTGTTGCTATTCTTTTAGCGACAAAAACACTGCTTAAAGGTTTTCGAAAGTGACAGTACTTTGCCGGATATGGGCAAGGCAAGCTCCGGTACTAGCACTTTGCGGATCTTGCTCGAATATCGCGGGAACATTTTCATATGGCCACGTGGAACCTTCTAGGTCATCTCATCTTCTACTTCTGTAAGGAAGAAGGTTGAAAATGAGAGGCGAGAGGCATCTTATCCGTAAATCAACCGTCAAGTTTGCCTTCAACTTTATCATTTGAGGCTTTTAGTCGCCTCTTACGCCAGGCATGCCTTAACGCGGGTATATTCTAAGCGCCTAACCCGCTGGGGTCGATCGCTTGGTTAAGGCTAGCTTGCGATATCACAATCCGGCCCCTGCTTGTATACGCCCATGTAAGTATGTATGTGCAATATATTCTCTCAGCATGAGTTGGACAATGATTTGGTTTCTTTTTGTTATCTTTTCTTGCCACCAACAAGAGAAGCCATTGAAGAGTAAGAGAATAAAGAAATTAATGAACAAATACATGGGATTTTCTCCGGCTTCTTATGCACAACTCCCATATGATGGGCGAGTATGAAGTGATCTACAACTGAGCGACCAGCCAACCAGTCTTCTTTGAATCGTTGTTGAGCTAAACTCTGATCGTTGGTTGGACTCCTTGATCTAAGTGAATAATTAAATGTAAAAAGTGAAAAAGCTAAGAAATTTATTAATAATACTCAAGATAGCAATGGAATTTCCTTAGTTAATTTATTTACATCAATCTGTGCAATAGAGTTATGAGTCCGTATGTTTGAGTGTTCGATGCGTTCTGCACCTGGTCCATTCGTAAATTTATATATTGAGGAGTATTTAATAAACAATATATGTATGGACTTTTGCATGTTATATTTCATTACGGTTGTTCCCTTTTTGTGTCTTGGATGTTATATTTTTGTATGTGTGTGTGTACGTGCACATGTAGTACGTACTACGTTCATACCTGCAACTGCCAGTAAAGTAAGTTTTTTTGATGAAAGGGTCAAACCGGTTTAATGTCACAATGGACGCAGAAAACTATCGTCTTCGTGTGGGAGCATGCTAACAGTGTAACAACAATAACAAAAATACAAACTATAGGGTAAGATTAAAATACATCTTAGAACTGGAGTACTGGAATCCGGGAGTACATTAATATACAGCCATGAACGGAGAAATAGCACACATACTAAAAGACTTTCTTGGTGTGAAACTGGCAAGAGATTGATCGAGCTGATAATATAATGAGCCCTACCGCAAATCATATTTGAAAAAATAGGTCATAAATTAACGATTATCTCTGGATATTGTCCATTTTTTCACCCCTTGTAACCTGACTTTGTTACTGAAAAAACTTCGGATACTATATTAACGATGTGGATGCGACAAAAACACTCCCTGATTGTTTTGGGGAGTGCTATCGATGTGGCAGTCCTTTGAGATACTAACCCGGTAAGCTCAGGTACCAACACCTTGCGATACTAGCCCAAAGTCGTAGGAACGATTTGTTATGACCAGGCGGGACTTTCTAGTTTATCACGACCTCCCAACGTAGAGAAAGAGAAGGATTGCAATGAGAAGTGCGAGGCATTATGTCCGCAGATAAACCATCAAGTTGCGTCATTGCCCTTTATGGTTTTTAGTCATATTCTAAGCCCCTGACCCGCTGGGGTAAGCCGCGATTTCAGCAAACACAAATGGGTGAAAGTTGCAGCTCTGCCAGAATAACCTATTTTGGGCTATTACGGGATGTCCCTTTACGACTTTCGAACACCGTTTACACAGTGAGGCTAAAATTCCCAGACTAGATATAAGCCCATTTCGAAATGCTCAACAGGCAGACAATAGTAAACAATTTTTGTTTAATTGTTGCAAACCTTAGCATACATATACAGCCAGGCATTTAACAACATCCAAACAGAATCGGCAAACTCCTTTGTCAGCTCCAGACCGGTACAAGAACCACCTATGGACGCAGAGGAATGCGGTTTTTTCCTGTTAGAAGGAGCAGACTCTTCTAGAGGCAATTTCACTCTTGTCCAACCCTATTTAAATGGCCAGTTTCCTAGGACTTCCATTCGAAGAGACAGATAGAAATATCGTCCACATAACTACGACTACTAAACTGTTGTGAAATATATAGTGGTCATTTGATCCAAAGATGAATCGGGAAGCCCTCAACAACATCAACCGAGGGTGAACGAAATTATACAGGCAGAAGCTCTACCTGTAGCTACGGCAGAATACGCTCTTACCAGGTAGACGAGAGATAATGTGGCTATATTTCGGTTAAACTATTTCCTGTTTAGAATAAACTCGGCCATACCAAATGTACGCCAGGCATGTGGCGTGCCTCCCATGATACGAAACTTCTTTTCAGCTGCTCGAACGATCAGACGCTTCTAACAGCAAACACATTATGGTCTAACCTGCAATTTTCCAAGAATTGAAGTTAGAAGTGGTTGCTGATATATCCGGAGATTGGCATTTCACCTAGGCAGGGCGTAGTAGTGTTACAACAATAATAATAGAATAATATTTTATCCGAGGGCCCTTCTTTGACTCTATTTATACCGCACCCATTACTTTGCCCTTAGAATGTCCGAAGCTTTACTAGACGCAGTCCATTATTAAGCATGTTAATATCCGGCTAAATGCAGAAAATGTGACAGGCGACGCAAGACAAGAGCTTAATCGGATTTTGAGACGTCTAATACAGTTGCCATTTAAAAAAGGAACACAACTCAAGTGCTGTATTTGTGATCGGAAAGAAGCTGCTACGGTACTCGATGTCTGATCTACGGATATGACGCCTTTCATCTCGCACTATCAATCTCCACCTTTATTTCATGTTTGATGACATTCTTAGTTAGAAAATTTTTTTTGGAGAACAGACAAGCTTGGTGAGACTACACGAAAGCTCGAAAGTGTGAAAAAATGGTTCCTGCAATAGTCGCGATATTAGCAGAAGGTGCTTGTACCTGAGCGTCCCGGGTTCATATTCAACAAATGAGTGTCAATATTGGCAATATTCCACTAAACTTTCCATACAAAGATTGTTGCTTTGTACTATTCGAGTGCGCCCCGAATGTTTAAGGGAACGTTATGTGAGCAGTTCTTTGTCGGCTAGCCCGACTGTAGCGGAAGTTTGACCCCATTGATGCTTTCGGTCGGGGAGCTTACGACAAGTGTAGCTCGGGTATATTCTAGGGCGCTAATAATAATTTGGAGCGACAATGCTGTGAAAAACTCCAGTGAGACAAACTTCTTTTTATTAATTATTTACTATTTTATTATTGTGCTATTTTTTTGTCCTTGACTATAAAAGTGTTCTTATTACTTATTTCTAACTGCAGCTCCATAAAAGACTCTTGTAGTTTTAGCAATGGATTCAACCACCCAACAACCAGTGAACCCTTCTAGCTACGATAACCAAAGATCCATACTAATGGAAAATATGGCTCTCTCAAACAATTTTAATACGAATTTCTCAAACAGGCCCATAGCTGAATTGAGCTCTGAGCTGCGTCAGTCTTCGTCCAACACCAACAGCACACATCCTTACCGTTCAAACTTTATGGCAGCATCCAATTTGAGTTTGGGAGCGGAGACGAGCGCATCCTCCTTGGGAACGCAGCATCATCAATACCATTACGTACAATATCCAGCGTATTACCAACCGATGGGTTTACATGCGGAAAGGCAACAACAACAGCAGCAGGAAACAGCCCACCACTCGCCATTGATGACTGCCCACCAATTAAGAAGAGATATAGCGCCGGAAGTTATCACAGTAACCGGCTGTCATTGTCATTGCTCATGTGGTGCTCAGCAGCAGCAGCAACAACAACAACAACACATCCTGCAACAACGACGTTACGAATATCAACAACGCACATTTTTCGCATCCAACCAACGTCAAGAGGATTCCAGCAAAGTTGTTGTGCAAGTCCATTGTCAATCGAATGGTGAAACGGATTGTGAAATGGAGCTTAATAGCACACAACCACTAGCACCCCCCAAAGCTCAGTCCGAACAATCGCTGCTAAATCATTCTTACCAAACTTTGAAGCTACAGTCTTCGACGGAAGAAAAACCTCTCAATTTATTGCATAATTCCAAATTGAGTATTAGCTGCGATTGTGATCTGGAATGCACTTGTGGTGCGTCGAAGCGACTACGAGCTGCTGCTGGCGAATCCATTTCTAAAGTTGCAAACGCTGCAGCTGGTGTTGAGGGTTTAGAAGCAGCTGTTTTGTTGGATTCACCAGCGCCATTGAAAATCCAGAAGCAATGCCAAATAGATGCGATGTTCGGTTTGGATGAGATCACTGTTAGCGAATCGGACAATAATAGTACTATGATCAAGAAGAAGAAGAAAACAATTGGTAGTTGTACACATAGTAACAATGAAAGGTGAGTTTGTTGTAATTTATAATTATGTAAGTACTTAAGCTAGTTTATGTGTTTGTGCTTTTTACAGGAACTCTTGGTGTCCAAGTTCTCCATTGGCATCCGACAAAAACTGTGATTGTAATTATAACTCGAGCCTTAACGAAATCTATAGCGATGGCGATAGCAAACTTGGACACGATTCAATTGATGATCAGCGACCGCCCTTACCTCCACGACCACCACCTCCACCAAGATTGCGAAATGCCACGATTACGGGAAATGGTAAGTGAATAAATTTCACTACAATAAGTTATGCTGGCGAGGAGTCCAGCCTAGAAGAGGTTGTGGCCTAATAATACACTGTTAGGAGTCGAATATTGCTTTATTCACAACTGCGGTATTGAAATAAAAATCACGCAAGTTGGCTGCCGTCTGCTGCGGCATTTCTTTGTCGATTCAAGCCAGCTTTATATTCCACTTTCCTTGAGTTAACATATAAAAAAAATGTATGTACCAAAGAATGTAAAACTTATGAAGTAAAAATGGCACGTTACAGGAAAAATGCATCGCGACGCTACAGGTTACCATATCTTAGTTATTAAAGTACTCTTACAGTGGCTTTGGTGCAGGCACTTGGGTTCGTATCGCAGTGTCCGAGAAGGGGTCTGATGAGCAGCTGGGCACTTCGAAACATGTCCTCCCATACCATCGCTGTGCATATAGTTGTAATTTTTCTCTAATTCCAATTAATACAAAAATTTAAATTGTGTTCCAAAATCCATTCATCCCATACTTAATGGTTTTTAAATGTTCGGGGCTTTTGGAAAAATTCTTTTAGGTATTCGTCTTCAGTCGAATAAATCCGGCTGTGGATATTCAAAGAAGCTATGGGACAGGAGCCATCGTAGCTCTCAAATAATTCTTGATTCTTCTCAAGATTAAAAATGAACGTTCTGGAGTCACTGTAGTAACTGGCAATACTGTCAAAACTCGCAATAACGTATTTAAATTTTTGAATGCATTCACATTTATTACATAAAAAAGCGAAAATAGCCTTTAATCTTAAATTAAATTTATTTTACCTGTTTTTAGACAGATACTAGAGGGACCGGCAGACTTAGTCCTGCCCAGATATTTACCTGAATGGATCTAGAAATATTGGCTTTTCCTATCCCTATCATTATCTCTATCACAGTTCGCGTTTCTTTCTCTTTGAAATCCTGATTAGAGTACTGTCAATACTGCTTTGCCTTGCCGGGCCCCCAAAAACCTTCCGGGCCCCAGGGAAATTGCCCTGACTGCCCCCCCTCTCCGCGGCCCTGATCCCTATCCCTATAGATGTAACTATTTCACACACACTCAATTCCACTTCACCATCGATCGATCCATTATTGAGCTTTTCTAATAAAAGAAAAAAATTATAAAAATTCGCACCATACAAAATGTATGGGAAAATAAAATTTTTTTTTCAGGAATTTTTCGGATATTTTACTGGGTATTCTCCTATTATAGTCAGAGAACAATCTAAATTAGTGTCAATCATCCAAAAGCGTCAATCATCCAAAGCAGGCGTTCTTGAGTTTTGAGCGTTGGAACTAACGTCACTTTCTTTTATATATATAGATGTTTTGTTACAGAGGCAGCGTTTCAGATTTCGTTTCTGTACCCAGAGTTTCGGCACAGCTAGAGTTTCGTTAGAACTCTGTTACTCATTGGAAATGGTTATAGTCACTCGGTTTCTAGATATGTTTCTATATTTATGTATTTCTGGGAACATAAACATCAGAAACGAAGTTTTGTTTCTATACAAGGTGTTGTTACAAGTCCCTGTCAGCAACTCATATAGTGCTACGCACACAAGGTATATTAACTTTAGTCGCCTAACGGTGGTATGTAACGACATAAACTGATGGAGATAGATACTGACTTATATACGAGGTGTGTTCAAAACGTATCGCGAATTTTGAATTTTCGCTGGTTACGTATATTCGAATTTCGAATTTTTTGTGGCGTTATGTTGGTACTCATGTCTCTCACTTATGCCGACAAGCTCGGCCATTTTTAATGTTCAGTTAATTGTTGACAGCTGCTTTGCTTGCACGTGTTTTGGATCGTCTTCGATTTTTACCTATTCAAAAAAATGGATCAAAGAACCTGTATCAAATTTTGTGTGAAAAACGAAATTATGTGCGCGGATGCATTCCGAATGTTGACTGTGGCATACGGAGAAGCAACGTTTATCGGTGGTACAAAATGTTCTCAGAAGGCCGAGAAGATGTGCAAAGAAGAACAAAAATTGGCTTTTGCACCACGATAACGCCCCTGCTCACGCATCGTTGCTTGTGCGCGACTTTTTGGCCAAAAACAACACACTAATGATGCCGCAGCCACCGTATTCCCCAGATCTGGCCCCCTGTGACTTTTTCTTGTTCCCTAAACTGAAGAGGCCCATGAAAGGACGACGTTACTCTTCTCTTGACGAGATAAAGACGGCATCGAAGGAGGAGCTGAACAAGATACAAAAAAATGATTTTTTGAAGTGCTTCGAAGATTGGAAAACCCGTTGGCACAAGTGTATAATATCTCATGGGGATTACTTTGAAGGGGACAAAATAGATATTCATGAATAAATAAATAATTTTTGAAAAAACACAAAATTCGCGATATTTTTTTAACACACCTCGTATATCAAAGTGTTCAGGAGGAAAAAAAAGCCATGTCTGTCCGTCCGTCTGCTAACACGATAACTTGAGTAAATTTTAAGATATCTTAATGAAGTTTGGTATACAGGTTCCTTGGCACTCATCTCCGAGCGCTATTTAAAATGGGCGAAATCGGATGATAGCCACGCCCACTTTTTATATATAGAATATTTTCGAAAATACAAAGAAAGTGATTAGTCAGTACTTATAAGGATGACATTTGGTGTGTACATTAATGTTAAGGCAGAAAATGAAATTTTCAAGAAGTTTTTGAAAACGGGCGTGGCACCGCCCACTTTTGATTAAGTCAAATTTAGAAATAATATTAATCATAAATCCAAAACCGTTCAAGATATCGAAACCAAATTTATCACACATATTTATATTAATACAAGGTATGTTCCGGAAAAATCGGTTAAGAACGACGCCCACTTTTATACGAAAGATTTTGAAAAGGCTCATAGCTATATTTAATAGGGAATAACTTTGCGTACAAAAGCTTTATATCAATTCTATTTCACTTTCAGAGTGTCCGTAAACAAAAAAGTCAAAAAATATAAATTTTTGATAATGGGCATGGCCCCGCCCTTTTTATAGTGGATTATTTCACAACACTTTTTATGCCATAACTCCGGAAAAAATTTATTTATCGAAACGATATTTGGCGAAAATATTGAATACATAACTGTTTGTTGTAAAAACAGGCGAACCTTCGGGTAGTGTTTTTGGCGTTACCACAACAACAACAACAATAACATGCACCCATTTTTTATTTGATGACATTAATTATGTTGTAGCAATTTTGTTGGGTTGTCGAAAGTGACTCCCTTGTGGTACATGCCCGACTGTCGCGAGAGCGATTTGGTATGATGAGTGGAACCTTCTAGGCCATGGCACCCCCTCCTCCCTCCTTCCATGTCACCCGCTCCTTTCGTAAGGAATTAGAGGATGGGTTATGAGAGGCGAGAGGGAATAAAGGAATTTGTTTTCATAGGTCACCTTGCGTCGATGATTTTTTCAGCAAAAGACAACATTGCAACATGTGAGGAACAAGCAAAAATTTAGTTTATTGTATCGGAAAGTTGTACGAGTCCACAGGATGGCTGAAATTGGAAGTTCACTTTTTTTTATATTTTATCTTTCCTAATACATTTTTCGTGTTCTCCCAAATATTTTCATCAAAAATTCAACTTAAGATGGGATTATAATATTTCAAATTGACACTTTCTGTAGGAAACATCGCGGTCTCCACTTGTTCCTTCCACCGGAGTAGTGGTATCCCTCTTTGCTTCCACTGCAAAGTGCCGATAAAAATTCCAATACTTTCCACATCCAGATTTTTAAACACTCTGTATCATATTTCTGCTTGCGTTTCCTACAGGGCAGGCATTCGAATCAAAATTCAGCACATACATTGCTAAAGAAAATCATTGGAGGCGTTAAAAAAGAAAATTCCTTAAGACAACACACTAACCACATACATATATGCATATATGTATATAGAGGAAGGATATAGCACGTTTCTATTGAAAGCGCAGGACACGACGAACAAGTGTCTGATGACATAGAAAAGCTTCGCTATTTCAATGAGAGAAAGCTTTCGTTGTTGTATCAGCGTCAAAGCGAACACAATTGGCCATTCATTTCAGTAGGTGGTAAGAACTTTGCAAGTAAAGTATGGCAACGGATAGTTGAATGTGCGAAAAGGATATTCGCCTCGACACTCACCCATTATAATTGTGTATAGATACTAAAAATTGGAGTCAAAGAAAATTTTCATTAAAATTATTTATTCACACCAATAGAAATTAGATGTGCCAAAATATAAAAAAATAATATAAGTTTTAATATAAATGAAAAATCATGTCCAGTTCCTAAGCATTAAGTGGTGGAATTTTTCATTTGAATAAAAATTGAAAAAAATTCACAAAAGTAAATTTGCTTAGAGAGCTTCCTAGCATTTAGTATAGCTCATGGCGGACATGCATATATGAGACCACAAATGTGCTTAATTGTGACAAAAATTCAATTAAAAAATAAAGGCTAAAAAAGGCCAAAAAGAAATATTAATTAGCGTGCCAAAAATCCCGTTGGTGTTCATTGTCTACAAGTGATTTATAGTAAAACGCCTAGAAGTATGCACGGCTATCCTGTAATGCAATTTGTACAGTACAGCGTACCACCGTCTTGTGGCTGGATTCCACAAGCTGATCCATTGCGCAGTGTTGCACCTCCACCAACGCTGGGTTAGATTGATTTATCTATTTCAACTTCTTCATACCTATTATTTCTTTTATATATTTCAAGTTTTTAACATAACCTTTTCCATGTATAATTTTAGGTGTTCATCGTCATGGTCTGGGAATTAAAAAATATGTTGTCTGGTGCCTTATTTGTGGTGGCATTTCATGTTTGTTGGGCATATTATTTCTTGGTGTTTATTTCCTTCTACATTCATACACAATTACAGTGGGGAATTTCGAGACAGTGCCCACGTTTGTGCCAGCGACATTGGTGAGTAATTTTTTGTATAATTTTGCATGTAATTAAAAGTATTCATAATTTTTCGTCTGCTTCTTCTTATTTTAGTTGATCCTGACTGGCATATGCATAATGAGTTTAGCACGAAGACGAAATCGTTATAGCTATTTGGTAAGAAACAAAGTTATTTTATAATTACAAAGTAGGATGACAGTATTCAACTCTGGGGGTCAATTCTGGTTTTGCGTTATCGTGAAGTGAAAAGTAAATACATTAATTCACCACGATTTCCGATTCTCGTTTTACTTAAAATTTTCGATTTGAAGTGAAGTGAAAAAAAGTTAACGCCAATATAATTTTGGTGTTAACTTAAAAAATTTAAGCATCGCAATTTTTACAAATTTAAAGGCTTTAAGTGATATAAATTGCTTTTTTTCTTACAATTCTATAGTAAACTATCATTCAGCAAGAACAACTTGTGTCAATGCAATTCAAAATATTCTTCAGCAAACAGTTTTCACCTCACATATCAGAATCTCATTTTAGAGCTCAGTGAAGTGAAGTAAGGAAAACTTCAAGCGATAACTAAAGTGAAAAGATTTTTTTCACTTCACGATAACGCAAAACCAGAATTGACCCCCTGGACAGGTATCACTAAAACTTTTAGCCCTTACCTTCTCTCTTCATTGTGATATATTGGCAGTAGAGCGAATCCCCCTAGTTTGAACACTTATCTTATGAAGTTTTAAACAACAAAAAAAAAATGTTTCTCTATCTCTATGGCGCGATATACAACAGGTATATCATCATAAACCTCCTAAGAGATTTTTGCGCCAAGCTTCTCCTCCAATTTGTGGTGTGCCGATTTGAATTGTCCCTACAAATTGGTGGGACCTACAGTTTTTTGCCGACTCCGAACGGCATCTACAAAGGAGACGAATTTTTGCTGAGAAGCCTGTCATGGCAGAAATACACTCGGAGAGTTTGCCAAACCACTGCCGAGGGGCGACCCCGTTTTGAAAAACTTTTTTCAAATCACTTTTGATGTTACCTGTACCAGGGCTCGAACCATGGACCTTCGGTGTGGTAGGCCGGCAACACTACCTTCACACCACGGCAATGTTTACACCTTATAAAAACAGCAAAATTCGTTTTTTCTATATCTTTATTTTGTGTTCGATTTTAAAATACGATAATAATATTAACAAGTGAACATTTTTTTCTCAGATGATGCACGAATGATATTTAGAGCTATATATACTTTATTCTTAACTTTTTTTGTTGGTTTTAAATACATTTGAATAAAGGCTAAAGTTGACATGATAGCTTAATGGCGTATACAGACGGAATGTGACATGGGTTAACACCTTTACAGCGGCGAAATCAAAGTTGAAATAGAAAGTTATAGGGAAAAACAAATTTAGTTGCTTTTACAGGGTGCTGAAAAACCTCATTTTGGAATCACCAGCAAGTAACCATTCGAACCACTTTTAAACTTTTTTGGTCACTTTGCCACTTTCATTATAAAAAGGAAAGAGTGGGGTTGTGTTGGATATTACCAAAGCTAGCGATATAGTCACCCATAACTTTACAATGACACAGTATTGAACGTCATCCTTGTATTTACTGTGGATACCCCTTGATGTTCATTTCCTTGTGGATAAATATCTGCTACTTCCAATACTTTGCCCGTGCTTATGCATTTCAGAATCTTTATCGACAGCTCCAAAACTGACTTTAGGCCAGCTTTTTCGATGTTTGTTAATGTTCAAGATGACTAAATATTTTTCAGTTTTCCAAAGCGACAGCCGTTCGGAATCGGCAAAAAACTGCAGGTCCCGCCAATTTGTAGGAAAAATTAGAAGTAGCACACCACAAAGTGGTAGAGGAGATCGGCCTTAAACTCCTCGGAGGTATATCTCGCCCCTTTTTTTCAAGCTGGGTTATTCGCAATTTTCAAAACCTTTAGGCAAAGGTGGACCATTTTAGGAGATTGAGCACATGTATTTTAATTATGTTGCCAAAAATAGTTCTGGGTAGCTTTAAGTGTATCAGATCAAGTGTGATATGTGAAAAAATCAGCCTCGGTCACCGGGGTTTTAAATTCTATCTTGTTGTTGTTGTGGTAACGACAAAAACACTGCCCGAAGGTTTTGGGGAGTGGTGTCGAATTAACAGTCCTTGGGTGATTGATAAAACGCGTTGCACTGACATTTTCTACTGCAATTCTGATGTATTGATAAATTCTATCTTGGTCTCATTGTGTGTATCTTTCTGTCATTCATTTAATATAGGAATTTGGTTTGCACTGGATGTGCCGCCATATTGCAGTGCCCGTAAAACTCCATCTTGTTGTACCTGTCAGTCAGTTTCACAAATAACATATCACACTTGTTCTGAGAAGCAATGCCCTTAAACTCCTAAATGGAATATGTCTAGGTAGTCTTCCCAGGTTGATGCCTTTTCACTTTCGGATGCCACAAAATAGATATTCGGTGGATGGCGTCTTGGCTGCAAGAGCCCGTAAGTCGTGAGCGACTGGATCTCATAACTTTTTGTAGCCTAATTATTTTAGAATAAAACTTAAATCACAAACAGGGGGACGCCTCGCCACGTTTAAACCGCTAATATTTGATTGGATGCTTATGATCTCAGTATAGTGATATGGTTAAGACAAACGCTTAGGGCCGTTTACTCAATATCAGGTTTACACTAAGCGGCACTTTGTTTAACAGATTACCGAGGAGCTTCTGTCAATTTAACTGACGATTAACGCTAACCGGACATTGAGTAAGCGGCCCTTAAATTTTAAAACAATTTTTTTGTAGTACGTATCTTTTATAACTAGTTAAAATACTACCAACACTGCTTAGCGATGGCCGGGCTCCCTAAGGCTTCCGGCCCCTCTCGGCGGGCCTGATCGAAAAAAGTCACTAAGTACATTGAGAGTTTTGGTATGGATTTATGAAGTATTTTTTTTCATTCCCAGATTAAGCTTTCTGGGGTTTGTGGTCTCATCTCAGCACTCACATGCGCACTTGTGACTGTCACTACAACCGTTTTACACATGAGTCGCTTGCAGGCATTACGTGAGTGCGAATATGCGCAAAAGACAAGAACTTGCACATGCTACTCGGATATGATTGAGTCACAAGTTGATCGCGTAGATAAAGGTATAGACAAGGAAAAAAATCTACTAATATCTGTAAGCTTTGAAATTAATGCCTTTTCATATTTCCCCCCAGAAGGAGTTCGCCTTGTGTTTGACTCATTATCTGATTGTGGTGTTGTACATGGTTCACTTTACTCTTGTTTACGTGCAATATTTGGACTCTCCGTGGCTGGAGTGCTGGTCGCCGTATTCAGTTGCATGTTGGTATATCAGTTGCTAAGGTGAGTGTTAAGAGGTTTATGTCTGTATGTATTAATGTCGGTATATATATTTAACAGTCACGAACGCAAAAAAATGTATTGGGAGCAATTAGAGCTGCGTTGCCGTTCTTTGTACACCAGTCAACAAGGTCCACCACCAAATATGACCGGTTTAGCAGGTGGACGTGGTGCAGTTTGTCGCTGCTGTGAGCAATGCCATTTACACCGTCAAGTGCCATTACAAGCGACCGGCTACCCTTGGGACGATAGCGGTGAACCACGTTTTTGGACTGGACAACCACCTGGTAACTTTTATTCGCCCAATCCGGGTGGTGATGATCTGCATTTGGGAAATACGGGCACAGGTTGCCGTGGACATAGTGGAGCAGCTGGTGCGCGTAGTCGTATGACAGGTTGGAGTTGGCCACGCATGCCCTGGCAACGAAATTCTCCAGTGTCCAACGCAAGACAGTTTCGTCAAACACCATCCAGTCCTGACTCACAATATGGTTTCACAAATAATGCGCCTACGGTGGGAAATAATATGTTGGCGACTGAGTCTACGGACACTGCGCCGACGCTTGCACACAATTCTTCAGCGCCCGCCTTCAATGTTATAAGTGGCGCACTGCCATATGGTGTTTGGGGACCACCACCACCTTATAGTGACCCCAATAGTCCGGCGCGACGTGCCTACTATCATTATATACAGCCTAGTGCATGTGGAAATAATTTAACTACTACAAACAACATTAACAATAACAGTAACGGGAATGGATTGAATGAAAATACCATTGGCACACCTAATGAGCAGCGCGTATGCTTGAATCATCGTTCGGTATTTTTGGATCAACAACCTCATCAGCTTAACAATAATGGCAGTAACAATTGCTGCGCAAGTGCCAGTATGCGTAGAGGCTTGGCTAAACGGCGTACAATGGGTGGTGCCTGCGCGGGCACGGGTGGTGGCGGCAGTGGTAGTGAAGAGCTGATGAAAACCAAGAACGGTGTTGGCGAATATGAGAATACACCCTCAGAGAGTGATGGCTGCAATATGCGAGACCGTTTTTCCAACACTTTACCAACGCGTAAAGTAAAGAAACGCAATGAGACCAATACGAAAGGGAACATTATTGGCAGCGCTCAACCGCAAGCAGCGCCTCGTCTCTCCATGCAGCAGATTAACAACGGCCATACCGATGCGTGTGGTGCCAACGATGAGGGCGATACTTTTCGTGACGACACCGATGGCATGGAACAAAGTAGTGATGTGATGTGCAATGATGGCTGCATCAATACAACAGCTACCACGCACAATAACGTAAGAGCATCGCAACAGCTGCGACGTAAGCGCGGCATCGAAAATAACGGTTTTCAAGCTAATAGCGAAGGAGGTTTAACAGCACAAACAATGCCTAACAACGATTCTGATAACATCGCCGTCAGTTGTACAGCCGAAATGCATGGTGGCGTGGTTGGAGATCCCGCCGAGTCGGAAGTATATTTTGCAGATGTTAGTAGTTGTTGTAATATGTCTTTAAAGAATGATAATTATTACGATGAAGCTCATCAGCCAACACAGCACATTAACGGTGGCCACCATCACCATCAACATCAGCATAGCAATTGCAGTCAGCAAAGCAGTAGCAATAATGAAGATTACTTGGCGCAACGTTTCGGTCAACGTGAGAATTCAATACGAAGTCGTCTTCCATTCCCACAAACACGAACGAATAACGACTATGAAGAAAACTTAAATACACCACAACCGAAGGATATGCAAGGTGGCAATGTTACACCAATTAATCAAATACAAAAGGATATATCTCGTCAAAGCATGTGCTCGGTAGAGTCTGAGGCGCAGACGGAGTGCACCGATCTATCGCCTGCAACCCCATGTAGCAATAAATTTGCGCAAACTAATTTCGAGGGTAAAATTACGTTAATGAATGAAGCGAATGAAGCAAACATGTCACAACAACACACTCCAACAGGTGTGGGTGCTTCTGTGCCGAATTTCGTAGCCAAATTTCCATACTCATCAGAGTCACAGAGTTTAGAAGCACATCGTCGTTCTACAAAGGATATACAAGATCTAATACTCTCCTCAGAGGCGCACTATGAAATTATAAATGAAAATCCACAGCAAATGCAACCCTGTCAATTTACCGCACAACAACCGCATGTTCGCATAAGTAAGCCACAACCACAACGTCCAACAAATCTCTCGGCTAATAAAACAAAAACGAAACATAACCCTAAAACACGTGATCGCATAGAAGCAAATGTATTACAGGCTGAGCGTGATTGGCCGAATACGGGTGGGGTGGGTAGTGCGTCGAAAGGTGTTGTTGTTGGAGGAGGGGGTGGTAATAGTGACAGGAAATGCTTGTGAGAAGAAGTTTTCGTGTAAAATGCTGTGATCCAAGTGAGTTAAGGGGTTAATATCAGGTGTTTTTAGTGTCACATTTTTAATTTGATCGAATTGAAAAGTTTGTTATAAATTTCCTGATGACCTTCGTTGTTCCCTTATGAAATTATTGTTTATTAATTAAGCATAACTAATTTGTTCATTACACGTCCAATTCACGATCACTTCAGCCGTCCATCAACTCCCAACGTTCAGATAATCACATAAACTTCTTGCCATATGAAAATAATTTATTCAAGCTCTCAAATAATCATATCTAATGCTGATAACTCACACTTATGTACATTGGGGTGTTTCGATCTCATGCGATATTTTTTTTTGTACCAACAGAAAACAAACAGGAACAAACAATTAAAATTAGTAGTGTTTTGCAAAAAAATTATGTTTTTAAAATCACCCTTTTCACATGTAAATGCACTTCAAAATCTGGTCACGTCTGGAGGAATCTCTACGTCTCTTACAAATGATAGGAACTTTAAATTAGTGGTTTTCAAAAAAGGAAAAAAATTGCTTTTTGACATCTGTAAAAACAGGGAATTTCGTATTTTCCTTATCAGCCCAATTCTAAATATTCTCACGGAATAATTTTCTCTCGGATTTTTTTTGTTCCCTCGGAAAAATTTCTCCAATTATGTTCTCCTAGGGAGAAGAATAATTGGGGAAGAGGAATTTCGAATTTTCGAAATCACCTGTTTTGGCAATTGGCATGGTATACACGGATTTCTAACCTGGCTAATGAAATTTAAAAATGTAAATATTGTGAAGAATTCGTTTAAAAAAAAAGTAAAAAAATTTAAAACAACGTTTAGTGTTGCTTTTCATACGTTTGTGGAAGAAAGTAAGCGAATAAGAGCATCAGGAAAATAAACACAGGATTATGAGATAGCAGGATTATGAGTTGCCGCAAACGTTATCTACAATTTTTGTTTGTATATTTAATTTTCTTTCTGCTGTTTGCAGATTTAAAAAGTATTATAGAATAAACGAGCCCGGAACTCCTTACACCGCACACTCAGCACCTAAAAATATATTTTCATGATGGCCTTGCATCAAGTTTAAAAACAGCCATATCTGTTGTACATTTGTACTCTTCGATCTAAAATACATCGTATTCTAATATAACATTATTTTAGTTTAGTATATATTTACACAAGTTAATAGTTTTCCTATAAAAATACAAGAAACATTTAATTTTATCCCGAGCTCCTTTCAGTTTAGCTGGTGAAAAAATTCCTTAAAAATGACAGCGAAATCTCCCTTTTCCTCAAATTCGTAATAGCTTCTTTTCTCCTTTAACTGGTTTTCCCTTTTTCGAAAATTATTCAGAATAAGAGGAAAGGGAGGAGTGAAAAAATTTCCAAGGATTTTTTATTCAGAATACGAGGAATGGAAGAGGGGAAAAAATTCCCAACTTTACAACTTTATTTTTAACCTTCTCAGAGAGCCTAGCCTTACTTAAAATTTACAGAGTAAAACATTTTATCTAATATTATCGAAAGGTGCATAGTCAAAATTTAGCAGCCTCGCTTATCTTAGTGAATAAAACAAGTTAATTGGTCCAATCAGTCAAGGACAATTTTTTTTTTCAATTTTTGCTTTTCACTCCAAAACCCAGGCCAAAATTGCAAAGAAGCTAAAAACGTTATTTTTAATCGGTTCCTTGTCTTGGTAAATCTTCTCATCGATTTCTTAGTCAAGAGAAATCGACCATTGTAAAGTAAACTTATATTTCAAAAAAATATTGCCTGAAAATAAAACACCCTAATGTTTTATACATATGTACATATATACATATGAATCACACAAAAATTAATACTTACATATTAGTCTACTACATTCATGTTCCAAACTCTTCTAACTTCGGTGTCTATAAAATATTATATATACGTAAAGGACTGATTTTAAGCATATATTTATTTAATGTATATGTAAATACGTAAATAACTCTTATTTAGAATTATTTTTCAGTTAAACAAAGTTGCTCAAAAACAAACAAAAAAAATAGACAATACAAAAAGTTAAATATTAATTATGTAAGTAGCAAACAATCGTAAGTTATGTTTAAAAATAGTACTCAAATATACATATACATACATATATGTATTTATTTAAAAAAAAAATTTAAATAACTATTTAGAAGAGCGAAAAGACATTTTTAACTTGTAATGGTGTTGGTTTTGTTTTGTATTTTAAAAAATATAAATATTAAATTTTAAATTAAAAAGTTAATAATTTTAAGATGCTCCACATAAATATTTATACAAAAAATAATGCCACAATAATTTAAAAGTAAAATTAATATTTTATTTAAAACAATATATACGTATAATAGAAAATTCCAATGATCTTAAGTCTATAGTTAAGTGCTGGAGGTGTCAAGCTATCGATAGCATTACCAATAGTTTTTTGTCAGACTTTTTGACGATTTTCATACAACCTGGTATATAACAGAGTTGGACAAATGGATACAAGCGCGTCTATGCGATTTACTAATGATCAATTTTAGTCTAGGAACAGTCATTGTACAAATTCACACATTAAGATAACTTCAGCGTGAGTTCACCATATATCGCTTTAAAGCTCAGTTAATGGCGAAAAATTAAAAGCCCTATTACGGTTTACAACTCAACTTAGTTGAATTGTAATTAAAACAACTCAACTATTTTTTCGCATTATGAACTACAACTTATTTCAGTTGAAATTGAATTGATGTTGGCAACCTACAAAGTGACAACTTGACAAATAATTCAACAGCTGACTATTTTGTAGCGAAAAGTTAAATCAACACATTTTAGTGAATAATTTGGGAAAGTGTGAATTATATTGCACATTCGGTTTGAGTTATTTTAGAACGACGAAAATGTTGGTGCCAAAACAGACGTGTCCCGAAAGCTTGGCCACTTAGTGCAACCTGACTTCTCATTTCAATTCCGCTACACTTTAGAGGATTTAGTGACTGCTCCTACGACGGGCATAACTAGTTTCAAGCTGGTTTGCGCCGTTATTAGCAAGCTTTCTTTTCAGGTTTGCCTTATAATGTATCCAAACCTGAAAGATAATTTTTTAAAATTATTATTGCACTTTCACTGCACTGGTCTACTTACTTACACAATATTCTAAGCATTGTTTACCCGTACTAGTTTGGCATCTGCTTTTGCGAATCGGAGTGGAAGGCAGTGGATGAATGTACTCCGAGAGAGTGTAATGAAGGAAATCGCGTTCAGAGTTGCTTTAAAGTAAAAACAACAACTAAAAACTTCAATTTAAACTGAAATTTACATTCTGCAGGAACTGATAAGGTGTTATAACTGCTTTATATTCAATAATTTGGGTGTTTTAAGTCTTCACGTTCAATATTGCAGCATTTAAATTTCATTGTTTTATTATTGCATACAATTCACCCTGTGTGGTTTGTGTGTGTGTGCAGATTCGGAGTAAGTTGCGTTACTAGTAGACATATACTATGATTCTAAGACAACTGCTAGTAAGGAGTTGTCTGTTTTGACGTTGCTGACAACCGAACTAACACAGGGTTGTAAATGATAATACCACAAAACAAGTTGTTAGACTATACAACTTCATCCTATATTCTTTTGACAGGTTGGATTGTAATCGATAATACCAAATCGCAAAATTTCAACTAAAGTAGAGTTGAGTTGTAAACCATAACAGGGGCTTAAACTGATTGACCAACAGCTTCTAGGTCGCCTGTGAACTACTTTACCCAGTGCTTTTACACAGCTACTGAATCTAAGAATATTTTTTATGATGAGTTTCTTTTAAGCTTATACTAGTTTATGCTATATCTCTCTCAGTTTTGCACACCCTTCTTGACTTATCTCAGTTTTCCTCTTGTAGTCGTGTTAAAGCCAAAGCCTTTTATTAGTGTCCTGAGTTGAAATAGAACTTTCATGAGGTATACTTTTGTTTGTTGTTGTTTATAACGACAACAACAACAGCGATGTGGAATACTCGATAATATAAGCCACATTATTATGTCGACTTTTTATTACTTCACTTGAAATTCATTGTATAACTACATATTTAATGGAACTTAAAGCTGCAGTTAACTGGGCCGTTTCTCAATGTCCGGTTTACGCTAACCGGCAGTTTAATTGACAGATGTTCGTGGGTTATCTGTCAAAAAAATTCCGGTTAGCGTAAACCGGACATTGAGAAAACGGCCCTCCAAAGTAGTGACGGCAGCACGCTGTCAGCAGCATTTAGAAATTTACCATTCCCACGACAGCCAGTGCTATGTATCGGAATGTCCCGGTTTTTTTACCCGCCAGGGGCTGTTTTTTTAGTGCAACCCTGTCGAATTCGTCCTCACTAGAAATTTGCAGTTACTTTTTAGATGTAATAACACTTTTTTTGAAAACTATTGATGGTAAGACTGTTTGTATCTTTGACACCTCTATGTATTAAGTACACCATTTGTAAAAGTAACTATTTGTAAATAAATATGTAGACTGTTAGTTGTGTGAATTTGTTTTATTATAATAAATCGATTGTAGTTAAAGAAAATATACTAAATACACATGTAATAGAATATAATGAATAAAAAGTGCATGAATAAAGCAAATTAAGCCATATAAATACCAATAAAGACGATAGTTGCTTCAATTCCCGGGTTCTGAAAAACCATTCAAAGCTTGTGGAATAATAACGGTTGCCAATTTATTCTATTAAAACCAGAATTGTTCTGTTTTGTTTATGCTTGTTTTGTTGGCCCATTTCCTTTCGATGCCGTCCTTGCCAGTGTTTGGAATTGGAATACAAAATGTGTGTTTATATCAAGGGATGGAACGGAAAGCGTTACTATTGTTTTAATCAGAAAATAAACGAAACCGTCCGGTGTTTTAATGCGAAAATTAAAGAAACCGAAACCATTTAATTCAGGTGTGTGTTAAATGTTAAGTGACAAATTTATAGCTCGATGTAGTTTGGGATAGCAGAAGCTCTTAGCTCTGTCCTCTACATCGAGCTTTCATGAAATCATGCCGTCAAGTATATTCTCGACGTATTTAAAAAGTTCAGGATATGGTTAAGGTTTAAGCGTAGATGATCACCTAAATTTAAGGGCGTGTTTCTATAGACCTGCCTTTGAAATGGGCAAGTTTCGATATCGACAGCCATTGCCAAGGAATGTAATGAATTATTGGTTCAAAACTTTTTCTAAGTCCTTGGGAAAGACGTGCAGCCTTTTCTCGATTTTGAATGACCATATTTCCAAGAAATAATGCTAACTAACTCCCGGGGTCCCCTCTCTCAGTCATACTTTTCCAAATCGCCTTCAACCGACTCAGCACTATTATTTACAAACATAAGGCGCTGGACCATTGCATCTACGCCGACGACCTATACATAATGGTTAAAAGAAACTCCAATGCGGATAATAACAGTTTACTCTCTTCAGTTATACAAGACATACAAAAATGGGCACAAGAAGCTGGAGCAAAAATCAGCATTCCAAAAACCTCAATATTACACATTTGCAGAAAACATAACTGCACACCTCCAGACCTAATAGTTAATAACTCTCAAATCAAGTACGTCGACAACTTAAGAATACTGGGTATGACCTTCACCAAAAACTATAAATGGAGGGCTCACATTTCCAACCTGAAAAAATCTTTAAATAACAGGAACAACGTAATTCGCTACTTATCAGGTAAAGGCTACGTGCACACCAACACCCTAACCTACCTCACACGCACTCTCATCTTAAGTAAAATCGATTACGGACTAGCTCTGTACGGAAATGCTCCAAAATCCACGTTAAATACTCTAAAACCAGCCTACCATCAAGCGATCCGGAAAAGCCTTCGCGCATTTCCCACCACCCCTATCGCCAACCTTTTGGTCGAATCAGGTCTGCCCGCTTTGGAAGAACGATTCACTTCATCAATACAAAAACTGCTACCTAAACTATTTTACAAACAAAAATCTGTCATAGACGCCGACGTCACCAAGACACTGTCTGGTAAAAAGACTCCCAAGCTCCCCTCAGCAATTCATCGTAGTCTCACCACTCCAGGTCGCAGTATCTTAAGCGGCAGCCAGCCCAACTACCCACAAAAAACACCGCCATGGCTTTTCAATCCAAGATCATGTCTAATTAACCTCGCCCAACTACCAAAAGACAAAACATCACCTGAAGCCTACCCGCAAGCTTTTAATGAATTATTAGCCTCGTTTCACGAAAAAAACTACACAGTCTTATACACCGACGCATCCAAAAACTCCCGCGACTTGGCCTACGCTGTAGTCGACTCCTACGGGTGAATTCTAAAACAATATCTGTTAAATGGCATCACATTAACTTTTTCCACCGAAGCAGCTACTATACTTGAAGCCATACGGCTAAACCAAGGAAAACAGGCAAAAATTGTCATATGCACCGACAGTCTTTCAGTCCTTAAGGCAATACAAAACCAAATAAATTTTGAGTGGGGGTTAGTGAATACCATCCCCGACCACCTATACCACAACAAAAGCCTAAAATTAATATGGTGCCCAGGGCATGTGGGCATAACCGGAAACGAATATGCCGACAAGGCAGCCAAACTAACTTGCATTTCCCCCGTCATCGAAAAAAATGATTTGGAACGTTTTATCCACCATCAAGGAAAGATCATGAACACACAAGCCTCTGCCCGGAATCAACACTCCCACTACAAACTTGTAAACCCGTCGCTTAAACCAGCGATATATCCATACAACATTGAAAAACACAAAATTATAATATACTCCCGCCTAAGACTCGGTCACACCATCTCTACCCACTCACACCTACTAGATAAAAACCAAAGCAACACCTGCTATTACTGCCAAGCTTCTACCATTTCGGTCATACACATCCTCGCCGAGTGCACAGCCGTATCCTCACTGCGGCGCAGATCATTTGAAAACGAAAACCCTATGACACTACTACAAAACCCAATAGTTGAAAACATCGACAACATTTGTAAATACATCAAGGCAATAAAGCTAAAAATATAATTGCACATAAAAATACCACTAAACACCAAACACCATCGGCATAGACATATGTATATTATTTTTAAATTTGACTACCTAGCCGATAGCCACAGCAGCTAGTGCTATATAAGCTTTAAACTTACAATTTTATTATAAGTTTAATAGATCAAATAAATAAATAACTCCCGGGAATTGTAGGGCTTAATATCCCGAACTATTCGGATTTTAGTCAGGGCGATGTCTTGTAACCCAGTAAAATCAGCAATCGTTGATGGGTATGAAGCTAGTGTCCATGGAAAACTTTACAGCCCATCGCCCAGCTTCGATCTGGATCTCTTAAGTACACTCAGGGTGCAGGATTTCTCACTATTGAAGGGGTTGTTAAGTGCGGCACATCACTTTTTTTACCACATAGCTTCTCGAATCAAAGTGTAAAACTCATCTTAGCAAGGTGAATCTTTCCATAAATAGAAATTCATGCGAACAGGACTAAGAGTTTAGAACTCTATCCGGTAAGAGACAAATTGGACGTCAATTTGGGCTTCAACAAGAAATACATTACAGTAAGATATTCACAATAGAAATTGCTTGCTTACTTAACTGACGCCTAACTAATTAAACAATTTCGGAGGTCCAATAATGCGCACCAGTCGCTTCTTGGTTTTTTCTTTCAACTTGGAAACACCAAGTTTTTTCTCAAATCGTTCTCCACTCGGTGTGCTGGTCTCAGTCGGTATCTGCTTAAAGCTCATACAGCGCACCATTGAACATTTTTCGGTATACGTTTTGTCCAATGAGTAGCAGGTACATACTCGTATATAGAACAATAGCAGTGACCGGAAGGATGACCATGTACAGGGTGGCGCAAAAGTAATCCTCCTATCAGAAAATGCTATAAATTTTGCGATTGGCCCCTAAAGTCAGTTCTGTTTTGACATTTGTGTAGTAAACACATGCGAAATACACGTTAATAAACAATGTGGAACGCGGAATATTGCCGACTATTTATTTGACCAATAATCGGTCGGGGCCAAACGGTTACTGTGAATGGTGAGCGCTACAGAGCAATGATCAACGAGTTCTTTTTGCCGCAACTTGATGAATTGGGATTGGAAAACATGTGGTTCCAACAAGACGGTGCAACAGCACACACTGTACGTGCCACAACCGATATGCTGAACATCGGAAGCTTACTTTTGCGCCACCTTGTATATACAATGCCAGTGCTCGGAACGGCGAACATGAATGAAAAAATTACGGCTACCGAAATGGTGACCATGACTGGGACAATAACATGGTCATCAATGAAACAATGTGTGATTTGGTTATAGTTAACCCTAAAAACAGTTGAGGTGGATTACACTGAAATAACAGCCCAAGGCCGGGTAGAAAAACCCGGGTCATTCCTGTACGATGACAATGGCTGTTGTGGCAATTCTCAGAGTGATCGTGCTCATTAGGAAGGGCGAAGCACTGTTAATAACAACAACAGTTCGCGTGGCTAAGCCGTGAAAAACAAATATTACATATATTTTTAAATTTTAAAATATCTATTTCTAGCGACTTTTACATACACATGTTTGACAACTAAGTCTAATTATAAAATAATAATCTAACTTAAGTACTCTTTCAATTTTACAATTACTAATTATATCGGTGAAATTATTTTCTGTATAGCATTCATGTTATAACTTCAAATAAGTACAGTTATTTTGAGACTTGAAACGCAAGGCTGTGTAATACTTACATGTCATAGACTTGACTTGACTCGATAACTGTCACTTGTGGTTCTGTTAAATGAGTTTTGCATGCAGCCGATCGGCTAACACTTAAGCAAACTTAACTTGACATAGAAGTATGTTTAAGTTTTTTTTTTCTACGTAATTTCTAAGTTTATATTTTGGCCTACAACTTGTGCCTTCCAAGTTCATTTTGACATTCGTTTTTGGGTCTGGAAAATGAATTAAAGTAACCCAGAAAACCATAGGAGTCATAAATTAGTCAAAAAAGAGTCCTACATTGGAGCGTTTACGCTCTTTATGAGCTCATTGACGAGTCCAAAATGAGCGTATTTCCCTTCTTGTGATGGTTGTCCGAACTGAGTCTAATTTCATATATCATATGAGCCTGAGATCATAATCGACACATATTGGACTCCAAAACGACTCCTTTATGAAGCTTTTATGAGTGATTTATGAACCTTACCATCTGCTCTTTTTGCGCCCCTAAAAGATAATTTGTGGAACTGAAATTGGGTTGGAAAATGTTGTCTGAGGCTATGTTTAGCAAAATTTTGTTAAAAGATATTTGGGAAAACACCTTTTAAAAGATTCATCTGTATATTTCCCGTGTCTCAAAAAAAAAGGCTACCCTGTAAACCATCAAGCATTGGTACGGTATATCGATACAGTCACAATTTTCCGTTGCAGATGACTTGAGATGGCGTCCACGAAAATGTATATACACAATAGGTATGTCAAAAACAGGAAAATACATGTTGTACAATTTTTTTATGGAAACCCATTTTTTTTTTTAAACAAACAATATGAATATCTGCTCTGTTAAATAAAAACTCTAGTATAAGGCTCATAATTTCCATCACATCGCAGTCTTATTTCATCATCTTCATACATACATTTAGCTATCTGACTTTTTTTATTTTGGGAAAAAAATATGTATGATTTAATATTGTATGCGTTAAATGAAGTATAATCAATACAAAGTTTCTAAGTATAGTCAAGTCTATGCTATGTGAGAGTTACAGCAGCTTAAGAGCTTTTTATCACACAGAATAATTACATTACAAAAACTTTGCAAAGCTTGGCATCCCGTACCAACAAACCAAAAATAAATACTTTGCAAAAAACTTAAAACGCTAACGGAGTTTTAAAAAGAATAAACCAGACATGACAAATCACAACAAAACCTGTCTCCAATATAAACTTTCCAGCCGCATTACTATTCTTTCGATCATCTATGCTGCCATGTGGTATCTCATTATCATCAATACTCTGTTCGATCTCCTCTAATGCCAATGTTGTGGCTTCATTGATCGTACGCAATAGAGGATAATTCGAATTGATACGTTTCGGCCTGATTGCATGTCCATTACTTTGTAAATATTTATAATCTGCGTAAATGTCCTCCTCTGGCACACAACTTCCACGATAATCATCGGTATCTATGGACCATATCATGGTGCCAGCAAGTTTTTTCTCAACAGCAAACATTACCTTATTTGCAATGGAACGCGCATTATCGAAAGTTACTACCTGTACCAGACCGCTAAAGACATCACGTTCGGAATGTGCCAACATTTGTGAAGTTTTCGGATCCCATATCGTTGTCCAACCAGAAGTTTTATTACTTAAAATATTGCAGATTTCATTGAATCCAAGAAAGCCATCCTCGCGTGTGAAGGGACCTTGGAAAGCGGTGCCGTCTGTGGGATCCCCAATTTTTCCGTCACGTGGTGTATTAAAAGTGCGGCCATAGAAAGGTAAGCCCAAAACGATCTTATTTGGCGGTGCGCCTAATTTCAATAGATAATCGATTGTGTATTCCTAAAAATAAAATGTAAATCATGTGGTAATTGTAAATATGTAAGTTAGAGCGTATCACAGAAAACGTTTTAAATGTTCCCCTATGTTCTGAAATTTCCTTGTTGGATATTTTATAAATGTAAAAACAATTTCTCAGCCCCCTTAGAAAAGGGAAATATGTTTTCTTTGGAACTTTCCTTTTTGAACTTAGAGATCAATTAGCGATATTTTATTGTACAGTCGTTAACTCATGTCACATTTCGTCTATATATCTACGATATGAACCTATCATGTAAACTTTAGCTTTGTACAAATTTATTTCAAACCAACACCCTTGTTAATATTATTACCAAAATGATTGATTTTCAAACATAAAAAATATAATATATAGATCAAGAAAGGATGTTTGACGGTATTTGCTTGATTTGCCTAAGTTATTGGTTAGTATTCAAGCACACAGTTGCATGTGTTGCCTTTAAAAAATAAGATCCGGTGTGAGTACTAAGGGATAGTATAAACCAGTAGGAAGCAGTGAACCCTACGGCTTTTTGGGTCTTACAAAAACTTCAACTTGTCGCACCATACCTCAATCGAAAATCGTACACCTAATCTCTAAAGAAAGTGGCCCGCGATTAATACCTTTCGTCTACAGTATGCTATATTTGATCCCAACTAGTCTGCTAGGGGTATAACTGGGATAGGACCATTCCCTACTAGACGGACCTAACCACACTCACTAATACATGCAAGCGAAAATTGTAAATTACTAACACACACAAAGCCTTCTGTCAAGTTTTTTTATTTTCTTTGTGTATCTTCTTAGGTAGACATGGTTAGATTTGGCACACTATCTCTATCTCTATGGCGCGATATACAACAGGTATATCATCATAAACCTCCTAAGAGATTTTTGCGCCAAGCTTCTCTTCCAATTTGTGGTGTGCCGATTTGAATTTTCCCTACAAATTGGTGGGACCTACAGTTTTTTGCCGACTCCGAACGGCATCTACAAAGGAGACGAATTTTTGCTGAGAAGCCTGTCATGGCAGAAATACACTCGGAGAGTTTGCCAAACCACTGCCGAGGGGCGACCCCGTTTTGAAAAACTTTTTTCAAATCACTTTTGATGTTACCTGTACCAGGGCTCGAACCATGGACCTTCGGTGTGGTAGGCCGGCAACACTACCTTCACACCACGGCGGCCGCTTGGCACACTGCTCCTCAGAAACTATTTGAGAAAAATAAGCAAAAATAACGCAAACGCAAGTCAGGCCGAGGGGTTATCTGACCAACCATTTAACTGGTACCTGTCTAGTAGGGTTTTAATTTGTGTAGCATACTTATAGGGGTAGAAGGGGGCCTGTCCGACAGTACCTGCTTAGCACATGCTCATCAAAGGCGATCAGTTCAACCCATACAAAGTGATCAAAACTGACATTAGCCGCATGGATTATTTATTTTCACATCCAACCATACTTACCACACTAAGTACGTCACCTTCAACAGATCTAAGTGGCGCATTGTAGCCCACCAGCTTATCCCAACTGCCATGATAATCGTAGCACATGATGTGTAAATAATCGAGATATCGTGATAATTGGCGCACATCATACGCTTGATCAATTACATTTCGGGCTGCACCAATCGCTGACGTCAGCAACAAACCATAATTATCGAACTCATTGCGCAACTCTTTCGTAAGTTGTACAAAGTTTTCACGATCTTGTGGACGTCCGCCACGTTGAGTTGGATATTCCCAATCAAGATCAAGTCCATCGAAATTGTATTTACGTATGAAGGTCGTTACTTGCTTGACGAAGCGTCCACGCTGCTGGGGATCGGCCACTAGCAAAGAGTAATTTTTCGAACCTTCATTCCAGCCGCCGATAGCCAAGCTGACCTTTAGATGTGGATGTGTAATTTTGAAGCCTGTCAAATGTTCATAACCACCTTTGCCATAATCCTCTTTGAGGTCTTGCCAAGGATCTGGAAAATAAGAAGAGTATTACAATTATATCGTAGAGACAAACTTTCTTTCCGCAGACATCGTCTTATTCAACGAATGCGGCTTAGTTGATGCAACTTACAGCTTCTACCGGATAGATCTTATTTCACCCTTGCTATGGAACTCATAACGTACAGGGTACGACAAAGAGATTGAAGCTCAAGCCTATGACGTAGCTATAGCCTTGATCAAAGACGTTGTGCGATGTGTGGATGGGTAAACTCCCGCAGGGACAATACTGGCGATTTGTTAACGAGCGTACTTCAGTTATGGAGAGAGCGATTATCTTCATTGCTGAATGGCGAGGCAGATAACGAACTCGACACCGCTATCCCTGAAGATGAAAAAAACGTCCGACCACCCTGCTATGCTGAAGTAATAATGAAAAAGCCCCGGCTCAAAAATAATAAGACGCCCGAGCTGTTCAATTACGGAGCCGAAGAGTTGTTGAAAATCATTGGTAGCCCCGGACGGTTACAAACTGTAAGGGACGTCGTGTACTTGGGAACCAAGGTTAACAGCGAAAATAATTAGTAATAACATCCGAGGATCAACGGAAATTCACTTAAACACAAGTGCCACTTTGGACTAAGCAGACAACTGCAGGTATTGATGTGGGCACAGTGCAGCTAATTAAAGCGCAAAGGGTCCGCTGGCTTGGTAATGTTATACATCTGAATAAAGAAGCTCCTAGAAGTGTTCCCAAAAATTTATAGGAGTTCTGCCAAAATGACAGTCTAAGCCGTAAGCCTTCCGTTTCAAATGGGGGTAAAATATACGCGAGATAAGTAATGTCAGCCAACTTCGTCTAAATGGCTTTGCTCTACATAAAAATAGACCCAAAACCTTATACCCAAAAATATCTTAAGCCAAATTATCTCATATCATACTTACCCAAAGATTTAATCGCCGATTGTGTGATATCAAGTCCGGCAAAAGCATAAACTACGTGCGTACAAAGACTCGGGTCGAAATGATCGATTCCGTATGCGCCATTACTTGGCCGATAAACCGCCCATGTTGAAATATAACAAACTACCACTTTGCCATGCGTCGGTCCTTAACGCATGCCCATAAATGTATGTGAGCATTATGGAGAAATGCAGGAAAAAAAGTTTCAAATTTCAGTTACAGTTATATTGTAAGTATGTATACTACATAAAGCCATATTCGATTACAACTTTACCTGTCTTAGCTGTCGCCCAACACACGAATGAGGCAATCGCCAAAAGTGCAAGTGAAACCTTATTTCCTCTGCTCAAGTCAGCGTAGGTCATCTGGAAACGAAAAAGTATAAAATTCAGTGTGAAATTTGATTTATGAAAGATGCGTAAAAAACTAAACAATAATAACACACCATATATTCCAGCACAACCCCCAAGAAGTTGTGGGCGTGTTTAGAGGTCCACCCAAAGGGCGAAAGTTTCTTGTCTCCATTTATCTGGGAATGGCTAGAGAGATTATTTTGCATGCGGCTCAAGCAGCTAACAACTTTCGGGCGCTTGCGTCCAATTATCCTCTGCATAGCCTACGGACACCCGTTTGGCGTTGAGCTGAATTTGAGAAGCCGAGAACCTGGTAAGGCCAACTCGGCTTAAGAGCTTGCTAGGGGATTTAAACAGCAGCGTATGATCGGCATGAGGTGCTATATAAACGAGAAATATAAATTCAACCTCTGCAACACGGGTTCTGCGTTGGGTTTGGGACCCACCACATATGAAATCAGAACATGCTCGGATATAAGGAATTCTTTTATTGTTGTTTGTAACGACAGAAACACTCCTCCAAAGGTTTTGGGTATTGAGAAGTGACAGGCACCATAGAGTCATTTTAGTCGCCTCTTACGACCAGTATGCCTCGGGTTTATTCTACGCCTCTAACCCGCAGGGGTACAAATTCTTTGAATGATGAGCTGTATGAGCTTTACGCAGACGTCGACATAGTAATTTTGGGCGAAAAAATACAAATGCGTCACATTTTCCCATACAAATCGCATTTCCCAAATGACTGATTTCATCGCATTTGCTCGCATTTGGGCCGCAACAACATGACATTTTTGTGGAACGCATTGCGTTTAAAGTTTCGCCTAAAGGAAAATGTCAAACGAGCAAATGCAAATGAGCTAATGTAAATGGCTTTGAAATGACTCATTTGAATTTTCCAAATGCGGTGCAATGTAAATGCAGTATTAAACTGTTGGGACGAAACATTGTTATGAACATTACACAACATCACAATGAATGTGAAATACGCCATTATGGCATTATTGCACTTTTTTTTAATATCACGTGTGATGTCCATGTATCACATGACATCTCAATGATATCGCAAAAATCAAACAGCATTTTCCTGAGACGCGGCTGCTGTAGCGTCCGCGGGAACGAAGAGTTAGATGCAAAAGCGTGCCGGGCGACGATTTTGGTGCCGTTTCATTATATGTATTAGAAATATTTAGTCCTATTAACTTGACATTTATTAAGAAGAAGCACAGCATGCGAAAATTTGAAACAAAAAATCGAGCGATTTTCGACTGCGGCGGTTTTTTTAATCAATTTTCATCAAAGAGGAAAAAAATTACTTTTCATATTGAAATATCGCACACTAAATCTAAAACCGTCACAATTCAGAAATATATTTGGTGATTTCATTATTATATATGTAATTGCATTCTATTTTTTTTGTTAATAATAATCATATTTAGTATAGAGCTACCTTCGTACTTGTTTTTGTAAAATTAGAGCGCTATCCTGAAGCGTTCAACACAAAGTTTTTCAGATTTAGAAATGTGACTGTTTCTGGTTTAGTGTGCGATGTGATTATATGTATATGATTATAAATAATGTCATATTAAATAATAAGGCCTTATTTGTCAGTATGTTGAGAAATAGGGCCATATGGCTTTATTGCCTATGGTTTTATTGCACCCCTCCCCACAAAACTTAACAAAAACTAACTACTATATTTTTGGCTTGTATTATAAAAGTCATAACCGTGATGATCCTTGATTGTAAGTTCTGAGACGCTGCGAAGCTTGTATGGGTTTTCTAGTAATATTATAAAAACCTACAGAGCACCTAATCTACAATCCGGATTTAGCTTCCACTTCAATTTAGCTGTAAAAATTACTCCTAGCATTCAGTTTTAACTATTTACTGTTAATATAAGCTTGATGCTTGAAATTTTCATCCTAGTTGCGGAAAATATTAGCTCATCTCTGTCTTCCATGAGTTTATGCTGCAACAAGAGGTTACCACTCGGTATTAGCAGTGCGGTAACGCCTCTCACGCTTGATATCTGAGCAAAGAAAAAACGACGCAAGCGAAGTAACTAGTGGAAGCATGCAGTTCCGACCGCGACTGTGTAAATTAGGTAAGGTGTGAGCATGGTATAGTTAGCCAATGACGTTTTTTTCGAAAAGGAAAATTCTGTTTTAGCGGCTTGAGATGCTTTTACATTTCCCTTCTAGCTTGTTTTTATCTGCAGAACAGCAAGCGTCCGCTAAAGCGACTACTTGTATAGAAGGATATCCGCGTTTTACAGTAAATGGCTTCAAAATTGAAACTAGACAAAACTGGTTTAAAAGTCAATTAACACCCTTCATATCTTCTCTTTTCAAGTCAATATAAAACATGTTTTCAATAACCAACATACATATAAACCATCAATAAAATGCTAAGCTATTGTAAATGTTAGGGTGTTCCGTTAGCTCTCACGGAGGACCTGATGAATTCTTATAGCAAAAATGTGGACTAGGTTGGATTGAAATAACTACAGAGATATCTGGATGTATACGAAACAAGGGTGTTGCTTTTCGCTGTTGTTGTTCTAAAGATAAAAACCATACCCAATAATTTTGGACGGTGCTACTTGACTGACTATCCGTGCACGGATTTAAGTCAGTGTCGCTCCCGTGTCTGGAGCTGTATTTTAGAAGTATATTCAAAGGATATTATAGGGTTCGGGTTCATTATTGAAAGGGAAAAGTAGCAATGTTGAGAAATTTGTGGTTAACTCACTTTGGGAGCCGTGATAGCCATTAGTATTACCTTCGCCTTGTTTTTGTTGCGGCATTTAACAATACTCTCTTGTCGGGGGACGGAACAAATATGTGCTTTCTACGGAATGGAATCAAAGGGAAAGTGGTGTTAGAAGAGTGGGAGGGCATATTAAAAGGTGCTTCCTGAAGAAACTTCTACAGAGAACGATAAATTGTATTGGAATCCCAGCTGATTTCGAACCACCTTAGTGAGTATGTGTACACTAGAGCTTATCACCAAAATTTAAAACGTTTCCCCCTCGTTCGAATGTTTACTTGTTAAAGGTTTTAAAAACAAACTTTTTTTTTTCAGCACCCTGTAAAAAACAGCGAAACTCGGGTTTTCCTTATAACTTGTCTATTTGACCTTTGATTTCACTATAAAAGAAATATAATAAAAAATTAAGGAAGAATGTTGTTTTGGCCAATAAATTTCTTGAAATGCATCATTCATAATCGCACATAAAACATTGAAATGATAGAGAAAAAACTAATTTCATTTTTTTGAAAAACTCATAAGGTATGTACACATGTATGGTGGGGCAACTGGGGGGCAACATTTTCAACTTCACCGAGTAAAACACGATGGAGTATCAGAGTACTTCAAAACTTATCGTCAAATTTATATGGCGAGCTCCGCTGATTGGATCACCTAATCCATCTCGGAGTACCCTTTACTTTGCTTTTGAATACTCTATGGAGCACCTACGTGAGAGTACTTTCAAAATGCTGCCAAAAGATTACTCCATCGAGAATTCTACACCAAACCGAGAGAGTGAGTAGGTGGTCCTCATATATACACCTTACTCCTTTGAGAGAATTTTGAGAGTACTCTCACGTAAGTACTCCATGGAAAGAAATGGAGTACTCCAAAATGGATTAGGTGATCCAATCAGCGGACATCGCCATGTAAATTGGAACACCTTTTTTATATGAATGAGTATTCTTTGGATGACGGAACAGAGTATTTTCGTTTTTTGCAGGTCAACCCTGACACGCTCTAATGTACACACATCCATACATACAAACACATGCTTACAAATCTAGCTCAATAACTTTGCAAAACCTACTCAGTTCGTAATAAATTGAAATTAATTATGCGACTCTTGATTGCTTCTTAAGTTGCGCGAGTATAAGTACCGACTAACAGACAAACACAGCCACTCACTCAATGCGTTGTCGCATTGCGTGATGATTAATCGAAAGAATTAAAAGCGAAATATTTTTAAATATGTTCCTATTTACAATAGACTTTGGGGAAATTCTTAGAAGACATAGAATGATAGGAAGTCGCTTCGTCGCCCCTGCGGGTTAGGGGTTAAGAATATGCCCGAGGTAGGCATACCGGTCGTAAGAGGCGACTAATATGCACAAAGGTAATGACGTGCAACTCGATGGTTGATCTACGGATATGATGCCTCTCACCTCTCATTCCCCATCTTATCCTTTACTACGGAAGGAGAGGTGACATGACAAATCGCTATCACGACAGTCGGACAGTACCGCAAGAGAGTACCGGAGCGTACCAGCTTCAAATCCGGCCAAGGACTGTTAGGTCGACAACACTCCCAACAACCTTCGGGTTACCACAACAACAACAAGTCGCCTCGTCTGAAACTTCGCTTGTTTTAAAATGGTTCGGAGAAGTAATGTCAAATGCTGTGGGAGCTTTCATCTCTTTGTATCGGTTGAACTGATCAGTTTTGTTTGCGCATGTTCTTTGAAGTGACCAATTGTAGTAATTATAGCCCACTGTGGACTAAAGGCAAATTTTAATTAGCAACATCGATACATCGACAAAAGGAACTTCGATTTAAAAAAAACATGAAAGGAAAAACTTCCATACATCGATGGGTTTCGAGGTTTTATTATATAGATAAGTTGTGTTAAAACTTCACGGCTCCGGTGGTTGTGGTGATATTTATAATGGAATGGCTGCGTGACACTCTCTCACGAATCCCGAAATTGAAATTTTTATGGAAATTCTACCCTTAATTACTAATCTGAAATATATTTATTAGGGCATATGCATAGTCAAAGTTAAGTAAGACTTAAATTGAGATGAAGCTTTTCTGACAGATAGCTCATAAAAAATTGTATCTAATAAAAAATCGTTGTATCGTTTGCATCCCTAATCACGAATCGCTCTCTTTAGAGATCAGTCGCACAATTTTTTCCAGGGTAGAGACTCAAGTCTGCCGCCGTGGTGTGGCGGTAGTGTTTGCGGCCAACCACAATGAAGGTCCAAGGTTCGAGTCCTGGAACAGGTAATACCAAAAAGTAGTTTGAAAAAGTTTTTCAAAACGGGGTCGCCCCTCGACAGTGGTTTGGAAAACTCTCCGAGTGTCTTTCTGCTATGGAAGGCTTCTCAGCAAAAATGCATCTTCTTTGTAGAAGTCGGCAAAAATCTGTAGGTCCCGCCAATTTGTAGGAAAAAACTCAAAACGGCACACCACTAATTGGAAGGTAAGCTTGGCGCAAAAATCTCGTAGAAGGTTTATGATGATATACCTGTTGTATATCGCGCCATACATTTATTTTTTTAGATACTCAATTCGTTCCATTTGAATTTCAAACTTTATACTGCAATATGTTGAACCCATACATATCCAGACTAAACCTAGAACTGAAAACAACATAACCTGTTGAAATAGCAACTTTTTTAGGACTTATGTCAATTTAGTCAGTGCGAAGTACTCATACAACAACACCCTGTAGGGAAAATCTTTATTTCTGAGCTGGTGTGCTTCTAGTGCATTCGCAATCGCTACTAATTTGTCCTCAATCACAATTTAAATACTCCCCGCTACATTACCACAGTTTAAGGGCCGTTTTCTGAATATGCGGGTAACGCTAACCGGCACTTGGTTTGACAGACAATCATGGCACTTCTGTCAATTAAACTACCGGTTAGCGTAAACCGGACATTGAGAAAACTGTCCTAAATCTAGTTCGTTTATAGGTACTATTTAGTTGGGTCCCAAGCAGACCAAACTTAAACAATTTCATTCTAAACGATTCACCCTACAGATATTTATGTGAAAGATAAAAAACCCCAAATGGAGTTCAATACTTGTGATTTTTACTACTATTAAAAATTTAGTTACTATCTAACTAGTTCTAATTTGACACTTTAGATCTAGCTCTAAACTAAAAATGTGTCTTACTAGCTACTAAGTTCCTTGCATGGCAGCAACAGGAATCAGAAGAATGTGTATTGACTTGAAAATACACACCCTAATGTACATAGACTCATACCTAGTTATTATTATAATTAAATGTAGTATTGCTTATTTAGGGCAACTAAAACAAAGCTCTTCTAAAATAAATGTAAAACCGGTATTTTTTTTAGATTTCTTGATTTTTAACTTGGAAAGTTACTAAAATGCGAAAATACTGAAAGTTGCGAAAAAATCAAAAACATAAGAAAAAACTATGAAATAAACAGCAAAATAGAGTGAAGCCGAGAGTAAATAGCGGAAGTTTTTGGTCATAAATAAAACTAAAATAGAAAATAGATCAAACATAATGCAAAGCACAAAAACCGAAAAATTTGCCAAAAGAAAAGTTCAATTGGATGACTGGCATTGTACGTGTGTATGTAAGCAGGAAATCTTTTTTTTTTTTTTTCTAAAACGTTGCGCATGCGTTCGGATCTTGTTAGCGATTGCGTGGCGGGTTGGCTAAAACAGCGATCGCTGTAGGTACGATTACAAAGCATACAGGTTAATTATGTTTGTACTTGCACTTGGAAGTGTATATATACATATGGCTTTATATATTACATATGAATAAGTAAGTACATAAGTGTCAAGAACAAATGTACGTTTATCCATTTTTTTTTATTTCTCTGCGCATTTTCATGAAGTTAACATTTATTATTCACTTTCCGTTAAACATTTCTTTATGGTTATTTTTATATATGCGTATGTATTTGCACTATTTTAGTTAATCCATATCGGGTTTCCTCCACCAACAAACACACATTAAATATAGCAACTAGATATCTTATACCTTTTAGTATCTATTTTTTCTTTTTTGTTGTTTTTAAATAATTATTATTCTTTCAGCATGAATTGAAATGTTTAAAAAATGTCGTTTAAAACCTTGGACACCGATTCAATCCCTACCGCATTTGTCGCTCTCTTATCGCTAACTGAATGTGTCCGTTAATTTGGTTATTGGCTTTGGGCAAGCTACTCAACTCAACTATATCTCTTTTACTTAAATAACAAAATTGGTTGAAAAGAAAATGAAAAACCTTACTCTCCCAAGAGTTGGAGCTACAAAGACATTATTGGTGTTACAATATTCAGGGGCGTAGTAAAAGCTTCAATTATGGGCGAACAGTAATTTTATATACATAGTTCCAAGTACCACAGATGGGCAGCTTTCATTATCAAATGAAACGAAATTCCGAATTAAGTTTTCGAGAAAAAAAGAACTGCTACGTATAGCGAGTGGGCAAATAGTGGAGAGCTGTGTTGATGATACCACAATACATAACTTCAAATGTTTTTCGCGGGGGGAGTCCCTGGGCTTTTTGTTATTTCTCTTATATTCCACCAAAAGGCATGCCCATTCAAATTTATATTTAGTCGAGATTTGTCTTCATTAGTGTTACTGTAAACAGGTAAAAGTAAAAGGAAAGCAGCAAAATGTAACAAAGAGATATAGAAATAAGAACAAATAAAAGAGGAAAAGCCAAAATTGAAATAAACAAGTAACGAAGTCTAAGTTCGGATGGAACCGAACATTAAATACCCAGCTGTGTAAAAGTGGTCGTGGTAAATTGGTAAATTGTTGTGGAGTTATGACCTACATAGGTTTTAAAGTTGTTATACTACCATGAGGGCAATCTTATAAATAAAAATGAATGTGTATCTTTGTGACTGGCGTCCAAAGTACTTAACCGATCTTTAAGAAATTTTCACAATAGAGTCTTGGGTTCACTGGTTACAGTATAGGCTATACATAATTTTGAAAAGCGTAGATAGTATACCTCGTATCATGTATTTTAATTTTATTTAACACGGTTCTGAAGTTAATAACAGCCAATTTTATGTAACCACTGTTGCACTATAAAAGATCAACCAAGATCTTATTGTGCTAATACTGACAATCAATAAATGAAAATGAAATGAAATGAAAATGAAATTTGACATATTGTTCATTTATAATATATATAATATAATAAGATCATCAGGTTATTGTAACTACGAAATTCTAGCATTCTATCATCATCAGTGAAGGAGATATGGCATGTTCCGGTTTCCTACCACTCTTTTAGAAAACTTTGGTCCACCGATTTTGCTTATTATCCGTGGGAGTACTTTAGATGTCTATAGTATACCTCTTATTAAGTTTCGTAGATCTAAGTGGGCGGTGCCATGCCTACTTTCCAAAATTTTGCAAAAATCGTATAAAGAATAAGAAAATTTAGGTAATTGCCATATTATATAATTTTATTTGTATCAGTCAATGAGATATGGGCAGTTTAGTATTTCTACCTCCTTTTCAGATAACTTTTATGAAAAATTAGGCGTGGTCGAAAAGCGGTTTCGCTTATTTTCTGTGGGTGTATGTACCACAACCATAGTATACCTCCTAGTTTCGTTGTTCTAGCATAAACGGTTCTGTAGTTATTAACAGTCGAAGTTTGAAAATTTGTTCACTCATATGTGGGCGGCACACGCCCATTTTTCAAAAACTTGGTAAACTTGTCAATAAATCTACCAAGTTTCATTATTGCAGCTGCATTTATTATTGAATTATCTCTTTTTAAACGTTTTTTGAAATTTTCGATATCGAAAAAAGGGGTGTGGTTTTGGTTCGGTTTCCTCCATTTTAAATAGCAAGCTACCTTGGTCAGAAAGCAACCTGTGTGCGAAATTTCATCCAATATCTCAATTTTTACTCAAGTTATCGTGTCCACAGACGGACGGACGGACGGACATGTCTTAATGGATTCCTCTGTTCATTCTAGGAACTTTGATGTATGGAACTATATATATCTACATTATTTTGTACCGTTACAAACCAAACTTGAATTAAAAATAAGATAAACAAGTAAGGAAGTATAAGTTCGGGTGGAACCGAACATTATATACCTACTAGTGATCTATTGTGGCATACCAATTTATGCAGGTATATTTAAATACTTTTCAGTTCATATTATAAAGCCAGGTGATTGTTTGAATAAAAAAACTTCTGTTATGAGTTTTGAGGGGTAAATTAATTTAAAAACAAGTAAGGAAAGGGCTGTCTTCGACTGTGCCGAAGACTTTATACCTTTCATAAATACGCATCACGATTTTAAGTGTCCGATCCTTACTCACAATTAGTAAAAACTCTGCAAACCTGATAATTTAAAGATACATAGCCAAAACCCCATTTATCGGAACAATCGATTGTATGGGAGCTATATGTTATGTAGGTCCGATCTGGCTATTTTCACTACACACATTACATACATAATAAGTACCAAACGTGCAAAACTTTACGTTCCTAGCTTTTTAATTACAAATTTATAGCCCAAAACACGTTTATCGAAACTATCGATTGTATGGGAGCTATGCGTTGTATTGCTCCGATCTTGCTGATTCCGACAAATGATTAATCTAATGCAAAATTGCGTCTCCATACCAAATTTCATCAAGATATCTCAAAAACTGAGGGACTAGTTTGCGTAGAAAAAGACAGACGGACACACGGACATGGCTAAATCGACTCAGCTCATCGCCCTTATTATTTCAGTTTCCTTATTGATGGGCGCATCTCTTCTTCTTCTCATACTTACAAACATTTCATGTTCACTAAAGGTATGAAAATCAAAAAAGATATGTAGCGTATAAACAACTTGCCCAGATATTTTACTTATGCGATTTGCTTAATTTTTGCCAGGAGTATACTACATACTATTGAGAAGCAACTAACCAACTTTCGTTGAAATATCTAGTCCAAACTACGAGCAATCGCCTTTGAAAAAAGCAGAATTTTTATGCGGTGCCACGCCTACTTCCCCAAAATCCCTCAAAAATTTTTTGCGGTCGAGTTTTGCTTAAAAAGCTTATTATATATGCAAGATCTTATCGATATAGCTTGCATGGTTATAAAAATATCGCGTTTTACATTTTGCAAGCAAATTTCTCAGAACTATATTAAAAAACTGGGCGTGGCCGTTGACCATTTTTACAACAAACATTATCCTTTATATATTTAACATTTTCACCAAATATTGTTTCGATAAATACATTTTTTCCGGAGTTATGGCATAAAAAGTTTTGTGGTATAATCCACTATAAAAGGGTCGGGGACACGCCCATTTTCAAAAATTTTTATTTTTCGACTTTCTTCGTTTACGGACACTTTAAAAGTGAAATAGAAATGATATAAAGCTTGTGTACGCAAAGTTATTGCCTATTAAAATTATCTATAATACTTTTCAAAATCTTTCGTATAAAAGTGGGAGTGAACCTCGCCCATTTTCCGGAACATACCTTGTATTAATATAAATATGTGTGATAAATTTCGTTTCGATATGTTGAACGGTTTTTAATTTATGATTAATATTATTTCCAAATTTGACTTAATCAAAAGTGGGCTGTGCCACTCCCATTTTCAAAAACTTTTTGAAAATTTCATTTTCTGCCTTAACATTAATGCACACACCAAATTGCATCCTTATAAGTACTCACTAATCATTTTCTTTGTATTTTCGAAAATATTCTATATATAAAAAGTGGGCGTGGCTATTATCCGATTTCGCCCATTTTAAATAGCGCTCGCAGATGAGTGCCAAGGAGCCTGCATAACAAATTTCATTAACTTATCTCAAAATTTACTCAAGTTATCGTGTTCACAGACGGACGGACGGACATTGCTTAATCAATTTCTTTTTTCCTCCTGAACATTTTGATGTACATAAGTCAATATCTATCTCGATCCGTGTATGCCGTTACATACCACCGTTAGGCGACTAAAGTTAATATACCTTGTGTTCGTAGCACTATTAGGTATAAATATTTAAAACAAAGAAAAAAAGAATATTAAAAGAGAAAGGCTCTGTACCGGATGCTTCGGGCTCTTTACCTGACTAAGTGTTGTTATTTTAATGTAATCCTCCCTATGTAGTTCGTCGGGCCCCATTCCGAAATTGTAATCCTAGAAGCAAACCCTTCAACATCCTGCTAAGGGCGTGTATTGAAACCCACCCCAAACCAAGATATTAGATCTGCTGCGTTTGCTGGAAGAAAAATTATGTAAAACGGTCGAGTTGTGTTCAGTTCATCACGTGCAAGACATGTCTGCTTAAATCCGGATATCCAGGGCTTATCTCTGCCACCCATAGACCCCGTACTTTCTTCAGATGTGGCCGCCCCCCTGGGATCACAAATCGGTCTCCACTTGGTCCTTAGATCGGAGTGGTGGTCCCCCCTTCCTCTGCTTCCACCGGCGGGTGCCGATAAGAATACCCCCTTTGGGCTGGAGCATCGTTGCTCATTCTCACAACGTGGCCTACCCAGTGAAGCCGCTGTGTTTTAATTCGCTGAACTATGTCGGCGTCTGCGTAAAGCTGTATGAGCTCATCATTAAATCTTCTTCGGTACTCGTCGTCGCCAACGCGTAGAGGTCCACAGATCTTTCGAAGAACCTTTCTCTCGAATACTCCCAGAGCCGCCTCATCAGATGTTGTTAGTGTCCACGCTTCTGTACCATATAGCAGGACGGGGGCGATGAGTGACTTATAGAGTGTTATTTTTGTTCGTCGAGAGAGGACTTTACTTTTCAATTGCCTACTCAGTCCGAAGAAGCATTTGTTTGTAAGAGTAATTCTTCGTCGAATTTCTAGGCTAACATTATTGTTGGTGTTAATGCTGGTTCCCAAGTAAACAAAGTCCTTTACTATTTCGAAATTATTGCTACCAACAGTGGCGCGGTTGCCAAGGCGCGAATGCGCTGACTCATTGCATGATGACAGAAGGTATGGGACTTCTTTATGGAATTTACGAGACCCGTCTTACTTTACGAGAAACCGTGAACAAGTGCGACTTATCAATCCCGAAAACTCCCAAAATTAGGGATCTCAACACTGAAATCTGAAGGACGGTAGACCATCACAAACTGACTAGGATCACTCTGGCTCAACTGCGATCTGGATATTGTAACAGTTTAAAATTTTACCTATACTGCCTCAATCCCACCATACCAAATACATTCCCTGTAAGTGGTGTGTCCCATCAACATTTGAATGTTCAATGGAACCTAATCTTTTAATACAAATTTTGATTTTTTGTTGTTATTTCCTGTTGAAACTGATAGTTTCCTTTTACTTCCGGAAGAAGAATTTGATGACGATTTTCATAATAATCATCAGCATAAGAAAAACGATACATAACTCACAAAATTGTGTGCGTCCGTTTATTTATGGGATACTGTAACAGTGCGGAAAAACGAAAATAAATGTCAAAAACATTTTACTCAGAGGAAAAATGAGGTCAACAAATTTTCTATGGTCTAACAAAGAACATATAACTCAACAGCGAAAGTAAGTGGACGCTGTCAAATCATGGTAGGTAAATCACCACTGTACCTGCTTGTAAATTGCTTGAATTCACTGCGTTTTAATTGAATATTTACACAAAAAATTATAGTTGGAGTTACAAAAACGTTTAATTGTGAATATTGAATAAAAATTAGTGTGATTTAAATTCAAATTTCCCCAGTGGTGAATTACATATCCATATTGATAGTTTACTGTTTCCCACTATTCGTCGCGTTGAACCTTCTTATATAGGGTGTTTTTTTTAGGGGTATAGAACTTCGAATTGAAATAAAACACAAGAAAATCGTTTTAAGGTCCATCAATTTGGCTTTATTGGAAGGATAATTTTATGCCATTAATGTTTAAATATGATTTCGGGCATGTGGCCGCCGCGGCTGGCTCGAATAAAGCCAATTCTACAGGTCCAATTTTCAACCACTTTTTCGAGCATATGGGGCCGCATGTCGGCAATAACGCCACGAATGTTGGCTTCCAATTCCCCTAACGTTTCTGGTTTGTTGGTGTAGACGAGCGACTTCACATATCCCCAAAGAAAATAATCCAATGGTGTCAAATCACACGACCTTGGTGGCCAATTGACAGGTCCATTCCGCGAAATTATGCGCTCATCGAATGTTTCCTTCAATAAATCGATACTGACGTGCGCTGTGTGGCATGTAGCGCCGTCTTGTTGGAACCACAACTCATCCACATTCATGCCATCCAATTCGGGAACAAAATAGTCGGTTATCATGGCTCTATACCGGTCTCCATTAACGGTAGCTGCCTCTCCAGCATTATTGCGGAAGAAGTATGGCCCAATGACTCCACCAGCCCATAGAGCACACCAAACAGTCAGTTTTTGTGGATGTAATGGCGTTTCAAGGGTCTCATGTGGATTCTCTTCACTCCAAATGCGGCAATTTTGCTTGTTGACGTAGCCATTCAACCAAAAATGAGCCTCATCACTGCACAAAATTTTGCGATGAAAATCAGCATCGAAATCAATCTCATTTTCGGCCCATACACCAAAATCACGACGCATTGCATGGTCTCGCGGCTTTAATTCTTGCACAAGCTGGATCTTGTAAGGTCGCAAGCCAAGATCTTTGCGCAAAATCTTCCATAAAGTTGATGGACAAAGCTCCAATTGCTGTGCACGGTGGCGAATCGATTCATTCGGGTCCTCTTCAACACTTTGCTCTACAGCGGCAATTGTTTCTTCGGTGCGCACTGTTCGACGTCTCTGCGGATGCGTATTATCACATAGAGTAAACGTAGTGCGAAAACGATCCATGGTTAACCGAATTAATTGCTCTGATGGACGATTATGTCGACCATAAAATGGACGGAGCTCACGGTAAACTTCGCTAACTGAACCATTATTTTCGAAATAAATTTGCACGATTTGCAAGCGTTGTTCTTTTGTCAACCTGTTCATGATGAAATGGCAAACCAAACTGAACATAAATGACATTAGAGTTGCCAGATTTGACCACAAAATGCCAGTTTTATCTCTATTCGAAAAACAAACCCGTAAAAAAAACACCCTGTAGTACAAGGTGGCGCAAAAGTAAGCTTCCGATGTTCAGCATATCGGTTGTGGCACGTGCAGTGTGTGCTGTTGCATCGTCTTGTTGGAACCACATGTTTTCCAATCCCAATTCATCAAGTTGCGGCAAAAAGAACTCGTTGATCATTTGTCTGTAGCGCTCACCATTCACAGTAACCGTTTGGCCCCGACCGATTATTGGTCAAATAAATAGTCAGCAATATTCCGCGTTCTGGAGCAGTGTAGCGTAACATTGTTTATTAACGTGTATTTCGCATGTGTTTACTACACAAATGTCAAAACAGAACTGACTTTAGGGGCCAATCGCAAAATTTATAGCATTTTCTGATAGGAGGATTACTTTTGCGCCACCTTGTATATGTTCTTTGGGTGTAAAAATATTTTCCATTTTGCTGTGCCAAATGAAATTGTAAATTTTGACAGTTGTAAATTTTGAGACATGAAAAAAGCACGTTCGAAAGCGAACGTAAACATAAAGAAGGTACAACGCGACGAATGCCCCAATTCGCGGGTAGGTAATTCACCACTGGAGAAATTTGCGTTTAAACCGCGTGTTTTAAGGCTATTAGCATTTTTATTTTTATTTAATATTCACAATTAAACGTTTTGGTAACTGCAATTGTATTTGTTTGTGTAAATATTCAATTAAAACACAGTTAATTCGCAGGTACAGTGGTGAATTACCTACCATCGATTTGACAGCGGCCACTGTAAAAGGTTAAACTCTTACCTATTCAGACTGAACCATGGCATGCCAAATGTCTGCCCGGCATGCGGCGTATCTCCCCATGATACTACCCTACTAGACGGACCTAACCACACTCACTAATACATGCAAGCGAAAATTGTAAATTACTAACACACACAAAGCCTTCTGTCAAGTTTTTTTTTTCTTTGTGTATCTTCTTCTTTGGTATTGTGAGTGAAATGTTAGTGCGTCGTAAAAAAATGTATAAAATATTTAATAAGGAGTTTTGCAAAGAAATTGCAAGTAATACGCCTAGATAAGGCAAGTATATAGTGCTTATTATTGTTATTAAACAAGTAAAGTCCGGGTTTATATTTTTATGCACAAAAATTTTCATATTTTCAGGTGGACGAGCAAAGGAATTTTCAACTTGCGGCAAGTGGAGTGAAATTATATTTTGTAAATGTTTAGTGGTATAAATATGTATTTATAGATCTAATTGACTGTTGTGAACGTGAAAATTATGTAATTTTAAATTATATTAAACATTAAAAACCAAATCTAATAATAAACCCAATTGTATTTTCATTGTTAGCTATATATGAAGTTTCCATTATTCATAACCATTAGGCCTTGCGCATGTTTGCCGTACTCATAACCATTAGCGATTGCGTGCGTTTGCATTATACGTGACTGTTAGCGCTAACCCAACTTTTCATTACGGATAATGAGAGTGAAGAGTGCAGACAGATGTGGTTTTACATGCGCAAGAAAGGGATGCCGTATACTGTACGTGTGCACACGGACAGCAAACACATGGTTAGATTTGGCACACTGCTCTTCAGAAACTAATTGAGAAAAATAAGCAAAAATAACGCAAAAGCAAGTCAGGCCGAGGGGTTATCTGACCAACCATTTAACTGGTACCTGTCTAGTAGGGCACACTCACTAATACATGCAAGCGAAAATTGTAAATTACTAACGCACACAAAGCCTTCCCTACTAGACAGGTACCAGTTAAATGGTTGGTCAGATAACCCCTCGGCCTGACTTGCTTTTGCGTTATTTTTGCTTATTTTTCTCAATTAGTTTCTGAAGAGCAGTGTGCCAAATCTAACCATGTGTTTGCTGTCCGTGTGCACACGTACAGTATACGGCATCCCTTTCTTGCGCATGTAAAACCACATCTGTCTGCACTCTTCACTCTCATTATCCGTAATGAAAAGTTGGGTTAGCGCTAACAGTCACGTATAATGCAAACGCACGCAATCGCTAATGGTTATGAGTACGGCAAACATGCGCAAGGCCTAATGGTTATGAATAATGGAAACTTCATATATAGCTAACAATGAAAATACAATTGGGTTTATTATTAGATTTGGTTTTTAATGTTTAATATAATTTAAAATTACATAATTTTCACGTTCACAACAGTCAATTAGATCTATAAATACATATTTATACCACTAAACATTTACAAAATATAATTTCACTCCACTTGCCGCAAGTTGAAAATTCCTTTGCTCGTCCACCTGAAAATATGAAAATTTTTGTGCATAAAAATATAAACCCGGACTTTACTTGTTTAATAACAATAATAAGCACTATATACTTGCCTTATCTAGGCGTATTACTTGCAATTTCTTTGCAAAACTCCTTATTAAATATTTTATACATTTTTTTACGACGCACTAACATTTCACTCACAATACCAAAGAAGAAGATACACAAAGAAAAAAAAAACTTGACAGAAGGCTTTGTGTGTGTTAGTAATTTACAATTTTCGCTTGCATGTATTAGTGAGTGTGGTTAGGTCCGTCTAGTAGGGGATGGTTACCCTACTAGACAGGTACCAGTTAAATGGTTGGTCAGATAACCCCTCGGCCTGACTTGCTTTTGCGTTATTTTTGCTTATTTTTCTCAATTAGTTTCTGAAGAGCAGTGTGCCAAATCTAACCATGTGTTTGCTGTCCGTGTGCACACGTACAGTATACGGCATCCCTTTCTTGCGCATGTAAAACCACATCTGTCTGCACTCTTCACTCTCATTATCCGTAATGAAAAGTTGGGTTAGCGCTAACAGTCACGTATAATGCAAACGCACGCAATCGCTAATGGTTATGAGTACGGCAAACATGCGCAAGGCCTAATGGTTATGAATAATGGAAACTTCATATATAGCTAACAATGAAAATACAATTGGGTTTATTATTAGATTTGGTTTTTAATGTTTAATATAATTTAAAATTACATAATTTTCACGTTCACAACAGTCAATTAGATCTATAAATACATATTTATACCACTAAACATTTACAAAATATAATTTCACTCCACTTGCCGCAAGTTGAAAATTCCTTTGCTCGTCCACCTGAAAATATGAAAATTTTTGTGCATAAAAATATAAACCCGGACTTTACTTGTTTAATAACAATAATAAGCACTATATACTTGCCTTATCTAGGCGTATTACTTGCAATTTCTTTGCAAAACTCCTTATTAAATATTTTATACATTTTTTTACGACGCACTAACATTTCACTCACAATACCAAAGAAGAAGATACACAAAGAAAAAAAAAACTTGACAGAAGGCTTTGTGTGTGTTAGTAATTTACAATTTTCGCTTGCATGTATTAGTGAGTGTGGTTAGGTCCGTCTAGTAGGGTGGTTAGGTCCGTCTAGTAGGGTTGCATGTATTAGTGAGTGTGGTTAGGCCCGTCTAGTAGGGTATCCAACAGTGAATGCAAGTGGACGCTGTCAAATCGAGGGTAAGTAATTTACCAATGCACCTGCTCGTAAAACGCTTGAATTTACTGTGTTTTGATCGAATATTTACAAAAGAAAGTTATTTATAAATAAAAAATTCTAATAGGGCAAAATCGAGAATATTGTATAAAAATAAAAGTGTTGCTGTCATTAAAACTCTTGAATAAAAAGCTAATTTCTTCAGTGGTGAATTACTCTCGAATTGATGGTTTTAATTTTTCCGCTTTAATTGAATATTTAGAAAAACAAATGTTCGTGAAAGTTGTTAAAACGTTTAGAGTCACTTCCATAAAAAGCGGCTAATTTTACAGATAACCTTACAAATACCTCAATTAAACCAGGGTTAGCGTTAATTGCATAAAAATTAAAATTTTACTAGCACTACAACTTTCGAGGTGGTGAATTACCTACCCGCAAATAGATGTTTAATATTTCCCATTACTCGTCGAGTTGAACGTTCTCTATATTTTCCGTTCTTTAACAAAGTTTATTTATTTTTTTCAAAAACTATCATAAATACCTAATTTGAGGCTGCGACAAATATTTCCGCCGTTGTTTTTCGTTCACCCACCGGCGATGTACTTCCGACGAGACAATTTTGACAAATTTGATAGGCAAAATTAAAAATATTTTTCTTAACAATTTGTGTGTTATAAGGGTTTTTTAATTAGAAGTTTACTCAAATATTTCCATGATCACAGTTCGGGGTCTACACTTTTTGATAAAGCTTGCAAAAATACATTAATGGACCAGGTGTAAGAAGCAAAACAAAATTTGCACCACACAAAAGTTGCTTACGCAGTAGCAGAACATCAAACTAGTATAATGAAATCAAAATTTTTCGCTATATAAAATTGCTGTAATTGTTTCCTTTAGGAGACAACTGCTAAAACACGTCCGAAATTATCGGGAAAGGTATCAAAAGACGCGTTTTGACCTCGGTAACAATAATCCGGAAGCGAATTTTCGAGTTTTTGTTTCAGTGAAGAGGTATTTGCAATCAAAGTTGAAAATTTTCTGTCATTTTCATGTGGTTGTTGTAATCACAGATTAGGGTGGACCAAAAAGTGCAAAAAGTGTGTTTTGCGCAGAAATACTGTGGACCGCGTAGCCGGTGTTGGACCGGCTAAGGGTTATTTTTTTGAAGCGCGGCCGAAGGCCGCCTACGCAGAAAGGTGTTCTGCACATAAATACCTTGGATCAAGCCCCCTATTTGGGATCGGACCTGGCTCATTTTTGGGTTTTTTGAGAATAACTTTTCACTGAAACAAAAAATTGAAAATCCGCTTTCGGATTGTTGATACCGAAGTCAAAACGCGTTGTTTGATACCTCTCCCGATACTTTTCGACGTGTTTTAGCAGTTGTCTCCTAAAGGAAACAATTACCAAAATTGCAATATAACAAACATAATTCAATTAGTTTAGCATTATCTGAAAAATATGGACAATAAGGAGCAGAAGTCAAAAGAGTATGAGGTCGGCGGAATAGACGGTGGCGACGTCGACGACGACATCAAGGAAATTGCAGTGGAAACAGTTGAGGTACTGCTATCAGCAGCTGTGAAGGAACAGACAGTCGAAAACTGCAGTGAAAGGTATGTCGCTATGTTGACTTCTCAGGGGGTTGGTAAACTTAATTGGATTGTTTTTTGCTTATATTACCTAATTTTAATTTTTGCGTGTTGTCCATTCGAAGTATGTTTATAGTATTGCACTGTTATCTTAGATCTATTGTGGCCCCTGGCAGTTAGGGGGTTAGAATATGCCCTAGGTAGGTATGCCGGTCGTAAGAGGCTACTAAAATACACAAAGGGTAATGCCGGATATGATGCCTTTCACCTCTGATTACAAAACTTCTTTCTTGCGGAAGAAGGGGCTGAGACGACCAAGAAGTTTTGGCTGGCGACACCAAATCGATACCACGACAGTAGGGCATGTGCCGCAGGGAGTACAGGAGCGTACCGGACAAATATCCGGCAAAGGACTGTACATTCCGTCAACACTTACAAAAACGTTCGGGTAGTGTTTTGGTCGGCAAAAACAGCTACAACATCTATTGTGGCCTCTTTTGGTTTTGGGGATCGGACCTGATGAGACAGTCTTAACCGTGGGTTCGGAATGCTCGTTTACAACACCGACTATCGTTTGAGCTCTATGCTTTGATCGCTTCTCTTATTACTTATATGTTCCTCAAAATGATAATTAAAGTGTGATTGTTTTTGTAATAGCAATATATCAGCATGCTTAAACGGCAGATTACTTACCCAGCACAGTCCTCAGTCCTGACGGAAATTCTAGAAAAGTGGCGGTTTCCATCGGGTGGAACCACAGGTAAATCGCTTTTGGCAGATTTTGCAATGCCTCTTTGACAAACAGGAAGAATAATACCATTTGTGTACCGGAGGGACCTTCTCTTCACAAATCCTCATTTGATGTTGATTGATAAGAAAATCGAGGATTTAGTTTTAAGTTAGAGAAAATGCTTCAAAGGAGATGTGAATCCACTTTGAGGTACTAACCGGCCTATCATGCGAATGTTTTTTTTGTCACTTTGTTGTTTTAACATTACTTTATTCTGCATATTTAGTTCATTAGTGATATCGATCCGTTCTAACGAAAAACTCTCGATCCCTGCAGTTTGAAAAGCTTTTTACCATAGTCGATAACTTCTTTTGGCGAATGCTCCAAGGGCTATTCAATCTTCATGGGGCCTAACCATGCTCTCGAGCTTACAATTTTTGTGTGGAGAAATTGCTTTACATCTGAATTGCGTCAACAGTCGATATACGATATACATATAATTATTTGTCAAATTACCATTTGTCCCCAACAAAAAAAGATCCTTCAATAATCATTAAAGTAAATCATCTTCAGCTCACGCCTTATTATTTTAAATTTAAAATAAGTAAAATTAAATTTCGTTTTGTGTTTTTAGCGAAGCGCGCTTAACACATACAACAACCGAAAGGAGCAGTAGTGACAGTGGTGTTTCCGTAAATGTGGAAAATCAATCAATAGCGAAAAACAAAATCTATGCAGATTTAGATACAGATGAAATTATTGAAATGGAAATAACCAATTGCACTGATTCAATGCAATCGTCGTCTCCATTAAGTTCCGATAGCATACAAGTGTCAAGCTGCATCGCAACGCCTACGCAAGAGCTGCTGCAACCAAAAAATTATAAAATAAAAAAAAGCGAATTGCCAAAAATTTATATAGGAAATAACATAGATGTGGAAGCGAGTAGTGTTACTAGCGCTGTCATGGAAACGGAAGCTGCAGTTATGGAATCTGGGGAAAACAATACTGATCAGATACCCACTTGGCCTCGACACACACGTCGTAACACTCGCAATTATCGGCACAGTACACAAGATGATGATGATGAGGAGAACATCGACGAGCAGGAAAATTCGGTTGCCGTGCTTGGCACTGAAGAAGAGCAAATGGTAAGTGTATTTATATAACAAATTACGTAATTGAAGCATGATATTTACTGATAAGACATACTAAGTACAATAAGATCAGAGATCTTTTATAGTACAACAATGGTATTAAAGATTAAACCATATATTATTTATCTGAGAGTCGCAACTTAGAGCGTATACAATCCAAGTGTAAACCTCCTCTACAAAAATGTGATTGTATACTGTCGAACGTGAGCCTCAAATTGCGCAATTTCATTGCACAAGTACAGATATCAAATCGTTCGCACAACAATCGGGCTAGAAGCGAAAGGTGGTAGGATTTTACAAATTACTATGTTTTATTTCAAAATTTACAAACATAAAAGTAAAAGATTAAAGATTGGTTGAACCTTCTCCTTACTAGCTCTATTTATTCGTTAACAACATTCTCACAATCTGGCATAGACCGTTGTGATTTTTCTGCATTATTAGCGATACGGGCCCTGCCTAGTAGTCATTTTCCTTACCTAAAATTGTCATCAAGCTCTTCTAACGTAAGTCCCAGAAACCTCGCAGCTTCGCAAAAGGGTTGGACCAAAGTGAAATTGGTGTTAGAAGAGTCGGCTCAGTTGATCAAATTAATAGATGGTACGTGTCATGGGGAGACATGCCGCATGCCGGGCAGACATTAGGCATGTCAGGGTTCAGTCTGGATAGGTAAGAGTTTAACCTGTTACAATATCCAAAGCGAAGTTGGGCCAGCATGACTCTTGTGGAGCTTTTGCTTCCCCGACATTCGGTCACACACCAACAGCTCCGTTATAACCCCTTATTTCCATTATATCCGGGTCTTCGAATCGGAATGAATCGGGATTAACACTACCAAGGATTGTTAATGCAGAATGATCCTGTTTAATACGTGGTCATGCGTTTACATGCCGGCTTACCAGGGTGTAATACTGCTGCTAAAACAACCTCTGAGTTTTCTGCACCAGCAACGGCCTTAGTTTGCCTAATTGTTTCTATAAACTTCTTGATGTAATACACATATACTTAAATATTATTATTATATGTGCGCAGCCTTTGCTCGCGACATCGTCGGCTGGGACTAACGGGGCTGAGGATCCCAGCAATATTCATGCATCAACGTCAACTGAAATGGATACTGTAAGTAAATTAAGAGTTGGTTATATGAATAATTATGAAATACATTAGTAATTTTGCTTTATTTCAGTCGCCTGCAGCATCTTATAATAGAGCAAACCGATTACCATCTGTTGGTAGTAGCTCACTTTTAAGCGATGATGATCTTAACCACATCCGTGATCACGGCGCTAACAATGATGGAGACGACGATGACGATGATGATGACGACGACCTCAGCGATGCCGATACTGAAGAAGAGTCTGAGGAGCGTGAATCAACTGATACTGATGTTGAGCATGCGAATAACGTAGCCGATGTAATGAATAAACCTAAGCCACAATATACATGGAGTTCAACTCTAGAATTAATGCGAAGAGAGCATGGACTGAGCGGCGATGGTCGCAGATCTTTGGGTAGTGGTGTGTCACATGGCTTCAATGCACGTCTTTATGCAGCACGACATATTGTTGAACGTATGAAGATATCCCATTGCCTTATAAAACACAGTGGCTGTGTAAATTGTTTAAATTTTAATCGTGCCGGCGATTTACTCTGTTCTGGGTCTGATGACACACGAATAGTCGTATGGAATTGGGCACAGAAACAACCAAAATTTGTATTTAAATCAGGGCATACTGAAAATATTTTCCAAACAAAGTTTGTAAATAGTATAGGTGTTTTAGATATTGTATCAGCTGGACGTGATGGTCAAGTAAGACGTTCCATTTTACCCTCATCTGGTGGAAAGCCACAAACATCTTTATTGTATCGTCATAATGGTTCAGTGCATAAACTTGTAATGAGTCCAAGTAATCCTTTTGAGGTAATAAGTGCTGGTGAGGATGCACATATAAGACGTAAAGATTTGCGTAGTGATGAGAGTGCGACCAGTATCTGTAAAGTGGAGAGTTGCAAAAAGAAACGCAAAATACGTCTTTTTAGCATTTCACATCATCCATATGCGCCAGAGATATGTGTCTGCGGATGTGATAATTTTGTACGTGTCTACGATAAACGTAGCATCAGTAAACCAGTTCATCAAATGTGCCCTGATCATTTGGTTAAAGTGAGTGGAAATGTATGGAAAAATAAATTGAATTGTAAATTTATTTCATATGCATTTCCTTATGAATAAACTATCTTTCCTTAAGGGTTCAATACCACAAGTTACATGCGCTGTCTACAACAGCACTGGCAGTGAAGTACTCGCCTCTTACAGTGATGATCATATATATTTATTTAGTAATAATGGATACAAGCCCGGTGAATATTTGCATCGTTATCGTGGACATTAGTAAGTGGTTTAAGGTTACTTCTTTTAAGCACATTCAAGTTCACTGCCAAAATTAATCTTTGATTTTTTTATAGTAATCACCAAACAATTAAAGGTGTCAACTTTTTTGGACCCAATTCAGAATATATCGTTAGTGGTAGTGATTGTGGCAATATTTTCTTCTGGGATAAAAATACTGAAGCAATTATTAATTTTATGCCTGGCGATAGTATGGGTGTGGTAAGTATTATACGGATATTTAAAATACAGCCAACTTTTGCTTCTTGGGCACAAACATTTTTAAGTTTACGTTTGAAAACGTCCCTACGAATGACTCGGGTTACACGCGAATAATAATTGTTGTTGTTGTTGTTATTAACAGTGTACAATGCCAGTCCCACAACAGCCGGTTCTATCGTACCGGAATAACCCGGTTTTTTTTACCCAAGGGCTGTTATTTCAGTGTAACCCTGTCCAATCTGTCCCGTCCCACCCTTAAATTGTCATCCTCAGAGCAAACCCTGGCAGCTGGGTTGCTTCATTGTCTCTTGTTACGGGCTGGGGTCGAACCCAACCCTGGACCAAGAGATTGGATCTGCTGCGTTTGCTGGAAGAAAATTTATATTAAACGGTCGCATTCGGTTCAATGCGCCAAGTGTAAGAGATGGCTACATAAATCTGGATGCTCAGGGCTTACCCCTGCCATCCACAGGCACCATGCTGTACGCGTCCCGCGGTACTCGTCGCTCTGGCGCTCCCCTACCGCCCCTACCAACTTCAAGTACGGCTTCCATTTCCGCCTCACCCACTCCCGACTGTCGCTCACGCTCACCAGCGTCTCCATCTCGCACGGCCGCTCAACACTCCTATCCCCTCCGGAATCAGCCAGATATAAGCATCACCGAGCGTGAGTCCCCTCTTCGCACAACGTGGCCTAGCCTGTGAAGCCGCTGTGTTTTAATTCGCTGAACTATGTCGGCGTCTGCTTAAAGTTCATACAGCTCATCATTAAATCTTCTTCTGTACTCACCGTAGTGGTCCACCAATCTTTCGAAAAACCTTTCTCTCGAATACTCCCAGAGCCGCTTCATCAGATGTTGTTAGTGTCCACGCTTCTGCACCATATAGCAGGACGGGTGCGATGAGTGACTTATAGAAAACTTTCAATTGCCAAACAAAAATGCATTCCTTTTTGTTTTTCTTAAATTTTAAGTCGATACTATTGTGTATCAGTATGGTACACAATGGTCATACCTGCCATGAGTCTGTAAAAGTTTCCTAATTTGGAAATTTATCTCAGATAGTTGAAATAAATATTAAAAACTTGAATGCTCCAAAGTCCTTAAGCTGGCTATTTTGTTGTGACCGGCGAAGACTGTGTGCCGTATACGATTGGCAAATTTCTTCATATTATATTTAAAGTAAAATTGATTTTTTATTCATATTTAGGTTAATTGCCTAGAGCCGCATCCAACAATTCCCGTGCTTGCTACATCTGGCCTCGATTCCAGCATAAAAATTTGGACACCAAGCAGTGAAAAGGTAAATGATAAGTAAAAGAATGGGTAAATTAAGCCATGAGTAAAACTATTTCTTTTTTCCCTTATGCAGTATCCTCCGGATTTGTCAAAACTGGAAGCTTGCGTTAAACGCAATCTCAGACGTGCCGTATTTGGTGATAGTGGTGTGTTTGATGACCGTGAATTTCATTATTTTGTACGACAATTTCTACGCCCTCCTCCGCGAAACGCTGCATTTCTAGGCAGTGATGATTCTGCAGATCGTCATAGCACCAGTGGCAGCACCAGCAGTGATTCTGATAGTGATGATGGCTTAGATTATCCACAAATGGAAGGCATCCAATGCCGCGCACAATGAAATTGAATTTTATTTTGGCTGCTGCTGATTAACACTTGCGAAAAGTGTAAAATAGTTCTTGGCTTTATAATCGACTTGTATAACATTTTTTGTTTTTATTATTGTTATTATTGCTATTTTATTTTTCATTTATTTTAATTTTAATCATACATTTTGTTATTATCGTGACAAAATGAAAATCCATTTGTTATCAAAATAATACACATGTATGTATATTTCGTGTAAGTTTTTGAATTATAAAAAATATTGAAACCATTAAACATAAAAATATATTAATAATAAAAAAATACTCATACGCGCATGAGGGATAAAGAAGTATCAATCTGTTTTTTGGCATAGTAAAGCAGCGCTGCGTTTGACCCAATGTGAGGCTTTGAGTTTTGTTTTCAAAAGGATGGGAATCACATAGTTGGTTGAGTGGCCGGTAGTTGATAGTACACCTTTGCGTTCGGATGTTTTATATAATGGGCATTTGTAGCGAGTACCTTCGATTAATTTTACAATTTCCACGGGCTGCAATAAGAAAGTATCAAAAATACGTACAAAGATACTTTAAAATGTTTCCTATGATCGTTGTATCATAAAAGGTGCGTAGTGAGATGAGCGGTGTGTATACAGATGATGGAACTAAAGTTCCTCAACCCGACTATGACTAGGTGGAATAAAAATTATTTTCTAAAAAAAAAAAAACTTATACATTCAATTACAGTGGTACTGTTTATGAAAAGCAAAATCCTGGGACTTTCCGCCTACCTCTTTCTCTCCCGTTTCTAATTATTCCGCTCCGCTTCCGCTGAGCAAAAATAAAAAGAGATTAGTGAGCAATGTGTCAATGGCAAACCGTCTAGCAAAGCATAGATTTGCCGATAAGTTGTATACATATTATTTTAACTACCTTTCACTTTTAAAATACCCCATACCCTTCGGGGACACGAATATTGACATTAAATTTGAATTACAGAAATCGGTTGTTGTTTGTTTTCCTCTTCAGAAAATTTGGGACTAAATTTTATACATGTATTTAAAAAAAGATAATTAGTACAGTGCGTTTCATAACTAAGCACACTTACCCCAATGTTAATAAAAATTAAAAAAAATATATATAATTCTTTGTAAACTGACACATCCATACAAGTTTTTGAATAGTTTTAGCATAGAATTTTAATCTAAAATCTACATTCTAAACTTTCAGAAAATCGATTTCATAAAAAAATAAAATGGTTGATCAATCTTATAACTCAAAATTTGTATGGAAATATCATTTTAAAAAGCTGCATAAACCAATTTTTACTTTCATGAATATTGCGGATAGCTTTTTAAGAACATTAGGAACATTAAATTCTAGAATAAAAAAGAAGTTTCAAGAGTTTACTTAAAGTTTTATGGAAGAAAATAAGCTTTTTAAAAGCTTTGTTCGGCGAGCTAACATTTTTAAAAATTTTTACTGGAGCTACACAAAACATTTGCAGGGAGAGAACGCAGTTTGACACTTCATTGGGGACAGTTGTAAGTTTCTGCGCCATAGCCAAACAACAACAGCCGGTTCTATCGCACCGGAATGACCCGGGTTTTTTCACCCGGCCAAGGGCTGTTATTTCAGTGTAACCCTGTCCAATCTGGGGCAGGGCGAAGCACTGTTAACAACAACAACAACAAAGACTTTTAACTTTAAGTTAGTAACCAATGAAAACAATAACAGCTGTTTCACCGAACAAGAATTTGTAAAAACTAACACCTCTATAAATTCTCTATTAAAAGAGCTCAATAAACCAATTAAATTTTTTATATATTTGGGAGTTAGGGCATAGATTTTTTTCTGAAGTCATATAAAATAAATTTTGTTCATGCGCTATACGGAAAAAATTGTGGTGAAAAATCTATAGCTTCGGGGCGATTTTTAAAAATGTATACTTTATCATACTACGCTTTTTCCAGGAGTATTTCCGAATTCATCAAATTTACTACAAAATAGTCAGTTGTTCTTCAGAAGCCGTAAAATTAGTTTCAGAACAAATGAACTTCAGAACGTGTCGTTGTTCTTGTCATTAACAGTGCTTCGCCCTGCCTAATGGGCTCGATCACTCTTAGAATTTTTATCAACCTCTTGAAACGGAAGTCCAAAGTAACGCGCAGTTTCGACAGGGTTGGACCAGAGTGAAGTTGGTGTTAGAAGAACAGGTTCAATTGAACAGGAAAAGAGATGCCAATGGTTATGCAGATCAAACGTCAAGGTAATGTGGTGCCGGATCTCATCATAGTGCTTACGGAGATATTTCCTTAAGTCTCCAGAGGGCGGAGCTTCATCCAATAGACGACGGTTTGGATGACTAGGTTTGTGGCAGTTTATTAAAAACTGTCTGCTCAAGAGTTCCGCGTGCTTATGAACATTGAGCATTTCAGCCTCTTGATGAAGGTGAGACTCAGAATACATAAGCAGACATCACGTGGAAAAGAGATGCCAATGGTTATGCAGATCAAACGTCAAGGTAATGTGGTGCCGGATCTCATCATAGTGCTTACGGAGATATTTCCTTAAGTCTCCAGAGGGCGGAGCTTCATCCAATAGACGACGGTTTGGATGACTAGGTTTGTGGCAGTTTATTAAAAACTGTCTGCTCAAGAGTTCCGCGTGCTCATGAACATTGAGCATTTTAGCCTCTTGATGAAGGTGAGACTCAGAATACATAAGCAGACATCACGTGGCAGTTCTGATGGCGGTGTTTTGGCAGATTTGAAACTTGCTCAAGTTAGTGTCAGCAAGGTTGGGTGACCATATGGGCGCAGCGTAATCAATAACCGGTCGGCCAATAGCCTTTATATAGCAAGCAATGGTTCTTTATCTTTTCCCGAAGTACTGCCGGCCAGTGATTTGAGTATCATATTATGGCTCCGTACCATTGACGCTATTGCGGTGGCATAACTAGCGCAGGTGAGGCCGTTTTCAATGCTGCTCTGCTGTGTGACTTCCGGAAGCCATGTTGGTGTTCGGCCAAGTGTAGGTTTGCAGTGTAATGCGGGTGCAGAATTATCTCCAATAACTTCGAGAACGGCGAATGGAGAGATATCAGACGATATGATTCTCCATGGTTAGCCGGCTTCCCTGGTTTTACTAGGAGGACCACAATCGCTTGTTTCCAAAACTCTGGAATGACGAAAGTAGTAAGCGAGTGTTTATACATCTTCATGGTAATACCGTCGGGTCCGATTGATCTTGAAGATTTGGAATTCATTATGGCTTCGTTAACCTCGGCGACGGAGGCGACAATGGGTGCTGTGTTGTGTTTGTGTTTATCCCGAAGGATGGCTCTTCTCTTGGCCCTATCAGCAGGTGGATGCATTATAAGCTGTCGGCAAAAAGAGCCCGCGCATCGCCTGGGGTTCGATTTGATACTGCCACCAAATGTAATGGCAACCTTGGCCTTGTATTTGGTTGGATTTGATAGGGCCTTGACTGTTGACCATAACTTGCCGACTCCGAGAGGTTGCATGTCTCTAGGTGTTGTTTCCACTTAGTAAATTTTGTTGTCATTGACTGTCCGTCTGATTTCCGCGTTGAATTCTTTAATTCTGGGATCTGCGGGATTGATGAGTCTTACTTGGTCACGTTCTCCTGCCGCTGCTTGCGCAGGGAAACTCGGTCGGATTTCCGGGATTCTTCCAGCGAGAATGAAGCGGCCGGAGGCTGAATCGGCAACCTTGCGAAACTCTGTTGACCTTGGCTTACGTATGTCGGTGTGGCTAAGGCAGCAAAGGAGGGGTCTTTATAGTTCGTAAAACGGTCCCAGTACGTTTTGGTGCAGTTAATAAAGGTACGTTCTAAAAGTTAAACATAGTTGGGTAAAAATTTGTGAAGTGAGCCACCTAACACTTTTAATTAAATTGTATAGTATGGCTCAGAACGAAGTTATTTACGAGGTTACTTCATTCTACCAAATGTTATCAAATGTTATTCGAAGTACTATTAAAAAGAAATGCACTTTGGTAGATGATAAGATATTGTATATATAATTCACAAATGAGTAAAATTGGACTGAACGATCGCGAGAAAATTGGCAAAAACTAGGGAGCTTCCAAAATAGGTTTGTAGCTATAACTATAAAAATAAAAAACGAATTTCGAGAAAACTGGGCCAAACGTTTCAGGCAGAAAGACGAACTTTTAAAAAATTTGGCCCAATTCAGAAATGTTTACCCAGTTATATGGCATGTTAATTACCTTAAGATATATGACAGGCACTATATAAACTAGTACTTTGGGCAATTGTTCGTCGATGATGTTTTCCTTCCAATTCCAACGTGCACCTTCAATAAAAAGACCATTGACGTAAACGCCGTCCTCAGGCGGTGATTTCATGCTAAATTATGTATGGTTATTAAGTTAAAATTAATTTTAAATAACGAAATATTCCATTTAACCTTTACCTATCATCATAAAGCACTTCAAAATCGAATGTCAGTGTATCAATTGGAATTTTATATTTACGAGCAAAATTCTGCATGGCGCCCGTAAGAAAGGCTTGAGTAAAAAAGAAACCCGAAAGCCAAAAAGTCGGTGGTTTGCCGTGCAAGTACCTATTAAAGGGATAATTTTTCATAATTATTGCTGAATATAATTAATAGCTAAAGAAAAAAATAATGAAAGGTAGGAATTAAAAATGCATTATGATTTGAAATATTAAAAGAAAATAAACGACTTTGTAAGGATTTCGGATTAGTACAAAAGCCTAGAATTCGATTTGTTTAACTGCTCTGCAGAATGATCTATGTTGTTGTTGTTGTAACAACAAACACACTCCCCGAAGGTTTTGGGGAGTCCTATCGAACTGGCAGTCCTTGGCCGGATATGAATCCGGTACGCTCCGGTACTCCCTTGCGGTACTTCCCGACTGTCGTAGTAGCGATTTGGTATGTCCAGTGGAACCTTTTAGGTCATGTCATCCCTCCTTCCGTAAGGAGGGAGTGTGTACTTCAGAGTAATCAGTTATACTTTAGCACTTTCTGGTTGTGGCTGACGAAAAGTATCAATATTGTGTTTTTCAAACGAAAAGTAGCATTTTAGTTTTGTGGCTGGCGAAGACTAGCAATTACTTTTTGTTTTTCTGCTTATTTACAGGGTGAGAATAAAGCGACTTTGGTTTGTAGTATTAGACATGACCGAGATAGGTATTTACGAAAATTGTTAAAATTAAAAGATGAATAACGCCATGGTAACTTGTGCTTCCTTCATTTCCCATATACGATATCTCGCTGAGTTTTAGATATAAGATTTACACAGAAAAGGTACGATTGATATCTATCTGATAATTTTATGAATTTTATAATATTATCCTTCTAAAATAATCTTTCGACAAAACAAACACCCTGTAAGAAAAACAACAAACTCAGTTTGAGTGCTAGTTTTCGTCAGCCAAAACATGTAATTGATAGTTTTCGTCGGCCACAAAAACTTTGGTGTTAGTTTTCGTATGGCACGTCGATATGTATGTTGATATATAAAAATGTATTTGTTATTCAAAAAAATTTGAATAGAGAATAAAATTTCAATTATTCAAGCTTTTGAAAATAAAAAATAAGCACAACGAGATACAGCAAAATTATACCCCTACCCAACAAGCGTTTCTCTAAATGTTTTCAAAAATAATTTAACCAAAGTTGCTACAAAAAGCATTTCGCTTCGTAAGCCTTTTCAGTTTTAACTTATTTGAAAGTTAAAAGTAAACTTTTTATAAACTTCAAGAAAAAACTGTTATAAATCATTCAGAAAAATCTATTTGTCAGCTCCTTTCTTTTCGACTTAAAATACTTCCAATTCTTTTCAGAAAAGATTTTACATGAGAATGACGACACAAAAGCAAAAATCATGGCTGCATCTTAACCACTTCCGCTATCTGCTAATAATTGGTTTAAGTTGCAGCATTAAATGTATGATTAGAACTTTTTTTTATTTATTTTAAGATGAAATATATCGTTTGAATAAAGTTTCAGAATTTAAACTTAGATTATGATCGAACTTTGATGTAGCCTTAGTACAAGGTGGCGCAAAAGTAATCCTCCTATCAGAAAATGCTATAAATTTTGCGATTGGCCCCTAAAGTCAGTTCTGTTTTGACATTTGTGTAGTAAACACATGCGAAATACACGTTAATAAACAATGTTACGCTACACTGCTCCAGAACGCGGAATATTGCTGACTATTTATTTGACCAATAATCGGTCGGTGAAAAACGGTTACTGCGCAAAAGTAATCCTCCTATCAGAAAATGCTATACATTTTGCCATTGGCCCCTAAAGTCAGTTCTGTTTTGACATTTGTGTAATAAACAATGTTACGCTACACTGCTCCAGAACGCGGAATATTGCTGACTATTTATTTGACCAATAATCGGTCCGGGCCAAACGGTTACTGTGAATGGTGAGCGCTACAGAGCAATGATCAACGAGTTCTTTTTGCCGCAACTTGATGAATTGGGATTGGAAAACAGGTGGTTCCAACAAGACCGTGCAACAGCACACACTGCACGTGCCACAACCGATATGCTGAACATCGGAAGCTTACTTTTGCGCCACCTTGTATAAGACCAGTTGTACGGTAACTCTAAGTAATATTAACTCTAATCATGTAAATGTTGGTAACTCTAAGAAAGAAGGTGGCCGAACACTTCCGGCTGAGAAATAAACGAGAACCAATCGTAATATTCGTGCTTGATAATTTGAAGCGAGTTTTATTCAATAATAAAAAGAAAAACTAGCAGTTCATAAGAAAAACCATTTACAAACAGCTTTTTTTTTTGAAAATTGTTTATAGGCTTGCATTAATAAGCTTTTAATCAACGTGCCGTTTTAATTACGAAACGAAAAATCAGAGGTAGAATTACGTTATACGTTCCGTGATCGAAAGCGAATTTTTAAATCACAATTGCTCTAAACCTTTAATTCGGAATGACGTCATACGGGAGCAATTCGCTGGAAGTACCGGTAGGTTCAATTATGTATTATTAATCTTTTTAAAAGGTGGACAGTTACAAAGTTATTGCGACTTAAAAAGCGGTTAACTATCACGGAACGTATGTCGTAAATCCACTCCTAGAGTGAAATCGAAATCGTTTTGAAAATATCCCAAAACTATGCCGAAATTATCCCTATAGGAAGCAAATAGTACCACCCAAAATCTTATTTTGTCAAGCAATGACCCCGAACTTAAGTCAAATCACCTCAGTGAATCTCAATTTTCACAAAAATAAACCAAAAAATCTTTATAAATACACATTATATCTAAAGCTTTAATAATAATTGATATTTTATTCTTTATTCAAAATTTTTTGAATCAAAAATTGCATTTCACTTATCACTCAAAATTTTTTGAATAATGAATAAAATATAGTTTTTATTTAAGAAGTCTTTTTCTTCAAAGTAACCCAACCCTGTTCTGAAGTACATCTGATGAGTTTTGTAGTACACCTGGAAAAGGTGTAGTTTGCATTCAAACAGACGGACTCAGCTCAGCGTCGTAATCATTTCGTTGTGGTTACATTATAGTATCCATCTATTCTTCTCATGCTTCAAACATCGGGTCAAAGTTTTTAAACCCTTTCATGGTAATGAATGGTATAGAAATGGCCAGAATGCTTCTACTTATGAGTATCCAGAATAAACTAACTAACTTCTCTATTAGGTTTTAAGTTTTCCAATCAATAATAATTATCATTAGGAATGTGTTTGAAATTATAAATACTAACCAATGATATAACCAATCGAGACGTTTATATAAATCTTGAATATATGAACCCAATGTCTTCAAACTTGGATATGATTTAGTTAACCACTTAGCAGGTATACGATTCAATTTGATAGCAATCAGAACATTCTCCAAGTCCGGTGTCATTACAACAATTCCTTTTATAGCCATATCAAGATCACGACACGATGCGCGAATTTCTTTTTGCAGTTTGAGGAAACGTTCCATTTCCTGTACCAACACGGTATTCATTGATTCATTATAATCAACCGGATATTTTAACTTAGCGCTTTCTATATCCATATCGGCTGGCATTGTTTTAGCAATATGATTAACGGTATTCAATAAAGTTTCATCCATACTCTGTCCCCCACCAGCGGTCGAAGCCATCTCACTACCAACAATCGCAATCATCGAGTCTAGTAGAGTCTTTGTTGTTTGTAGATCACGTGTTATGCCCGAATTCCCATGTAGGCCGTAAACTTCTGGCGCTGCTAATGATGGATAATTTTCATCAACATACCGTAAGATTTCACGATGTTCTGTCTTGCGTGGCAATATGAAACGATCATCTGTGGCGAAGCGATATCGGTTGTCATTGACCGCATCGGGATTTAAATAATCAGCCAATATGGTAACAATGGCTCTACGATCCCAATAATCTGTAACCCGTCCACCATAATTGCATTCAGCCGTCAAATAAGACAAGGCATCATATGGCACATGATCATATTGATTCAGCAACATCTTAGAGAATTAGAGAAGCGCAAGTTAAAACAATTCAGCTCAAAATTTCTTGTTTTACTTACGTTCAATTGTAATACGGATATTTGCAGATCGGATTCATTAAAACCGTAGGCAATATTCCAACCTAAAGGTCCATATTTGCGACGCTCCTGTACGACGGCATGAAAGAAGCAAATACCGAAGAGTAGACGTGTAAAAGCTCGATCTTGTTTTGCGCAACCTGGCCAAAAGGATTTATTATCATTAAAAGGATTCTATCAAATTGATTCACTAGATTGCATTGAGTACAATATTACCGGAAGTTGCTTACTTAATTGGCGCTTAAATGTTTAGCCGAGTTATTACGCTTTGATGTCTGCATAAAGCGCAAACATTTCATCATTAATTTTTTTGCGGTACTTGCCGTCGCCAACGAGCAGCGGTCCATGCACCTGTCGAAGAAACTTCCTCTCGAATACTCACAGGGCCATCTTATCTGATGTTGCCAACATCAAAGTTTATACATCATACACCAGAACGGGTACGATATGTTACTTATAGAGTGTTACTTTGGTTCGTCAAGTGATGACGTAATTTGCCGATTTCCTGCTCAGTCCGAAGTCGATTTCTAGGATTCTTGTAACGCTGGTTGCCAGATAAGAGAAGTGCTTTCCTTTTCGAAATAAGCAGGTTGTTAGACCAATGTCTTTCACACATTATGCTCAATAGAACTTTATATGCGCAGAGATTCCGCGTTTGTTCCTTAGATTACATTAGCAATGAGCTTTGCTAACTCTTCGCCGTTGTACTTGAAAAGCTGTTCTGTCCCTCTTTTTTTAGTACAAAAAATAAGCCTCGCTTCTCTCTTCAACTCCCAAAAGCACCCACACACTCCCCTCGTTGTATTCGCTCTCAAAGTGTCCCAGTAAGTGCTTCCTTTCATTCCGTTACAACGCGGCGCTATCCAACTGCTGCGTCGGCCGAGGCACGCAGTGCTCCCAAAATTGATCACACTATTCATACATTCCATTGCGTTGGCAAATGCTCTCAGAGAGCTCGTGTAAGAGCCCAGCTGCGAAATTATTATTTTTTTGTCCCACAGAGTTGGAATTAGACTAGGAAGTGCTCCATGTCTCTGTTAGATCCTCGAATCGAGTCAACGCTCTCTTGGCCCATCCTGACGTTAAGGTCGACAAGCACGACTTTGATATCATGCCTGGACAGCGTGAATGCGGATAAATGAGACATTAAGTAATCTTTTATTTATACGGATCATGGCGAGTCTTTTTTGTTGTTGTTGTTTGTAACGACAAAAACACTCCCCAAAGGTTTTGTGAAGTGTTGTCGAAAGTGACAGTCCGAATATGTGCAGCCTTCTAGGTCATTTCACCTCTGCCTCCGGAATCAACCATTGAGTTGCACGTCATTACTATCCGCAATTTAGTCGCCTCTTACGACCGGTATGCCTACTTTGGGCATATTCTAAACCCCTAACCCGCAGAGGTTATGGCTAGTCTTTCGTTCACAAGTGTTTAAGACAGTACTTACTGACGAAGTCTCTCTCAAGCCACAAATTTGGTCTTATCTACATGAGCACTCCAGTAGGTCTTCCGAGTTGTACATCCCCATACATCGCATTTCTTGTATGGCGGTAATGTAATCAACTGGCTGAGCAGGAGCCATGAAGTGGCCAGTCAATACGGGTGCATGCTCTAAATATGTAGTCCTTAAAAAGTTTTCCATGTTCATCATCGGAAAAAGTTATGTACATACTCATATCCCAAGTTTTTTTGGAGTGTGGTTTTATGTGGTGGGCCCCAAGCCCAATGCACAACCCGTTGTGCGGGTTTAGCGAGCCGCTTGCTCACTTCATAGTAAGCCTATCTACGGCCAAATCTAAAGGAAAATAAACTAGATATCTTTTCAGGCTATTACTTACCTAAGTAGAAGGTAGGATCGTTAATTGGTTCTGAGTTGTATGAACGCATGATATTCTCCTTGAGTCCGGTAGGTGGTTCATTTGTCATCTTAACTCCGTTCTGTAATAATGCCACTGGAAATCGGGGTGTTGGATAGCTTGTAAGCCATAAGCGGAAGCTGGCTGTAGAAGATGGGATTAAAATATGTTTGCAAAGTAGTAAAAACCGTCGACTGAATGGAAGAACTGCCTAGTTCAGCAAATAGTTGAAGAATTTCATTCCAAACCCGTCTCAACTTAATCTTATAACTTTCAACGAGTTATTCTTGTATATCCATCACTCTCTCGAAACGGGCATAACAGATTTGGTATATAGTGTACTGCATTTAAGGACTTTCTGCCGATTTGTTACCACTGGGGATATTTTACAAGGTGCCACCATTTTTTTGTTTTTTTTTTTAATTTTAGATGGGTATCAAACGAAAGGTAATCTACGTCATATATCAACCAAATGTCTAGGTGTCGGTACCACTTAGGGTTACATATTCTTTTATATATCCGTTTTGACTCGACGATTTTTGGACCAAAACAAGTCCCGAAACCCGAAAATAAATTTTTTTTTTTCAAAAAACAGTTATCGCCAACGTTTTTAGCGCATAATTTTAAGTGGGACAGGAAATATGAGACACATTCGTTTTCATCGAAAACATTTTTGCATGTATGCTGAAAAAAAAACCCTTAAAAAAATGGCGAAAGGGTCAATTTTTGGACCAAAACACTCCCCAAAACCCAACAAATATTTTTTTTTTTTTTCAAAAAACTGTTATCGCCAACGTTTTTAGCGGACATTTTTGGGTCGGACAGGGTATACATGAAAACTTTTAAATCAAATGAAAATTTGTTTAGTAGGTCATGAAAAAAAACCTTAAAAATCAAAGTGGAAAAAAGTCAAAAAAATTAAACTTCGCAGGCTCGAAAATTATTTTTTTGGGTATGCGTGGTGGAACTTTTTTCCTGAGGCCAAAACCTATCGAAAAATCCATGGCGCGATATCGGTTAACTTTCGTCCATACAAATCGACCCACCCTAATAAACACGCAAGTGCTATTGTACTAAAAAGATTATTGCACACTAAGGGTTGTTTTTTACCGTCTATGCAATAACCAAAAACGCATCGCTGCAATAGTACTGTGTTACATAGTAGGAGGTAGTAAATAATTTAGGCTTTTGTTAACTTAGGAATTAAAATTTTTGGTAACCATTGTCCTGTTAAATATCTATGTGGAAAGGTTTGACGAGCGACCCAATATTTTGAGTAAAAAGTAAAATTTTAGTTTAGTATTGTTTGGTCGCTTAATAATTCAAAGGCGTTTTTTTTTTTCAAAACGTTAAAAAAACCAAAAAGAAGTGTTAATAAATATATATGTAAATTAAAAGAGTGCTAAAGCGGAATATTAATTACTTATATAACATAAACTAAAGACTAATTATTTAAAGAGAGTGATTAGTGTTATCTTTTTGTGTTCAAAATTCACGCGTAGATCTCGCCGTGGAAATGCAGAGAAGCCGTCAAAGTCAAATCCGAGTACATCGTCATAGAGTAAATTTACAAATTGGACGAAATGAAAATAAAAGGCAAGCAGATAGAAATCGTTCAATGAGAGAAAATGAGGGTCGGGAGAACGAAGATATACTAAATGATTTAGGATCGGCAGATTTTCGACAAACATATTTTAGGAATATTAAGAAAGGACCAACAGAGGTTTGCATTTGCTGCGGTGGGCTATGGTTTCCATACCAAGTACAGCCGTTAAATTTTAATATAATTTCACAAAGTCATCCAGATGTTGCATCTGCCTTTTATTCATCCGATAAATTTCCCGTTGAAGATGGTAGCTATAAATTCTGTGCTACTTGCCGAAACGCAATTAAAAGGAACACCCTTCCAAAGATATGCTTGGCTAATGGTTTAGATTTTCCAGAGCTCGCAGAATGCCTAGGTCAGAGCTCATTAAGGGGGGCAGTTGTTAACATTCCTATTTCATTTAACGAAATTGTTACTTTCCTCCCAAGATCATTCGATCAAGCGCATGTGATTCAAATTCATTTAAGAAGACGTATGGAGTATAATCATGACTATATGACTGATATCATACGTCCTGCGAAAATTATGGAAGCCTTGCGATATTTAGTGAATACCCCATTGTTTGTGCTTATTTGTGGCGGATAGTGTGAAGGAGTTCGACTACTTGCCTTGTAGTGTTAGAGATATAGGTGTTCATAGTTTTGGTTGTTTAAGTTATGAATTCAAAGAAAATTTACTCATCCTCTAAATCCCTATCTACACACGCCTTGGACAACAGAGGGAAGAGGACGCCTTTACTTGGCTGGAAAAATCTGGTGTGTTCGAATGTGGGTAATTACCGCTATGAAGGGATGCCTTTTGAAATAATAAAAAATATTGCCCGAAAAGTCCATCAACATCCATTGAAATACGTTTTTATACACGAATTAACTTTTCGCTTTTCAAGTACTTCCACAATTCTTTTGAGGAATGTAATGGGAAATTCGAGAGCACTTTTGGAATTCCTTCTAATGTAATTGGAAAAATTTCAATAACATTTTCAATTCCTTTTTAAAGTATTGGGAAAAAAATTAGATTTTTTTTAATTCGAAAAAAAAAAATTGCTTGTAATCGAGCCTCAAAAAGAGGAAAATACTTTTGGTTAATTTTTTTGAGGAATTGAAATGTAAGGCAAGGAATTGATTACTTTTCCCAATTGCTGAGGAATGTAGTTGTAATTGTAATGGAATTGAATTTACCCAGCTCTGACAGACACACATACATGTATCTTGTTTTTGTAATCCATAGGTTTAATGTCTAAATCGCACTGAGAAATGGGTGAACTGTCAAAATTCAAGAAAAAAGTAAAAATCAGCTGGTCTACTGAAACGACCTGTTACTTGGACTATGGCAACTATTAAGCTGTTTGGAAATCGAATAGCAAATATTCGATTTCGACTAATCGCCCAACTGTCACTATTCGAATACTGACGCTTCGATAAATAAGATTTTTTAAATAGTCGAATATGTCAACTACTCGCATGGAAACAACTAGTCGATTAGTGACAATCGAAGGTAAGTGTTCAAACTGGGGAGAACATTTTCAACTTTTCTTTTCTAACGTATATTAATAAAGTGTTCCCACTTAGGGTGTATTTACGGATTTGCCACTTATGTAAAATTAAGTGAGATATGCCAATATGGGTATCAAAAGACAAATGCTTTTGAACTCTAGAAATTTCTTTAACTGAATGCAAATATTTTGCGGAATTCTCCAACCACCGAGCGCTCTTATGCTAAACCAACGAAATGTAAAATCTTACGTGACGTATTGAAAGTATCCATATTCTCCCAAACAAATTCCAATGTTGGCATCCACGACGCAGCCAAATGACAATTTTGCAAACAAACCCAATAACCCAGCTCTTGTGCATCCTTAATAAGACCCAAAGCAATTGGGCCCTGCCCTTGGCCCAATGATATACTTTGAAAAGTATCCATGTAACCAGCACGTTCAGCATATGCCAACAGTGAACCGAGTGGATCAGCACCTGGTGATAAGATGAATATGAGCGGCGTTAAAGCGTTCGACTCCTTAAACGACATGCCAATATCAAATTCAGGCGGCGTAACAAATTGTACACCCATCACAGCAGCAATATAATTACGTATCGCCAAGAAAACCTTATCCGGACGTAGAGCCTTCAATACAAGTATCTTTTCGAAAAGTGTCAAACGATCATGCCAGGGTTGTGGTAGGGATTGATCTTCGGGTTCGACATGATCATATATACGCTTCCAATCGTTTAATGTTTTTGTGAAACTTGCTACGAAACCACGCAACTCGGCAATTTCCTCTAAACGCAATATATTCAACCAGATGATGTCTGTAATCCAAGTTGGATCCGGATTTGGTGGTATTTTATCATCTGCCTCGGTGGGATCGGTAAGTAAGTGCGTTAATTGCAACATTTTAAGTTGGCCGGTACCCAAATTTATGCGACAAGTTAATATGAAAGAGAATAAAAGTTTATCCTTTTCGAAAATAGAACGACAAACATTATTATAAAGATTACGCGTCACACCATCCACCAAAAATTTGATGCGACGTGGTAGATCTTTGGATTTATTTGCTGTCTCAATCGAGTATTCATAAAGATTGATATACCAATTAAGAGAAAATTGATACATTGGATCAATATTTGGTAGATCTGTAATGGAATAGTAGAGTATGGACGAGTGTACGGCAACTGGCTTGTAGTTCGAACGGAAGGCTTCGATTTTCATTTCAGTTTCACGCGATGCCGCCTGTTTTGCAACAATATCGAGTGATAACTCTTTAGATTCATTTAATATCTGTATTGCGCTTTCGTTCTCCAAGATATCACCCTCTGCTGAGGATAGAGTTTTCAAGATCATATTTTCGGCATCACGCAGTGCAGCTTTATTCTTGGCAGCCTCATTAATTAACATCATACGTAACTCTTGCAAATCGGGACGTTCTTTTGCAACAACAATACTTAAGAGTTGGTCCTCAAGCGCATTTTGCGTGAGCGCAAAGTTGATAACGGTAACTTTGTTAAAGGTCTCCGGTAGAAAATGGGGATTACGTAAATTGCACGTCATATACAAACGAAAATTATCATTTAACGGCACTATATTATCACCCAAACTTATAAAATTTTTACCACCCTGTTTAAAGGAGTTACGCATTAAAATCGGATCAAGTGGCACCTCCAACTCCTCCAGTACATTCTCTATGATCACCGGTGAACCATACTCCATACACTCAGCAATAACTTTCATATAATTTGCTTGATTAAATTTGACGCAACTTAAACGATTCTTACGCTCCATATTACGTATCCAATTATTCGCCTGACCTTGTGGATCAATAAACAGGCTATAACGACTCGAACTATCCGCTATTATGGCATTCTCTGTGGAGAAAACATCTTTTGGTAAACCATTTATATTCCAACTTTGTATGGTAATTTCCAAACCCAACGTTGTGGTTATATTATATTCCTTTGTGGTGGGTATACCCGCTCGCACACAACGTTCAAACCAATCGGCTGTACATTGCGACCTATAGAAGAGATTCACCGCGGAGAGGTAAGCGATTATACCGCAAGATAGTAAAATGTCGCCAGGCAAATTATCATAAATGCCTTGCAAAGTCTCTGCCGCCTTTGTCCAACGTGACTTTTCGCCACCCAAACCATCAATTAGCGCCGTAGCACGCTCCAGTTTACTCTGACAGAAATCTGCCTCATCTTGTGTGCGTTTCATTTCGGCATTAGCTTTATCCAACTCCTCATTGAGTGCAGCAACTTTAGCCTCTAGCGCCGCAGCCAGCTCACGTTTTTCAGTCAAAAATTTCATTGTATCCGAGTACTCTTTCTCGGCGGCAGCTAATTTCGCCTTCTTGGGTGCTACCACTTTGGCTACATTATCATACAGATCCATAGCTATTATCCATTTGCATAAACCCTCTGCAGCGCTAGATGCCTTTGCGACAATACGTGGTTGAAAATCCTTATGTGGTATGAACTCTTTGCGTATGCGCATCATTATTTCGGGTTTAATATTATCTTTATCAAAATCTTTTAGCTGTTGCAAGAAATTCATTTCACCCAGCACACGTTTACTTGGTCCCCAATAGTCGGTGACCATTTTGCCTGTACCCGGATCGGGTATACGTTCAGGTGGAACACCTTTAATAACACACACTGCAGCCATGACAAGTTTTATGACAGGCGGCGGATTTTTCATTGATTTCACCAAAGTAATATCCGCTGGTTTCAAAGTGTTCAACGCTTGTATGGCTTCTTCCAGCACTGGTATAGCTTGCGCCAAATCCTTTTCACATTCATCTTTTAGACCCTGTGCTGCTTCGGCTTGCACAGCAGCCACCTCTTCATCTTTCTTCACTTGCTCAGCAGCCGCACTAGCAGCTATTGTCTCACGATTGATTTCGATCAACATTTGACGTGATTTTTCGGCGAGTGCCACCAATTGTGGCTGCAAAGCATTCAACTCTTTTTGCATGAGCGCTATTGCGGCTGCAGCATTGGCGAGCGTATCCAAACCGCCTATGTAACGCATTTTTGCTTCCATTATTTCACGTTGTTTACGTCCAATTAAGGTTTGAAATGATTTGATTAATTCAAGGAAAGAGGCGTTCGTTTGGTATATATGACGTCCGGTGAGAACGCAAAACTCACGACATACACGAGCTGCACTAATATGAAAATATTGACAGATTTGCACAATCGAATCTTTTATGTCCGACGATGGAACATTAACATCTTCCAAAGAGATTTTCGCAATCATCGTTAATGCTTCCTCTGGCCAACTTTGATACCAATCGATCGTACAACAATTAACTAGCGAAGGATATAATCGTACGCGTGTACGTAGCGCATCACCGATTGGTGAGAGACAGAGCACAATGTGCAATTTTTGTTTGCAGCGATTAACAAAGAACGAGAAGACTTGCAATGGCGAAATATCGATATTTCTATTTCCACCCTGCGCCGCCAAACGCACAAGCTCCAATACTTCCTGTTTCTCATCGATCGCATACACATTCGGTACTTCACCTTGGTTCAGCAGACAATCAATATCTTGTAAAAACAATTCCATCTTTATTTGATTCTCTGTCATAAGAAACACCGTGTGCTTATTCATACCACCTGACTCTTTCATGATACTCTTTATATCATCATGCCAATCGTTGGGTCCATAGTTTTTTGTTATTTCCGGTTGAAAGAATGACGTCTGCACCATATTCGCTGCCAACTTGGTAAGCGATTGTCTGCCCGATCCACCCATACCGATCAGCAAAGCGCTAGCGCCATTAATCGTTATAATACGACAAATACGATTCAAATGTTCCAATGCAAAAGTGAATAGCGTAATATCCATTTTCGAGCGGCGTGTCGAATTATAATCATCTAAGCTGGCTGAGGCAAATTTAAAGAACACCGCCATCGAAGGCAGTTCTTCGTAACGTCTCTCGTCGGGTGTATTATCTTCATCCATGTAAGCGCCGAAAAATATACGATGTGCACCATCAATAGTAAATACCAAATCTCCACCGGCTACATTCGTGCAATAGCTTTCAAAAACGGTTTCCAATTTCTCGCGAAAATTATTCTTGACACAATCATTCAATTTCTGAAACATCCATTGCCGATCATCATCATCAACGAGCCGATCGTAAAATACACGCATTGCTTCATGATACCACAGACGTGGGAACGTTTTCTTATCATTCGCTGACTCTTTCTTGAACAGCGCACATGCGGAAACAACTCGTGAAATGTCACGTAAATTGAAAATATAATGTGACTTTGCTGGTGTGGCTCTCAATTCGGCTTGTACACTTTTATATATTTGTTGTGTAGCGTTCACAATTTGATTTGTTGCAAGGAATACGTCATTGCCATGGCCAGAGCGCCGAAAACCGTTCATGAGCACATTAACAAATATCCTATTCATTGTATCATCACCAAACGTATTGATGGAAAAAACATTAAAGTGATTAAGAAAGCGTGCATAGACGTCTTGTCGACTACCTCCAGGCAAGCCACAAGCTGTTATAACTAAGAGATCATTTAGAAATATTTTTGATGTGTCCTTTAGATCGTAAACATGGCCGTAATCAAAGTATTGACGTAGTAGCTCTAAAGGCGGTTGTGCGCCATATACCTCCTTTACTGGCATGTTCATATCGTCCACGAATAATACAGTTTTCATCCCCTTTGGTGGCCCATAAATACCACGTTTCCATTTCACCAACTGAAAAGAATAAATTGGATTAAGTTAATAGGTTAGGGTACCAAGGTAGAGCGCTGCTTTTATTTTTACATGAATACGTAATCTTAAAAGACAAGCCTTTTGGAACAATCACTTCCGTGCCAATTGGAGGGGGCGCGTCAAAACCACGAAACCTTGGTTAGGCTCGAAGCCTATCTAATCCCTCCGGGAACCGATTGAAAGCAACTCAACTTCCAGCTACAGGTGATTACTTGCCCACTCTAACTATATTTTCACCTGTTTAACGGAGCATAATATTCCAACACCAATTTTACTCTGGTTCAACCCTTTTGGAACTAAACGTTTTCTATAACTCCTGTTAGAAGAAATTGCGAAATGTAGTTAAAACAACAACTTCCCGACCCTATTCCGTTATCGCGATTACCGCCAGTTAGAAACACCAAGACCAATCTTGCTGTCATCAAGTAAATACTCGACTCATTTGCGTACTGTCGGCCGAGCCGCTATTGGCAGCCATAATTTCGAAATAGTAAAGGACTTCATGTGTTGGGAACCAGCATTAACTACAACAACAATTATATGCCACTTTGGACTGAGTAAACAAAGGAAAACTTAACAAACGAGGTCTACAAGTCACTTATCTTGCCCGTCCTGCTATATGGTGCAGAAGCTTGGACACTGACAACATCTGATAAAGCGGCTCTGAGAGTATTCGGAAGATTTATGGACCCCTACGCTTTAGCGGCGGCGATCACCGAAGAAGATTTAATGCTGAGCTGTTGAGCTTTACGCAGATGTTCACATAGTTCAGCGAATTAAAACCCAGCAGCAACGGTGGATAGGTCATGTTATACTAATATATGCTGAATGTGAACATTCAATTTCCAGTTCACTTTTTTCTATATTAATTTTTTCGTTTTTGCCAAATTTCCAAATAAAACGTGAAATCAGAAAACATCAGAATTTAATAACGAGCCATACCAATCTTTAAGCTTAATTACTCTGGAACGGCCACCGGGATCAAATTTTTATTCAAAACTTTTTTGTGGGGAATTTACTTTCCTATAATATTATATTCAACTAAATGATTATTCCATGGTTTGGCAGTTTCGTCATTCGAAAAATAATATTAATATATGTAATTTAAAAATATACATATGTACAAGGTGGCGCAAAAGTAATCCTCCTATCAGAAAATGCTATAAATTTTGCGATTGGCCCCTAAAGTCAGTTCTGTTTTGACATTTGTGTAGTAAACACATGCGAAATACACGTTAATAAACAAAGTTACGCTACACTGCTCCAGAACGCGGAATATTGCTGACTATTTATTTGACCAATAATCGGTCGGGGCCAAACGGTTACTGTGAATGGTGAGCGCTACAGAGCAATGATCAACGAGTTCTTTTTGCCGCAACTTGATGAATTGGGATTGGAAAACATGTGGTTCGAACAAGACGGTGCAACAGCACACACTGCACGTGCCACAACCGATATGCTGAACATCGGAAGCTTACTTTTGCGCTACCTTGTATATACTTACCTTTGATATGATCAGTTCTTGAGTTTGATTGGCTGTTATCATAACAGTAAATGTTATGAAAGCCGACTCTATTGCTTCACGATCTATTTTGTTCATAAGATAGTTTTGAATGTAAGCACTTTTGCCAGTTCCTGTTGGTCCCACAAGCAGCATCTTCTTGTTGTTCTTGGAGAAGTAACAAGAAGTAAATAAATTGAGATTTTATTTTCAAAAGTGTTAAATGTTTCAAAAAAGATCTACAGCTCAAAAACGTAGAGTTCCTTACTATGCAATCATTGGGCGTTAAGTCTTTTCCCAAACTCCTACGAAAAAGTTGCTCGAACTTGACTCGGTTTCAAATAACAAGTACCAGGTACCTGCTTAACTATAATATCCAGCAAGCTACCGCGCCGCATAGAGATCGAAACCCCCAAACCTGGCTCGATATTGTAATGATCTATTGTCAGTACCACTGCCGTAGTACTATACTACGTTACAGGGTGATAGTATGGTGGTCAGCTGTAGACAAACAATATAGCATCAAAAAACTTCTGGACCTACACATATATGAAACTGCGATCGGAAGTCGGACTGCTGAAACTCGATGCAGTATTTTCACGTTGAACTTTGACAAGAATTCGAAGGTGGGGTTTTCCTCAAGAAAGAACTGGCAGAGAGACATAGTAAGAGGAGAAAAATCACAAGGGTAATGACGTGCAACTCGATGGTTGATCTACGGATATGATGCCTCTCATTACCCATCTTCTGCTTCCTTATGGAAGGAGGGGTTACATGACCGAGAAAGTCCACGACAGTCGGGCAGTACCGCAGGAGAGTACCGGAGCGTACCAGGTTGATATCCGGCAAAGGACTGTCACTTTCGACAACACTCCCCAAAACCTTTGAGGAGTGCTTTTGTCGCAAAAAAACAACAACAACAATCAGTGTCACTCTACACCCAAGTGTCAAAAAGAGATCAACTAAAGGTCTCGCTCTCAGTTCGTCTTCCGGATTCAGAAAGTTCTAGAGATAGAAAGGGGCTTTGGTTACTTGACGGAAGACTCAGTGAGAGCACGTCATATATGTTACTGCACTCCTATGCGAATGTTCAGCTCTAGCGCTAGCTAGATGGAAGAACTGAAATGCGCAACAAGGGGCATTAGCAATTTCATGGACCGAACCAAACGGTTGGAGCTTAACTAGCAACCTAACAGCAACATCCCAAAAATGGACGATTCGAAGAGAAAGAGCAACAAAACGGCGCCCATGCGCTACTTGGACTCGGGGGTTTTCTTCTCCCGGGGAGCACAGCAACCAACCATTCAACTTTTGCATAGTGGACTACAGGCTTCAATTATATTACTGTGGAACACTGACCAAGTTTATGGTACCTCTAATCACAAACGTATACAGACTAAGCGGGTTTGTTTTGAAATTATTACTCGCTGAAAAGATAACCTTATCTTATACGATAACCCATGCTTATCTCAGCAGGATCCACCAAATCGAATGCGACCACTTTTCATGTAAAACTTCGATAACCTAGTTCTATATCCTGTGTTCAAATGCTATTTTGCTACTTAGGCAGAAATTCTGAAAATTTTCCGAGCAAGATACAGGGATAAGAGTTACTCGTGAATCGTTTGTGTTTGTCCTTGGTCATATTTCTTATGCCATATACATAAAATTCAAACTCAAATTTTTGTCAGAGCAAAACAGCCAATCTACTGGATCGATCACTCTTATTAAAATTTTAAAATGGCGCATTCGTGCCACACAATGACCATTTGGCGTCTATGCTTAGAGAGAAGCTCTCGGATCTCCTCTCCTTATGTTCAGCTAACACAGCTTCAAAATACGAGGTAAGCTTACGATCAAAGGGCTGAGTAGCAAGTAGGAAAAAAGAATTTAAGTAGGAATGAGCGCAGAAGAACAGAATTTGAGAAATGAGATGGGCATATTAGATATGAAGTTTTTCGGTCAACACAATGGGAGCAAATATTTAGAATCCAGAGAAGTGTCCTACATAAAAAGCCTTAATAAGAATCTTCAACTAAAATAGCACTCATTTGAGTTTTCAGCATTTTGTTACCGTACTTTGATGTGCATTTCAAGTAGATTTATATATCTGGATGTATCTAATGTGGGTACTTGCACGCCCATTGAGTTTTCTTCAATATCCATACGTTTAGCTAACTCCGACCATGATTTCCAAGCACCACGCTGTTTGAATACATAAACATAATCCACGAGCAGACCTTCAACGGGCACAGATATCTCCAGTTTTCCAATACTCTGCGGTATATCTTCACTTAGCCATGTCTGTAAGTAAATAAAGGAAATGAAAACGAAGTCTTTTAAATAATCTCTTGGGCGCCTCTTCAGTGTCTGTCGTTAGTGCTTTAGCTTTTTTAATGAGCTCTCTTTTTAATATTATTACTCTTACTTACGCTCTTAAGAAAACCATCAAATTTTTCTCTAGACGCTGAATCTAGCACACCCGCTAATCCCCAAACAAAGGAGTACAGTATAGCCGCTTGTATATATATTGGCATATGTCTCTGATACTCATCAGGATTCTCCAGTACCGCGTCGTCCAATAACATTTCGATGATATCAAATGTTGTGGTTAAGCAATTGAATTCTCCCGGCTTAATGTGCTCTTTGCAATGTTTGCGAATGAAAGCTTGACACTTGGGGAAAAATAAAATTGTTATTAAGTTGAAAGCCCTGATCTCAATTAGATCCAGTTGTAAAGTAGTTAGTGTGATTTGCGGGATTGCCTTCTTGTGGATTAGACAGAGCACAAAAAGCGATCTCTTAGGCGGCACTAATTGCAGGAAAAGAACATGACCTTCAAGGATGGTTAGTTGCAAAATGAAGACAGTCGCGCCGAAACTGCCTGTTAAGCTTTTTGTCGTGCCTTTATTACTCTCAACATCTGCTCCTTGTTATGCAGATGATGTTCTGGCTTCATAATTTGACATCTTGTAGCAGTTCTGAGATTGGTTTTCTGACAGACCAAAGCCTGAGTATACCCCTGTTCACATGATCCCCTTACCGCATTTGTGCAACCACCCTCACTCACTCCGGCTAAGCTCTAACAGCTGGTTTCTAATTTTTTAATGCAACTGGATCTACTAATGGGACATGGATAAAAAACGTATGTTTATGTACCGGTTCGAGAAGCCACGTAAAGAAATTCATTAAATATTCCTTGTTCTCGTCATCAGCCCAGACAGGGTCACATTTTTTCAACCAACAATTTGCAAACGACCGCCAGCCCAATGAAGCTGTTTCCATATAAATCATACCACAACGTGAAACTGTAGCTGGCGAAGCTTGAGCCAAATCCATCACTTCAAATATCATAGACATTTCATTACTCATAGTTATAACTTCTCCCGAATTGAGGCACAATTTCTTATTATCATCCAAAACTGTGTTCATATTTTCAATCCAAACTGCGTCGACGGGTCCATCAAAGATAACCTGAAAAAAATGTGTGTTGACCTGTAACTCGTCTTACATAGCTCAAATGAAATTATTTCTTCAAGGCAGTTTCGAAAGAAGTATTTTTGGTCATTGCACGGCTGAGCTCCTATTGTACCCCTTGCTTCAACAAGTCCCCGGATATACAATAAACACTTCGCCTACGAAAAAAAACTGTACCAGAGTTGGTAATAAATTTAAAAAAATAATGGGCGATAAAATAATTTTCCAAAATTCAAATGCCCGGCTAGCCTTGACGGAATTTTCGAATCTGATACAGGTGGCAGATACCACCAGCGGGTTAGGGGCTTAGGGTATACCCACGGTAGGGAGTACCAGAAGGTGCTAGTACCGGAGGGTACTAGATCCACACAAGTTATACTCTCCTAAACCTTTGGGGAGTGTTTTTGAACTAACTTAAACAATGGGATATCTTAAGATAACCTTTAATGGCTAAATAGGACTAACGGACGACTTTGTGTACAGCACTGTACAGATGCTAATTAATACTGGGGAACATGTGTTATTATCAACTTTGCTTTCACATTGGAACTTCCATTACGGGGGTCCTTGTTTGGTGGAAAGCGACGCTAAAAATGTCCCACATGAAGATAAGGGGGTGGCCGAAATGGTGTGGCGGTGGTGTTGCTGGCCGACCACACCGAAGGTCCAAGGTTCGAGCCCTGGTACAGGCAACATTAGAAATGGTTTGAAAAAGTTTTTTTTTCAAAACGGGGTCGCCCCTCGGCAGTGGTTTGGCAAACTCTCCGAGTGTATTTTTGCCATGGAAGGCTTCTCAGCTAAAATTGATCTCCTTTGAAGATGCCGTTCGGAGTCGGCAAAAAAGGGATAAAATATCGCTCAAGTAATAAGTATTATTTTGGTCAAAACATGGGTTTTATTTTCAATCAGAAAGAATAAAATTTAAAAAACAAACATTATCTTTAATCAAAAAAATAAAACTTGAAGATACCTATTATGGTTCATCTTTATTAAAAAAAATCTTAAAATAAAGATCAAATAGCGAGTTTTATAATAAAACTCATAACGGTTACGGTCCCTGGCATAAAACCTGTAAGTCCCACCAATTTGTAGGAAAAGTTAGAAGCAGCACACCAAAAATTGGTAGAGAAGCTCGGCCTTAAACTCCTCAGGAGGTATATACTCGTATCGCGCCAATTATTATTATTTTTTTTTTATTAAGATAAGGATGTGTCCATTTTAGGAAGGCTGCTGATGTCCCAATCACAAAGAGAGAAAAAAGGTGTGTTGAAATTTGGTCTGAAACTATCCCTTCGAGGTAGAAAGATTTATGTGCCACAACTTATTACAGAACTATAAGGTGCAGTCCCCTTATTTTTCTGAGTAAACCTGTCCAAAGCTAAATAATCGCTTGGAGCGAGAGGGTAACACTAAACAGTAAGGGATTAATTTCTAGAAAAAAATTTAACTTCTGTCAAGTCATTAGGTATTTACAAATGAATGGAAATCGGGATAAGATTATCTGTAAAAAATTATTTTGACTATTGTGGCACTCAAAAAGAAATTTCGTTTTCGAATTTAGCTTGATAAAACTGTGCATCTAGAGATCTTAGATATATATATATATATTACCCATTTCCTATCCGGTGTAGGTGTCATAGCGAACTCTCGAAATATTTTCGCTATTATACCATCATTCCACTCATATGAGACGGGATCGAATGAGCCATACAATTGATTCATTGTTATAGACTTTGGATTCATTATACCCATTTGGACGTGTTGAAAGTAGGAACTCTTGCTAGGTGCTTTAATATTCAAAGCCGATAGGACTTGTGCTAGAACGTTCAAAGTTTTACTTTTACCAGCCAATGGCTCACCAACCAACATAAATCCATGACGTACAATTATCATTTCATAAGTTTGAATGACTTTGATGAGAAAACTTTCAGTTGGCTCCAGCACCATTTCATCACAAATACGCCTGAATTCTGTGCCAATCAAACTATAATCGGTTTCAGGTAATATCACACCAGGAAAAATATCCGATATAATACCTTCGAATAGTGGTATATCGAATGACATAAATTTGGGTAAATTAACATCGAGCAATGAACGCAATAACAATATATCTTCCCAATCATTGGGAAATTTCTTTTTCAAATTACCACACGCCGATAGTACAGTCTTCACAGCACGCATACCATAATCATAATGATTCTGCATTGACAATTGTTCTGAACACAAGCGATATGTTGTAACGATTTTCACCGATAACTTACGTGCATCCACAAATCCATACGAATAGAGTGAAATCTCACCAATCATTGCATAATCGGGCACCATCATAGCAACCGAACGAAATAGCACTTTCAAATTATCCGGCAACTCAGAACGTCCCGCATAACCGGGATTCATTGTTATACACACATAACATGCTGGATTTAAAGTGAGCTCGGTACCTTCGAATAAAAATTTGATAGCTTTGGCGCGTACAGCTTGTATGATGAGTAAAATCTGTTGCGCAACCACAGATAGCACTTCCAGCTCAATACGATTGAATTCGTCAAAACAAGCCCATGCGCCACATGAGGCTAAACCTTTAAAAAATTTACCCATTGCCTTATAATCCAAACCATCCGAACAATTAAACACTTTGCACTGTACGGCAAGCGCTTTAGCCAAATCTTTGGTAGTCTCAGTTTTACCCGTGCCAGCCGGACCTTCGGGTGCACCATTCAAATGTAACTGATAAGCACCAACCAAGGTACGATAGCAACGATCGGTGAGTGGTGTAATAACCAAACGATCTGAATTACCCAAATATTCGTTAGCATATGGCACGGTAGCATTTATAATGCGCACCAAACTATCACCATTCTCCCAATAATAACGCAATTGTGCCATCCATTGAAAATCAAATTCACTACTTATCTTCATACGTATCAATTCTTCGACCACATCTTTGGCATGTACATCGATTACGATTAATGATTTTATCGCTATGCGATTCAAATTATTTATATGCGTTGAACGTATTAAAGCGACAATATCATTGAGATCGCGATTAAGGCTGCCAAAGAAATCATTCATAGCCACTTGATTAACAGCCGATCGTCGCAAATTCATGTGCACCATGCTGGCCCAATAGATTTGTGATACACACAATACAACCATTTGTGGCCAATATAAGACCCAATCGAAACGTTTTATCGTTGAATAGTGGGCATATGAGCGTTCCATTTCGTTGCGTACGGCTTTCAACATTTCTGCCTCAACACCCACCAACCACTTCTCGACGCTACCACCCGCTGCCACAGTTGATACTTGTTCAACAAACTGTATCTTCTCCTGATCCGAGCTCATCATTGCAAGCACATTCTTTTTATGATCAAATTCTAGTAGATTAATACCTTCAAAACATTTACTCAAATGTGGTTGTACACGTAGCGGATCTTTTGTTTCTGATAAAATTTCCAACATTTCATCATTCGATAAGAAAAAGAAACGCGGAAAATATAATCTTTTCTTTTCCAAATAATTACTGACTCCGATTGTTATATCTTCAAGCAATTCATTAGCTTTTATTAATGACTCAAGTAAACCGGGTTGTGGCGCCGTCTCCATTACTAATGGTTGACGTAGGACTAGACCCATATTGCGCATAAATGTTTGCTCGACCACCTGAAAGAGCCTACCCTCTTCGGGCATTTGTGCCACAATATCTTTAGATGAGAATATTGGTAACAAATATAAGAAATTCGATTGCACTTTGCCCCATTGATCGAGCGTAGCATTTACGCGCATTATCTTCTCATACCACGCCAACACTTCTTCTTCGCATGGCTTCATAAATGCCGAGCCACGCATTGTTAATGTTTTGAGTATGTGATCGTCTAGTAATGCTTGTATATCATCTAAATTGGATAGTATCATAACACCAGTATCCTTATAGGGTCCCGTAGGGAAGAGGCGTGTATCCCATTCTTTGATCATTGCATGTAAATTGTTTTGTAATTGTAACTCTTTGTTTGCACCAATACTTATGATTTCGAATTGATCGAGCTTGCTATCTAGGTGCATATCGATAATTTTTTTAAGTGTAGTTCCTGCATCGGGTGTTATGTCAAAACCTGCAATTTCGGACATTTCTGTCCAATGACGTTTGCGTAGTGCTGGATTACACATAATATTCACAATGAAGACGCCAGTCGTAAACTCCTTTATAGTTTTAATCATTTTCGTGCAGAGTCGAATCGGAACGGGATGCTTTTCTGGATCCGGATCTTCTGTTTGACCCTATAAAGAAAATAAAAATGCGCAGTTTCCATTATCATTGAATATCTTTAATAAATGCTAAGTGATAATCCTTTTTTTTCAGTATTCTTTGTCATTCACATTGCTTTTGGAATTGCGTTAGTGGTAATAGAATTTCGCTATCAGTAAATCTTGAGTTGTCAGTGAAGTCCCTACAGTGAAATTGAGAACCAGTCTCCAAAAAAAGACACACTTCGTGACTCGTCTGTACCGGTTTCAAAAGTCGGATATCGATAATCACTCATCCACAACCAGAACTACTCCTAAACTGCCCAAAATAAAAGCGGTTAAGAACGAGTTGCCAAGTAATGCAGTGAGCGACAATTGGCTTGGGTATTGAGCTAGAACTAGTTGTGTCGTCATATGGTTTAGCTCTGATATAGTTCTGAGCTAGTCCAACTGTCTGCAGGAGTGTTACTGCATTCCAATTATAATGCAGTATGTCCATCTCTGGTGTTAACATTATCGGATTTGCTAAGGGCATATTGTAAATCATATTTCTTCCACCCATAAAGTAGGTTCACTAGCGAATGAAACAGCTTGACCGAAACGATGATAAATAAGATAATATATTTAAAAATACTTCAAGCAGAATTGTGTAAATGTCACCTGAGGGCTTGAATTTTATAATTACTAAGGGGATTCATTTAACCATATGAATGCGTTATAAAGCGTGTAAACGCATAATTTTACCAAGTATGTGTCACTTTTCATACAAGTCTAAGAGCTTTATATGGTTTATAAGCTTTACGGGGCTTTTATAGGCTTATATGAATCCCCCTACTATTTCAGAAATCAGTTTGGTCCGAAACGCTTTTGAAAAATTATTATGTCCAGGGTTGCTCTCGCTCATCTACTAGAACCGCTTGTTACCGCGCACCACAGTCCAGTTTTTGTTTTGTTTGTTGACACAGAAAGCTTCACCCGTACTCCACTTCTACTCGCTAATAGATGTGTAAGGAATAAGTCGTTTAAAGAGACATATATATTCAAGTTAAAGGTCGTATAGATTTTTGTACGCCAATTAAGCAAAATGTGGTAAAGCGGACTGAATGAGTAGTGACCGCGGGCTACACCTTGGGTTGAGTATAGACGAAAGTGTTTTCACTCTGCATTCTTAAACTTTTTTGATTTCCTTATAAATGCTTACCCGGAACATGCATATCGGATTTTCTATTTGATCTTGCCTGATTTTTACACGATAGTATTTTTGATTTTTCTGAAACTCTTTTAAAAAGTCATCTGTTGTCTGTTCCACAAATTTCGGCTCTAAATACTCAAATGGTCCGTACATCCAGACATTCAGGTAACGCATCCATTCAATGCAAGATCTGAAATAAAAAAATTTATTATAGCAAGCTTCCAATGTGCCGGCTGGATATTGAATATTTCATTATTCCCAACGGGAAAAGTAGAAACCGTAAACCAAAAAAATCCTAAAAGTAGGAGGTCATTAAGAAATGTCCTTGAACTAACAACGAATTTATCCGGATATAGATCCGAAAATAATTGCAGAACAATCCCAAATCTTTTGCTATACTATAATTAGGAGCGCTTTATTTATTTCGATTTAGAAAGAGAGCATCCGAATGACGACTTGTAAGCCCAAATCTAACTTCTGACAATTTTAACCGATACCGAACTGCAATGTAACTGCACAGTGCAAACTAGTTGGGAGGTTTGTTTGGTCGACCAATGTTACCCGATAACTTTTCGCGTTTGATCGTTTACACAAAATATTTTCTCAATTAGAGGTAAACAGCCTAAAATCGCAAATAATAAACTAAATGAGCTCTTTGAGTGATTTTATTGGAAAACAACAAAAAATGAAAACTAAGATAACAGCATAAAAATAATATTTTACTTGCTTTATATGTTTATTCTTTGAATTGCTCTTGCTTAATTTTTTTGTTATTTAGAGGTCACGAATTTTTAGCTTTTGGCAGTTGTACTAGTTTTAGTCAGAAAAGTACAGGTTTGGATCTAAAACTAACGAAAACCAAGTAAGTCTAAGCTCAGGTGGAACCGAACATTATATGCCTAGTAGTGATCTATTATGGCATCACAATTTACGCAGGTCTATTTTAATACTTTCAGTTCGTATCTGCGTTCAAATAGACAGACGGACAGACAGATAGACGTATCGAGAGACGGACATTGCTATATCGACTCAGCTCATCCTCCTGACAATTTCAGTATACTTTTTTAAGGGACTATTTCTTTTTCTTCTCATACGTACAAACATTTCATGTTCATGAGAGGCATGAAAATCAAAAAAGATATACAACTTCACTTTTGCAATGGGGTATTAACTGCTTGCCCGGATATTTTACTTTTCATCCTGAACGTTTTGATATACTCGTACATTAATAAATATATATATCGATTCGTTTATGCCGAATGAAGTAATATGCCTTGTGTGCGTAACAAAAATAGAAAAATGTATGTCTTTTATAGGCACCGAAGTACTCAACCGATCTTTATGAAATTTTCAAAATATATACTTGGGTTCACTGGGTACAGCATACACAGTATAAAGTTTTGGAAAGTGGGCGGAGCCACGCCCCCAGGCTATGTAAAGTTTCAATTCTTCATAACTCCGAACTTTTTTGGTCTAAATTAATGATATTTGGATATATGTGTCACTTAGTCAATATCTACACAATTTTGGAAAAGTGGGCGGTGCCACGCCCACATATTTTGTGTTTTGTTTTTGCTCTTGAACTTTCACGAGAGGTTCAGGAGTTCGCTGGGCACGGCACAGTCTGCATATAGCTTTTGGAAAAGCCCCATGGTTATATAAAGCTGCAGTTCGGTATAGCTAGGAGTTTATTGGGTTCAAGTTAATGGCATTTTATAGATAGATGTGTTCTATGTATCAAAACGTCAAAACAACGTCTACCGAGTTTGCTAGTATATTATAAAATGGTGAAAGCAAACAACGAATTTCAGCATTCTTTTGTAAAACTGAGAGACTAGTTTGCGTTCAAATAGACAGACAGAAGGAACGACGGACATGGCTAAATCGACTCCGCTCATCGTGCTGATCATTATAGTGAACTTTTCTCTTCTTCTCATACTTACATACATTTAACCTTTATGAAAGATATGAAAATCAAAACAGATATATAACTTTGCTATTGCAGTGGGCTATTAACTACGTGCCCCAATATTTTGCTTGTGTTTTCCGATTTGGCTAGTTTTTGGCAGGAGTATAATACATACTACTGATAAGCAGCTGACCAATTTTAATTGAAATATCAAGATTGAATTATAAGCGATTGCCTTTGAAAATAGCAGAAATTTTATGCTGTAAAGTGGGTGGCGCCACGCCAACTTCCCCAAAATGCACAAAACTTTTTATCGGTCGAGTTTTGCTTAAAAAGCTTATTATGTGTGCAAAATCTGATTGATATAACCTGCTTAGTTGTAGAAATATCGCTTTTTAAAGTTTCCAAAAAAAAATTACAGAACTATGTTAAGAAACTGGGCGTGGACATGAACCGGTTTCGCCCATTTTTGCAGCAAACAGTTACCTTTATATATTGAACATTATCATCAAATTTCGTTTCGACAAATCAATTTTTGGCGGAGTTATGGCATAAAAAGTTCGAAATTTTTTTTTTTTGATTTCTGAGTTTACGGAAACTTTAATAATGAAAGATAAAAGATGTAAAGCTATTTTGCGCAAAGTTATTGCCTATTTAATATATCTACGATCCTCTTTAAAATCTTTTATATAAAATTTGGCGTGGACCTTAACCGATTTCGCCCATTTTTTCCTCGAACATTCCTTGCACACCTGGAACTGTGTTTGATTTATGATTAATAACATTGCTAAATTTGACTTAACCAAAAGTGTTTCAAAAATTTCTTCAAAAATTTATTTTATGCCTCAATCTTAATGTATATCGTACACCAAATTTTATCCTTATAGGTGTATTATGTACTGAGTAATCACTTTTTTTGTATTTTCGAAAATATTCTATATATAAAAAGTGGGCGTGGCTATCATCCGATTTCGCCTATTTTGAATAGCGCTCGCAGATGGGTGCCAAGGAACCTGCATACCAAATTTCATTAAGATATCTCAAAATTTACTCAAGTTATCGTGTTCACAGACGGACGGAACAATCAATCAATTTCTCTTTTTGGCCTGAACATTTTGATACCTATATATAAGTCAATATCTATCTCGATCCGTTTATGCCGTTACGTACTGCCGTTAGGCGACTAAAGTTAATATACCTTGTGTGCGTAGCACTACTAGCTATAAAAAATTGTTATGTAAAGGCGTCTACATAGTACCCTATGGTATTGAAAATCGCGATCCCATTACTGGGCGAAAAGTGAGAGGTTTCGTTCCTATTAAAGGCAAAAAAAAACAATAAGCTAATAACATACTTCATTAATTCTGCAAATGGATATATGAAACCTTTCATAACTTCCAACTTCGGATATAAAGTTTGCGCCATCTTAAACAATTTTTCTTCCTTATTAATCCATGCCACATAATCGTCGAATGTTTTCAATTGACCAATGAAATTTTTCAAAAGTATATAATTGTGGCGAAATTGCTCCGGCTCGCTCATATCATCGATGATAGCCAAATTTGGTAACATTGCATCAATATCCTCATTCAATTTTTTAATTACATCCTGTAAATGTTCTTCAAACAAAAATTTATAATGTTCCTGTTGTGAGGCATTATAATCGCAAATTTCATTAATATCTTGCAACCAATTAATTGTTCGTATTGTTAAATCAAAATGATACGGTTCCATTTCGGTTAATTCAACCAAATTTGTACCAACTTCTAAGCAATATTGTATGCGATCACGTAGCTCGAAAATTAGTTCCTTTTTCACGTGTATCATATATTCACCGCTCTTTAGTAACTCTTCGGTTGAGCGTGGTATAGTTAAAGCTTTCGCTTTGATATCTTCGAAACCAGCACAAATTTCCTCTTCTGCTTTGATATGCTCCTTAACGATATGCTCTGTAATGCGTGCAATTAAATTATTAGCAATACGGCGCAATGCTGCAAACGCAGCTTTATTATTTATGACAGTCATTTCGAAATAATCATTCTCCGGTTCACTTTGTAACATGCGTATAAACTCGAATAGGGTATGTATACGTTTAAAATACGTTTCAAATTCACGTGATTCACTCAAGAACGTATCTAACTCTGAATGTACATCTAAGGCATATAGATTATAATATTTATCACGATAACCCTCAATATATTGCTTTATCGGTGCATATGTACTTTGTAGTGCGGTACGAAATTCTTCTTTGAATTCGTTTAACCACTTGTCGTTCAATAAAATACGTAAGAATTCTGCAGCGCTATTCACTAATGTTGAATCGATTTGTGGTTCGATTGGTTCCATATTCGTCACCACACCAGCAACCGCATCTACCAAACTTTCATACATATCATAGATTGCTTCCAAACTTGGATCTAAATCTAACGAGTTATCATCTTCATTGAAGACTAAATTAATTTTTAACATTGGAATTTTACGTTTCAAGCTGCATACACGTAGAAATTCATGTAACGTATTTATTTTTGTTTGATTTATTTGTCGATTTATAAGGGCTTCGAGGCATTTAAACATTTTGCCACGCAAAAAACTCGGTACATTACGTTTTCGATGATAACGACGTATTACCGATATCATTTTCGGATACCACGTCCAGCGTAGATAATTACTAACCTCCTCTAAGGAGTTCTCTACATATTTTATAAAAGTTTTATAATACATCGCCTCACGTCCACCCAATCCAACAACCGCTTGTAAGTGACTTGAACCGAGCGTTACCGGATCCAATATAACAAGCGTTTTGGGATATTCCAATTCGGTTGTATTTAAAATTAAACGCACTTGTGGATAGACAATCAATAAACGTTTACTCATCTTGCGTTTGTTTTCCAAAAACTTTTGATAGTTCTCAGTACGTCCGGGAAATTTGAAATGAAAATCTTTACGTGGTAATATAAATTTTGTTGGATCTTCATCGGCAAATTCTGGATGCACTAATATGCATTTCATACTGTAAATCTTCATGAGCCTATCGAATTCCTCATGCACATCCTTCATATAGTTATTTACAAGTTCGGGATATTTAGCTTTCAAACGATTTGGTGCATAGCTCAGTATTTTCTTTTCGGTTTTTCGCAACATTTTTGGTACTTCGATTTTACGCACCTCACGTCGCAAATTATCCACATAATCATTTTCGGGTAGCTCTCGTATATCTGGATCGGGTGGTAATGGTTTCCGACATAAATTGACCTTTTCGACGGCTGCACGATACTTTAGAAACATAGCATGACGTTGACGTTGCACATCGGCGAGTCGAAATTTAAGTAGCGGATTTTTCATATATCCTTCATTGTCGTATTTGCTCAGATTTGATGGGGGTTGATACATTCGCTCCAATTTTTTGGTAAACATAATGTTGTTAAGCTTCACGAGTTGATTCGTATGTTTATTACGGTTACACAAATAAAATTAAATATATATTTTCTTTGTAAACGTGAAACAATTATTGAATTTAAAAAAAAAGTAAATTCTGAAAAAGTTTTGTTTGTTGAATAGCTGTTGCTGAGTTCGAAAGTTTGTTTGGAAACTATGCGCGTCATATTTGTTGCCAGGGGTAAGCACAACCCAATGCGAAATGTGTAATGGCATTCAGTTAGTTATTTTATTCTAAATCTTTATCATTTATTGCCACTTAACCGTCTAGGCGACTTCGGCTCAAGGGAAGTCAAGTCATCTTCCAACTGTTTTTTCATCTTAGTCGAGGCCTCCTCATTCCTCTGCTGCTGAATACGGCTGCCGATAGGAAAGGCTTCTGAGCAAGCCAGCTGAGCCCTTGGGCTTTAATTGGCTTCATAATTGTCATATCTGCGTTAATTTTGTAAAGAGACTTAAAGAGCGTGGTAGTTGTTGGCAAAAGTAATTCTCCCTTGAATTTTTTGGTTTTCGGTGTTAACGCTGGTTCCCAAATAGACGAAGTCCTTCACAGCTTCACGAAAGGAAGTTTTTTGAAATTTTCGTTTAGTTTCGAAGGGCTCGGAGAGGTCATTCCCCATTCTGACGGAGCTGTTGGTAATTTTCAATGTTATTTGGCATAGCCGTAAAGCTCAGCAGGGTAGTCGAATTCAGACATGACAGCATCCAGGCAACTTCTTTTCTCACCGCAGTGGGATCTGCGGGATCGCCTTTCTTTTGAATGAGCAGAGCACAGTTAAGTTCAAATCTTGAGGCACACACTCATCAAATCATATTATGATTAGGAATTGATAGGTACATTTAAATAACTCTTCGCCTTCGTATTGAATCACTCGTTAGTCCGTCTTTGTATGGGGTTTTATTATTTTTGAAGCGTAATAATGCCATCCTCACTTTTTCATAGTCGAGGCATGGGACGATGTCTCCATCATCAGGAACTAGAGTATCGGGGGTTCTTCCTGTCAGCCAACATCTCAGCAACAAAAATACTCTCCGAAGGTTTTGGGTGGTGTTGTCGGAAGTGACAGTCCTTTGCTGGATATGAACCCGGTACGCTCCGGTACTCCCTTGCGGTACATGCCCAACGGTTGCTGGAGCGATTTATTATGACCATCTCTCATTCAGTAGGTGCCACTCTTTTTCGTTTCTATATATGAGGATCGTCGTTACTATCAAATTATTTACAAGAGGGGTTTTAATAATTGTCAATCTGAATTAGGAGGGGTAGATGGCCTCTTTTTAGAGGTATCATCGGAGATCAAAGCTGGCGCTGAGCGTTGTCTATTGTGTAGCTGTTATTGCCGAGTAGTACATTGCAGTGGAGTGGACATAACTCTTGGTGTCAAGAAATGAATCGCAGGCCTAGATACCACAGCCTTGGGATGAACCTCTTTTGCTACGAAACCGCTCCGCCATTACACAGCAACATGTCCCTTGGGTCGATGCCAGGAGCAAATAGGGTATCCCATACAATGTGGTGTATTATGAACGTGTTTGCGAGCCCAGGCGAATGTGACACAGGTCAAGGCCAATTGTTGCATTTGACCGATGCCACAAGCGAATTTAATCTTTGCCGACAAATAGTAAACGTTGTCGCATTGAACAGAATTTATCCTTTCAACATGAATTTTCTTCCGGAAAACTCAGCATATTCAATCTTTTAGTCCAAAGTTGTGTTCAATAACCGCACCTAAAAAGAGGTAGCAAGGTTTTGCTCCGAGGACAACAACCCTTGGCAGGGAAATTTACACCAGGTGATATCACAGCGAATTTGTTTCTGTATACACACACATATTTCATCTTATCTTATAACTTTAAACGAGTTATTCTTGTATATTTGCATATCCACTACTATCTCAGGAAAGACTTAACCGATTTGGATGAAATTTGGTATATGGGTAGTATCCTTTGTTTCAAGATTTTCTACTTTGGTGTTGCCAGTTGGGGTGGTTCACAGGGTTGCCACCTATATCAATTTTTTTTTAAATATTAAGCAATATATGGGAATATGGGTATCAAATGAAAGGTATTTTAGGCCGCATAACAACCAAAGCCGAGTAGGGTTGCCACCTGACCGCATTTTATTTACTCCTTCAGATATCGGCCATTATCTCGGGAACGGCTAAACCGATTTCGATGAAATTTGGTAGATGGATAGTATGCTTCCTTCTAAGATTTTCTATTTGGAGGTTGCCACTAAAGGAAGCTTAGAGGGTTGCCACCTTCCCGAATTTTTTTAAATATTAATCAATATATGGCAATTTGGGTATCAAACGGAAGGTATTTGAGGCCGTATACCAACCAGAATATTTTTAAGTAGGATTACCACCTAGGGTTGCCACCTGACTGCATTTTAATTAAACATTAAACGAGTTAACGCTAAGCTGTGTAGTGAGCATAGATATGTACATATGTACATAAAGGTAAATACCTAAAGAAGCGGTAGTTTTCCAATTTGTTTTTAGAGTTTCGCATTAGGGTTGCTCGAATTCAAAGGTAAGTATAATTTAGGATAAGTATGGATATAAATGGTAAGTAGAGTTTAAGGTAAGTATTCAATTCAAAAGGGTAAGTATGTATATGTATGTATACAAGGTAAGTATAAAATTCAGATTCAAGTGTAAATTCAACAATTTAAGTAGGCAATTTAACAGGTAAGTATTTATGTATAAAAAATGAGTTTTAGAAGGTAAGAATGTATTGATCAAATTGAATTAGATCTTCATCCATGTCTTCAACAACGCAAGTGCACCAAATTATTTATAAACTATAAATCCTTTAAACACCATGGAGGGTTATAACTTTGCCGACTTGAAGATATGTTAAGCGGTAAGTCGTTGTCTTTAACAAATCTTGTGCAAATATAGATAGCTGAAGCAATATTTGGCGAACGTTTCCGTGATAGAGCAGAGTTAAAATCTTTCTTAAGAATCGTATTTGAAAGAGATGGGATTTCAGGAAAAGAAGACATAACCACAGATAAATTCGAATTTTTAGAAAATATTACTAAGTCATCACTGACCGAAAGTGGGGAGCCTTGGGGAGTGCCATTATCCAGAGATAGAATGGACGATCGGACATTGGATATGATAACACTAATTTTGCTGTTACTAAGAAAAGACTTAACAAAATTGAAAACAAGAGAACCAACCTTCCATTTGATAAGTTGTCTTAAAACTACATGGATACCAATACGATTAAATGCTTTTAAAAAATCCAATGAGAGTATCGTAACATGATTCTTAGAGGGCAACGCATTAGAAAGAATATCATCAAGATGCAAAAGAACGTCAAGTGTGCCTTGCCCTTTCTAAAAAGCAACTTGATTATTATGTATCAATTTATTTGAATGAACATACCTGGAAAGTCTGACAGCTATGATTTTCTGTAACAATTTACCAAGGCATGGTAAAAGAGATATAGGCCGGTAACTGGTGATTTCAACAGGGGATTTGCCAGGTTTTAAAATAGGAATAACAGCACTAGTCTTCCAAAGGACGGGGTAAATGCCAGATTGAAAAATGTTGCTAAAGTCATTGAGTAAACGTGAAAAAAAGGTAAGAGGTTGGTGCTTAATGATAGGGTAAGAAATTTTATCAATACCGGGTGACTTCCCTTTAACAACTGAGAGAGCAGATTGTGACAAATTTGAAGGAAGAAGGAAAGATCAAGATAAAAAAGACAATTTACTAGAGAAAATTTCAGGAGAGAAACTAGAGTCAGACGAAACATTAGAAAAATGTGAGTCAAATTCTAGGGCTACCCCTTTGGGGTGCAGCATGTCACCTATGGGCGTTTTAGAAAAGATAGGAGTAAAAGAAGCACAGCTAGCTATTTTTTTAAATTCCCTCTATAATTTCTTAGGGTCAGATGAAGAATTTATATTACTAGTAAATTTTTTAAAACAGATAACTTTGGATGCCTTGGCTTTACTGCGAAATAAGGCTATGCATTTTTTGTGTACTATTAAATTATCCGTAGTACGGGTACGATTGAATTCATGCCACGCTGTTTATTTTGCCCTAGTTCAAATTGTTCGTGATTCCACCATAGAGGTGAACGGACTACTAGTTTTGAGGTCTGAGGAATGGAATGATTAGCAGCACAACAAATAATTTTTTGAATTCTTGAAGATTCCTGATTTATATTTGAAGAAATAGGCAAAAAACGGGAGTGATATAAGCAGAAATGTTCGAACTTATTCCAATCGGCTAAATCAGTTTTAAAACGAGACCTAGGCTTAAAAAGTGGGGAAGGGCGGAACAAGGATAGTTTAAAGATGAGGATCACTACCTTGAAGATCACCTGAACAGCACCAGGAAGATCTTGAGGATAATGACGATGAACATAGCGAGAGATCTAAATGCGTAAAAGTAGCATGGGTTGAAAAATTAGTTGGAGATCCATCATTAAGTATAAAACAATTAGAAACTAGGATAACATCTTCCACGCTTCGCTCTCTTGAATTAACAGAGCACGACCTCCAGAGAGGACTCCAAGCATTAAAGTCACCAGCCAAAAAGAATGATTGTGAGTCAGAAGCAATAAGGTTGACGAAATCATTAGATGAGAAAGTTTGGCTAAAAGGGGAGTATATCAACCATCGAAGAAGCGACTGTCGTAGGAATGAGTGGCGTGATTGACGGTATCAAAGGACTTTGACCAATTCAAAGCCGCGAAGAGAGTCCTGCGGTGTCTTCCCTGACTTAGAACGCCATTTGTCTGAATGTTTATGGAATATAGCTAGCTGCAAGTTAAAGGTGTAGCGAGGAACTAAACCGGTCTCTAATAAATTGGCTACTTGCAAGAGGAAGGAATCCCGTTGTTTGCCTGGTTTTTAATATTTCGTGAATGACACTGGCGGTGACATTGCGGGAACGATTTGATATGACCAGTTCGACCTTCTAGGTCTAGGTGAGAGGTATCATACCCGCAGTTGGACGTCATTACCTTTGTGCGTTTTAGTCGCCTCTTACGACCAGCATGCCTACCTCGGGTATATTCTAACCCCCTAACCAATAGCTCCCTCGGGTATTTAATAACAACAATAATTTAATTATGCCCCTGTAACTCACAAAACACTTTGTACCGCGGTTACCAGCTCGAATAAAATATCAATACTTTATTTTTAATTTTTAGTTTATTTAATACGTAACCAGAAAAATTTAATTTTATCCTCACATTTGTTATTTAATTCATTTAGGTACATTAAGCCTTAAACTATTACATTTTCTGTTTTTTTGTTTTTGTAAATAACTGCTACATATTTAATCAATTGAGTTTTGTAGCTCGTTGCTGGATTAAATGATTGTTTTGTGTATGGTAAGGGTAGAGCAGGGTAATAAAGGTGGGAACTGGGAAATTGTATCAACTAGCAATGTATTTCCATGCTGGTACTTTATGGTGGTGCGCATGTGCACATGTTATCTCCCGAACTGCAATACATACTCCTTTAGCGGACCTGGTAAACTCAAACGATTCACATTCTGGGCTAGCTTACGATTAACCGCCTCATAAATTGCAATACGTGCCAGTTGTTTAAGACTACGTGGCTTGCGATACAATGAGGAAATTAACGATATTAATTGTTCGGTCTTTTTATTTGGTACTTGTGCTACATAAAAATTATGCAACGATTTAAGGCAATTATACAGTGGTCCATGTTGCATTGTTAAGAAAAATAAATGTATAATACGTGTAAATGTTAGCGCTGGATCATACAGAATAAATTCTTTTTTTGTTATTAAAATTATATAATAAAATAGCAGGTAACGAGAGTTTATACGAAATGAATTGCGAAATGTACTTTCACCGTTTCCACCATTATTATTGCTGGTACTAGGGGCGCCTGCGCCATTGCTATTACCACCACCACCACATAGTGCTTCGCCATAATTGGCAATTTCATTTGAAAATATAGCACTGCCTGTTGTCGCTTGACCGCTTAATACAATGTTCGGATCAGCACCATATTGTATAAGTGTAAGTGTTAATTCATAAATACATTGCATATCAGTGCAATTGCGTACATTTTGTACCATATCGCATACGGCTTGTAGTATGTGTGGATATGTTTGATTGCAATCGAGTCCATGTTGCAAAAGCAATAATAATATATTCTTTATAAAATCGAAATTTGTTCGTTTTTGTGCATCACAATTAAGCGTAAAATTTTCACTAACAGTAAATACTAAAACATGTAGAGGTGTTAAATTTGAGCGATACGAGCAATTTGGATTGGCGCCATATTGTAATAGTATGCGTATGCAATTCAAAAAGCAGACCTAAAATTAAATTATAAATGTAAATGAATTAAAAGAATTTTATGCAAGACTAAGCTCAAGAGAAACGAAAAATTCTGTAGCTTCGGAGGAATGCAACCTAAAATCCACATCGACCATGTTCCCGGACTAAACGAAATCGCTACCACGGCAGTCGAGCTGGCGTACTGGATTCATATCTGGCAAAGGACTGTCAACATCAGTATAACCCAATTTGGGCATTTACGTCCCATTCCATGAATAGATGCACCGACTAAGCAAGGCGAAATACTGCTACAATAATAATAGAGCCTGCTTTAAACGAACACAATCGCCCAGGCGGTTGTTGCTGTGAACAGTGCTTCGCCCTGCCACTCTGAGTTATGCCTAGCTGACGCACATTTACAGAAGTTTCGGGCCTGCCAGAATATCATATTCCAAACTGATGCTGGATGTCCCCTTATGACGCCGAAATTGCATAATGCATAAGAGGTGGTAAGTCTCTCATGACACAAATTATGTCTTTAACTGCTCAATCGTGCAGCCCCTCTAACAGCAACCCATTGTGTTCTAGCCCTTTGGAAAATTCGATTTTCCTGAGAAATCGGTTGAAATGGACCTGCCGATTAGGCATGGTGGTGTTTTCGTACGTCACATCGTTTCTTGAATGACCATACACATACTTGGGTGAATTGAGCAAAGGCACGACTTACCGAGTCACTTACATTGGTATATGAAAGATTAAAGTTATTATCGATTTTACACCGAAACTGATTCCGCTCCTGACCCCACTATGATTTAAAAAAAAGGTATATTTAAAATAAAATGTTTAAGAAATAAAAAAAGCATCTTGAAGAGTTTTTAAACCCGAGAACATTGGTATTTTAATTGTTAAAATCAGTCCAGTATATCGGCCGTTATTCAAATTTGAAACGCAAAGGACAACAATTTTCAGTTGACTATAAAACAGGATAACATTTTTTTGCAAAAATCAAATACAGGCCTTTGTTTGTATTGTCAATAGGTATTAAATAATAATAAGTGATCCGTTTAAGAACTTCTTAGCCCACTTTAATTTTTCTTTCTGGGATAGGCAAATTCTGTGTTATTGTTTCTCTTCTAGTAATAGTACAGCGCTATACAAAATTAACCGCCCAACCAAGTTATTCCGGTACGTAGGCCTGGCCGTGGGGAAGCAAATTTTGAAGTAGGGCGATCTTCAATTGCTTGCCTGAAATAGTAATTTTTCTACCGGTAACCGAGATTGCACTCCCTTCTGCTCATTTGTAATATGATACAAATAGTCCATACTATAATATTCCAAAAAAATGCTCACCTTCATAGAATGTGTAAAATGGTGCAATTGGTCTTTATTGATTAACGGTACAAGTAATACCATTATTGGTACTGAACCGTCACGTCCAACAATATTTGGATCGCCATCTTCCTTGATTAGCATATTCAGTAATTCGAAACATACCTCCCAATCACGAACATGCCGAAATACGCATGCCAATGCGCTATTACCAGTTTGATTAATTGAACTTTTTGCGCCACTTTGCAATAGAAATCTCACTAGATGCAACACATCCCATTTGCTCCACTTATCGTAGCCATAGCTTTAATACAAAAATATTTGAAGAAAAGTTTCCTAGAATTACGGTTGTTGAAATGTAAATGCTCTTACCGTGCCTCCTCTAGTGCATATCGCACTATCAATGCATGTAGCGGGGTATTACCTAGAGAATCAGGTTCATTGATGAGTTCCTTACATCCACGTTCTAGTAAAATACGTAATGTACTTAAGGTATCCTCAGCAGATTTGCGTGCTGCGAAAATTACTGAAAATTAAAAAACACCATAAACCTAAAAATTCTCCGGTAATATTCCTTATCAGTAATGATCTTCGAAGTAATACGCTCACGAACTACTATAATAACAACGTATAAAACGGGTTCAGGGCACTTATAGTAGTTACGAAAATATTGCCATCGTCGAGCCATTCGAAACAAAACGAGGATTCAGGTACACCCTATCATGTGACTTCTTTAACCAAAATGTGCCGTATAAATGCGAAATAAGTGGTGCCATAAGGATAGTGCTTCAGGCAACTCAATGGCTGATCTACGATATGATATGTTGCCTTTCACCTCGCTTTATTAATATCCTGATTTCATTCAACGGGGTCAAACAAATTTCTCCCAGGAAAGTCGTGATAGTACCGTAGCATACCGAATTAACATTCGGGGAGACGAAAAAGTGGTTTTTCTTGAACGACGTTGGCAGATACAAACTACAAGCTGTACTTGTCGTTACAAACAACAAAAAGTTTTAACAGCGATAATAATATAAGTCTAGAAAGTCATAGAGAGACGCGAGGTATTCTGGCTAAACTTCGGTTTGGATACTGTAACAGGTTATTGTTTTAATTGTCCAGGCTAAACCCTGACATGCCAAGCATTTTCCCGGCATGTGATTTATCTTCTCATTACACAAAAATCTCTTTATCTGCTCAAGCAAACTCTTCTAACGGTAAACTCATTGTGGTCCAACAATAATGAAACAGCTAGTTTCCTAGTACTTTCATTAGAAGAACTTGATGCCAATCTGAATCGAAAGCATTCGATATCCCGAAGGTCCCTCGCCTTGTTGCAGGGCCTAGGTGAAGTTCGTGGTTGATTTTTGTGTTTATCGCGTTATGGCGTTCAACCGCATATTCATGTGATTTGAAACTGTTGCCACTAATTAAGGCTCGGTATGAACTTATAAGCAACCCCGATTCAAGGTATTTGGTCTTTTAGAAAGCAACTAAAGCAGTTTTACTTACCAACATGCAACAGTGTCATTTGTTGTGTACATGTGCGTACTGTTGTTACAGCGCCGTGTTGTATGAGAAGCTCCAAAAAACGCCCTTCATGCAACACAGCCTGATGTATGGGATAATATTCGTCTTTAATCAAATTTATTTCCTCCGAACGGGTAATGACCAATTGTTGAACACAATTCCAGGCGCCACGTTCGCAAGCTAAATGCAAAAGAGGTTTCTTAACACGAAAAGGTACCTGCGAAAGATAGTAACAAAAGTTAGAATGTATATATATAAGGAGTTTTCTTTTCTTGCAAACTTTTTTCCGAGACCTACCTCAAAATCACGATAGAAAATACAAAAATTAACCGTTAAGAATATGAAAAAAGCGTATGCCAATATTATAAATCTCATATAATTGAAAAGAATAATTTTTTATTTTTTCAATTTCAAAGTTTTTTTAAGCAAATTTAGTAGGGCATTATAAAAAGGCATACATTTTTTTATTAGCACCAAGTTACCAAAGCACCTTAGGCGAATGGAGTCGGGACCAGGTGGATAATTTGCCATTATTTTGGTTTCATAATTTTTATATAATTAACTTTGTGTCAACTTATCGAAACCAGACTGTTTCGTAATTTGCCGCTAATTTAGATGTACATGAATTAAGTAAAATTTTATTTTTGCCTATAAAGGAATAAATACTAAAACATACTAAAAATTTCGTTTGAAAGCAACTACTATTCGTAGCCACAAGCCATGGTGAAAACAATAGAAAAATTTAGACATTTGTTGTTTTGAAAAATATGAAATTCTTAAATGGAATATGAAATTCTCAAATTAAAAGCAATAACATCAGTATGAGTCGAAATTTCTGGAAATTTTGGTGTTCAAAAAAAGAAATCTGACGACTTGATCATTTTTGACTCTCGACTGCTACTGGTTCTAGCTTACAAACAAAGACAGGCGACTCGGGGTCCGGTTCGATATCTCGTCTCTAACAAGGTTTTAAGTTGATATCAAGTTAGCGGAGCACACCAAAATTCGGGAAAAAAATTACACCGCAAAACTAATTATTTCCTGGCTAAATCAAGGCAAAATAACGGCTAATTATCCACTTGGTCCCGACTCGATTCGCTTAAGCTGCTTCGATAACTTTATGCTCATATTTTTTCTATTAGGAATCGAATATCGCCTAAATAATAACACTATATATTAGACCGTTCAACAAAAAAATGTGTTCCAGGAAATTCTAGCACTTTAACAGCTTACCCAAGGATCTTCCATTTTTTGTGCCAATATATTTAATACATTTATTTGATCGCCATCTATAGCATAGCAAACAGCATTTTGTAATTTCGTATTAGCACGTTCACACACATTTGGTGCAGCACCCACATCATCATAGTTTCCATGATATTTACCACTTTCCTCGCAATTGTGAGAATGTACACCAGGAAAACACATACGCGAATCTGTATCGATACGTGCACCATATTTTAACAGTAATTCAACGCATTCTTCATATCCTTTCAAACAAGCAATATGCAATGGCAGTGAACAAGGACTGCGATTAACATCCGGACGATGACGATGTAACAACCATTTGGTGAGATCAATGTGGTTAAGACCGACACTACGTTGTAGTATATTGAATCCGCAATCATCGTGTATAACCAATATATTTTCATTCTAGAAATTGAAAAAAAAACCGCATTAGGTACTTCTTATTAAAACATTTAGGCGGGTTTGTGATGACTCCTAAACTGACTCTAGGGAGGCCCTGCGGGTTAGGGGTTTAGAATATGCCCGAGGTAGGCATACCGGTCGTAAGAGGCGATTAATATGCACAAAGGTAATGACGTGCAACTCGATGGTTGATCTACGGGTATGATGCCTCTCACCTCTCAATACCCATCTTTTCCTTCCTTACGGAAGGAGGGGTGACAAGAACTAGGTTTCACTGGTCATAAATCCCCTATCGTTACCACGACAACAACAACAACAGGCCCTGGGGTGTTTGTTGAAAGCCATTATGAAAAACTAAATTTTTTTTGTCATATTACTTCTTTGAACAAAAGGCTTGGGCCAAATCGTCCGCTTTTTATTTTCATTAATGGGTGTGAATAGGATATGTTTAGTGCTTTGGATGCGGATATTGGGGCTAAGTCGTGCCAATAAAAATAACTTAGGGTTGGCCCTTACATTAGTAGATGCTGATTAAATAGAGTTATTCTGTATTTTAGGGGCTTGTCTATTTGTTTGTTTGTGTAACGCCAAAACTATCGACGAAGTCTAATGCATTATTGCCAATGTAGATGGTCCTTTGCCGAATCCGGTACTATCCCGAAGGTAGGGACGATTTGATTAACCACGTCGAATATTATGGTGGTGAATTTCAACCGTGCCTTAGTTTTCGAAAGAACCTAATTTTCTTTGCATGCTGCCTATTACAAGGCCAGATATCTTGGAATTATTTGGTAATATATAGTTAGAACGTTCAATACTTTACATATAAAGCTATCCCTTAACGTACACATAGTGGAGCCGTAATTAGAGCCACCCTACCACACATACCCTGTTCTAAATATCAATAATATATGTCATAAATTTGTAAATCAAACCTTTGGTATTTGAAGTAAAAGGCTCTCTAGAGTCTGTATCGATACTTTTGGATTTGCTCGCAGTATTTCAAAGAGCGTTTGAATGCGGGCTTCTGTAGCTTTCGAAACTTTATGCCCATCGCGATGTGAAAGCAATGCTGACCCTGATCTGAACACTTGACCCATCTTTTGTTCTTGGTTTTCTTCTGTTGACCGCAACCTTTGCTAATACAGAGCTTTCACAAATACAAGGCCAATATGTTGAATTCGTCCCATTTACAAGTCAAATTGGTTAAAATCCAAACGCGCAGCCTTTCTATTGTTGTTGCTTAGATTGTTAAGCAATGCGGATATTACATTTTTTAATAGAGCATATATTCCAAAATTTAAGTTAACAAAATCAGCTGGTTTGCCAAATTGTGGATGAAGGTTTGAAGATGATGCGATGCGTTTACTGGCAGCAGCTTTAAGGGCTCGGTAAGTCTTAGTAGTTGTAATTGTGTTATTTCTTTTTCAAACTATATATTTTGTTTTTAACTTTTGTTTTTTGTATTTTTCCTTAGTTGAATTATTTTATATTCTTATTGATTTTATTGGCGAAAATAGTTATACTCTCAAAATTTGACCTTTTCACGCAATACCAATACACACTATTGACGCAAATTACAATGGTTGCCAGCTCTTCACAGTATACACGAAAAACCTTTAAAAGGACTGGCGGAAACACGCAAACTTGTGCAGAAAAAAAACATATACAAGAAAAATGTGATAGCAACAGAAAGCGATAAATGTTTGGAGCTGGCGGAAAACAAAAGTGTCTGAAAATTGAAGAAAGAAAAAAAAAGTCGACACAGTGGGTACCCACCATAGTAATAGGGTAAACAATGGTACCCACTAGACAGGTAATAGTTAAATGGTTGGTCAGATAACCTCTCGGCCTGACAGAGAATGTCAATGATATATATCATTGACATTCTCTGCAGAAGGCTTGGCAATATCTTATATTCGGAACACTGCTCTTCAGAAACTAATTGAGAAAAATAAACAAAAAAACGAAAACGCAAGTCAGGCCGAGAGGTTATCTGACCAACCATTTAACTGGTACCTGTCTAGGACGGGACAGTCCTTTGCCGGATATGAACCCGATACTCCTTGCAGTACGTATCCGACTGCCGTGGGAGCGATTTGGTGTGACCTTCTGGATCAGTTCACCCCCTCCTTCCGTAAGGAAGAAGGTTGGTAATCAGAGGTGAGAGGCATTATATCCGTAGATCAACCATCAAGTTGCACGTCATCACCCTTTGCAGATTTTAGTCGGCTCTTATGACCGGCATACCTACAACGGGAATATTCTGACCCCCTAACCCACAGGGGTGGTTAAGTTGGTCAGATACAGGTGGTGCTTATGCCTGTAAAAAGCAAGCTTCATAGCTTTGAGCCCCATGGAAACACTATGTTGGACCCCAGCGAACTTTGGGGTCGTCTGTTGCGACAGGCATACCTTAACGCTGGCAGAGCCTAAACTCCTATCGCGCCCGCTACTCCGTCGTCGGTGCTTTGGAGCTTGTCTTACATCTTCCTTTCGTTAGAAAGGAAAGATGGCTAATGAGGAGCGTGAGACATCATATCCGGCAAAGGACTGCCACTTTCGACAACACTCCCTAAAACCTTCGGCGAGTGTTTTGGCGCTAACAACAACAACAACAACAACACTATATCCGTATCAGTGATGAATTAAATTTGTTTATTAATTATTACTGAGCGATACCAAGTCATTTCATGTTATAACTCTTGACTATACATGACGTACATCTCTCAAAGACTACGCTTCAACATTGAATGCTGTATTTGCTGCTTTTGCATTGACTTTTTCAAGCACTTGCTTCAATCCTTTACCCGGTCCACATTCGAATGTACGTGGAAAGTTCTTGCCCTGTTGACGTTCATACATCAAATGCATACTTTGTTCCCATCTTACTGGACTCACAATCTGAAAATGGAAATTATTGTACATATTAGTTTGTGCATTTAAATTAGGAAACTGACCTGTTTGGGCAGCTGACGTAGTATATGCGCTGCATTTCTATATGTCTTGCCGTCCACATTTGAGTATACGAGTATAAGAGGATCACTTATATGAATTTTTTTTAGAGCTTTGGCAAAAGGTTCAACGGCCGATTGCATAATAGGTGTGTGAAATGCGCCGCTAACTGGAAGCCTTTTCATACGTTTTATATTTAACGCCTTGGCATTCACTTCGATATATTGTAAAGCTTCCTGATGACCAGCAATTACTTTACAATGAGGATACATATAATTTGCAACACCACAATAAGGAGATTCAACGCCACGCTCCAAACACCATTGCTCAGCCATTTTACACACAGCTCCAACTTTGGTATCAGGTCCATATAGTATCAATGCCATTCCACTGGGTACCGCATCACAAGCTGCTTGCATTGCATTAGCGCGTATCTGAACTAAATGTACAGCCCTATCGAATGGTAAGGACCCAGCAAACACCAATGCTGTAATTTCTCCTAAACTAAAACCAGCTGTTGCAACACAGGTTTCAATTGATCGTGGACGTTCTTCTCGTAACTGTTCCAGGGCAGCTAAGGATGATACCATCACCGCCAATTGTGCATGTTCAGTTCGATTGAGTCTATCGCGTGGTCCCTCAAGGCATATCTTAAGCAAATCATAACCCAGTACTTGATTTGCCAATTCGAAAATGGAACGTGCTGAAGGAAATCGCAGCAATTTTGCAGCCATACCAACATATTGCACTCCTTGACCGGGGAATAGTACAATCGAAGTTTCTTTCGGGTCGATTTCGGGCCGCCTCATGTTGTCATCTTCTAAGGCACGCACCAAGTGCATTTGTGAACGCTTCTGTGATTTTTCGGTTATTGGTTCAGGTGCTGACTTACGTGGGGTGCTGACGTTGGATTTCGTATCGCTAACATCCTGACTTCTTAAACGTACTACTCCCGCTTCAATTATATTATTATAAGCGGTTTTAAAAGTCCAATTTCCTAAACCGACTCTTCTCAGCAACATTATTTATATGTTTTTTACACACCGGCAGATTGTCTAAATGCAACAGCTGATTAGCTATGGGGAGCGAATATTAATTCGCTGAACCATACGTGTGGGTAACGCATCACTGTACCTTGTCTTTGTACTAGTATTTATAAATGTGCCGCCCTTGTAGGCACATCTTTCGAAAATCAACAATCAAAGAACACAGATTGACGGATGACAGTCTTGTTTGAGGCATTCTCAATCACCGGTTACCACTAACCCGAAAATTATTTTACAGTCGGGGGAACGAATTATAACAATTAAAATACCAACTACTGCTAAGCAGATGCTTCTAAAATGTTCCTTAAAGGCCGTTTTCTTAATATGCGCTTTACGCTAGCGGCACTGTGTTTAACGGAGAATGAATAAGAAAATTAACTCTTAAGCCCATTTCATCGTTTCAAATTAATGCTATTGTCCGTGTTCAAACACAGATACAAATTGACGTCAAGGAGTTGATTTTTTGCTTTTTGTTGGAGAGAGGGCGACGATGGAAGGGGACGGGTACCGAGTTCCTGTGCTCGCGAAACACGCTTTGTGTTCAATTATGTTATGTTGGCCGCAGATTGATTTTGACATTTTCCTTCATACCTTTTTTTACATTCGCATGCACACTTATTAATAAAAGATATAAAAGTAATTGTAACAACAGATTTTCTAAGTTTATTTCCAAGAAAATAATACAATTATATTAATTTGAGCTAAAACACATTTTTTCATTCAAAATATTCGTACAACGCAGTAAAAAATTTCTTAGTATATACGAGTATGTATGTATTGAGAGAATGTCAGTACAAAACATAATAAACCAAAGCAATTCCTTTCCGTGTTTGAACAACATGGGAAACACTTGAGCAACACCAAAAGAGAATTGCCGATAAAAGCAACTCCGAGTTTCTCTGTTTGAACATGGACATTCGGCACTTTATTTGACAGATAGGCAAATGATTTTTGTCAAATAAGCTGCTAGCGAGAGTTACCTAGAAACATGTAAGGGCTGCTATATGATGATGTCCTATCCCCTCCTCTACATTGTTTAATTTTTATATATTCGCTCTAGTCCAACCCCGCCAAAACCTCTAGTTTTCTTGGACTTCCGTTAAAAGAATACAATGACGATTCTTAGAATGATAGTGCCAGTTAGGATAAATTTCCAGCCCTTAATGTATACATCCCGCTCACATTAAATAAAGGTAACTAGTTGTAAACATTATTGGAGCATTTTTATTCGACTTTATTGCATTGTTCACCCGTACTTGTTTGGCAAGTAAAGTAAAAACTACAACTAAAAACTTCAATTTAAACTGAAATTTACATTCTGCAGGAACTGATAACGTGTTATAACTGCTTTATATTCAATAATTTGCTTGTTTTATGTCTTCACGTTCAGTATTGCTGCATTTAAATTTCATTGTTTTATTATTGCATACAATTCACCCTGTGTGGTTTGTGTGTGTGTGCAGATTCGGAGTAAGTTGCGCTACTAGTAGACATATACTATGCTTTATTGCTATCCAACCCAAAGAGGATAGATATGTAAGCAAAGAGGATAGATATGTAAGAGACGTCAGTTCGCTACTCGGCGAATGTCAACATTTTGTTGATCGCTGCTTTGTGTGCTACTCGACGTTAGCTCTCAGGGGGAGTAGTTGTCAAACTCACGAAAATGTGCAAAAGAAATGACCGAAACCCTGAGACAAAGCGGGCACCAATTTTTTAGCAGCTTTCAGCGAGCAACTCGTTCATATTGCCGAACTGACGTCTCTTACATATCTATCCTCTTTGATTTCTTGATTTATAATCCTGAGTTCGCTCACTGTAAAGTCAAATAAACCCACGCACAGGTAATGTAACTAATAGCTAGTTTTATTTACTTATTACAATTTTAAGGGTTTGGTAACTTTATAGTAATTCACTGAACAATACTTGAATACAAACTGATCCACTTGCCTGGTTTGGTCACTGCCTTATATAGTCCGACAGGGTGCTTGCCCACGCACCGAGAACTTTCTTGGTTGTTCGTTCTTCGTGTTCTCGAAGGGTCGGTGTTATTTATTGACATCTCTTTGCCTTGTATTCGCAAACATTCGCGCCATCTCTCTTCCTCTTCCTTAGTGCACGCTCGCATGCATAAGCGTAACCAACGTTATCTCTGTTGTATATAACCATGGTACAATTAGAAGGTAAAGTCAACTCTAAAGCAACAACATATTGGCTTAAAGATTGTAAAAGCAACTGTCTGGTGTTAGCGAATGAAGGGAAGAGAAACCAGAAAAATGTTCATTTGTAAGAAATTATGTGGAGCAAGTTTGGTTTAAAAGTGATTAATATTGAATAATGTCGCCATATTTGCAATTATTTTCAATATAAGCGTTAGAAAAACCACAAAATTGCATATGCAAACCACGCTTGTTTACATTTTTCTGGTTTAGATTCTGCTGTTAGCATCTCCTTCTGACAATGTATACGCCAGTATGTTCTAAAATATTCAATCAGCTGATGAAATGACACAACCTTATTATTGAACCATGCATATAACTAGTGGTGGGAGTGTTATTGAGTTAGGGATTGTACATACTTGAGAGTAATCGCCACATTATGTAGCTCCTGTCACTGTTCTTTTGGTCTATAGTTGTAGACCGATCTCCGCCAACAACACAAATCTTTCCGCTCGTTTCTATACAACAGTGCAGTTTCGTGCACCGTAAAGTTATTTGGGATGATAAAAAGAACAATCCTGTTGCTATTCAAAGGGGAAACACTAATTTCATTTATTTCTATTATTTTTTTTGCCATGGTAAGACATTTAATTTAGGCCATATGTGTTACCACGACTGATTTACTTTACCAAGTTGAATGCCGTCATCTAGTTTTCGTTGCCTAGAGTCTGTCTGTTATATTTTTAGTTTGTTCTCTCTGGTGATTGTGATTTTGTTTGTGTCATAGTGTCTATTGTAATTTGGGTCAGTTTTTTAAATAAAATAAAGCAAAAAAATGTCCCAACGCATGATATGTGAGGTACAAAATGATTTGGCTCATAGCAGTGGGCATGGTATGGAGATCGTTTGGGACTCGTAAGTGCCAAATACTCCGACTTTTGTATGTATGTTCAAATATTATTTATTCCTTACAGCTTATCCGCCGATCAAGCAGCTATTTTAAAGGAGAAAATCAAAACGATATTACCAGATGATCACCAGTCTCAAAAAGATATGGAGAAAGCGCGGAGAAATCTCTTTCAAAACGTTTGGTCTCAACGTAATTGCCAAATTTATATATATATGTACAAACCATTTTTTTTATTAGGATTTATTGATTTTCAGGCAAGTACACCAATGGTGTGCTGCTTTCGTCTATTATTTATGTAATGGTGACCGAAGAAAAGGATCATGATTTGGCCAAGTACCAGACAAAATTTTCTTTTCATCCCTTAATACGCACTCGCAAGTGTTTATGTAAGTATACATATGAGTATACAGATACTGAACGAATTTAATTTAAGTTTATGGTTAACGGGTTGCAATACATCTCTAACATAAATTCTTTATCATACACAGAAGAATTTGAAAATTTATTAACATCAAAATCGATTTTCTAGGCCAAAATATAGACGTCCTTTAGCTCTCATAACAACTTTGGGTAATTGTTTCCTTTAGGAGACAACTGCTAAAACACGTCCAAAATTATTGGGAAATGTATCAAAAGACGCGTTTTCACCTCGGTAACAATAATCCGGAAGCGGATTTTCGAGTTTTTGTTTCAGTGAAGAGATATTTGCAATCAAAGTTGAATTTTTTCTGTCATTTTCATGTGGTTGTTGTAATCAAAGATTAAGGTGTACCGAAAAGTACAAAAAGTGTTTTGCGCAGAAATACTGTGGACCGCGTAGCCGGTGTTGGACCGGCTAAGGGTTATTTTTTTTAAGCGCGGCCAAAGGCCGCCTACGCAGAAAAGTGTTCTGCACATAAATACCTTGGATCAAGCCCCCTATTTGGGATCGGAACTGGGTCATTTTTGGGTTTTTTGCGAATAACTTTTCACTGAAACAAAAAATTTAAAAATCCGCTTCCGAATTGTTGATACCGAAGTCAAAACGCGTTGTTTGATACCTTTCCCGATATTTTTGGACGTGTTTTAGCCTTTGTCTCCTGAAGGAAACAATTACCCAACTTTGTATTGCTGCTCTTTTCCTCATTTGTCCTATGACTTCGCCAAACCTTCTGGTTCTTGTAACGGCAGTAAAGGTTTATTTCAATGAGTTGCTGCAAATGATTGTCATTTCGGGAACACATCCAAAAGCAGACTGATTAAGGGACATTGTTATTCATTTATATGTATTGCGCTGAGAAACCCGTTGAATCCCAACTCTTAACAAGAGTTCTCAAAGGCCGTTGTAAACTCAAGACACATGCACAAATTAGAAATGTGGGTAGTCAGTCTGTGGCATTGTGTAATGATGATACTTGCATTCCAAGATTATAATACAAGCATTATATTACCTAAATAAATTAATAATTATTAAGTATCCGGAGCAAAGCTATGTGTAATTCAGTCAACAGAAGTAATTTCACTATTTCACCGTCCTTGGCCGGTGCTTTACTAAAATATACTCGTCAATTATGTACTTAATCGATTTTCTTTTATATTGCAAAGCATCAAACAAAAGCTCTGGTTGTTGTATGATTTTTATTGATGAGCATTCACGCATTTATCAGAACTGGCAACAATATTTGAAAGATAACTTACTTCCAAGTGGCACACTGGTAGCACCAGCAAAAGGGGTATATACCTTAAACGAGTATGATGAGGTAATCCTGATACATTTCTGTTCATGATTTTACGTTATGCTTTTTTTTTCTTTTTCTTTAAACGCAGGTCGAACTTGAAATATGTGCCACAACTAGCACAAATTCTACGAAAACACTTGAGACTGCTATAGGTGTAGGTGGACTAATTTCGGGTACTGCACCACTTGCCCTCTCTATGATTATGCCCATTTCGGCACCCATTATGTTAACAGCAACTGTGGTATCATTGGCAACAAGTGCCTATGCCACAGTGCGATCTGCTACACATTTGAAAGATCGCTATAATCATGGACAATCTACATCGCTCGCTGATCGTGAAGCTCGAGGAAAATGGTTAGGTGTAGCAGGTGGAGTTGTTGGAATGGGTGCAACAGGAGCTATGAAGGCGTTAACATATGCCAGTTCGGCTGGTAAAGGAGTGCCTTTAGTAAGTAAAATAAATCTATTTAGAACATATGTACTGTAAACTTTGAATTCCACAACCCGACAAACCCTGCGACATTCCTGCGGGTTAGGGGTTCAGAATATGCCCGAGGTAGGCATACCGGTCGTAGGAGGCGACTAAAATCTCCTTCCAACCGCACAGCTAAATCGCTTTAATTTAAAATTGGGAAAATAAATTTTTTCGTTTTTATCGAAAATGCCGATTTTGTGCCGATTTGAAAAAAATGTTGCTATTTGAAGTATCGACATCGATCGCGATACAGAGTTCTATCGCACCGGAATGACCCGGGTTTTTTCACCCGGCCAAGGGCTGTTATTTCAGTGTAACCCTGTCCAATCTGGGGCAGGGCGAAGCACTGTTAACAACAACAACAACATCGCGATACAGAGTAAACCCCCAGTATATCTGCCGTTATTAAACTTTGAAATAAAAAGAACATACATTTTTCATTGGCGATAATACAGGATACAATTTTTTCAAAAAATCAACGATAGGCTTTTATTGTCAATAGCGTTGGATTGTCAATATCCACTAAATAATATCATTATTGATCAAATTAAATTTGCACAACTCCGTAATCCGTTTCAAAATTCTTACCCAATTATAAAATTCAGTTGGGGTTGAAAGTTTTTTTTTTTTTAATTTTCTGAGAATTAAACACATTACTTTCTCTCACGGCGGTGTGTAGAAATCTCCACTTTTTTCATTAGTATCTAAAGAACAATTTGGCAGTTTTTACTGCTCTACTTTCGCGTTATAGTCGCCCTTTAATTTCAGCATTCACAAAGGACTTATAAGTATACCTGTTGAACCTCATACAGCTAATGAAGAAATGCACGGAAATCCTTAGCATAAAAAAGTTATTCCTACGGTGTGAACATGTATCCTTACATATTTTTAGGTAGCAAAAGTTGCTGTTGGCGGTATAAATGTCTCCTCACTTGTACTCTCTGGTACGGATATAATTAACACTATTCATGACTTATATTTGGTGAGCATATATGTACATTAGTTGATTGAAATAAGTGACAAAAATTAGTATAGTATTTAAGGGGGTAATCGCCTTATACAACAGTGCGTGCGATTTCAGCAATCGGCTTAGGCTGCACGTTGGAACAGATATACTAGCTTTTTACGCTTATTACATACTATGCTAAAGTTATGACTACAAATACATATTTAATATAACTTAATTTGTACAGACATACGACGACGGTCCAAGTAGTTTAGATATTCTGCAATTAGCATCTTCCTTATTGGTTTTCACGCACTCAATTAACAACTTGGCATTGGTTTCAAAAATTCCAACCCGTGGTGGTAGCGCATCATCACTTCGCAGTGCCATACGCAAACAGACCAGGTTCATTTAAAGATTACGGTTATGAAATTTAAACTATATAGAAATGTTTATGTTCACAGAAAATCGTACGAGAAAATGTCAAGCGGAAGCACTCGATTAGGCCGAAATTTAACAAACATGGGTGTCATACGTATTGTTAATAATATTCCTTCCAAAGAGGCATTTATACAACAAATTCGCACGCTATTGGCTAATGAAACCGCTGGAAAAAGTTTTGGCAATGCAATTAGTGTAATACCATTGTTAGTCAACAATACAGCGGATGGTGAATTAAATTCAATTAAATTACTAGCTTTAGCTGGTTTCAATTTTGTACACAATATATTAAATTCGGATAGTTTTATCGATTTATTGCAAACAATGGCAACATTTATGTGTGAGAAAAGTTTTTATCTATTATTGAATTTAACTCGTACGTTTTTAAATGAATATGGCAATAATATAACTAAGAACTTAAATACATTCATACCGACTGAGAAGGTCTTATTTGAAATGTTTATGATATGTGTCACAAAATATACGAATCTCAGTTATGAATTACTCGGAAGTAAGCAAGTTGAAATACTTGATAAATTAGAAAAATACTTCTTTTCGTTAAATCCAATCGATTGTAATAGTAAACCGTTAAGTTGCAAATTTTGTAACGGTTATTATTATGTAAGCGCTAGTAAATGACTAAATAAAATATAATAAATAAAAATAAAAGTTATGTAAACTAGTTATAAATTCTAATATTTGAACATTATGGAAACGATATAAATATATATTCTTTTTATTGCTTTTGGCCCAACTGATTTTAAATTGATTTAACTATAATTCTGTTTATTAAAAGAAATTATTACGGGATGTTACGAATTCTCATAATATAGTATAAAGTAAAATATGAAGAAAATACAATATTAATTTCCGGTTTCACGCATTATATTTGACACAAACGATTTTCACACTAAAACTATGCTACGCTAGGAGCACAATAATGAATATTATATTTTCTTAATCTCGTTGAGGAACAAATAAGAATGGTAGGTAAAGCGTCTTAAATCGTTCGCACGAGAGTCCTGATTGTGCCAGTACCCGAACGTACAGGACAAGCAAATGAGAAATTGCACTTGAATAAATATATTTGTTTTTAAATCCTGTTAGAAATTTGAATGGATACGTACACATACACTGCTAACAGCAGGGCGGTATGGTGGATGACCTAGAACGTGGCTTCGGAGAGGACGGTGCCTACAATACCCGATTCCAACAACAAAATGTATATACCGAAACAATAAGCGTCAACAGATGTGTTTTAATTTCACTGTCATTATAATAGAACTTTATTTTATATTTTTAGCCTTTTAGATAATATATTAAAATAATAAGATATTTATTTAACTCTTCTCGTCGCGTGAGCGCATTCTATGCACAAAAGCGACACCCTTGTTCTTACGGAAATTTTCAAACGGATCGTTCATATTAATGCCAACACCCTACAGAAAGGATGAAGAAACAAAATAAAAAAATAGTTTAGTAATGCAATAATTGACCCGTTCATGCACAGTGTATCATTATTATACGTCTTTAGAAACAGAGTCAAAACTTTTATTAAGTGTAGAATCTTATACAGTCAAATTTCGCCTCTGCCCGAAAGATTTAAAGCGTATCATATATGACACATTACACAGAAATATGTTAAGCATTTGTAGTACCTTATACATGTCTATACGATCGCGTACTTCACCACCTGATATCGGCTGATCGATACCCTGTTGCTTTGGCCCCAAACCAGCACCTGAGCCAATCCAGCCCATTTTCTTGAGCATTTGATGCCCTTTATTTGATTCTTCAATAAACTCATTCTGTTTTGGAAAACTTCCAGTGCTAAATTTGAGAAGTAAATAGAAATATTTATGAAAAAATACTAAATAAAATTAATAAAAATACAATTTAATACATACAAAAAACTAGGTGGTGTAATTGAACGTTCCCGTCGAGGGTTGCCACGGTCTAGTCGATTATCACGACTAGTACTAGAAGAATCCCTTTCACGTTCAAAGCGTTCACGCTCAATGCGTTCACGTTCCATACGTTCACGTTCCATACGTTCACGTTCCATGCGTTCACGTTCAATGCGTTCACGCTCAAGGCGTTCAAGTTGGGGCGATCGTTTAGGTGAACGACTTCGTTGTTTGTTGTGACGATTGTTGCGACGATTGGAATTTGATCGTGGCGGAGCTGGCGATCTAAGAGGTGATCTCGATTTTGAACGACTGCGGCTTTTTGAACTGGGAAAATCAGTATACAAATTAAGTGAATGCACTATTTAGTAATTTTTTTATAATTTGGGTTAAAAGCACCGTATTCTAAACTGTGATTAAAAAACATTTACATATATTTAGAACACAGGCAGGAGGGTCGAAGCAAAATATGACATCGTTTAATAAGTAAATAAGGGGCAGAGCACGATATGGCATACTTTTCGATTTATCGCTGGTATTGAGCAACCTATTAGAATATAGCATTTTTGGAACGGGTTTAATCGCCCAAAATAACCTATGGGCATACATTTTTGAGCGTTCCCACACTGACGATGCGTTCCTGAATTGACGATACCACCGTTATTCTTCTAATTATTATTAATCGAAATGTTAATCTGTTTTATTTTGTTAAACATGCAAGTATACCTATCTCTTTTATTAACTATAATTTTTAGTTAATCTCAATCAGGGGGAGGGGGCAGTCAGGGCAATTTCCCTGGGGCCCGGCAAGGCAAAGCAATATTGACAGTACTCTAATCAGGATTTCAAAGAGAAAGAAACGCGAAATCCTCGGGGCCCGGATCGGCTCTCTGCGGCCCTGATCTCAATACATTTTAAAACGAAAATATATGCAGATATATATATGATACGTTAGTAGTTATTTAAGTTTAAACCATCGAAACTAGTTTTTAGCTCAACCGAATTGCATTTTATGGACTTCGGAATTGATATTTTAAGCATTTTTGTTATGATTAAATTTAAGTAAAAATATGTTTAACGAATATTTTGAAATGGGGCGTCCAAAAAAGCTTTTGTTAATCACAAAATGAAATAACCTTTGTCAAAATATACTTTCTAATTAAAAATTTCCACCTTCATGATTTGGTTAGGGGTTCTTAAATATGCCCGCAGTAAGGTATCGTAATAGCCGACTAAAATCCACGACCCGATTGTTCATTATTTCTGAGTATTTTTGCGCTAGCAGCATACTACCTCTCAAGCACTTCTCAACATACATATATATGTTGCACGAAACTGGATATTTAATTCAAAATGACTACCGAAAGTTTAATTTATTAATCTAGAGGACGGAGGAGCCTAGTGAATATTTGGCTTTTCTGGTACTATATACGCATATAGGCATATGGGAGCACAGAGGTCTTTGTTATAGTAATTATTTTAAAATTATGCTTACTCCACTGCTGATTAATAATTAAGTACTTAAAGATGTTACAAATTATAAGTGGGTATTTTCACTTCCACACAATTGTGAAGTTTTTAATTTTAAATTACTTTGTAACGGTTTTCCGTAATCGTTTGTCACATTTGCTTTATAAGCAAAATTTTTGTATACATCTACTCTTAAGAATCTTTTTTCAGAAAATAGTTCCGACACAACATTCTTATGGAAACACAATGGTTTTTACATTGATAGTTAAACTAAAACTTACCGATAGCAACGTTTGCTCAGCTTTATCTTTTTAGGTTTCTCCAAAATGATGGGAGATGGTGAGCGCGTTTTTTCACGTTCACCTTTTTGTATTTCTTCTTCTTTTTGCTTTTTCGCCGCATTCTTTACCTTGTAGTACTCATAAAGACCCAACTTTTCCCAGCCCTCTCTGTGTGAGGAAATATAGACAAGAAAAAACAGCATAAAATAAATATATTACTTCAATATTGTCTTTGGTAGGATCAGTATTAACTTACGTATCACGTGGACGATCATGTGTGGGCGGCGCATAGAATGCCGCCAAAGCGTTTGTTAAGCGCTCACTTTGTGGCGCGGGTGGTGGTAAACGTATATCTGCGGGATCGAGAGGTTTGTAACTATAATCATCCAGACGTATCAATGGCACCATCAATCCCGCTGGTAAATCATAATAAGGCGCTGATGGCAATTGTTCTTCCATCTCCATTTGTGGTAGCATAAAGCCCATGGGCGGTGGAATCTCATTATCAGTGTCTTGCATAAGATGTGGCAGTAATTGTGTTTGTGCCAGCGATTGTGCCTGCATATCTGGAAGTTGTATTTGCTGTTGCTGATGTTGCACATTAGGATCTAAATTCTGCAGTTGCTGATTTTGTTGATTCAACACAAGTTGTATAGCTGCATTTAATGCCAATACATCAATGTTAGGAGTTGGGACATTAGCATTTGAAGCATCAATGTTGCCACTAATACCACCGCCAACACCTCCACCTACACCCACTCCAATGCCAGCACCAACACCTCCACCAATACCACTTGTGTTGTTAACAGCATGTGGAATGTTATTTACTTGCTGTCCAAATTGCTGTGACATACCAGCGGCTGGCATTTGATTGCCAACGTTACTGGCAGCACCGCTTGCGAAACCTGGTGGTGGTCTTGACATGTCGGGAATGAAGAAATTTCCTGGACCCTGTTGCTGAATTTTGTCTAGCGTGAAATTGTTATTTTGTTGCCCACCACTTGTTTGTTGTCCGAAACTCATGTTGTTATTATCAAAAGGTTGTTGTTGCTGAAAATGGTGTGCTCTATTGCTGTTAACACCAGCGCTATTATAGTTATCATCAACCCCTGGAGGTTTTATGTTAGCATCGTCATTGTCGTCTGGCATGGTAATCTTTTGTGCCATAAGAGAAGGAATTTTTGGCGGTTGCTGTTGCTGTGGTTGGGGTTGTGGAGGTAATTTGGTCGGGGTAATCGGCAAGATAGCAGCCGCATTTGGCAAAACTGTTGCCAACATCTGTTGTTCTAATTGCTGTTTTTGTTGTTCCAATTGTGTTATTTGTTGAGTGGCATGCTGAATGAAGATTTGATGTTGTTTCTGATAGCTGGGAAAAATATTTGCAGAAAATGAGATGAAGAATGATGAATGAACCTTTAAATTTATAGTTACACGTGTACAATTTTTCTTACTTATCAAGTGTGGTCTTAGTAGCTTGCGCAAATTTCGTAACAATATCTTGGTGTAAATTCTGTAGATTTGTTTTGTATTCTTGCATTGACGAATCAGGAGATTGTAGCTTCGATATTACGCATGCATCGAAAAATTTCGCCTTCGATTCCCACAGTGCTAATAGTTTTGTAAGTTTAGTTCTCTGTTCTGTACTGGCGACTGTCGAATATAAATGTTTGTAATGAATGAAAAAAAAAGAAATTACAGTTTATAAGTTTGAAACAAAATTAAGCAAAACTTAGTAAAACTTACTTAAGTCTGCGCTACAAAACATTGGTATGACCACATTTTCCAAATTATTCTTCAAGTCATGGGAATTTTTGCGTACGCTGAAAAATCGAAAAATAGTTTTAGCAATATTTGTTACCAATAACAAACAATAAAACGTGTTAACAGCTTGATTTTTTATTTTGAACTTAATATTTTTAGGTATACTAAAGAAATTATATATTTAAATACTTTTTAGAAAACTTTTTATCAGTATTTTGTTTTTTAGTCCAGGCGACAGATAGAAAAAATCAATACCATGGATTGAAGAATTGCAACTGCTATTAAATTTTTCACAACGTTAATGTTACCGAGTTTCGTTCCGGATTGACTGATCACAAAAATATTTAAGACACCCGCAAGAAACCTTGAAAGGATTCATTCGGATATATGCAATATCAAGGGGGCATACTAACTGAATATTTCATACTGGATATCTCTGAAATTCTGTAGAGAGGTTAATCTTTAACACCTCCAGAGAATTGACCCCTGTGGGTTAAGAGTTTAAAATATGCCCGAGGTAGGCATATCGGTCGTAAGAGGAGACTAAAATGCACACCTCTCATTACCCATTCTAAAAGGTTGTACTGGTCATTTCAAATCGCACGACAGTCGGGCATGTACCGAAAGGGAATACTTCCGACAACACTCCCCAAAACCTTCTGGGAGTGTCTTTGTCGGTACAAAACAAACTCTGGAGGATGTATTTCATTGAGATTAAGGATATTTGTATACATGGACCTTTCATCGAGATGAATACAAGATTAGAAAAGTGGACGATGGAGCATCCACATGTCTATATGATTGGTTGCTGTGCCGATCAGGAGAGGAAATATCCCCGAGCTCAAGTAGCGCTCTGGGCGCCATTTTGATTTCTTACGGAACCATCCACTATCAGGATGTTGCTGTTAGTTTTGTTGATTTTAGGGTTTGTTTTAGTTACGTACAATCCATCCGGTTCTGTTTATGTATTTGCTTACTGTCCCTTTAAGTTCTGGTATTATGTAACTGCCCAGAGTTGCAATCCTGATGTGGTACTTCGGCCTCCGTTTTTCAAATATGGACAAGACAAATATGGCTTGGGGAGGAGAGGGATGAAAAAAAACAGAAGGATGAAAGAAAGGAAGTCATTCTTCGTCCATCAAAAAAAAAAGACATAAACAAAAAAAAGAGTACGAAAAGGGCTGTCTTCGACTGTGCCGAAGACTTTATACCTTTCATGAATACGCACCACGGTTTTAAGTGTCCGATCCTTACTCACAATTAGCACAAACTCTGCAAAACTGTTAATTTAAAGATACATAGCCCAAACTCCATTTATCGGAAAAATCGATTGTATGGGAGCTATATGTTATGTTGGTCCGATCTAGGTGATTTTCACTACACACATTACATATATAATAAGTACCAAACCTGCAAAGTTTTACGTTCCTAGCTTTTTAATTGCAATATTTATAGCCCAAAACCCATTTATCGAAAGTATCGATTATATGGGAGCTACATATATGTTATGTATGTTGGTCCGATCTGGGTGATTTTCACTACACACATTACATGTATAATATGTTTTATATCGAAGCTATTGATTGTATGGGAGCTATATGTTATGTTGGTCCGATCTAGCTGATTTTCACTAGTCACATTGCGTATGTAATATGAACTAAACCCGCCAAATTGAAAGTTCCTAGCCCTTAAATTTCAATATTTTAATCGGAACAATCGATTGTATGGGAGCTATGCGTTGTATTGCTTCGATCTTGCTGATTCCGACAAGTGATAAATCTCATGCAAAATGGCGGCTCCATACCAAAATTCATCGAGATATCTCAAAAACTGAGGGAATAGTTTGCGTTCAAACAGACTGACGGACATGGCTAAATCGACTCAGCTCATCGCCCTGATCATTTCGGCATACTTATTGGTGGGTCTATCACTTCTTCTTCTCATACTTACAAATATCGGACCATTTCATGTTCATGAAAGGTATAAAAAATGCTAGGTGGCGTTGGAAGCGGATAGGAGGGATTACAAGACCTAGTAGGTTGTACTGGTCATACCAAATAGTTCCCGCGACACGTACAGGGTTTATAGGCGGAAAAGGACTTGCACATCGGCAACACTCCCCAGGACCTTCGGCGTGTGTTTTTGTCGCTACTCGAACACACAAAAATCATATTTATAATCCAATCGGGCTCAGACATGAACCGTAGAAAAGGTAAGCATGAAATAAATTAAAAACGACCAGCCAAGATCAAAAATTCTTGTTTGTGGTACGAGACGGGCTATTTTCGAATGAGTTTCAAAAACGCGAGTTCGATACATTTCATGAACTGAGATAGGGCGCTTTTGAATCAAAGCAAGGCTGAAAAGGTTGTTCTTGAAACACAAAATCGGAGAGCATTGCTCAAAAATATTTTGAAGTAGTATGATCTTACTCAGCCGTCGATTAACACTGTCTATATACATATAAATATAGAATCAGATACAGTTCAAATATAATGGGTTCAATACAGTTCCTCAATCCATTATTTGTAGTTACTGCCACCTGGACTAATAATAAATTTATGTGGCTTTCTTGCAATTCACTTTATGTAGGAATTATTTTAAATTGTTTAGGATGACTGTCTTATTTTTTATTATTTATTTATTTTTAATACTGTGCATATGGGCAAATCCCTGTCTCATAGGAGAAAATGAATTTTGTATTAAAAAAATTAAGCCATCGGTAAGCGAGGTATATTGATTAGGCACCTCGCCACGTTCTCTAATCTCTAACGTAAAGGGACTCAATTCACTAGTTTTATAATCATTCTGGTGTCGATTACTGGGTAGTTTCCTTGAAACAACGAATATTACTCTAATGTTAGGGCTGTTTTTTGGATTTTCTTAATTTGCATGAAATTACCAACTTTTTTAGGCTAAAGCATCTAGAAGCGATGACAATAGATATCCTTAAGAATATGGTATGGTCATGCCTATGGATTAATGGCTATGAAAGTTCAATTGCAACTTAATGCACTGAACCACAATTTTCACCGCAATGGGGATACTATTTTTTTGGATTTGGCCATCCTGGGGTTTTTACAATCCCTGGACACCGAAATAGCGTATAAATAGCTTGGGAAACTATCAGACCTTAAAGTATATGAAAAATAATGAGACTTTTTACTATAAAAAAGCATAGGATCCTAGGATTTTGACAAAGCAAATGGAAACAAAAAACCTATTCTCAAAGAAAGCAGAACAATAAGAAGGTTTAACAGCAAATGTAAGTGGCCGCTGTCAAATCGATGCTAGGTAATGCACAACTGTACCTGCCCGTAAAATGCCGAAGTTCACTGTGTTGCAATTGAATATTTATAAAAAAAAATTATCGTCGAAGTTGAAAAAAGGTTTAATTGTGTATATCAAAATTAAACAGGTTTAAAAAACGCGAATTAAAAACAGATTTGTGAATTACCTACCCGCGAATTGATGATTAACTGTTTCCAATATTCGTCGCGTTGAACCTTCTTTATGTTTTCGTTCTTTGCTACATTTCAAATTTACAAATTGGGAACCATAAAATACATGAAAATACCAGAAATCAATACTGTACTTTTCAGTGTTACTCTCTAGCTTCATCTTTTAGTTTCAGTCAGTTTCGCTAGTTTTAGTCAGAGAAGTACGCGATTAGACTTGTGGATATGCACATATGCCATTTGAAATTATTTATTTAATACAACATAAGCCGCTGTTCTTCTGACTCTTTCAAATGCGCGTCAAAAGAACGAAGCCTATTCTACGCTTTATAAATAAAATTAACAAAAAAAAAATTATTTTCACAACTTACCAGTGATGGAGTATATCATTTACTAAATATATAAGATGCAATTTTTGTTGAAATGTTGAACCATTGACCAAAGCCCTAAAAATAAATTTACAAAGATATTTTCTGTGCTCTTGCCCACTGTAGCTTAATTGAACTCTAGAAAAACTAATTTTTCTTACGCGTACAAACTACTATAAATTACATAAGAAATGTAAATTTCAGACAAAAAAAACACGAAAACTTTCGCGTTCCTTTTTGTTAAACAGTGTAATTACTTTTATGCGCTTGTTTTATTTTCTTTTGAATGTACAAATTATGTATGTAATCACAAAAATTTCGAATTTATATTATAAATGAAAGAGTTTAAAACTGTTTCTGGTGTGTTTTGGCCTACCCCATCATTATTTTTCTTCGGTCTCCTCGAAATATTTTTGTTTAGGTTTTGAAGTTTTGGGGATAAACATGGAGACCAAAATACATGTGAAACACTTTCAAACTACTTTAAATTATTTTTGCCGTTGTACCATCTTATTAATGAAATCAAATATAAGGCCATATTATTGACAGTCTTAATATTTTGCAAAGAGGCGAAATAACAATATTTATGGAACAGCAGGTAACCAATTCACGCAGAGCTTAAAATGAAATAACGCATATGTATGAAATCTGAATATCGTCTTTAAAAGACATTGAAGGTCCATGAAGTTATTTACACTTAATTGGGGTAGGACGGTTGGGTTATGTACAGCGGCTGTATACTGGACAGTAAGCTGTCGTGGAACTTAAGATAGAAAAAGCGCTAAGAAAGTCCCAGTTGTAAGGTACTGCCGACGGGGTGTTTAAGCTATAGCTGGAGCATTTTCGCTCATGACCTTGATATTAGTTTCGATCGGTATTGACGCTAAGGGCTCGTTGCATTCAACACCACAGCTCAATATGATGTTCAGCAATGATAGTAACTTTACTGTAAAAATGATCGGTATATAGCATGTTCTTTGCTAATTGTGTCTTGGCCATAGGGCCTTTGGCATGACACAAGCAACCCGTATGGTCCAAAAGTTAAAAAAAAAAATCTTGCAGTGAGGGAATATTCTCAACTCGAAATTTTATTTTATTTATTATATTATTATTATAGTGAATAAGAGACACAGGCGCGCTGCAGTAAAGTTTAAGCGCAGTAACTATTTCACTAACCACTCAAGGTTCACGGATAGAGAAATTCCATTTCCATTACCATTAGTTTTTGATTGCTTAATGGAACTTAAATTTCATATTTCCACTGAAATCCATTTTAATGGATTTTGGATTTCGAAGCTTCTTAAAATAAAAGTAAAACAAAAAACGTGTTAAACATTGCATCGACTCGGCCTAAAATTTTCTCACCTCCATGATCTTCTCTTACTTACAGATTGCTATGATTTTCTTGTTAGAAACAGTGCCGACGTCTTTAAGAAAGACTAAGCCAGGAAATCTAATTGAGGCACAGAAATACTCTGATTAAACTTGCAAATAGAAATAATATTCGCGGATCTCGGAACTCGTTCAAACACCTGTTGTTTCCGTGGAAATTATGCAGTGATCGTACCTTATTGTGCGCATTTCCACAATGGACTGTACACAGTTCCCCAGGAATAGTAAAACCTTTCCATAAGCTTTAGAAATCATACTAGGTTCTTGGAAGAGCCTGTCTCTTTCAAGATAGGCATGCAAGACGTGTTCGTGCCCGTGGAATGAAGACCTTGCAAATCACAATAATAAAAATTAGCCAAAGGGCGATGATCAACACAGCATTTAGTCATCCTTTGGGCAGGTGCTTCCCGACCACCTGGAAAGTTTATGGGCTTGCAAAATGTATGGAATCGACTAAATAGAACAAGTTCACTCGCTGCAGTCCTCCGATAGTCAATTGACGCCTTGTTGTTGTTGTTATTAACAGTGCTTCGCCTTCGAGGTGATTTGTTACGCGTTAAGTCAAAAAAGTACTGAAGGCATGATTTTCTAAACGAAGCTGCATTTAGGACAAAAATGCTCGAGGTGAAAAGGTTTAGACCAAAAGGTTGACATGAGTAACCTTAAACAAAGTTAAACATAGTTATCAAATAAAAAGTCACAAAGACGGTATTGAAATAGTGATCTTCATTTCCAACAATTCAGGCAATTCAGACCAAAAGTTCGATTCGGGTACAAACAAAGCATTCGATAAGATGGATAGGAATGGAAAGAAAAGCTTCTGGAAAACTTTTTCAAAATTAATTACAGATGTAACGATGTTTCGGCAGGGCAACGTCTGAAACCAAACTTTCCAAATCAGAATTCTTCCAAATAAAAAAACCCTGAAATTAAAAGGAATAGCTATAGGTACATATGAATGTCAATAATATGGCCATTAGTGTTTCGTTTCTATCAATTTTTTTTTTTCTTATTATAAAAATATAAGTTAAATGAGCCACGATTGAGGGAGCAAGAAATTAAATAAACATATATACATATATTTGTTTTTGTGAATGTTAATAAGGGTCAGGCAAATGCTCTCCTATTGTATGTATGTACGACTTGGTCACCACGAGTGGAAGAGAAATTTGTTTATGAGTTAATAAATTAATTAAATTTAATAATTGATTAACTGACGCATACTTTTTTAAAAGATATTGTAAAACAACATTGCTTTTTGCGCTGTCGGATGAATGCTGTAATATCCAGTTTTTGCCTAAAATTGCAATACCAAAAGTGTTACTTTATTTTGTTAACATTTTTACATAATGTAATTTTAATATATTCCTATGTATAACTTATAATATTTAGTAGAAAATAAATAATGACTTAATAGATTTCAAGTCAAAAAACGAGAATTTTAAGAGTTGTACTTTCAGAGTTGGGCTTTATACTAATTAACAAAGAACTTGAATAGAATTATTTTTCTAAATTAACAATTGGTAAAATCAAGAGAGAGGCACACCTATGCATAATTTATTTTGTTTTGGGCTGCGAGAGATTAGACTGATGATCTAAAACAGCTTAATGTTGCTTATATTAAATATGTAATTGTCAATGTGTGACAACCCAAGAAACTTGTAGAATTTATGTAATGTGTGCTGCACCCCTGTTTTCGTCTCGCTTTGCTCCATTGTCCTCCGGTTCCGTTATAATTGAAGTTATAAATTTAAGTAGCGAAAGAACGGGAATCATTTTATACCTAAGTCGCCATCAAATTCACTTGGAACACGCACAGCAGGCGGGAGCGAAAACTGGGGTAGTAACACAATATATGTATGTAATATAATTTTAATGTTTTAACTTTTAGAAATAAACTGCTCCTGCTGCTGCTACTGATAGTGTTGCAAGCAAGTTCTTATCCAGCTCCTGCCTTTTATTGCGTGTGACAAATTTATTTCCCAACCTTTGAGGGAACGCCTGCAAATATACATTTGCAACACATTAAAATGCAACGTTCGCCGGTACGTCGCAGCCAACGACTACAACCAGAAATTGCAACGCCAGCTACTCAAAACATAACAAATACGACAAAATCATCTACAGTGAAGTCAAACGCCAATCAAGTAGCTGGGGAATTCAGCTCTCCAACCGCCACCACTCGTCCCGCCAACATTACCGCCACCACCGCCAACGTCGTTGCAGTAAAAACCATTCCTTGCGCCGCCAGTTCAGTAATGTCAGTGTCAGATAATACAGTATACAATATAATCAGCCCAGCCCACCAGGTAAGAGAAACTTATGCACAAAATAGTAGTGCCCTTGCTACTGCCTCAGCCAGCGGATCAGCCACCATGAGCATTGTCAACGCCTCTGCCAACCTCGCCTCACTAACGCCTCTACTAACGGCGACTTAATTAACGCTTATGCCAACGCCGGCATCGCCAACTCCACCTCAGTTTCCTTTGCTACGGCAACGCCCATTTCCTCTAGGGCATCTAGTTATGATGCATACAATATAAATTTACTCCTGAATATGCAACGACAAATTTTTAGGTTAGAATTTAAATTGAAAGATGCTGAAGCCGAAATTGCTGAAAGTGAGTGCCAACGTTTAAGCTCAGTTTCGTCGCATTTAACATCGTCAACTGCAGCGCCGCCTCAGTCAACGTCGACCAATAACAATGTGCAAAGTGCACAGCAAAGCTGTCCTGTCATGCCTACCGGGTCAATAGGGGCACCGCCAACTACCGCCGTACCGTTTCGTGGCAATAACATGCCAGTACACACAGGTGCTTCATTTTATAACGAGTCACTAATTGAGCACCCGACGTTGACTGCTACAAATTTAACGGGCAATGGTTCCTACGGCCCCAACTCAGCTCCGGCCCAGGTTAGTAAATATCGGCCTATTACTTCGCAAATTGGACGGCAAGATCATGTGGAAGCAACATGGTCACAAGCCTATCAGCGTAACGACGTATTAGCCGCCGCTTCAGGTATATTACCTTCACTAACCCACGGCCCATCAACCACGACGTCAGCTCCAGCAGTCTCCATTAACTCTTTACAGGGTCCTCGAAAAATGTTAGATTTACCACAGTTCTCGGGGCAGCCAGAGGAATGGCCCATATTCTACGCTTCGTATATTGAATCGTCCGCTGTATACAATTACTCAAACTTTGAAAACAATCAGCACTTGAACAAATGTCTCAAGGGAGAGGCAAGGGAAGCTGTTAAGTCTTTGTTGATACATCCTAACAATGTCAGCGCAATTATAGAGCAGTTAAGTTGTAGGTTTGGTCGTCCAGAACAGCTAGTTCGTAGCCAACTTAAGGCAGTGCGTGAGGTTCCATCTATTTCGGACGCAAACATCTATAAGCTTATCTCGTTTGCAACAATTACAAAAAATTTGAGTGTTTCTGCAATCAATAAGTGAAGACAAACATTTAATGAACCCTACATTATTAGAAGAGTTAGTCACAAAACTTCCCTTTAGTAAACGGCTAGATTGGGTAAAATATTCAGCTTCAATTCGGCCACACCGAACTATCGTTAATTTTAGCAATTGGTTGTCAGAGGCAGCAGCTTCGTACAAATGGTTCAAGACCACAAAATTCGAGAAACGAAACGTGGGGCGGTACTACATGCAGCGGAGGGTCCACGGGTCGTAAAATGAATTGTATGCCAGAATGACCACAGGGCTCTTGAGTGCCGTCGTCTATTCGATGCAACCGTATCCGACCGATGGAAAATGGTGAAACGACTACATATGTGCTTCAGTTGCCTTCAACCGGGACATGCCACTAGAAATTGCCATCGTCGTAAAGTATGTTCAGTCGAAGGGTGCTCACGTTATCACAACCGACTGTTGCACGATGGGGAGATGGATCCCCCGGTCGCATCCGCCTCTGCTTCTGTACGCCAGTCCACCAGCAGCTCCGTTCTCAACTGTTCAGTTCATACCCATGGAAAGTTGTTGTTTCGCATAGTTCCCGTTACACTATACGGTCCAAATAAACATATTGATACGTACGCACTCTTGGACGAGGGATCATCAATAACGATGATTGATAATTCACTAGTGCAAGAACTAGGTTTAAAAGCCCCGCAGCGCCAGGTTGAAATACAGTGGTTCGGAGGGAAAACAGTCAACGAAATGGCAGCTATCGGTAATCTCAGGGTCAGTGGTTTAGGTATGAAGAAGCGCCGTTTACTTCGCAACGTACACGGTGTAGCCGATTTTAATCTACCTACGCAAAGTCTTAACTCGAGGGATATATCAAACGCCACCGCCTTTATAGGAAAGATTCCTTTACAGCCGTACGGAAACGTCACTCCAAAACTACTCATCGGCCTGGACCACTGCCACTTGGGACTGCCCACAAACCCACTCGTAGTTAACCAAAACGGACCGTTTGCTGCTTTCACGGATTTGGGTTGTGTCGTGTTTGGACCTTCGTATGACACGCCACTGAGAAAACCATCGTGTTTACACGCCAATACATACGAACATCAGATGCACGACATGATAGATTGTTTTAGCATCGAATCATTCGGAGTGAGAGCCGCACCACCCTCGGAAAGCGTAGCCGACGTAAGAGCAAAACGGATTCTCGAGGCTACGACGGAGAAAAAGGGTGATCGATTTCAGACCGGTTTATTGTGGAAGAATGACATCGTTAAGGTACCTGAAAGTTATAACATGGCGCTAAAACGTTTGATAAACATCGAGAAGCGTATGTCCCGTGACCAAGAGTTTGCCAAAGCTTACCGAGTTAACATAAATAGCTACCTGGATAAAAAATATGCGCGTAAGTTGCAGCCTGACGAGATCACTGAAAGCAATCCGAGAACTTGGTATCTCCCTCACTTTGCGGTATCGAACCCGCATAAACCAGATAAGTTCAGACTTGTGTTCGACGCCGCAGCAATGTCCACCGGAATATCACTGAACTCACAACTCCTCAAGGGCCCGCAACAATATCGACCGTTGGTATCTATTTTATTTCATTTTCGACAGAATCCCGTAGCAGTGTGTGCAGATATTCAGAAAATGTTTCATCAAGTAAAGGTGCGGCCAGAAGACCGATGCGCCCAAAGGTTCTTGTGGCGTGATCACTCCAGCCAGGACAAGCCCCATGTGTGAAAGACATTCATAGGGATGCAGGTTTCAAGTTTCGAAAATTCAGATCAAACACCCCTGAAGTAGTCACCGCCTTAGCGGGAGAGACATCTATGGTGTCGTTTAGGTCGAAGGAGAGTATGGAGTCAGGGAAAGTTTTAGGAATGATGTGGGAGCCGTCAAATGATCCCTTCACCTACCGTTTAGAGTTCCACAGAGTCGATTATGTCGGGCATTATGAGTGGGGACCGAGTCCCCACAAAACGAATATTATTGAGTGTAATCATGTCTATCTTTGACCCCCTGGGATTTATTTGTCATTTTACGATATCGATGAAGATGCGAGAAATTTGGAAACTGAATTTAGGCGGGGACGATCCAGTCACGGAAGAAATTAATACAATGTGGAATCGATTTCGGAAGCAGCTCCTCAATATTGGCGAATGTAGAATACCGCGGCATTACTTCAGAAACGGAAAGCCAGAATCTTTGGAATTGCACATCTCTGTCGATGCCAGTGAGGATTCGATCGGGGCAGTAGCGTACTGGAGAGCAGAGAGCGCAATCGAAGCGCACCCCTTAAGCTACTCACTACTCCTCGGTTAGAGGTACAAGCCGCACTGTTAGGTTCGCGAATGAAGACGACCGGGAAAAACACTGTGGAATTCAACCGGTGTATATTTTGGAGTGATTCAAGAACTGTGCTCAAGTGGATATCAAGTGAACATTGCCGTTTTAAGCCGTTTGTTGCTCACAGAATAGCCGAAATTAGGAACGTTTCGAAGCCCTCGGTTTGGAGATGGGTTCCGACGACGTTTGCGGGACCCAATTTTTTGTACTCAGACGAACAAAGTTGGCCGTCATGATGCAACATCTGACCTAAATAATTCAAATTGTGATCAAGAAGAGCTTCGGCCAAAATATGCGTTCCTGACAACTAAACAATCTTTAATAAACTTTGACAGATTTTCATCATTTAAAAAAGCATGTAGAGTAGTTGCCTGGATCATCCGATTCCATACGTGCGACCATTCACTTACAACGGTTTGGATTACTTTGGCCCAGTAAGCGTAACGATTGGACGTCGAACAGAAAAGCGGTGGGTAGCACTATTTACGTGCTTAACCGTAAGGGCAGTACATTTAGAGCTCGCCTACGACCTATCGACGACGCGTGCATTATTGCAATGCGGAACTTCATGAATCGAAGAGGTGTGCCAAAGAGGATTCGATCGGATAACGGAAAGAACCTCGTTGGCGTGGCTGGGGTGTTGAAAAGAACGTCTGACGTGTTCGACTGCCGTGAATTGCAAAATGAGTTAGCAGGCAGAGGTGTTGAGTGGACTTTTAACTGTCCCGAGAATCCCTCGGAAGGAGGCGTATGGGAACGAATGGTGCAATGCGTAAAGCGTCATCACACGATAAAGGAGTTACCCCCAAAAGAACACACGTTGAACAGCTTGCTGGTTGAGGCTGAGAATGTGGTGAATTCGCGCCCGTTGACTCATCTACCGGTGGGGCTAGATCAGGATGAGCCTCTTACGCCGAACCACTTCCTGTTGGGCGGTGCAAATACGGCACAAACACCAAGTTGCACTGATCCTTCCGGGACGATATGTTCATTACGTAAACAGTGGCACATAGCTCGCCAGATGCGAGATCGGTTTTGGAAAAGGTGGGTGGCAGAGTATTTACCAACACTGACCCGTCGGGCGAAGTTGGGTTTTGCCAACGAAACCGCCTGAGGAAGGAGACCTTGTATTTGTTTGCGACGCCAGGCAGCCTAGGAAAGAGTGGAGGCGTGGTCGGATAGCGAAGGTGTTTCCGGCAAAAGATGGACAAGTGCGCCGTGCGGGCGTCTTAACCTCAACTGGAATGCTTAGTCGGCCTGCATCCAAACTAGCGAAACTGGACGTAATTGGTGGTGAATCTGAGTTAATCCACGGGGGTGGGGATGTGAGAGATTAGGCTGATCTAATACAGCTTAATGTTGCTTATATTAAATATGTAATTGTCAATGTGTGGCAACCCAAGAAACTTGTAGAATTTATGCAATTTGTGCTGCAACCCTGTTTTCGTCTCGGTTTGCTCCATTGCCTTCCGGTTCCGTTATAATTGAAGTTGTAAATTTAAGTAGCGAAAAAACGCCATCAAATTCACTAGGAACACGCACAGCGGGCGGGAACGAAAACTGGGGTAAGTAACACAATATACATATGTATGTTGAGATCTGGATGAGACACCGCTCCCTGCCGGCCTTAAGAGGTGGACCGCTAATTACCTCAATGGTCGACAGGCAACAGTCAAATTTAGGAACAAGAAATCTAGACCACGAAGAATAAAACAAGGGGTGCCGCAAGGTGGTGTTCTCTCTCCCCTCTTGTTTAATTTCTATATTTCGAGACATCTCCGTAAGCATTACGATGAGATCCGGCATCATTACTCTTTGCCGTTGGATCTGCGGAACCATAGACGGGCTCTAAATGACCTCCACACTGAGTCGGTAGACAGATCCCTCAGATCTCGGCCTGTGAATCCCGTTATTAATACTCAACCACCTGAATTGGCTGAAGAGGAGCGTGTACTTCCGAGGGAGACTAGAGTCATACTAGCACAACTTCGCTCTGGATATTGTAATAGGTTAAACTCTTACTTATGCAGACTGAACCCCAACATACCAAATACATGCCCTGCATGTGGTATGACCCCTCATGATACCATACATCTCTTTCCCTGTTCAGTTGAACCCACTCTTCTAACACCCACATCACTCTGGTCCAACCCTGTGGAAACTGCGCGTTTCCTCGGACTTCCGTTAGAAGAGCCTGATGACAATTTAGAGTGATCGAGCCCATTGGGCAGGGCGAAGCACTGTTAACAACAACAACAACAACATATGTATGTAATATCATTTTAATGTTTTAACGTTTAGAAATAAACTGCTTCTACTGCTGCTACTGATAGTGTTGCAAGCAAGTTCTTATCCAGCTCCTGCCTTTTATTGCGTGTGACATGGGCAAATACATATTGGAAAGACTTTTTGCTGACCCCTCTCAAATTGGTATATTGTTGTTGTTTGATTCCTGATTTGCTTTTTGCAAACCAGTTTTAAAGCTTCAAATATTTCGCCACAGACAGGGTTTATTTGTTGGAAAATTATTCTACCCGAATCGTTTATGTAGGATCAATAAGAAAAATTTAAAGAGAAAAGAAATGTGTTTCTAAAAACCACTGCAAAAATTTAAAAAATAATCATCTAATAAAATATAAAAATAACTGAACAAAAATTTTGCAAGTGAACCACCTAAAAATATTCATACACTTAATACTACGTTAACGAAGAAGTTTCGTCTGGTTTGTAAGTATAAATATAAGAAAAAAAGGGACTATGATAAAGCAATAACACTAAGCAGGGCTTGGTGGTCGATCCTGACAGTCAAAGGCGTTCGGGCTCAACTCCCACTTCCGGGGGAAAAAACCTTTGAAGAGGTGTAACGTGATATCAACGAAACAGCCGCCAGTTATCGCTAAAAGGGATGACTGAAGAGATGTGCTACAAGACGCCCGAAATGTAAATGCTGACCGTATATATTATTATAATTATTTATATATTGCGCCCCTACACGTTTTTTGGGTCTACATATACACTTATTACTGCGCCATCTTGCCAAAAACATGAATTTGCAGGTTTGAAAATTTTGAGTTAATGGGTTAACTTCATTAAAAATTCATTCCCTGTTGTATATTAAATGCTAAGTACCATGCATAAAGGGAAACCAAACTATTTTACAATTTAAACGTAAATGGAATTAGAATGTGATCTGCCCAATTCACAATAAAGGCGCTGGCGAAAAATTTCATTGGAATGTTCATAATTAGTACTTCGTTTATTTGAGAATATACGTTAAAAAAGTTTTTTGGAAGATTTATGGTCCTTCCCACGATGCCAACGGCGAGATCCCTGCGGGTTAGAATATGCCTGTGGTAGGTATGCCTATTGTGAGATAACCCAGAAGGTTCCACTGGTCAAACCAAATACCGGAGCGTACTCCCCAAATCTTCGGAGTGTTTTTGTCGCTTAAAACAGCAAAAACAATAACATGCCAACGGCGTGTATCGGAAAATAATTTAACCATGAGCTGTACGAGCTTTAGGCAGATATGCGATTAAGTTTCTTATGGCTTCGTTAGCCTAGGAGGTTTTTCTATTACACCGCACTTCGGCAGCAGAGGAAAGAAAACAGGTAAAAACAGTTGCAGGATGACCAGGCTTCCCTTAGCATGGTATTCCCAATTATTATCAGTTATCGGTAAAATAGGATGACTTGCGTGCTTTGATACGCAACGGCCAAAGTCACAGACGTAAGACGTGAGTTCAAAATTTACTAATTCATCGAAAGAACTAAACGTTTACATTTCATTTCCTAATGTTTTCGTTTTTAAACATTCATGTTTCAGACAAGACGCTTCCAATAAGCATTTAGTCATTTGCCCAACTCTGAAAACATTCTATGTAGAATTTAAAATTTGAAAATTAAAAACAAAAATTCGATCGTATTTACCTCCAGATATGCTATCCTTGGTACAAGACTCAATTATTGGCTGCAATACGGCATCATAATCACGCAACACTATGCCATTCTCTTCGGCTTGCTTCTCCAATTGTGCATTTTGTGCTGTTTCAATTGCATCTTCAACTTGTTTCGCTTGTTGTGTCATCATAGCCTAAAGTTTTTGTGGGTGTTAAGTTTTTAAAAGTTTTTTTGCGACGTAGTACAGAGACGACCAGTGAGCGAGCGAGCGATTAAGTGAATGCGAACCACAACAATTTCAACGCGAAATAGGTTTTTTTTTTGATTGAGTTTGTTTGTCATATGAAGTTTTTAAAATATATAAGTAAAGCAAATGTTTAAATATAGTACATAAGATATGTATAGGGGAAAAATTTAATTTGATATAAATATAGATTAACAATAAAATTCGTATGAAACCACCACTTCTAGTCAGAATTATAAAGAAAAGTAACAAGGGTTTAACATAAGGCAAGGAACCAACAATTTTTACATGTGTAACATCCGACGAGATATCAACCAAGAGAGAAATGTTTTTAAATTATACGTTTCCGCGACAGTTGCTACTAAGCAACGAAACGACCCAGCTCCATATTCAGACAAGAACGTTTACTAAGGCATCGCTTTTCAAAAACAAGAGCAAAGACGTATGAACCAAATTGGATTTGATGTAGAAGTGATACCTTAAGAGAAATGGTACTTAGAGAATTGCTACTAAAGTTTTGGAATACTCGATACTAAGAAATATTACTGATTGGCTTTCACTGATGTAGCTCCAAACATGTGCTTTAAAGGCAATATGTAAATTTCAATCCAAATAAAATATCCCAGCAAACAAGTAATTCGGCCGGGTCAATTACTCGAGTTTTACCCGTCAACGGCTGATAATTCAGTAAATAACCAACTGATTTATTTAAAAACAAGGGTTCATTCTTTTGAAATACAGGCAATAAAATAATAATACGAATAAAGAGAGAGATCATCCCTCAAGGTAGCAAACACATTACGTTGCCTTAAAGATTTCTTGACCTCCCGAAATTCGTAAAATGGCAATTTAACCAGGAGCAGTCTACGAAAATCGTTTGAGCCCAAGTAATCCTGTGTTCAAAATTTGGCAGTCGTAGACGAAGCGAAACAATTCTTTAAGAGTTTTGTTTATTTTACTGTTTATATTTAATTTTAATTATTTATTTTTTTAACAATTAATAGTATGTAAATGTGTACAAACAGTTTAAAAAGTTTTCAAATGGAGATGGGATATGCTGCAACTCCAAGCTCGAAGTGAAATACTAATGAATATATGAGTGGTATTTACCATCAACCATACTCGAGTTGGTGTACAAACAATGCATAGTTTTCAGTTGTACTTAGGACGTGTTTTCAAGTTTTTTTTTTTTAGTTATCACTGCAATTTTCATGAAAAGTGAACCTTACACCTTTGCGCCAAAAGCCAATGGTATATTCATTTGTCTATATTTGAGTTGCATTACAGTAATTTTTATCAGATGTATGCCGTCTTTTGTCTTCGCAGCCATGCCATAAATCCCTATATTTTATGTCTGCGTGTACCCGGACAAGGTTGCGACTTTGTATACGTATCAGCGCTGAGCCAATTAGCTGAAATTACCAACAAGAGAAATATATAGCTTTATTGGAAGATTTTAACTTTGCACTTATGTATGTACTCACTTTTAAGCCGCATGTTGCAGTTTTAGTTTTCACCTAAATGTGAAATTCTTTTTTCTTTAAACTTTTTTCATATAAACCGAAGTGCATTAAAATCATTAAGCAATATCTAATAATTGTATACGTATGTATGTACTATTAAAGCAAAGCCCTAGGTATTCATACTACATTTAATACCCCCTACAACCTCATCACTATTTAACACTTAGCAATTGGTTCAAGAGATATATCCTGATGAAAATTAAATTAAAATATTAAAAAAAAGAATTACCGAATGTTGGGCGGAAAGATTTGATTCCGATTGATGTATTTGCTCACGTAAAGTGTTTTGTTGTACATTAATCGCTTCTATTTGTCCAGTAAAATTGATAGCAACATTGGTAGTATTATTAGCAGCCGGTGGTGGTGGCTGTTGCAAGTTCATATTGAAATTACTACCATCATGAGTATTTTGCGCTAAACTTTGTGCTTGTGGTATATGAATTTGGTTCGGCGGGGCTTGCGCATAATGATGAGGCACTGCAGGCGAAGATGTCGACTGTGCTTGATGATGGTGCGCCATATGATGAGGAGGAGCTTGATGCTGTGCCTGATTCGGCTGATGCATGTTTTGCTGTTTCAGATCTGTAACATAAAAACAGTACAAAAATAAATATATATATAAGTATTATCAATTTTTCCAAACATCTTAAGTAACCCTAAAAGACGATTCTGATAGATGCATCAGATTTGTCATATTGCTAGTACAAATCTGATGCCCGATTTGTTCTACGCCCTGATGACCCCTTCAGATATCGATCGGAAAAGAAATCGCTGGGTTTAATCTGTCTATCCCCTACTCGAGTCACTCTGCATCAACTTGCCATTACTCGAACAAAAAAAAACAATAACATCTGATATGGGTGTTTAGAATATGCCCGGGGTAGGCATACCTGTCGTAAGACGCCGCACCACTCATTACCCATCTTCCGCGTCATTACGGGGTGATATGTCCTAGAAGTTTTGCACTGGCCATGTCAAATCGCTCCCACGATATTCGGCAAGTACCGCAAAGCAGTACCAGGTTCAAATCCGGCAGGACTTCCCCTTTCGACAACACTCCCTAAAACCTTCGGAGTGTTTTTCTCGTTAAAACAATACCATTGAAATTTTAACACTTTTGTTGTTAATTTGTAGAGTCCGACTGGCTAATCGGCATCGGCATCGGCATCGGCTGATGATGTATTATATGAATGCTCATTACCATATTAAATTAATTTAGTATAAAACTTCTTGAGACTGATCAAAGATCTCGGAAACGTCGTCATACAATAATTTTTGTAAAAGATAAAATAAATTTTATGTTCCGTATTTGTATTTTGTACATAAAGGTGATGCATGTAGTATTGAAATTAAAAGGAACATCGTTCGACGAAATAAGCTGTGATTTTAAAAATTTTAATTAAAAATATAACGAATTCCATAATAGAATCCACATAAAATGAAATTTCAAAGTTTTCTCAAAGTTCAGGAAACTTTAAAAAATTGCCACCAAAATCTTAAAAATGTTTAGCAGAATTCCTCGAAAACTTCTGACTACGCAGATCTATGGACCAATAAATTTTAGTACAACACGTACAAGTTAGGACGCGCTCAAAAATTTCCCTGAATTATCAGAATTTTTTTCATCAAGGGTGTTGACTGATTTCTTCCATATAACGAATGAAGAAAAATTCATTTTGTATGGAAAAAAATACCCAACATCCCTGACAAAAAAAATGCTAAAAATTCAGGGGAAATTTTGAGGTACTTCTAACTTGCACATTATTATGCTAAAATTAATTGAGCTATAAAACTGCGTACTTAAAAATGTTGTAAAAATTCTGCGCAAAAATATTGAAATTTGATGTAAATTTTTAAAATTGCTCTTTGTGTAAACTTTGAAATTTCTTTTTATTTTTTCTGTTTTAAATGAAAATTATTAAAAAAACAGCTTATTTTTATTTAGTCGAACGATATCAAATTTAATTTCACTACTATTATATTGAACACAACCGTATGCTTACAATTATAAATTTTTATTTTTAAATTTTTTAATAGAACTTCATTTTTAGGATTATATAAATACAAAAAAAAACTGTGTTCAGCAATCCTATGTTTTGACCGATTAATCAGAATTGGCATTGAACTCTGAGAAAAAAAAAACACGGGCGGACTCTATTAATTTAATGTTTTCCTAGCCAAATTACCAATAGCTGTTCATAAAAGAACAAGAAACCCAAATCCAGAAAGAAATTTCCCTGAATCATGTCGAATGTTTTACAGTTTTAAGGCCAATGCGTTTTTCTTAATACCAGTTATTATATTCCCATAAATTATTTAAAACAATGTAGGCTTAGTCATTCAATTTCTTGAATATGGTGACCCTGGCAGTGGTTTAGCAAACTTTTCGACTGGGTAATTGTTTCCTTTAGGAGACAACTGTTAAAACACGTCCAAAAATGCCGAAAGCAGAAAACTACCCAGGTCCGATCCAAGGTATTTATGTGCAGAATAGATTTCTTGCGCCAAGCTTCTCTTCCAATTTGTGGTGTGCCGATTTTTGAATTTTCCCTACAAATTGGTGGGACCTACAGTTTTTTGCCGACTCCGAACGGCATCTACAAAGGAGACGAATTTTTGTTGAGAAGCCTGTCATGGCAGAAATACACTCGGAGAGTTTGCCAAACCACTGCCGAGGGGCGACCCCGTTTTGAAAAACTTTTTTTTCAAATCACTTTTGATGTTACCTGTACCAGGGCTCGAACCATGGACCTTCGGTGTGGTAGGCCGGCAACACTCCCTTCACACCACGGCGGCCGCCGCTTGTTGATACCGAAGTCAAAACGCGTTGTTTGATACCCCTCCCGATATTTTTGGACGTGTTTTAGCAGTTGTCTCCTTAAGGAAACAATTACCAATCTTTAATCTGGTAATTCTATACGACAGCACGTAACTGCTAATATACGTCGAAAAATATCGGGAAAGGTATCAAACGACGGGTTTTAACCTTCGCACCAATAATCCGAAAGCGGAAATTCGATATTTTATGTCTGTTCAGAGATATTTGCAATTAAAGTTGAAATTTTTCTGTCATTTTCATGTGGTTGTTGTAATCACAGATTAGGGTGTACCGAAAAGTGAAGAAATGTGTTCCGCGCAGAAATATTGTGGACCGCGTAGCCGGTGTTGGACCGGCTAAGGGTTATTTTTTTGAAGCGCGGCCGAAGGTCGCCAACGCAGAAAGGTGTTCTGCAAATAAATAAATTGGATCAAGCCCCCTATTTGGGATCGGACCTGGGCAATTTTTGGGTTTCTTACTAATAACTTTTCACTGAAACAAATTATTTAATTTCCGCTTTCTGATTATTGATACCTTTGGACGTATATTAGCAGTTACGTGCTGTCGTATAGAATTACCTTTAATCTACATTTTGTAAGTCTTTATCGATATAAGTATAGCAAAGCCGAAATTAGGAATATTACCCCCGCCTTTTTAGCACACAATCAATCGCAAAGTAAACCCTAAACAGAAGGTAACAACAAAAAAATGCATTAAAACACAAAATCAAATATCTTACATGCTTGCTCGGCGGCCACTCGATACTGATAATAACTGGCAAATTCACCTCCATAGAGGAAATCAAATTTTGGATTACCATGCTGCTTTTGTTTGGTGATCATTTCGAATTCAGGTCCATTTCGTGCTACAAACTCAGCCAATTTGTCGATAATGTTCCGAAGACTGGAATCTAAATTAAAATAAAAAATATGTAATAAATAATTTTGATTGCAGTTGACTAGTGGACTTCGTGCAAAAATTTAACGTTTTTTAGGCACCGGAAAATTTTTTTTCGCAAGGGGTTATATGGCCACGAACTCACAATGCAGATTACAACTGATTTTTTTAGTTTCGCTTAGTATGCTTACCACGGGGAGGAGGCGGGGAATCCATCATTTTGTGTTATATGTAAAATATATAACTATTGACAATATATTTCACTTTTTTATATATAATTTTCTCACAACTTTGTGTGCACTACAATTTTTCTTTTGACGCCATGTTCAATTATCATACCATTTTGACAGTTAAGACCAAAACGGAAATGGAACTAGTACAGGGCTATTGTGCGGTTCAAGTATTCTCGTGTTAAAAAAAATTCTATACGAACCCATATAACTGCTAAAACAAGTACAAAAGTCGGGAAAGGTATCAAGAGACGCGTCAAGGAATATTTGTAATCAAAGTTGAAAATTTTCTGTCATTTTCATGTGGTTGTTGTAATCACACATTTCGGGTGTTTCGAAATGTACAGAAGTGGATTTTTTGCACAATAGGCTGACTTCCTAAACGTCAGTTTGCAATGCAAAACTGCAATACGCAAACCGCTTTTGCGATACATTGCATAACTCGTTATTTTCTTTGGGAACGCAACTTGTCACTTTTATTAACTTATTTTAATATAATATAGAATGTAAGAAATTTTTTAATTTGAAATGAATGATTTACATGGAAATATGACTACTTACGCTTCAGTTTCTCAATTGCAATATATATGTAAATATGAAAGGCATCAACAAATTTTGTGTTGCGAAATTTGCGCATCTGATGCCCTCCGAGAGCTCCTAAATGTGTGCAGCAGATTTTACGATTGGGCATCATCGACTTTTTAGTTTAGTAACATTTGACTTTGTACTCATGCAAAGCACTGACGTTTAGGAAGTCACCATATTGTGGATCGCGTAGGCGGTGTTGGACCTGCTAAGGGTTAATTTTTGAAGCGCGGTCGAAGGCCCCTACGCAGAAAGGTGTTCTGTGCATAAATACCATGGATCACGCCCGCCATTCGAGATCGGACCAGGGTTATTTTTTTTACTTTTGCCAATTACTTGTTATTGAAACAAAATATTTGTTTTCGAATTATTAATACTGAGGTCAAAACGAGCCTCCTGATACCTTTCTCGACATTTTTGGACGTGTTTTCGCACACGGTGGCGGTCGTAAGCAAATATCTCACTCTGTTCCAAATCTTTTAAAGCCGCATGGTTTGTACGACTTCCGTTAGAAGATCTTGATAACAGTGATTGGTAAGTAAAGTGACAATAGGCAGGGCGAAGCATCTCTAACACAACGCCAACAACAACTAAAGTACTAAAAAAAACATCCAGATTTGTATAACCATCTGATACAAGACTTGGACAGCACAAGTGAAAATGGAATCAGGCAACTAATTCGATTTCATGATGTTCCCGACTGTCCCCCAGCCCAAAATCTTAGGGGTGACTTTCGACAACATGCACAAGAACGATCTGCTGCCTCATAGGAGCAACAGCGGGGGGCCGCGTCAGGTTATTTGTCTAAAACGTGTTTTTGATTCCCGGAGAAGGCGTATTGATAAATTTCCCCTGATGCAGCGGTTGTCTTTTTCAAATTTCTCCCTAAATATCTCAGATTTCTTCCTATAGATCATACACATTAAAAAAAAGAATATCAACGAATTTGGTTGTTAGTTATTGATGATAGAGGAAATACAACCTCAACTAAGTAAATTAAAAACAAACCTTTTTCCATGTGCTGGTATCTTTTATTGGAGGACCAAGACTGTTAAGCTGCACACCAACCTCTTTTCAGAAACTCTGCACATTCTCCTTTAATGTTTTTGGGAATCCTTGTCCAATGTCTCTCCAGCATCATATCCACAAGTCCCTCGTATTGCATTCGATTTGTTACCGGTCGAGAGATAGGCAAAGTATATTATTTATTATTTTTTATCGTTTATCAATAGAATACACAAATTAAATATTTATCCCGAAAATTTTTTTTTTTTCTGTAAAATTTTTCACAAAATATGTCAAAGTTTCGTTACCGACGTAAATAGTGATGCATATTGCATGCATATCTGAAGAATTTCTTGATTTACAGATATGATGCCTTTCGCCTCTCATTAGCAACCTTCTTCTTCCTTACGGAAGGAGGGGGTGAGATGGCCTAAAAGGTTCAACTGATCATACCAAATCGCTTCTGCGACAGTCGGGCACGTACCCGACCTTCAGGAAGTGTTTTTGCCTCTAAAAACAACAACAACTGAAGAATGGTCAAGTAAAAGTACCTCCGTACCGTCAAGTCGCTTCAAGAAAAGAAAGAAATCATGGCGAAATAAGAAAAGTGGTCGTACGGTGTTTGCTTTTATTGTTGAATATATTAAGATTGCCAATTGGTTGTCAGTTGAATTGGTTTGTTTACAAATAAAAACAAATAATTATATGTTGAAATGTTTGCTGCCCGGATAAGATTATAAGGCTTCGCGAAATTTTGAATTACACAGTGCCTCAAGATGGAAATTACACATTGACTAAAATCCCCAAAAGCGTAAAGTTAATAAGAGCTCAAATTTTTAGGCGGTGGTGATTTCCAGCTTCTGTTATTTTCAAAGAATTTTTTTGGGAAAATAGTCTATAATTCTCTGCAGGATACAACATGTGACCTTTGCGTATACATACGCACCATGGGTAAAACAAAATCAAACCGATTTGCATAGGCACACATCTGTGACGGAAATATTTTTTTCTTCTGCTAATTCAAAGATGTTGCGGCGGTGAACCTATATTGGGTTGGCATTTGACATACGTTTTACCGGCCCCTAAATGTACGTATTCGGTGAATACATTTCATAAGCTTTTATTACTAAATATATACGCGGCGAATTTCAGCCAATATATTTTTATTATCAAATTTAAATGTTTTTAAACAAACATAAAAGTTTTGTAAGCAAACAAAAATATTTTGACAGCAATTTGACAACCTTAAAATGAAACATGCAAACGTCAGTTAATTTTCCACCACCTTTATAAATTATGCCTTGAAAGAAATGTAATGGATCATGAGAGAACTCAATCGATTTATTTGGAATTTTGTAGTGAATTTCGATAGAGTCGATAGAGATAACAACACTCTATTACAATTTCCCCGCCGGAAGTTTTGCCCCTGGTACAATACAAGGTAAAGTCAACTCCATAGCACCAACATACTGGCGTAAAGATTGTCAAAGCAACTGTTTAGGGTAATTGTTTCCTTTAGGACACAACTACTAAAACACTTACAACAATGTCGGGAAAGGTATAAAACAAAGCGTTTTGACCTCGGTATCAACATCCGAATGCGGATTTTCGATTTTTGTTTCAGTGAAAAGTTATTCGAAAAAAACCACAAAATTACACGGGCTCCAATCCAAATAGAAGGAGTGATCCATGGTATTTATGTTTAGAACACCTTTCCACCTAGGCGGCCTTGGGCGGCGCTTCAAAAAAAAAACAACCCTTAGCCGGTCCAATACCGGTTAAGCAATCCCCAATATTTCTGGGTAGAACACACTTCTGGGTAATTGCTTCCTTTAGGAGACAACTGCTAAAAAACGTCCAAAAATATCGGGAGAGGTATCAAACAACGCGTTTTGGCTTCGGTATCAACAATCCGAGGTATTTATGTGCAGAACACTATTCTGCGGCCTTTGGCCGCGCTTCAAAAAAATAACCCTTAGCCAGTCCAACACCGGCTACGCGGTCCACAGTATTTCTGCGCAGAACACACTTCTGCACTTTTCGGTGCACCCTAATCTGTGATAACAACAACCAACTGAAAATGACATTGATTGCAAATATCTCTTCACTGAAACAAAACCTCGAAAATCCGCTTCCGGATTATTGTTACCGAGGTCAAACGAGTCTATTGATACCTTTCCCGTCTGTCTCCTAAATGAAACAATTACCCACTTCTGCACTTTCGGTATACCCTATATCTGTGTCTGTAACAACCACATCAAAATGACAGAAAGTTTTCAACTTTAATTGAAAATATCTATTGACAGAAATATAAAATCGAATTGTTACCGAGGTCAAAACGCGTCGTTTGATACCGATCGCGACATTTTTGGACGTGTTTTAGGAGTTCTCTCCTAAAGGAAACAAATACCGAAAGAAATAGCACGAGTGCTCAAGAACTCGAAGTCAAGAGGAGATGGCGATACATAACGCCGCCCTCAGTACTGTTAACAACAACAACCGACCATCAGGGAGCACAAAGAGTGAACAACCTACAGAGTTCTAAATGATTAAAGTAGCACCCTGTCGGACTATAAAAAGCAGTAACCAAGCAAGGCATAATAAATCTACCTACTTGACTTTATAGCGATCGAATCCAGGAGGGATAATTAAATTCCTCGCAATATTGTGGCGATTATTCTCAAGCATGTACCATCCCTAACTCAATAACACTCCCACCACTAGTTAACAAACAACTGAGATAACGATGGCTACGCTTATGCATGCAAGCGTGGAACTAGGAAGAGGAAGAGAGATGGCGCGAGTGTTTGCGAATACGGTGCAAAGAGGAGATGCCAATAAATAACACCGATCCTTCCAGAACACGAAAAGCGAACAACCAAGAAAGTACTCGGTGCGTAGGCAAGCACCCTGTCGGACTATATAAGGCAGTGACCAAGCAAGGCAGACAGATCAGTTTATTTTCAAGCGTTCAATAGTGAACTACTGTAAAGTTATCAAACTCTGAAAATTGTTTTGCGTTTATTACTAGTAAATAAAACTAGCTATTACTTACATTATCTGTGCGTGTGTTTATTCGACTTTATAGTGATCGAACCCAGGATTAATAATCAAGGAATCATCGAATTCGTCACAATATCGACTATTTTTCGAAAAGTTTTTCAAAAATACCACTATCGATAGTACAATTGATTATTTTGCAGTACTAATAAAAAGTGGGCTCGTCTGTCATTTATATAAATAACTGGATATATACAACTATTTTGCAATATTACATAAAATATAAAATTTTTGTTTAAAACAATGATGTGAAAAAGTGGTACTATTATTAAAATTTGATAGACAAAATTTAATAGGTAAACAAGTACCGAAATAATAGTGCTGATCCACACGAAAGTAATGAATTCGAGCAACTCGGGACTGTGACAATCGTCAGGTAATTTCAATGGCGTAAATTGCATAAATTTAAGTTATGATTTTGCATTGTTTGTGTGTAAATCGTATCGTAAGATATAGGTACCTGGTGGGCTCGTGTCACCAATAAGTACAATTTGTGTTGTGATGTTTGGGGAGGCTGCTGATGACGTCACAAAACTACATAAGTAAACGAACGATAACATAAGGGTGACGTTTGCAAAAAGGAAACATTTAACAATAACTGGGCAAAGTATATAAACGATTTTCCATTCCTTCTTACGCCAGCTGTCCAGACATCTGTTATTAGTATCGGTAATTGTTTACGACCGCCACCGGGTGCTAATACTCATCCAAAAATGGGGACATGGGTATTAAAAGACGCGTTTCGGTCCCAGTAATAAGAATCCGCGGAAACTGTTTTCTTTAGGGGTAATTCTATACGACAGCACGTAACTGCTAATATACGTCCAAAAATATCGGGAAAGGTGTCAAACGACGGGTTTTAACCTCCGTATCAATAATCCGAAAGCGGAAATTCGATATTTTATATCTGTCCAGAGATATTTGCAATCAAAGTTGAAAATTTTCTGTCATTTTCATGTGGTTGTTGTAATCACAGATTAGGGTGTACCGAAAAGTGCAAAAAGTGTGTTCTGCGCAGATATACTGTGGACCGCGTAGCCGGTGTTGGACCGGCTAAGGGTTATTTTTTTGAAGCGCGGCCAAAGGCCGCCTACGCAGAAAGATGTTATGCACATAAATACCTTGGATCAAGCCCCCTATTTGGGATCGGACCTAGGCCATTTTTGGGTATTTTGCTAATAACTTTTCATTGAAAGAAATTATTTAATTTCCGCTTTCGGATTATTGATACAGAGATCAAAACGCGTCGTTTGATACCTTTCCCGATATACCTTGGAGGTATATTAGCAGTTACGGGCTGTCGTATAGAATTACCCAATAATCCGGAAGCGGATGTTTGATACCTCTCCCTATAAAAATAAAAATATGAAAAATTTGAAGAGGTATTACACAATTATTGTAGAGGTGTAAATATAAGATAATCCAAACCCAAAGCATATATACAAAACCAAATGCAATGTAACACATAAAATAGTTAAATTATAGTATTTATTCTGATCTCATAGATTTAATCTAAGTCCACAAGACTGTAATAAATAAAATAATAATAATAATATATTTTTGGACGTGTTTTAGCAGTTGTCTCCTAAAGGAAACAATTACCAAATATTTTAATTATTTCGACAATATTTGCGAAAATCCGAAAAATTACCCTAGACCGATCCTAAATCTGTGGCGTGAACCATACTTTTTTGTGTAAAACAAGTTTTTGAGTTGGCCGCCTTCGGCCGCGGTTTTAAAAAAATAACCCTTAACCGGTCCAACACCGGCTACGCGATCCCCAGTATTTCTGCGTAGAACACACTTCTGCACTTTTCGGCACACCCTATATCTGTGTCTACAACCACCACATGGAAATGACAGAAATTTCTATACTTACTTGCAAATATCTTGCAGACTATAAAAAATAATTGTTCTCCGGAGTCATATTCGTATTGCTGGGACCGAAACGCGTATTTTGATACCCCTCCCGACATTTTCGGACGTGTTTTAGCACTCTGTGGTGGCCGTAAACCATTACCTTAGTATCATTGTTGTATCCATTCATAGGTGGTCAGCTATGTTATGAGTATTGGTGGTATCCGTATATATAATACTTCTATATTGCTATAAAATACTCAGTACACTAGCTAACATCAGAGTGCCTATACATAGAAAACTAACATGCCAAAATGACAATTCCGATTTGGAAAAATCCATGGGGGTATTATACGTTTATTTAAAAGCAGATGCTTCCATCGATAATCTTATCAAACAACTTTCCTTACTACAAGGTGGCGTAAAAGTAATCCTCCTATCATAAAATGCTATAAATTTTGCGATTGGCCCCTAAAGTCAGTTCTGTTTTGACATTTGTGTAGTAAACACATGCGAAATACACGTTAATAAACAATGTTACGCTACACTGCTCCAGAACGCGGAATATTGCTGACTATTTATTTGACCAATAATCGGTCGGTGGAAAACGGTTACTGCGCAAAAGTAATCCTCCTATCAGAAAATGCTATAAATTTTGCGATTGGCCCCTAAAGTCAGTTCTGTTTTGACATTTGTGTAGTAAACACATGCGAAATACACGTTAATAAGCAATGTTACGCTACACTGCTCCAGAACGCGGAATATTGCTGACTATTTATTTGACCAATAATCGGTCGGGACCAAACGGTTACTGTGAATGGTGAGCGCTACAGAGCAATGATCAACGAGTTCTTTTTGCCGCAACTTGATGAATTGGGATTGGAAAACATGTGGTTCCAACAAGACGGTGCAACAGCACACACTGCACGTGCCACAACCGATACGCTGAACATCGGAAGCTTACTTTTGCGCCACCTTGTATAATGAAATTGTAAAAGGTCGATGTCTGTACATGTCTGCAGATATATAAGAAAAATCGGTAGGACGGATCATTGTTAAGCAAATGGAAGCCAAATCAACAGTTTTTAGAATTTTTGTCTGTCTGTCAGTATGTTTGGTCACGCATCACTCAAAAACTGCTGAATGGAATTAAATGGAACTTTTACCGTTGCATTACTAGACGTTTAACTTTAAACTTAAGATATAATTTGTTCCGATAACTTTACCAGTTACTCAGATATCGACCGATATGTGAACTAAGGTGACCCAAAATGTGTTTAGTACAATATGGGTATAAAACGAAAGGTTATAATGAGTGCTGCGATATGCGATGTAATTAAGTCTCATATCTCATCTGGTACGGGATATAATGATTAAAATCAGACTCAGTCTGTTGTTGTTGTTGTGGTTGTGGTAACGACAAACTGTCAGTCTGTTAATAGTTCTTTGACGCAGCAAAGCGGGCCGGGTTTACTAGTGTACAATACAATCTCAAAAATTAAGGCTATCTACCTTTGATTTCGGCTTCAAAACACATTGTGGGATAGGGTGTTATCTATAGAAGTATTACATAAGTATATGGTGGTGGCTTACCCTGCGGGTTAGGGGTTTATAATATGCCCGAGGTAGGCATACCGGTCGTAAGAGGCGACTAATATGCACAAAGGTAATGACGTGCAAAACGATGGATACGGATATGATGCCTCTCACCTCTCATTACCCATATAGGAGCGAGATGACCTAGAAGGTTACACTGGTCACTCCACAACAGTCGGGCAGTACCGCAAGGGAGTACCGGAGCGAACCGGGTCATGTCCGGGAAAGGATTGTCACTTTCGACAACACTCGCCAAAACCTTCGGGGAGTGATTTTGTCGTTACAGACAACAACAGCAACTAGTCTATTACCACCCCTGCGGCTTAGGGATTTAGAATATTTCCGAGGTATGATGCCTCTCACCTCTTCTAACCCATTTAGATTAGAGTCTTTAACTTTCTCAGCATAAAGTTATTCCCATGTAAGTAAGATTCCCATGGGAACTACATTGGATACCAAGGTCTATGCAATATTGGTGTGATGCTTTTTGGGAACTCCTGTTACTGTTGAAATACTTTAAAGCTCCGTTAATAATGACATTTCAACAGCTGATCTATCGAATCTTATGGAAATCAATGTAAGCGGTGCCGTCATACCCATACCATAGCCAACCTATTAAATTTTTGTTTTCCGTCCTATCCACAACCGATTGATTTTTCAGTAGCAAATTTATCAACTTTTTGAAACTTTAAGTTTTTGATTGGTTTTGATTTAGTGAGTAACTTTTTTTCATACATTTCAAGAAATTACCATATTTTTTAGGTTAAGGCCACAATAATCGATGACAATAGGTATGGTTAAGCATACGGTATGGCTATAACTATGGAAGCTAATCTGTGCCTTTATTTCTCTAATCAATGTCAAATCTTTTTGGCATTTGGCAAAGTGTTTGAGGTAAAATTATTCTGCGTTTTTATCCTCAGTAATTGTTGGGATTGATTTTTCATTTAATTTTTCTATTTCCTGTACACCCTAGCATAGTGTTATAAATAAGTCAACAAGCTGTCAGCAAAATATTAAAAATATATTTTTAGTTTAACACAGCTGCTGATAGTACACAAATGATCACGAGTGCCTAGTAAGTACTTTCATAAGTATATAGCAATTGCCAATAGAGATGGGCGTCGAGGGGTGTCGCAGCTTGGTGTCCTATCCCCCTTTTGTTTAAATTCTATATTTCGAGGGCAGAGGGAGTCTCCATTGTATCCTATGCTGACGACTGCACGATTATGACGAACTCTGTACGAGGATTTACTGTTACCTCCGCGACCCTATCAGCTTTCTAACCCTGTCTCCGACTAAATCGTGGGCGACTCTTACGATGGGGAATGCGCAGATGGGGTAAAAGTTAAACGTCCACGTAGGTGGATTACATCTACCTACTATCAAACTCCCTAAAATCTTGGGTGGTACGGTCGACAACAGCCTCACCTTCGCTAGTCATGCCACTGCAATAGCCTCAAAGGTACAGAGCCGGTAGTACTTGGGGAATAGATAAAGAAACGTTGCTAGCTACATATAAGGCTATTGGCCGACCGGTTAGTGATTACGCTGGGCCCATATGGTCGCCCAACCATGCTGACACCAACTGGAGGAAGTAGAAAGTCTGCCCAAACACCGCCATCAGTACTGCCACGGGATGTCTGCTTATGTCTTCTGAACTTCACCTCCATCAAGTAGATGAAATGGTCAATGTTCGTGAGCACTGTTGAGCAGACCGTTTTACTGAACTGCCACAAACCTAGCCATCCAAACTGTCATCTATTGGATGAAGCTCCGCCCCATAGAGACATAAAAAAACATCTTCGTAAGCACTATGATGAGATCCGGCACCACGTTTCCTTGCCGTTTGATCTGCGTAACCATAGGCGGGCTCTAAACGACCTCCATACCGAATCGGTAGATAGATCCCTCGGATCTCGTGCTGTGAACCCCGTAATTGACTTCCAACGATACTAAATATCTCTTTTCCTGTTCAGTTAAACCTACTCTTCTAATATCAATATCACTCTGGTCTAACCCTGTTGAAACTGCGCGTTTCCTTGGACTCCCGTTAGAAGAGCTTGATGACGATTCTCAGAGTGGAAGAAAAAATAAAGTCGAAGGCGGCCCCAATAAACGTAGAATTTGGACAAGAACCCAGACATGATGGTGGACTCGACTCTACGAACGACGATGATGGCATTGACATATCAAATTTATAACTACAAAACAATTCAAATTACAAGTTTTTCAATGTAGCCATTTAATGAGGGGATAACCGAGGTCGGGACTATATATGAATGAAGACAATCGGCCATCACTAATCCATGATTGTGTGGGGTTACTCATGCCAACCGCCCACTCACTCAAAAATCTCATTTTAATGACATTATGTACAAGTGAGAATTTCAAAAGATTACGTTGATTCCGTGCTAACGTTGACATTGCTGAACAACGATCTACGTCACTGAAATTGTTTTACTGAGGTTATCAACAGTTGGTTAGGGTGGTCACAAAAATAAATTTTTGTCAGTTTCTGTGCTACTATTTCGGGTGAATGAAGTATCAAAGCCCTATCTAAATTGTTTTTAATTAAGAACGCCTAAGTGAGGTATGCAGCTGAGTTTTTGATTAATGAGATCACCTATTATATAACTATAAAATTAGTGTTAAGGTCAGATACTACAGTCTATGTAGGCTTTCTGTAAATAATCTCCATCTGTAAATAATAAACCTAGCTCTATTGCATGTTCTATTTTCTACTTTCTGTTTATATAAAAGTGGAAGTGGTCGCCAGGCGATTTCGCTAACTTTCACTGGTTTTACTATCCATGATCGTGACGTGCCTTAAAGAAAGTTCATTCTCTCGTTAAAGCAAAGACAATACATAATTAATGCACTCTCTTTGATTTGGCTTGATGCTCCTACATACGACTACTCCAAGACTGATAAACTAGACAGTGAAGATGACTACTGGCAACATAAGACGATCTTTTCCTAAAACACGGGTGGAGAACTTTAATTCTCTCACACAGACCTCTCTACTGATGTTACTGAATCATCATTTTGTGTTGGCGCAGTTTCTCCTAATCATCTCCATTAAATGTTGAATGGGACAAAAGCTTTTTGTTTAAAAGAAGCTCGTTCTTACTTTGAGCTGTACACTTTCATTAAAGGCATGTTCTCAAATTTGCACCTCTACTAAAGTTATTTTTTGAAATTTTTTTCAATTAGAACCCTCTATTTTTCTACTAGTTACATCATAAACAAACTCAGGTTTTTCACCAGAATTATTTCGCAAGCTTTCTTTCAGTAATACTACTTCCATACAGTTTAGTAAAATTATTTTTATGGTAAGACTTTTTAAAAAATAATTTGAAAAAAGGTAGGCGCGATCGTTAACCGATTTGACCCAATCTCAGCCGATAGGGGCTTAATAGCAAAATAATTTTTTTGGTAAATTTAGACTAGACCTGTGAAATTTGATTAGTAATTAGTAATAAATTAATCAGACGGCTTTTTTAATTTGAATTGATTACGATTAGAAATAATCAAAAAATAATCATGATTTTTACGATTATTCAAAAAAATCAAAAATAAAGAAAAAAGTTTTGATTACTTTTGATTATTTTAGATTTTTTTTATTATTTTTAATTTTTTCAGTATTGTTGAAGCACGTAAATATAATAAAATGAATCAAAAATAATCAAAAAAAAAAAAAAACAAATCAAAAAAAAAAAAAAAAAAAAAATTAAAAAAAAAAATAAATAAAAATCTGAAAAAATCTAAAATAATCAAAAGTAATCAGAACTCTTATATGTAATATTGCTAGGATGTTATGCCCGCAGTATGTTTTGAAATCGAAATCAAAGGGAGACAGCGAAACTAAACTTTTGAGATTGTATTGTATACGTGTATTTTTGTTGGCTAAGAAATATACTGAAAAGTCAAATCGTTACAGAAGCGGTTCAAGCTTATATAAATAGGCTCAAGAATTTTATGAAAAACCCCTATCTTTTTTATCGAAATTTAACACTTTAGACCACCAGCTTTACGTCGCTTGGACGATATTGAAGAAAATAACAAAACAAAATAAAAAAGAAAATAGTAGTAATTTGGCGCAATATACCTCGGAGAAAATTAAATATGTGCATTCCTTTTCTGCAATTAAATATTAGTTGTATTGGATGTTTTTGCAATTGCACCTAAAATCTTTAGACACTCCCCCATACCACGGCCGATATTGGGAAAAAAATTGTTGAAAAATGGCAATAGAAATTTGTATTACACAAACTACCACAAGAATCAGTGGCAATAAGAACTAACATCGGAGTGGATGAAACGTGGAATAATGTTTACCAAGGTTACTTAAAATAATTATTCTCAAATATCAAGCCATGGTCGGAAATATTTGTCAGCTTGCCCAATCCACAACTTAAAAATACTTCGGCAACTGTTCTCCATCCTTAGATACGGTCACGCCTCAGTCAACTAGAATCTGACGCTAGGCTTGCGTTATCTTAAGTTTATACAACTCTACTACAAGATTACAATTTTGTATCTTATCCAAAAATATTTTTCAATGAAAGTAAAATACTTCTTCTTCTTTAAATGGTCATCTAACCGTCTGGGTGATTTTGACCGTCCAACATAGCTCGACAGTCGTTTCTTCGTTGCGTCAACTGGCGCCAATTGGAAACACCGGGATCGCAAATCGGTCCTTCCATGGGAGTGGTGGTCTCCCTCCCTAAGAATACCTTCTGGGCTGAAGCATCTTCGCTCGGTCGCACTACGTGGCCTAGCCAGCGAAGCCGCTGTGTTTTAATTCGCTGAACTATGTCGGCGTCTGCGTAAAGTTCATACAGCTCATCATTAAATCTTCTTCAGTACTCGCCGTCGCCAACGCGTAGAGGTCCACAAATCTTTCGAAGAACCTTTCTCTCGAATACTCCCAGAGCCGACTCATCAGATGTTGTTAGTGTCCACGCTTCTGCACCATATAGCAAGACGGGTGCGATGAGTGACTTATAGAGTGTTATTTTCGTTCGCCGAGAGAGGACTTTACTTTTCATTTGCCTACTCAGTCCGAAGTAGCATTTGTTTGCAAGAGTAATTCTTCGTCGGGTTTCTAGGCTAACATTATTGTTGGTGTTAATGCTGGTTCCCAGATAAACGAAGTCCTTTACTATTGCCAAATTATTGCCAACAGTGGCTTGGTTGCCAAGGCGCGAATGCACTGACTCTTTGCATGATGACAGAAGGTACTTCGTTTTGCCCTCGTTCACCACCAATCCCATTTCCTCCGCTTCTTTTTCTAATTTGGAGTAAGCAGAAGTTACGGCGCGGTTGTTAAGGCCAATGATATCAATATCGTCAGCATATGGCAACAGTTGCACGCTTTTATAAAATATTGTTCCAGCGCGGTTAAGTTCTGCAGCTTGTATTATTTTCTCCAGCATTAAATTAAGATGGAATTAACTTTCCACAACCCGACTATAATGAAGTGCGAATAGCAATATCCCGATTGAAAAACAATAAAGCAGCTGGCGCTGATGGTTTGCCTGCTGAGCTATTCAAACACGGAGGCGAGGAGCTGGTAAGAATATGGTTGGATGAATATGGTTGGCCTGAAGATTGGAATCTAAGTGTTCTCTGCCCAATCCACAAGAAGGGCGAATCTGCAAACTGCACCAACTATCGCGGAATCAGCCTTTTCAATATCGCATATAAGGTCCTATCAAGCGTATTGTGCGAAAGACTGAAGCCTGATGTGAACAGACTGATTGGACCTTATCAGTGTGGCTTCAGACCTGATAAATCTACCATCGACCAGATTTTTACAATACGCCAAATCTTGGAAAAAACCCGTGTAAAAAGAATCGACACACATCATCTCTTTGTTGATTTTAAAGCCGCTTTCGATAGCACGAAAAGAAGCTGCCTATATGCCGTTATGTCTGAATTTTTTCCCCGCAAAAATTATACGGCTATGCAAAATGACCTTGAGCAACACCGCCAGCTCGGTCAGAATTGGGAAGTACCTCTCCGAGCCTTTCGAAACTAAACGAGGTTTCAGACAGGGTGACCCCCTATCGTGCGATTTCTTTAATTTAATGCTGGAAAGTAAAATACGCTCATGGATTTTTCGTTCCTATATGTCTGCACTCTGATGTTGGCGAGTGTACTTAGTATTTTCTAGCAATATAGAAGTATTACATATATGTCAAAACTACATTTTTTTTATTTATTATTTTTGATTTTTTAGTAATCGTAAAAAATCATGATTTTTTTTTGATAATTTTTTTAATTAAGTGGCAAATAATCATTAAAAAATTCAAAGTAATGGTAATCAATCTTTAAATGGATTCTCAAGAAAATAATTCATCAAACCGGTAGTCATTACAAGATAGACCACAAGCTATACATCAGTGAATTAAGCATTCAATCCATGTAGCAAATTTTAAGGATACTCATACAAACATACATATGTAGTACATACATACAGATAGACAGCAAAAAATTTAAAAAACTGCTGTTTTGCCTTCTATTGCTTTATAACAGTACTCTAAATATGCATTTTTGTTTAATATTTTTATCTACAATTTTATTAACTGTAAAGATATAATAACCGATTTGTATACCTAGTTTTCGTAAGCACTTAGCGACATTTGTTTTATTCAAAATGAATTTTTTATAATTCGAAATTTCCTTCGAAAATCAAATATGAACTTGTTGTTTGCGAGATACTTATGATTTTTTCTGCTCAGAAATTTTTATTCAGCATCGAAATGCCGAATGAAAAACGGCCAATATGAAAGCCCTTTTCTATTTTGATTTGTTTATGCCGTTACAACCAACCGTTATGTAAACGAACTTAAATTATGTTATTCTTGCATGGGACTGGGTGGAGCCCTGTCTAATTTTTTTTTGCAATTAGTGGCGTATGAACTAAATGTGCGTTCAGCCATGAGAAGTTTAACTTCTATGGCGTGCACGGCACAACGCTTTTTCGTTTTGCTGGGTTAAATAGTTGATTCGATTTGCTTCTTACTTGCCATTGACATTGGTTGACAGTGTTTCTGCTGATGCACATATGCATTTTTGCTTAATTTTGTATGGAGAGATAAGAGCACAACTCTATTCGCACTTATCTCTCTCCATACAAAATTTAAGTGCAAACGCCTATGCGCGTAATAAAACAGCCATTTTCATCAGCATCGCCATAGGTCCAACCATTACAAATCGTAATCATCGATTGCTTTCCTTATCTGTATTGTAAACAAATACTACATAACAATGTTTACACTTTTTAAACTGCAGCGAGTTTTATTGTTTTGTAAATCGGTAATGCTTCATTTTGGCTAAAATTTGGTGCTATGAACTGAAATGCGACAGTCAGTTTGTGTCGTTTGTGGTTGGTGGACGGACATACGGCTGAGAATCAAAAAGATCTAGTGGTATAAATATACTTAAGTATAAAATATGGAATATGCATGCATATTTATATAGCGAGCTTATCTTATATAATTTCAAAATACTTACTCGGTAACTAGTTAACGATCATAAATGTGTTAATTTCGAAAGCGATTGCCTGTTATATACTTCCAAAGTCCCCGCATACTGCATATATGTACATATGAACACGGATTCGACGGATTGTAAATTAATAAACTTTGTACTTTACCCTCTGCAGTTACAACAGTTTAACTTTAATTTGTAAACAAAGTATGTATGTGCAAGTGTCTTGTGTTTTTTGTTGTTGTTGCTGTTTTATTGTGATCGAGCTTTTATCAGCTTGAGTTTTAATGAATTTCAAGTTTATGCAAAATATTTGCATTGCAGATGGTAAAGAAGAAATTACACCAAGCAAAGAAATAAAGTTAAAAATAACCCATGGACCTCACGATTGGATTGGATTGGATGGTGACTACAGCAAACCTTTTAGAACTTTTATTTTGTTTGTTTATCCAACGCACCCATTCATCATTTAAGTGACAGGCATGGTATATTGCTGCAAGCCGGCCTATCATACCGCAATTCCCAGGCTCAAGTCGCGCCACTGCTAATATTAAAAGTGACAGTGGCGACCACCCTCCGAGTGCATTTCTGCCATGAAAAGCTTGTCAGAAAACAGTAGGTGCTGTTCCGGAGAATGTAGGTGCCGGAAATTTGTAGGAAAAACCCCCGAAGTTCCGGTGATCTCTCTCATTGTCACTGGGTTTACTCTACACAACGATATTCCACGCCCATTTTCCAAAAATTTAGCAAAACATTATTAATAGAATGATCAAGACAACAATTTTTAATATTTCATCAATAATTTATCTCATTTTATGTTTTTCGAAATTTTCGATATCGAAAATAGGGGAGTAGATCACATCCACTTTCGCTCATTTTCAATAGCAAACTCCCTTGGCCAAACAATACGTCCACCAAATTTTACTATTTCATTACATCGGTTAGTGAATGAACTCATTTTATATGAATTTGTATACCTTTAATGAACATGAAATTATTATAACTTTGGTCCGATGTTTGTAATTATGAGAAGAAGAAGAGATAGAAACACCAATAAGCACACCGAAATGATCAGGGCGATGAGTTGATTTAGCCATGCCCGTCTCTCCGTCTGTCTGTTTGAACCCAAACTAGTCCCTCAGTTTTTGAGATATCTCGACGAAATTTGGTAAGAGGCAGCCATTTTGTAAAGCATTAATCATTTGTCGGAACCAGCATGATCGGACCAATACAACGCATAGCTCCGATACAATCGATTGTTCCGATAAACGGAGTTTGGGCTAAGTATCTTTAAATTACCAGCTCTGTAGAGTTTGTACTAATTGTAAGGATCGATCACTTAAAACTGTGATGCGTATGCATGAAAGGTATAAAGTCCTCGGCACAGTCGAAGACAGTTCCTTACTTGTTTTTTTTTTTATAAATTTTTGGTATCTAAAATGGTTTCATGGTTATTGTCTGATTTCGGCTTGGCCAAGAGGCACTATAGCCACCAAATTGTATAGTTTTAACAGCAGCAATGAGTTATCTCATTATATATGATCTTCAAAATTTTCGATATCGAAAATAGGGGCGTGATTATTAACCGCTTTCCACAATTTTGAAAAGCCACTTAACTCGGCCAAAAGATAATATAGCTCCCAAACTGTAGAGCCTTAACTGCAGCAGTCAATGAGTTATCTCATTCTACAGGGTGTTTTTTTTACAGGTTTGTTTTTCGAATAGAGATGGCATTTTGTGGTCAAATCTGGCAACTCTAATGTCATTTATGTTCAGTTTGGTTTGCCATTTCACCATGAGCAGGTTGACAAAAGAACAACGCTTGCAAATCGTGCAAATTTATTTCGAAAATAATGGTTCAGTTCGCGAAGTTTACCGTGAGCTCCGTCCATTTTATGGTCGACATAATCGTCCATCAGAGCAATTAATTCGGTTAACCATGGATCGTTTTCGCACTACGTTTACTCTTTGTGATAATACGCATCCGCAGAGACGTCGAACAGTGCGCACCGAAGAAACAATTGCCGCTGTAGAGCAAAGTGTTGAAGAGGACCCGAATGAATCGATTCGCCACCGTGCACAGCAATTGGAGCTTTGTCCATCAACTTTATGGAAGATTTTGCGCAAAGATCTTGGCTTGCGACCTTACAAGATCCAGCTTGTGCAAGAATTAAAGCCGCGAGACCATGCAATGCGTCGTGATTTTGGTGTATGGGCCGAAAATGAGATTGATTTCGATGCTGATTTTCATCGCAAAATTTTGTTCAGTGATGAGGCTCATTTTTGGTTGAATGGCTACGTCAACAAGCAAAATTGCCGCATTTGGAGTGAAGAGAATCCACATGAGACCCTTGAAATGCCATTACATCCACAAAAACTGACTGTTTGGTGTGCTCTATGGGCTGGTGGAGTCATTGGGCCATACTTCTTCCGCAATAATGCTGGAGAGGCAGCTACCGTTAATGGAGACCGGTATAGAGCCATGATAACCGACTATTTTGTTCCCGAATTGGATGGCATGAATGTGGATGAGTTGTGGTTCCAACAAGACGGCGCTACATGCCACACAGCGCACGTCACAATCGATTTATTGAAGGAAACATTCGATGAGCGCATAATTTCGCGGAATGGACCTGTCAATTGGCCACCAAGGTCGTGTGATTTGACACCATTGGATTATTTTCTTTGGGGATATGTGAAGTCGCTCGTCTACACCAACAAACCAGAAGCGTTAGGGGAATTGGAAGCCAACATTCGTGGCGTTATTGCCGACATACGGCCCCATATGCTCGAAAAAGTGGTTGAAAATTGGACCTGTAGAATTGGCTTTATTCGAGCCAGCCGCGGCGGCCACATGCCCGAAATCATATTTAAACATTAATGGCATAAAATTATCCTTCCAATAAAGCCAAATTGATGGACCTTAAAACGATTTTCTTGTGTTTTATTTCAATTCGAAGTTCTATACCCCTTAAAAAACACCCTTTATATGATATTCGAAATTTTCGATATCGAAAATAGGGCCGTGGATCACATCCACTTTCTTCCATAAAAAGGTACAAACATAAAGAAAAACTGAGTATAGCTCTTATTTTGAATCTATCTTTTCTCGTTATCTATTTCTGTTTTCTCAATATAAACCTACATTTCTAATTATAATTTTTTCTTTTCTCAATTTATATTAATAGCCTCTACACAGGCCAATCAAAAAAACGTGCATACGGTTTGTCTTAGAAAAACCAATAAATAAGTATTGCTAGTCTGACAAAATTAAAGTTATCGATACTATCGATAGTGTCGTCTATTGTTCCACACCTCAAAGGCATTGTGCTGAAAATCAATTTGTAACAACAGCCTGTTTTATGCAAACAAAAACAGTTGTTTGAAGGTATTGTACTGACCAACAAAATTATACTTTTTAAGTACTTCAGTTCACTTTGCTGTCCACGTTTTTGACCTAACAATTCTTATTGTTGGTGCTAACCTATACCCATATGGTTTTAGTAGTATTGAACAGCAGCAAAAAGTAATATCTCTGCACCTACTTTAAATACATTTATAGAAAAGTTCTTGCCAAGAGGTCGTTGATCACAAATTGGAAATTAGCAGAAAAATCAGAACAGCGGATCTATACTAGTAGTTACTCCTATCGGAACAACACTAGATTCAACTTGGTCATCAGAATTGCCAACTTACCTAGGAAACGCCAGATAATAACTAAACGAGTTCGGTCAATTTCTTAGATTGGTGGTGAAACTGTCCCAAGTAAGCTTTACCAGACTCCCAGAGGGGGAAAAAATTACAGCTGCAAAGATGTTGACAACTTTTACGACGTGCTGCTTGTTTCGAACAGCTGACTATCGAGCAGGCGCAAAGCCGTCAGAATGACAAGATTTTATCGGCGGAAGCGCCAGGTTCATTACGCATCACCGGGGACCATCAAAATCCGAAATCTGGAAAGTTTTGGGCTAGAATTTGTACATCCGCCGAAAACATCTCCAAATCAACAAGGGCCAACCGTTGACCATAGCAGCAGAGTGATCACCGCACTCACATTACAGAATTTGGTTAATTTTGGTGACAAGACCTTGTGCTATGTCATATAAAAGTAGGACCGCTAAAGCAAACTCTAGCCGCCGCAGTGGAATGTAATATTTTTTAGCTTTATAAATATCTCATTCCGTGCGCCACCTATAGGAATATTTTCCTTCTATTGTATATAGTTTTATTTCATTTTGCTTTGCCACAGCGTCCGTCTTTCAGTTTAGAGTGGAAAGTGTCTAGTTCAGCGGAAAGTTACATAAAAATTGGTCGAATGATATGGTCAAACATGTCGAGAAGCTTTTCATGTCCGAAATGCACTCGGAGCGTTGCCTTCTATAAACTGCTGCTGATGGGTGGGCCAGTTTTTGAAAATACGTTCTAAAGTATATCAATGCTAACTGACCCAATATAAATAGAAATAATAAATTTCAAAACAAAAAATAAAACACAAAATGTAACTCTTTAAACGTGATTTATATTATAAAGTATGAAACGTATAACCATAAGTGTTCCCAAAAATGGTGACGTGCCTTTTTAATTTATCTCCTTTTCCAACTAGACGCTACGCAGCAGCTAACTTAATAGCATCAGCGACAACAATCACCCAATCATGCCGGAGGGCAAGCGTTTCTCCACTGCGTCCATGCAGCAGATAACTTTTACGCGCAACCCATCGATTACAAACCGCAGCCTTGTTGGTGTCATCGATGAGGGAACGAGCAAGGTGCAATTCTCATTATATTCGGTACCATTTTTTAAAGAAGTTACAAATCATCAAATCGAATTGAAAATGATTTCACCACAAGTTGGCTGGTATGAACAAAATCCATTGGAACTTATGGATGCTATATATGAATGCTGTGAAAAAGCTTGCGCTCATCTACCAGAATTGGGTTATAGCGTTGCTGATATTAACTGTATTGGTGTGACGAATCAACGTGAAACGACGGTTGTTTGGGACTCACGTACCGGCCAACCTTTATATAATGCGCTCGTTTGGAAGGATATACGAAGTGAACAAAGTGTGGATCGTGTACTCTCAAAATTGGATAATCAAGATAAAAATCATTTCAAACATATTTCCGGTTTACCCGTTTCACCATATTTTTCGGCATTAAAATTATGTTGGCTTTTTGATAATGTACCTGACGTTCGACGAGTGCATCGTGAGGGATATTGTAAAGCTGGTACAATTGATACGTGGATCGTATGGAATCTAACTAAAGGTAAGCATTATTATTTTCCAGGGTTCGGGACTGTGCACTCCCGGTTGCTCGCAGAAGGTTATAGTAGTAAAAAATGCTACATTAACCGGTTACACGGATTGTACTAATTTTTTTGACATCTTTGGGCTCGGTATGAACTGTTTCGGTATTGGGCAGTCCAGCAAAGTTATGCGTAACAAAATGTAACATGATCCTGAGTGTGTTGTTGTTGATGTTAGTACTATGCATATTTGTGTTGTAAGTGAGATTTGGCAAGTGCTTTCCTGACGCTGATTGTCCTTACGATTGCTGTTTATTATTCGGTTAAAAGCTGTTTACATTAGTCAATTTCGTAAGTCGCGGGTCGTGCCACAATTGCATGTAATAAGTTGGTAGGCAATCAACTTTGAATCAACATCTCGTGCAACTGAATTTGATTCCAAAGTTGACTAATGTAAACAGGGCCCTTACTCTGTAGTTCTATTCGAAAGGCTGTTCTACTCGAAAGCAAAAATCGATTCTAATACACATTTTTGTGGATTTCCACTTGCTAATTGTTGTCTCCTGTAAGAATGAGAACGGCGACCTGGTGACCGATGTTCAGAGAACACTCAGAATATGGAGGGATCACTTCTCTGCCCTTTTAAATGGAGAAACTGAGCAAGAAACCAGAGAAGATGCCGATCCCGAGCCCACAATCGAAGATGATGGAATTGACGTTCCACAACCCGACTACAATGAGGTGCGAATAGCAATATCCCGATTGAAAAACAATAAAGCAGCTGGCGCTGATGGTTTGCCTGCTGAGCTATTCAAACACGGAGGCGAGGAGCTGGTAAGGCGCATGCATCAGCTTCTATGCAGAATTTGGTCGGATGAATGCATGCCTGAAGATTGGAATCTAAGTGTTCTCTGCCCAATCCACAAGAAGGGCGATCCTGCAAACTGCGCCAACTATCGCGGAATCAGCCTTTTGAATATCGCATATAAGGTCCTATCAAGCGTATTGTGCGAAAGACTGAAACCTGATGTGAACAGACTGATTGGACCTTATCAGTGTGGCTTCAGACCTGGTAAATCTACCATCGACCAGATTTTTACAATACGCCAAATCTTGGAAAAAACCCGTGAAAAAAGAATCGACACGCATCATCTCTTTGTTGATTTTAAAGCCGCTTTCGATAGCACGAAAAGGAGCTGCCTATATGCCGCTATGTCTGAATTTGGTTTCCCCGCAAAACTTATACGGCTATGCAAAATGACCTTGAGCAACACCGCCAGCTCGGTCAGAATTGGGAAGTACCTCTCCGAGCCGTTCGAAACTAAACGAGGTTTCAGACAGGGTGACCCCCTATCGTGCGATTTCTTTAATTTAATGCTGGAGAAAATAATACAAGCTGCAGAACTTAACCGCGCTGGAACAATATTTTATAAAAGCGTCCAACTGTTGGCATATGCTGACGATATTGATATCATTGGCCTTAACAACCGCGCCGTAACTTCTGCTTACTCCAAATTAGAAAAAGAAGCGGAGAAAATGGGATTGGTGGTGAACGAGGGCAAAACGAAGTACCTTCTGTCATCATGCAAAGAGTCAGCGCATTCGCGCCTTGGCAACCAAGCCACTGTTGGCAGCAATAATTTCGAAATAGTAAAGGACTTCGTTTACCTGGGAACCAGCATTAATACCAACAATAATGTTAGCCTAGAAATCCGACGAAGAATCACTCTTGCAAACAAATGCTACTTCGGACTGAGTAGGCAATTGAAAAGTAAAGTCCTCTCTCGACGAACGAAAATAACACTCTACAAGTCACTCATCGCACCCGTCCTGCTATATGGTGCAGAAGCGTGGACACTAACAACATCTGATGAGGCGGCTCTGGGAGTATTCGAGAGAAAGGTTCTTCGAAAGATTTGTGGACCTCTACGCGTTGGCGACGGCGAGTACCGAAGAAGATTTAATGATGAGCTGTATGAACTTTACGCAGACGCCGACATAGTTCAGCGAATTAAAACACAGCGGCTCCGCTGGCTAGGCCACGTAGTGCGAATGAGCGAAGATGCTCCAGCCCAGAAGGTATTCTTATCGGCACCCGCCGGTGGAAGCAGAGGAAGAGGGAGACCACCACTCCGATGGAAGGACCAAGTGGAGACCGATTTGCGATCCCGCGGTGTTTCCAATTGGCGCCAGTTGGCGCAACGAAGAAACGACTGGCGAGCTATGTTGGACGGTCAAAATCGCCCAGGCGGTTAGATGACCATTTAAAGAAGAAAGAAGAAGAAGAAATTGTTGTCGAATAGAATTTTCTAATTTTCGACCACTACGGCATACATATGTTTTCGAAATAGTGAGTACCAAATTTTCTACAATCGAAAGGGGGATAAATGAAATCTGAAGAAAACAGAATGGAACTCGAACAACGCGTTCTACTCGAAAATTTCTTACAGAGTACTGAGTACGAATCACTCGAAAGCGAACAAATGTTCTTTCGAATAGAACTACAGGGTAAGGGCCCAGCTCTTAATTGTGCGCAAGCACGATAAATACTATCAATCGGCAAACAGACGAGCAAACCCCAAAACTGCGCGTATTATAAATATACACAGTGTTTACAAAAACAAAAACTCCCCATTATTAACGTAAACTTTGTGACTAGTGTAAGGCAAGATAAAATAAAATACAATAAAAAAAAAATGAAATGAAATGGAATATAATAAGATAAAAGTAATAGTAAAGTGAAATATGATATGCCTAGTAAATCTGCAGAAGCTATACTTTGGATGCACAATGTGTTTTATAGGTCCACATTTCATTGCCATATAAATCTTTTATAAGTGTATTTTTCGCTACAACAAAAACTATGCTATTAACGGTGGACTTGTGAGGAGGGGTGAAAATAAGTTATCAAGTGGTAATATTTTCTTCTTCTCGGTGTATACTACCGCCTTTTAACCCGAATCACCCTACGTAAATTTCTGGATTCTCTTCTTTATTAATAGTATCCTTATGTGTAAACTAACTAGTTAAGGATCACAGTAATATGCCTAAGAAGTCTGTCTCCGGTGGAGTGCTATCATTGGAGACACCTCCGCGCACACCGGTCTTAACATTCAAGGGGTCTAGGTGCTCACAAATGGAGATGGCCTCTCTTAAAAAATATATATATATATGTATATATATCGCCGCCCTCTTGGCAGGAGCAAGGCCCAGACTAAATATTCAAGGAGTCTAGGTTTCAAGACCGCTCTTTTAAAATAGGGAGTCTAACACCAGTTATGTTTTCCTTGATCCCACACCTAGCCACACACCAAAACCATAATGTTTGAACCTCCATGCTTAACACTTTTTGTTGTATATTTTTGATGTTATTCGGTGTTTGGCGTACTGGTACTTAATAGCATTGCGTATTGTGACGAATTCGATGATTCCTTGATTATCAATCCTGGGTTCGATGACTATAAAGTCAAATAAACACACTCACAGATATTGTAAGTAATAGCTAGTTTTATTTACCAGTAATAAACGCAATACAAATTTAAGAGTTTGGTAACTTCGCAGTAGTTCACTGAACAACACTTGAAAATAAACTGATCAACTCGCCTTGCTTGGTCACTGCCTTATATAGTCCAACAGGGTGCGGAACAATTGCAGAATACAGACTCTTCACCCCGAAAAAAACGAAAAATTGGGAATGGTTCGTATTTTGCTCCTGATTATAACGGTATACTTCTTTTTTGGGGCAAATGAAAATTGTAGGAGTTAGAGGGGGGGGAAGTTGGAAATCATGCATTTAAAATCGCATATATATCCCAAACTACTGAATCGATTTTCAAATTTCTTTTTGCGTTGGATAGGTAATTGAATAACCTTTCATTTGAGGTACCATTGCTTTGGGTGCAAAACCGCGTATGTGCAAAATTTTAAAAAATTTTCAAATCAATAGAAAAACCAAACCAGCTACGCGAACTACAGTTATTCTGTACAAAAGACCTTTTTGCATAGGCGGCCTTCGGCCGCGCTTATTTAAATAACCCTGGGCTACGCCATGCCAAGTCCAGGTGGTTGCCCTGATCGGTGGCAACATGCCACCGATCCGACTCTTTTGCGCGTTTTTAAGTACAGCCTAATAATTTACAACAACCACATGCAAAGAAAATATAACGGTTTTTGGTGAAATATTACCATCCGTTAACTAAATGTGGTTTAAAGTTTTCGCGTTTACAGTTAAAGCGACGGATCGCACTCTTTTGCGCGTTTTTAGGTACAGCCTAATAAAGTTACAACAACCACATGAAAACTTGCGACAAAACAAATAAAATATATACATATGTACATGCCCGCCTGCGCAGAAAGGCTTTTTTGTACAGAATAACTGTAGTTCGCGTAGCTGGTTTGGTTTTTCTATTGATTTGAAAATTTTTTAAAATTTTGCACATACGCGGTTTTGCACCCAAACCAATGGTACCGCAAATGAAAGGTAATTTAATTACCTATCCAACGCAAAAAGAAATTTGAAAATCGATTCAGTAGTTTGGGATATATATGCGATTTTCAATGCATGATTTCCAACATCCCCCCCCTCTAACTCCTACAATTTTCATTTGCCCCAAAAAAGAAGTATACCGTTATAATCAGGAGCAAAATACGAACGATTCCTCATATTTACTTTTTCCCGGGGCGGGAAGTCTGTATTCTGCAATTAAGCCTTTATTGACATATCCTCTTTGCCTTGTATTCGCAAACATTCGCGCCATCTCTCTTCCTCTTTCTAGGTACACGCTTGCATGCATAAGAGTAGCCATCGTCATCTCTGTTGTGTTTAACTGGTGGTGGGAGTGTTATTGAGTTAGGGATGGTACATGCTTGAGAATAATCGCCACATTGCCCTCCATCTAAGTCTGATCGTCCCGACAGACCCAAACGCTGCGGACATTGTCCGACCCAAACGCTGCTAGACACTGCTTTATTAAACCTGATTTCCTCCAGGAATTGAGACTCCGACATCAATCCTCTCCTGCAGAGATTCCCACAATGCATTAAGTTGGCACATATTCCAACCGTTTTGTCTGTCCTTAATCCCGCATGGATTTGTGCCTTCACTTTCGTTCCCAGTGGTACCAGGCAAACATTCCTGCAACTCATTTCTTCAGGATTTCGTTCCGTTCTCTCATGCCCAGTACACTGTTTCACTATATCCACTAAGTTGCGTTGCTTCCTCGGAACATGACCACCATATGTTCGTCTTTTATCCTCAGCACACTTTTCACACTTAGTAATACATTCTTTTACAGATTGTCTGCAACCAATCCAATAGAACCGCCGCTTTACCTCCTTCAGCGTTTTCTTTATTACCATGTGCTTTCCATCTGAGCAACTATGCGACGCTTTGATAACATCTGGAACTATTGCTTTGGGAACAACAATAAGTGCTCGATGATTCTGGTCATCTTCACTTTCCCATAACCGATGCAAACAACCAGGTATTAGCTTCAAACTGCTCCATTGTGTCCAATATGCTTTTGCGATGCGGCTCTCTCTAATCATCTCTCCTCAACTTGGCTGGTTTGTTCTCCCGCAGTCCTTTCAACACTCGTACCAAATCTGGATCTTCCTCCTGGCCTTGCCGAATCTTTTTCGGGAGGTACCTGCCCGTGCAAGCCTTTGGTCGAGGAGCTACCTCTGACTTATGAGGCTCCTGGTGCTTCATCTTCAAGATCACTCCCTTGGGGGTATAGCCACTATTGGGTCCAAAAATCAGGGGAACTTGTTGGCCGTTGTAAGTCATAACCCTGTTCCTTACGTTGATGTGAATGTCTCTCTCAGCCAAGAAATTGACGCCAATGATGACTTCGTCGACAATATTCGCTACCATAAAACTGTGTAGAACGGCCACGTTCCCAATTGCGATTTCACATGTTACTTCCCCTAGGACATGGGTGTCCTCACCAGTGGCCGTACGTAACTTTGCTCCATGCAATGTTCTCACTTCCTTGTTGACTAAATCAGATCGAATTATAGAGTGCGTTCTGCCTGTATCCACAGTTAGTAAGTGTCCACTTCCATCCACATATGCAACAAAAGTAACATTACTAGCTTTCCTTCCGATCTGTGAGACAGAGATTATTGGAAGCCAGTCCACGCCCCTTTCGGCTGGCTCAATTTAGTTCAACGATTGATTTGGTTGGGAGATTTGCTCATCTCCTTCAGCTTTACGTTTTCGTCTACCCGAATTGCTGGGGTTACTGAAGCCAGTGCCGCCATAACGTGCTATGTGACCTGGTTTTCCACACTTAAAGGGTTTAATGGCACCATCACTTTTTTTCTGTACTCCGTTCAACGCTTCCAAAATTTTGTCTACCCAAGCCGGAGTGTCCACTTCTACGCGATGAGCCTTGTATGCAGGTTTACTCAAAAGCGAGGCTGTTTCCTGCGCCAGAGCATGCGATACCGTTTCAGCGAATGTCCTTTTGGGGTTTGCATATGTGGCCGCTTCGTCTCCACATCGCGTATTCCATTTATGAAACACTGGATTTTTACCCTCTCCGTATACTCTACAGGTGCGTCAGCATTTGCTAGATGGGCCAACCGCTAGATATCCGATGCAAATTCCTGCAATGTCTCATTATCCTTCTGAAAGCGATTCTGTAGCTCTATTTGGTATATCTGTTTTCGATGTTCGCTACCATAGCGTCTCTCAACTGCACCCATCAATACTTCATAATTATTGCGTTCACCGTCGGAAATCGTCTGTAAGATTTCGGCTGCAGGACCCTTAAATGCCACGAACAGTGCAGCAACTTTACCTTCAGTGCCTCAATTGTTCACCGCTGCCGTCTTCTCAAACTGTGGATTTTACCTTGGGAGTATTCGCTGAAGCAAATGGACGGTTCAGTTGCAACTCCTGGATACGGCCACTTAACGCATCTATCTTTGCCTCGATTTTCTCCTCAAACTGCATTATTTTCTCGTCCATGCGTGCCTCTAGCTTCAACGACATCCTAGCTTCCTGCTCTTCCAGCTTTGCAGAGATCTGCGATAACACCTGTGCTGAACTTTGTGATGATATTTCGGATATACGTGCCTCTAACTTGGATGTAATACGTGTATCTTGTTCTTCCAGCTGAGATGCCATGTGTCTTCTGTTGTTCCAGCTGAGATGCCATGTGTGTCTTCTGTTCTTCCAGCTGTGTTGAAATGCTTGACATATGAGTCAATACAGCCAACAAAGCGTTTGTGTCCACACTTGCCACTGGATTCGGAGGCTCCTTTTTCTCTTCCACTTTCGTCGATGCCTCCTCCACAAGATGGAAAACATGGTCATCAACGTTGATTCCTTCTGCTTCCATGGCCTCTCGCAATCGTGACTGTAACTCTGATTTATTGCCTGTAGTGTTCAATCCGCGTTGTTCCAACTCATTTTTGAGTTGCTGAATCTTTAATTCACTCAGCTTCGCCATGTCATTGTTATCCTTTAAATCACTGGTATTTATTTAACAATACCGCTTCTGACACCAATTGTGACGAATTCGTTGATTCCTTGATTATCAATCCTGGGTTCGATGACTATAAAGTCAAATAAACACACTCACTCACAGATATTGTAACTAATAGCTAGTTTTATTTACTAGTAATAAACGCAATACAAATTTAAGAGTTTGGTAACTTCGCAGTAGTTCACTGAACAATACTTGAAAATAAACTGATCAACCCGCTTTGCTTGGTCACTGCCTTATATACTCGTAGTCCGACAGGGTGCTTTACTACGCACCGAGAGCTTTCCTGGTTATTCGCCCTTCGTGTTCTCCAAGGATCGGTGTTATTTATTAACATCTCCTCTTTCCCTTGTATTCGCAAACATTCGCGCCATCTCTCTTCCTCTTTCTAGGTACACGCTTGCATGCATAAGAGTAGCCATCGTCATCTCTGTTGTGTTTAACTAGTGTTGGGAGTGTTATTGAGTTAGGGATCGTACATGCTTGAGAATAATCGCCACAATATCATTGTCGGCTAATAGCTAATAACATTTTACACTTCCATGTAAGTATCAGTGCGCGCAGTTCGGGTGTACAATACTTCTCTTTCAACATTACTAAACAAGTGAAAATGAAACTTTGATCATTAGATGCATAACGTTAATTGAATAAATTAATCTCACCGTGTTTTTTCAAATTTTCACGTAAATATTCACGAAAATTTAAATTTTGAATTTGCCTTTTCACGCATTACTAAGATTTTAACTAACCGTAGCAAATAAAAGTTTAGACAAATACGCTAAAACCAACAAGTTGAACCGCACTAGTGATATCAAAGATTTTGACCGGAACTGTAGATCGTAGCCCTCTTGTCAGGAGTATGAATGAAACCATTTTGAGTTAATGAGCTCCCTAGATTAACCACAGAATTTTCTTAATTTTACGAAAACTCCGAGGGCCATGGTACAAAGAAACCACAATATTTTGGAATCTAATTTACCTTAATCAGCCAAAAATACTGAATTTTCAAAAATAATAAACTTTTAAACTAGATTTCCTAACATTTGCCCCTGCGGGTGCCGCAAGGTGATTGCACTTGTGCGTAGCGGATGCATATCTGGCAAAGGACGGTTAAACCCTGTTTGGTCCGTGACTAATCGATCTAAGGACTAAGCTGGGAAAAGTCCTGCTACAATAATAATAATTTCCCAACATTTTCTTTTGTACATTCACGCTTCTGGCAAGAGTGCTACGATATCCACCTTAGCCCGTTTAAAGATTAAATACTATCTTTTAACTCCTTTCTTTTCAGGTGCATTGCATATAACCGACGTCACGAATGCCTCACGTACCCTGCTCATGGACATAGAAACCTTGCATTGGCATCCACAACTATTGCGGACTTTCAAAATCGACCAAAGGATACTGCCAGAAATACACAGCAGCTCAGAAATCTACGGTGCTATCACTACTAACCGTTGCGTACTCATTGGTATACCAATAAGTGGGATAATTGGCAATCAACATGCTTCGTTACTCGGACAGATGTGTATCAAACCCGGACAAGCGAAGAATACTTATAGATCCGGCTGTTTCCTGCTATGTAATATTGGCGATCGTCCAGTCATATCAACACATGGACTTATCACAACAGTCGCCTATAAATTGGGACCAAACAAACCGGCTATATATGCCTTGGAGGGTTCGGTAGCGGTTGGTGGTCACGCATTGCGTTGGTTAGAAAATCGTGTACGCATACTAAAAGATCATACGAAAGCAGAACAATGTGCTGAAGAGGTAGCAACATCGGGTGGTGTATATTTTGTTCCCGCCTTTACTGGTCTCTATGCACCCTATTGGCGTAAGGATGCACGTGGCTTGATTATCGGATTAACACAATATACAACAAAGCAACATATAGTTAGAGCGGCATTAGAGGCAATCTGTTTTCAGACGCGTGACATACTCGAGTGTATGCATCAGGAGAGTGGATTTCAATTGTGTAAATTACGTGCAGATGGTTCGGTCAGTATGAATAATTTACTAATGCAACTGCAAGCCGATACGGCTGGTCTAACTGTCTTCCGTTCACAATTGACGGATACCACGACATTCGGTGCAGCATTGTGCGCTGCACAAGCAGAAGGTATTGACTTATTTGAATTTCATCCCATTGAATTGGCTTATGAAATTGTGGATTATGATATATTTTTACCAACAAGTACGGAAGTGGAACGGCATCATCATTATGGTAAATGGAAGCGTGCTGTAGAACGTAGTATGGGTTGGGCTATCAAGAAACCCGTACGCCAAATGACTGATGAGTCATATAAAATATTGGCCTCCATACCGGCAGCTGTGTTCGTTATGAGTACTTTTGCTATGTTTATACATGCAACAGCGGGGAAGTAATTGTGAAGCAACACTGAACGAGATTAAGCGATGAATAACGTAGAACGAGCGGGATGTAAATCCCACCAAAACGGAACTCTCTCTTTTGATACCACGAAAACAAATTGATCCTCATTCTCTTTAACGGAACTAGAAAAATGAATGCAGCAGAAAGATAAAGAGAAGAGAGAGAAACTGGAAATTTCGAGAAAAAAATTGGAAATTGTGGCTATACGCCATTTATGCTATATACACGACAGTTGACGAGTACAAACACACATCAATCTTTTATGATCCTTAAATAAATACATAAAACCGGCCACACACTACATGATCTTCAATAAAATGTTCAAAAGTCAAATTCGTTAATAAATTCTCCGCTCGATACCCGAATCTGTCTGTGGAAGCAATCATCTCCCTAAAACTGTAACTAAGCAGTGAGAGCATATTTCTCAATCACCAACTAGCCCCTAAGAACAATTGATACGCTGCGGAATGTCGATAAGAACGTTACTTGCAGGTCCAGTTTGTGTTTTGGACGAAACAGCGTTGTGAGTAAGCGTTATCGTGAGACCGAATGTGTGAGTGTGACGAGCTTTAGATGATGGCTAACAGGAATTATAATAATAACTTTGAGCTATATACATCCGAGGAGATTAAGGCCAAACTTCTTTTCAAATTTTGTGGTGTGCTGCTTCTAATTTTTTTACTATAAATTGGCTGGACCTATTTTATGTCTACTCCGAACTGCCTTCACTAAGGCATATGCTGTTTTGTTGAGAAGCTTTTTCATGCCAGAAATACACTTGGAGGGTTGCCGACTACTGCTAAGTGGCGCTCCCGTTTTGAAAAAAAAAAAAATTTTTTTTACATTTTGATGTTACCTGGTACGGTATTTGAACTTGGGATCTTCGGTATAGTAGGCCAGCATGCTACAACGGCTGCCGGCTAAATAGAAATAAACTCTAGTTAACTCAATATGAAAATTGAAACTGTTAACTGTGGAACGTAAGTTAACTCGCCACTGTGAAAATGGCCCTTAGTGTGCAAACGACTGCAGCTCAATGTCAACTGTCTGATTGGACGTGATTTGTGGAGAAGACTAATGATAAGAGAAGCGAATTTTTTCGCAGCAGTTTCGCCAGGATTGGGGAGGACGTCTCCGAGGAATTCAAAACAAGAGAAGCTTCAGAAAAGGCTACAATCGTCTGGAGGTTAAGCGTTGATAAAGGATGATGATGACTTTATTTTTTTATTGAACAAAAAATTTTTTAATTGTAAATTTGTTAATATCAAGTTCCCTGTCCTATGAATCATATATGATTTACGTTTGCAATTTTGTACCGTGTCTTTTACGCTCGTATATCATATATGATACATGATTCACTAAATGTGTTGCGTGAAAACCCACTCGAGTACGTTTATGAATCGCATTAGAACTTGTTTTTTTTTTTTTCTAATATCCTTTTAAAGCGCATACATGCAAATATGTTCTACCACAATATAGAATCTTGCAAAACATATTAGAGCGTGGAACGCTTCTGCTACACTTTTTTTTTGGGACAGGGAACCTGTATGTAAATAATAAGCTGATAGTTTTACTTAATGCCGTAGCTAAAGCTGTTAAGTAGTTTGCCAGTTTTTGAGTTCTAAGTATCTGCTGATTATTTTATAACGCTAATTATTTCAACAATTATTAAGTAAGTGCATACATAAATATAAGCATCTGCTTTATAGTATATCCACCATGTTTTTAGCAAAACCACCAAACTGAAACAAATTCTGAGAGAGGGTATTTGCTGAGTTAGCGCCAGCAGGCTGAATATATATGTATGTCAGATTGGTGGTTTGGCAAATACATCGGCTATGCCTGTGTTTAGCTTTTAACTATATATATAGTTTGCCATCTTGCACATACATGGTTTATTATTAAGTAATTTATGTACTTATTAAGCGTTTGGTTGTGATAAAATCCTCAAATGACAAAGTATCCTGTGAATGATGTACTTTTTAAAAGATTTATATAAAAAGTTCAGCAATGCGACTTAATTTATCAAAAGGCCTTAAGCCATAAAGACACCAAATTGTATATACATACCTATGTATATATATGTCCATTCTTACATATTTATGTACCTAAACGCAAATATATATGACCGAATTTTTATTACTCGATTAATAGCTTATATAAGATTTGAAAACATAACAAAAGCTGAATTAATAAAAATTGAGTTTAAAAAGATTTTGCAGGCTTCTGAGCCCTTACTCTGTAGCTCTACTTCTAAAATCGTTTCTAATACACATCGACACTCAGTAGTTCGTTCGAATTTACTTTAGAAGATATTCCATAATAGTAGGCATCACTGTTTCACAAATTTCAACTGCAAAGCAAAATACAAAAACACATTGCATAAATCTTGAGTGCTATATTGCACAGCGCTGCTTTACATGGCGCAGTAGAGCAGGTGATAAGCATCTCGACTAACGCGCTTGTGATCGCAGGTTCGAACGTAGGTCCTCGCACAATTAATAATTTTTTTTCATAAATAAAATTTAATTTTTTGAATATATAAATACTTCTAATTTAATTGAATTAAACTTTTTTCAATATTTTACTTAACATTCAATTATTTTCTGTCAACAACAATTTCTTAGCTCTTTCTGCGATAAAAATGATTTCTAAGGCCCGGTTTTTCAGTCCTTGATTAAGCTCAGTTTAAACTAAGTTTGCTTAAACTCGGCATAAATTTAAACTCCAGTTAAACTGCGGAGCGGTTTCTCAGTGATAGTTTTAGGCCATTTTTAAGATTTGCTTTTTATACGGCAACATTGGTTTTTTCTTTATCTAGACACGGCAACAGATAATATTTGTTTACATATTCAACGCCATTGCTTCTCCTCAGTATTGTAATAGTTAGGATTTCGCTAATTTCTGCATCACTATAATCACTTTCGTCAGATGATATATCCAGTACTTAATTAAATATAAGAATATCATCCTTTTTTAATTGCGTTCAGTTTATTGTTTCACAACCAAAACCATCAAATATGCAAACAGCTGACAGGTTAACTAGAGTATAACCCTGCTAAATTGGCCGCTTAAACTACGTTTAAACTTAGTTTAAAGTTGACTGAAAAACTGCGTAACAAGTTTAAGCTTAGTTTAACTGACAAATTGAGTTGAACTTGTACTGAAAAACCGGGCCTTAATAAAAAAAAAACACTAACTAATAAATTTTTGTAGGTTTCCACTTGCTAAATTGTCGAATATAATTTTCTCACTTTCGAACATTTTGGCATATGTTTTCGAAATAGTGAGTATCAAATTTTCTACAATCGAAAAGGGGATAAATCAAATCCGAAGGGAGCAGAATGGAACTGGAACAACGAACGCGTTCTCGAAAATTTCTTACAGAGTACGAATCACTCGAAAGCGAACAAGTTTTCTTTCGAATAGAAGTACAGAGTAAGGACCCTGGTATACAAATTTAAGAGTTCGTTACTGTCCCAATGGTATCTAAATTTTTCCAGTTATACTCAAACTATTAAGTGGCACCTCAACGTATTTAAAAGTATTTCGGAAAAATACAATATATCTGCTTAATCTGAATATTCATTTCTGAAATTGTCATAAATATATTCTAACAGAAGTCCTACCTTTTTCTTAGGAAAAGGCTTCTTTTTCATAGAAAAATTCACCTTTTTCCTAGGAAAAGGCTTTATTTTTTCCTAGGGAAACCCTCCTTTTTCCTAGCAAAATTCACCTTTTTCCTAGGAAAAGGCTCCTTTTTCCTAGCTATACTATCCGGGATACGGATCTTTATAGCCCACCGGATGTCGGCAGATGCTAGACAGATGACTGAAGCTTTCAAAGCTGGGGAGAATTCGTGCAGTAAAAATAATGGCGACCCAGTTACCGGCATATGGAGCGTATTAAAGTTATGGATGGAGCCGGAAACATTCAACTACACTGAGCGCCGAGAGACAGCTTTAAACAGTTGGTCATCAGTTGCGTGTTGAAAACGCGACCATCCGTTATTTTAATGGTTGAAATATAGATGGTGCTATAAGCACTTCAGAGCCGAGGCCACAACCGTTTACCATGAGTTGGCAGCCAAGTGTTGCAACAACGCTCAAGTGCAGATGTCGCCGTAGATTGTTGGAAATATATAAAATTTTTTTTAAATTCAAATACCTGGCATTTAATGCTTGAAAAACGAAAGACTTAAGCCACAAACTATCCTTTTAATTAAATTTTATCATATTCAAAATGTTTATAAAAAATGCAAGCAAAATCTTTCGTTTATCTACTGAAAATAGCGAAATTCTGTGGAAGTAACATCGGTGTGGATTTAAAAATTTTTAAAATCATTCAAATCAGGTAACCTAATTGGAGTTTGTCCATATTTGTTTTCTGGTTTTAATTGTTACAAGTGTAAAAATATTTAATTAGTTTGTTAAACTTAAGTTTATTTGTTTGTATTCCTTTATTATGAAAGTTTTTAATAAATAGTGGACAGTCTCAAAGGCTTAATCGACTAATTCTTTGTTAAATAAGAAAAGACAAACGATCTATGACGTGACATTTAAAACATGGTTCTGGACTCTAGCAGCAATTGGGCAAGGAATGAGTGTTTGATTCTTCTAATTTTTTCTCCTTTCCTATTATTTAAGCTTTGTGGAGGGCGAGTAGCTTATTTAAGTTTATTTATTTTTATTATTTTATTTGGTTTGGCTCAGGCTATGTACGACCGTCTTGCGCAAATGGTTCATAAATTATTTGTTCTTATGGAAGGGGGGGAGCATATTTACACCTTATATGTATTAATGGGGGCGAGCAGTTGTGGCTCTGAGGTATAAGCGCAAGATTGGCCTCCTCATTTCTCTGTGAAAACCCCCTTATTTGGGATTGCACACATACTCGTAAACTATATCTTTGGATTATTTCACAAGCTGGTTGCGAATTACAAGAGCATGCAATGCAAATGAAATAATCACAGCTTATGTCGCTTAAACACCTATCAAAATACATAAAGCCCGCTAATTATCTCTAGTTTGAGATAACCTCAGGTCAAAATATGTTTATCGATCATATCTGGTACCAGCTTAAAAGATCCGCCCAGCAAGAGACCTGTTGGAAGATCAAAAACGTGAACGGCTTGGAATTATTAACGATGTCGAAAGAAGGTAGAATGTCCCTTGGAGTTCTTGAGTTCCTCAGAAGGTTTACTCGCGATGACAATTGCGTTTATCAGAGGAAATTGTTATGAGCTGTACATTAGAGTGGTTTGTAAAGCATTTAAAAAAAAAAATTGTTTGGGCAACCCTAGTGACCACCCAATTACCATTTCATATATTTGTAGTCGCATTTTAAGTGTGATACACCAATGTTTTTGTCTCGGGTGTTTCCTACCAAAGCTCACAGAACTCAGTTCATTGGTAGGTAGGTACCATAATGTAGCTCATGAGGACAATGAACTTCAGGAAGGAAAACCGTAGAACCGATACAAAAATATTGGTGTATCACACTTTAAAATCTGACTATAACGAGAAAGATTCGTGTTTTGCTTATGCGAATATTCGCAACATCACTAGGTATACAATTCTCTTTGGTGGTGGCCGTTCTGCAAGACCCCAACAACACAGCATTCAAGTGAAACTCATATAAACGACTAGTGTGCTATTAGAGCGCCACTAAAATGAGAGAAACGTAAATGACAACGACGGACGCATAGTAATTAAAGTAGGTAGTCAGATTTTTTCATACAAATTTTTTACTGCTGTTTTGATGGTTTTATAAGAAAACGTGCCACATTTAATAACATTTTTCCACAAATATTTGCAAAAGAAAAAGAAAAAAAATTTAATTATATGACAGTAAAGTGTAGTGAAAATAAGCGAAAATAAGGAAAATGCGAGAAAACGTCAGAAGAAAATTGTCGTAATGCCGAAAACGGTGAAGAAAATGTTGTATTGTAGAGATGAGAAGCGTCATCATTTATAAGTGTAACAACAAATAAAAAACTAACTAATAACAAATGAAAAAAGTCTATTACTAATTAAAGATTTTGTAGGCTTTTGTGTATAGAAATAAGAAAAAATATTGAAACGAGGAAAACAGAAAAAGAGATACTTAGTTGGACAGCACTACAAATATTAGAGAGTATCTACTAAATACGTAGGGAGTGTCGAGAAGAGTTAAGGAAGTAAAACGAAATCAACAATTTTTTATAAAATTTGTTATTTAAATAAAAAAGTATACAAACAATAGAGTGCTTTATGACTAAGCAAAATTAAACAAATTCGAAATCAAAAATATTTCCTACCAACTCTCATTGCATTGGAAATGGAGCAAAATCGCATATTTGTAGCTACTTTTGGCTTGTTGGTGTTTTTCTCGCAATGGTTGAATGCGATTAGGTAAGTGATAAAGTAATAACCAAACGATCGATAATGAAAACAAATAAACAAGCACAAAGGAAAAACATTTGCGTATATGATATACAAAGTAAAATGGATAAATACATGCTACTTAGTTGTATTTATTACCAAAATGTGAAAATTTGCAAAATCAATGCGGTAAACAAAAGGGTAATTGCAGACGCGAAAGTGGTGGAAGTGTACGGAAAATGTGCAGAAACTGCATAACATTTTGAGTCAAGCTAAGCACACACATCCATTAATATGTACATACGGGGGTACTAACCAAAGTTCGCTTTTTCAGTCGCTCTAAAAGCTGAGTTTAAAAAGCATAAAATAACACAAAATGATTTTAAATTGCCTTAGAAAACGACCATCTAAAGCTAAGAAGGGGCGGTTGTAATCGAGACGAGAAAACGCGAATAGAATTGACAGCTGCGCTGGAGCTAATTCTTGACCTGCCCCCACTACAAGAATCCTTCTGAACATCGCCATGTAAGAATTAGAAAGAACAAAGTCAGGTCAGACTGAGGGAGATGATCCCAGTCTCGCAACTACCATGGGATGACATTCTCACGCAGATTATCTTCGAAAAAAGATTTAGAGTAGAATTGGGCGATAAGCTAACCCATATACTTGAACAGATATCATACACCGCTTTCACACACTCGTGTAGTACACTGATGGCTCGAAAATACCAGAGGGAATAGGAGCCGGAATATTCGGCCCCAGAACTGAGATCTCAAAGCTTCTGTGCCGAGCTAAATCTGCAGATCGGATATAGCAATGAGCACATTGCCACTCTTAGCGACAGTCAAGCAGCACTGTTGGAAACCCATAACATCGTACTGCTGGTCAGGATTATGGGTCACATAGATAAATAAAAGGAATAAAACTAATGCAATACATTTGGGCCTGAGCCATTATTACTAGTAGGTTCTCAAACAATCAGGGAACGCTTTAGGAAGGAAAAGAGAGGAGAGGAACATTGTCGCAGTGTGCCACGCTTACGGCAATCAAGGTTGCTCCTCGGAAGATATAACACATCTCCAAAGATAATTAAGGAATGCTAACTAGTATCTTACATATCTATAGACGAAATCCAATCCTAACGCAAAAAGTAAAGCGTTCTACGATTATCTTTGATTTCTGCAAGTTTTCTACAAGCAAATTGTTCCGAAGGTCCTAGATGGGAAACTTTTAGAAGCATATTGTCCAGCCCAAAGTTGGCAAAGATCCATGGCAAGTTTTACAATCATTGCTAAACGGCTCTTAGAGGTGTAAATCGTCATGCGCCATTTCACGGAGGAAACATAATATTGTAATAAGTTTTTCTGGTGAGCTAAGATAACGTTTGTTATACGGGCCCGTGACGATACTGCAGGCTCGGCGGTCCTCGTGTCACACCTACTTGCCAGCGACTGTCGTCGTGTCTCTACTGGCATTGATTGGCTAAAATCGAAAATTTGGGATTTCTTAACTTATGAGGGTGGTAATATTGTGCTGCGCTGGGCAATTGCACCAACAGCTCTAGCGCAATAACTTCCACCGAGGATCTGGAAGAACTTTCATTCGCATCGCAATACAGAGTAGCCCCCCTTGTAACTGACGTTCAGCGTTTGCTTAAACTATGGAAGGAACCTGAATCCGGCTAGAAAATATTGAAACATACCTTCCACTACCGGGATTTGACGGTTACCAGCCGTACTGTAGGGTTAGATGATCTGACGAGCACATGCATCCAGATAGGAAATTAATAATGCTCAATTCATAATAGCTCATATGTCTCTATCAAATAAGACTGACGTGCAGCCTTTGGCCTTAGAAGTACAGCTTTAGGCCTGGTAAATCCGTCAGGATTAGGGAAGGGATAAACGAACTCAAACAAGTCACCTCCCAGCACATTTTGTCTATTTAGGAAGCAGCTTTAAAACAAAAATGTTCAGCCTAGAAAGTTCACTGAGAATGACTTTTGACAGCAACTACAAATTTTGGACTGATTAGCCAGTTGAAAAGTAAAGTCGGCGCTCCACAAACAAAAATAATTTTCGCCGACATAGATATAGTTCAGTTATTACAAAATCTTCCTGCAACGAAGGCTAGCCAGGTTATGAGAATGAATGAATATGCTCCGCCCTCTTTAATGAGCTTATGATAGTGATTATGGTGCCTAGGCTTTTCTTTGTGGATATTCACATGACTAAGCGAATATAAGGGGTAACTTT